>JARLTB010000230.1:2832500-3482500 GCA_030141615.1 Unio pictorum
GTTATGAATTGTCATCTTTGTAATACTTCGTACAATTATGTTATTACCCATTTGTTATTCTGATGTTATTACCCATTTGTTATTCTGATGTTATTACCCATTTGTTATTCTGATGTTATTACCCATTTGTTATTCTGATGTTATTACCCATTTGTTATTCTGATGTTATTACCCATTTGTTATACTGATGTTATTACCCATTTGTTATACTGATGTTATTACCCATTTGTTATACTGATGTTATTACCCATTTGTTATTCTGATGTTATTACCCATTTGTTATACTGATGTTATTACCCATTTGTTATTCTGATGTTATTACCCATTTGTTATACTGATGTTATTATCCATTCGTTATTCTGATGTTATTACCCATTTGTTATACTGATGTTATTACCCATTTGTTATACTGATGTTATTACCCATTTGTTATACTGATGTTATTACCCATTTGTTATTCTGATGTTATTACCCATTTGTTATCATTTGTTATACTGATGTTATTACCCATTTGTTATACTGATGTTATTACCCATTTGTTATACTGATGTTATTACCCATTTGTTAAACTGATGTTATTACCCATTAGTTATACTGATGTTATTACCCATTTGTTATACTGATATTATTACCCATTTGTTATACTGATGTTTTTACCCATTTGTTATACTGATGTTATTATCCATTTGTTATACTGATGTTATTGCCCATTTGTTACACTAATGTTATTTCCCAATTTTTACACTGATGTTATTGTCCACGTGTTAAATTGATCTTATTGCCCACTTGTTAAACTCATCTGATGGCGAGATACCGCAAGGACAGCGATTCCATAGAGGTCAGAAGAAACGCTTGAAAGACAACCTGAAAGCGGCATTGAAAGCATCCAACATAAACCCCGATTCTTTGGAGCAAACAACAAGCGATCGAGTTACTTATCATTCTCCGTGCACAAAGGCTTCTATTTGTCCGAATCGAGCAGGGCAGCAGCTGCATAGCTGAAGAGGCAAGCAAGAAAAGTAGGTACCATCAACCCTTATGGAGATGTCCCACTCATCCCCGGTCCCGTGTGAAAACGAACATTCCGTACAAGGTTTGGCCTCATCAGCCACCTCCGCACGCACATAACAGAACCAGCCCCTCCAACTGTCAGATGACTAGAGAGAGAGATCCTCGTCAAATCGACGAACAACAATACACACTGATGTTACTGCCCGCTTGCTACACTGACGTTACTGCCCGCTTGTTACACTGATGTTATTGCCCACTTCTTACACTGACGTTATAGTTCATATCTTGCTCTGATGTTATTGGCCAGTTGTTTATCCCATGTCCAAAAGCACAATTTTATGTCTCGTATTAACGCTTGTGATATTAGTCTTCATGAAAATGCTTCTGATAAATATGTATTTGTACTTTGTCGAAAATTCATGCAGGAATATAGATTGAATGATGTAACTTTTATTATGTCAGTTGAAGTAATTGGAATGCATTTTCTGATCCATCAAGATGTGTTTAGCACGACCACTTATTTTGAATAGAAATGGGCATATTGCCAGGGGAGACTGCAACTATCACTGAATGGCTAAAACCATTCCTCACTATCTCATATCGGTCAAATGTATGTATGTAATTGTTGATTTATATATGTAATGTGTAAGCTATATCTTTGTTATTCTCATTTTTGCTGTTATAAAATTATTCTAAAGTGATAAAAATAAACGAATAGATTGTGTTGATGGAATACATATTTTCATCAATATAAAAATAACATAAAGATCTAGAATACATTCTGTTTTTTATACGAAGAAAACTAGTTTCGTGTTGAAAGAACGATGGACTTCCTGATTCTAAATATGGATATAAATAAAACTGCAAGAAATGCAAAAAAATTATTTTATCATAGGGCAATTATACCATCATTAAACAATTATTTCATTGTTAACAAAGTATCATATCGTAAAAGCAATTACTATATACTAAAAAAAACTATACGCTAGTAAACCAGTTATCCCGTCTTTAAAACATTAATTCCATCATAAAACCAATTACATGTATCCCATTGCAAAACAAATATCATATCATAAAGCAATTATTCAATCTTTAAACAATTATCCCATAGTCAATACATTGTATAATCGTGAAGCAATTCCATTGGAAATAAATGATTATCCTATGGTATATAATTATTTCACTATGAAGCAATTATCCTATTGTAAATTAAATATCCCATAGTAAAGTAAGTATCCTATATAAACTAATTATCCTTAGTCAAGTAATTATTATATAGTAATTAATTATCCTATAAAAAATGATTATCCTTAGAAATGTACAGTGATTATTTTATAGTAAAGTAGGTGTCCTAGAGTAAAGTAATTATTATATAGAAAAATAATTAACCTTTACTAAAGTACGTATCCTATAGTAAACTAATTATCCTTTAGTAAAGTAATTATTATATAGTAAAGTAATTATTCTATCGTAAAGTAAGTATACTTTAGTATAGTAATTATCCTATATAAACTAACCATCCTTTACTAAAGTATTTATCCTATATAAACTAATTATCCTTTAGTAAAGTAATTAATATATAGAAAAATAATTAACCTTCACTAAAGTAATTATCCTATAGTAAGTAATTATCCTATAGGAAATTAATTATCATATATTAAATCAATTATCCCATCAAAAGAAATTATCCAATCACAAAGAAATATTATAACATTGCAAATAATTAATTTCTCGTTAAAGCACATTATTCCATAGGATAAATACTTTCCTACCAAATATATTTATCCGTCGCAAAAGCAAATATTTTATAGTATAAGCAACACCAACATTTGTTGTTTTAAAACCCTCTGATTAGGAAGGCTGGTTTTAACCAAGGCACGAAGACTGTCCTACCACTGATTTTCCTCAGTCTATGTATAACTATGCTTCTTTTTTAATTGTTAAAGTTATGTAAAACCCAATTCTGAAGATAAAATCAACAACAGACAAATGATCTGTCACATTCTGACCTAACGACTACTCTGAACGGCAAAAGCAGCCTTTCCAGAGAAATGTTAATTTTGTTGATATGCCACAACCGTTGTCTCTGTAAAGTATCGACCAAATTAAAACAAATGCACTATGGTTTCCCTTCCGAGAGGAATATGAATATAACTGCAAGATGAAAGCTCCTGTCAACGTTAAGATCGGAGATGTAAATGGTCAGACAAAACATGTTTAGAAGCTGTAGTTGTATGAACTTTGCCCGTACGTATGTAGAGCCCGACGTCAAATCTCTCATTTATGGCTATATCTGCGACTGTCTTTGATGTAGCTCGTATTACAATTATGCACTTCCTTTATTTTCAGCACATATGTCACTCATCAACGTGTCTTTTACAAGGTCACTTTGACCTGCAAATTATCTTTATATCAGTGTCCAACACAATCTAGAACTGGTCTTGATATGAAACATGTTTCTATTTATGTGCTAAGTTTGTTTTCAAAACTGGCAGCAAAGTGTCTGAATCATGTGACATTTGTATGTCCTTTTTTCACGACTGAAGAGTTCCGGGTCATATTCGGTACCATCCAACGCATAATTGTGTGTTGGGAACAGGAAGTTACATGTGTTCTTTGTCGCAGATATATCTCATTATGTGTTTTACGTAATTTGTCATCACGACAGTCATAGTCGTTTTGCTCCACTAATTGTTCTTCAGAACGTACGACTTATCCTTACATATACTGGTCAGGAAAAGCGGTGATAATTCGGTAAGAAGGCAACAGACGTTTCAAACTTTATTTAACAGTTTATTCCATGATCGTGGCAAACTAAAATTATCTTATTTACAGAGTTATGGCAATCAATCGCAAGAACGAAGATGGTGAAGTTCATGAAAATAGAAATAGAAGAAAAATAATAAAAAGGTGAAACGCAGATATTGAACTAAAAGAATAAAACAATGATATATACTCTAGCTGAATTTTGAGAACACCGGTTGCAGGCCCGCACCTGGGGGGGGGGGGGGAAACCATGGCACTTGTCAGGGGCCCGAGCTAGATAGGCACATATACGTACATATTTGAAACACGAAAGGGGCCCGAACTCTGTCAGCTGCCTGGGGCCCAGAATTTCCTAGGTGCGAGCCTGCCGGTTGGTCTAGACATTTATAAAATGCCTTAGGGAATACATATTGATTTTCTCTTGATTTACTATCGTTTGATTTGCACTCCCTCTTTATTTTATGGTACAGCGTAATTCATTTATGTCCTAAGCATAATGTGAGAAGCAATTCAAGCACAACGTAAAACATTATTTATCTGGGTATCAAGTTTGTTTTCTGTCCGAATCGTGTTCTAGAGATTATTTTCTGAAAAAGGGTATACATAATCTAAATGTTAATTCTCGTTAAGCGAGGTTTTTTCCAAGGAGCTGAAAATAATTCACAATGCATTTTATACATACTTCCTGAACATCGTCCAATTCAAAACTGTTGTAGCAACTTTTCATTAAGAGTTTACATTGCATAATGACGAGCGCCCATGTCTATTAGTATAGTATGATTTAAATTCTCTAACTTAAACGATAATGCCATTTATTCGTATTTACTACTCTGGTGACCTACGTGGTTTGAACATCCGCTTCAGATGCGAGAGGTCGTTGGTTCAATGCCCCGCCAAGTCATACCAATCACTTATAAAATTGGTACTAATAGCTGATTCGCTTGGCGCTCAGCATGCAAATGTTAGTGCTAGGGCTGGTTGGCCTGGTGTCAGGAAAATGTGACTGGATATGACATGATGCTACATGCCTGCCGAATGATAACCCGATACTAGACATCAATATAAGCTATCACAGAGCAGACATCGTATGGATAGGACTGAAGTTGTTTTATACTACGCTAACATTACACATACAGACACACACACAGACACACACACACACACATATATTTATTCATGAAGGAACTTAGCAAACGCGGGGCCCAATTTGGCGATGCCTCCTGGATTTACGCACGGGGCCCCCTTGTGAACGCGGTATTTAGAAATAAAGTTTGAAACAGGTTTTATATGATACTGAACTTAAAATTCTCTTCCACCGGTCTCTCTCTCTCTCTCTCTCTCTCTCTCTCTCTCTCTCTCTCTCTCTCTCTCTCTCTCTCTCTCTATATATATATATATATATATATATATATATATATATATATATATATATATACCAAATCGGTCAAATTGAGCTAAGGCCGGCGCCCAGCATTCTTCATATTTAAAAACTCTGTTAATGCGTTAAAAATACAAATCACACACACATACACATGCACACACACACACACACACACACACACACACACACACACACACACACACACACACATATAACTAGTTATCAATGGTGACTTTCAGCACAAGAAGATTGAGACAATAAAAAGTGATGTAAGCTCTTGAACATAATGGGTCAAGAACGAATGATCTGAAAGTTAGCAAACAACTAATTAGTAAATCAGAACTTATAACTAAGCCAGAACTAATTAGTGAAGTAGCAAAAACTAAAATTACAAAAGTCACATATATAGATGTATTTCTTAAAATTTATTTAAATCCATACAAAATGTACGTAAAATCATCAAAATGTTTTATATAAACGCAATTAAAAATTACGCCGCACATCTGAAAGAGTAGTCATTGCTCACTCGTTCACGTACTTGAATGGAATGCATTCTTATTCTCAAAATCGTTAAGTAAATATATTAAACACGAGCTCAAATTCCCCTCCCCTAAATCAATAATAAAATAGAAAAATAGAGATACTTATAGTGCACTCAAATCATTGCATATACAGAATATAAAAGTCAAGTTAGGGAAATAACTGAATGTTTCGTTATTTTACTTTTGTCCGAGGTTAATGATATATTGAGGTGTCATTGAAACTGTACATACAAACTGGAAAAAGCAAGGTGTGGACAAGAGTGAAATTTTATTATCCTAAGTTTGTTCAAGGATGATTATTTATAGAGTCAGTCATAAGTTAAGACTGAGTTTGTATTTTGTAAGTCAAGTTCACCTGCAAACTGCTACTACTGACGCCAGTCTATGCGGTTTGTTCAGTGTAGCGACTAATGACGTCAGTCTATGCGGTTTGTTCAGTGTAGCGACTACTGACGTCAGTCTATGCGGTTTGTTCAGTGTAGCGAATACTGACGTCAGTCTGTGCGGTTTGTTCAGTGTAATATGTAGACGGTGATCTAATGACTTATCATGTAACGGCTGATCCTAGTCTATGATGTTTGCAGTTGAACTGTACTTACACACAAGTACATACATACTAAACTATTCACCATAAATCCATTTTTCCTATATTTATTTGCCCTTTTAAAGCTCAAGGTTTTGAGTCTGAAATAATTGATCTCTTTTCGAGACACAATTTTAAACCGTATTATTTCAAATTTAAAATGTGCAGAATTTGTTAATCTGTGACTTTTAATCATAAGCGATTTGTGAAACTAATTAAATAAACGTTTGTAAAGCCTTATAGGCCGCTTGACGATACACGAAAAAAAGTCACTTATTTGCAATTCAAAATGATTTACTATATTTATCATCGTGTACTGTTTATTACATTGAAAACATCATAGTTCTTGAATTGCCATCGCATATTACACATACAGGACCTGTTGTTTTCTGTTTAGAATTATCTATAGGACGAAGATCCAGGTGTACCATCACAAAATGTATAGACCAGTCATTGTCTACAGAGTTGTTTAACAAACAGTGCAGACCGTCATCTGCTGGCGATTTATACACATGCTCAAGTAGTCTACCTATTTTGGAAGACGACGTAATGTAGTCGAGAGACTCGAGGGTCTCGATCGACAGCAGTTAGACAAACTAGGGCTTGTAGCATACAATGTCTTTAATTTATAAAATAGTTATGTTTTGTAGTACAATCAACATAATTGAACATGTTTCATTCCATTTTATTTATTTCATTACATTCTATTTATTTTGTATTCTGTCTTTATTTTAGCTCGAATGGAATAGTTATTATTCCTCTTCATTGCGAAAATACGGTACTGCCACGGATCCAAAGATGGGAGATTTGTGGCCTCAAAGCTCACTAGCTGGGCTGTCGTTATTGTTACTTATTTCTCTATTTAATATCAAAGAATACTCCTTGTGCACTAATTGCTTAAAATTATTGAAGCAGGCCAGTCATTACCGATTTTGGTTTATACCCGAATCATTTTAGTACATTCATCTCTTTCAAGGACACAAATCAACTTTCATCAACGTTGCATAAATGAAAAAATGGGGCATACATCGCCTGTTACTGCATCACTTATTTTCAGATATCATGGTGAATGTTGTACTCATTCAAATCAAAGTTCTCTTAAACGTTTTCCATCTTAGTACCATTCTATGCGGCAAATTTATTTTTCATTCCCAAGTGGAACCCAAAGCTTTACTGGTGGTGGATGTTTAGCTTCTTCACATTTCGTTCCAGGATTTCTGAGGTTTGGTTGCCACTCTCCATTAACACATGTGGCGCCGCCTGGACCTATCAATCGGAACCCTCTGTCGCATTCATATACCAGACGCGTACCATGCTTAATTGTTCGTATGTAATGTTTGAAAACAAACTTTCCTTGAATTCCTTTTAAGAATGTTGTACCATTTGTTATTGTCCCTGGATTCACGCAATATTCTGTAAAAGTTGAGATGTATTTATTAATGAGAGAGAGAGAGAGAGAGAGAGAGAGAGAGAGAGAGAGAGAGAGAGAGAGAAAGAGAGAGAGAGAGAGAGAGAGAGAGAGATGGGGGGGGAACTCTTGTTAAAATGAAGCTTCTTAATATAGTTTTAGAATTTTGGGTTATACATCTTCATATATTTATATAAATAATATAGTTGACTTAATTCTACAGAGCATGTCCAGTGGTTCCTAGAAAACGGTATGCGTTAGTTTAAACATTGTCTTTGTTTCTACTGATAATAATCATTGCCATAATATAGTCTACTTTCAAGCACATTATGTGTGGACGAGTCTACTTTCACATTATGTGTGGAGCAGCAGAGGGTGCGAGCCGGACAACTTTTCAAACAAAAAATCGATAAACCCTTCAAAACAACAAATAGAGCCTTCCTACGAAATCTCGTGTTTTAACCAAAAAAAAAAAGAGAAAGTCTCCATTTGGCAAATGGAGCCTTAGTGATTTTGTCTGAAACACGATCTTGCAGGGGTGAATCCAGGCGTCGATGAAGCTTACTCGAAATGCCTCCATTGGGTAAAAAAAACGACGGACACTCACCCCTATGATTTCAACCGAACATTTTATAAAGTCCGATACGATATCGTGTCCTCGGGGCTGATAAATTTATCGTCACAAATCCGTGTGGTATTGACTGAGCGTGACTAAAGAAATTTCTAAATCGATGATGATCCATATCACCGCAGCACCAAGTTTGCCAAATATTTCTAAGAGTATGTGTGTCAACTCCATTAAATACACACAATAAATTGCAGTTATCTCTAATCACTTTTGGTATTTGTGTGTATCGTTGAGTGACATATATCACATCAGTGCTTTTATGCCTGCCTCTGGAAAATATCCTAGCAGGATGTTTTTGATTATCTAAAATTATATCATCATATACGACTAAATTTTTAATACTTCCATCGATATCATCAATGCTCGGTGCATCGTTGATATCAGTAATAAATTCAATAATATCATCATCGATTTGAAATTCTTCGAATTTTGATTTTGCTTTCTCGTTAAAATCCTTTAGCACTTCATAGCATCGCTGATCGTCTACACTCGGGGCTATTAAATACAATTTGTCCCATTTCATCCATCTCTTTATCAAATTAAGTAGCAATTGTGTCTTGCCGCTTCCAGATGGTCCGATTATAATCATTCTAATTGAAATTCGGCAACATTGCATGGTGTTTAATAGGTTCCCGTCGTCGGGTAGCTGAATAATCAATTACATTCATGCTGTTATATATAAATTATGGATCTATATTGTGTGAAATGTGGGGCGCGTACTGGCACAGATGACTTGACGACGATTACAAATAAAAATAACCGATCAGCGCTTTCTGGTAAATGAGTACAATGTAGTACAAAGAAATTCAGATTTGTTTCCCTTGGTAAACCCAAGGAACCTTTAAAAAAAACGAGGAGGTGATATCGCAGCCAAGCTAACTAAACTCCCTGGAACCCCATGGGCAAAGTATCCAGGAGAAAAACACCTTCCAGGGTATAGTTATTGTGGACCTGGAACAAGACTTGATATCAGACTCAATAATCATAACCAACCCAAACCCGGTGAAGAACCAATAAACGCCATTGATAAGGCGTGTCACGCTCATGATATTGCATATAAGAGCAGCAATTTGCAGCATAGACATCTAGCAGATGTGAAATTAATTCATGCATTAAATGCTGTTCCTGATAAATCCTTCAAAGAAAATTTGGCTTCATTTTTGATAAAATCGGCTATGAAAGGTAAATTGATGTTAGGTGCTGGTAAATTATAACAACATGGAATCTATTTATTATTCTCCGAGTGGATACTGGAGAGGCAAGGCAGCAATCAATAAACTCGCTAGCGCTGCAAAAGTGAAAAAAAACCACTGCGGCTAATTGGTTATCCAAACAAGCAATATGGCAAATTTATCTACCACCGCCTAAACAAATTCACTACTCGCATTTTGATGTGACCGTTCCTAATGAAGTTCATCAAGCTGATATAATATATCTGCCACATGATGGTGGTTACAAATACGCTCTAACCATAATTGATGTTGCAAGTCGATACAAACAAGCAGAGCCGCTAAAGACAAAATCATCAACTGAAGTCGCTTCTGCATTTGAAAGGATTTATCGACGAGGTCCTCTGCACTGGCCAAATCTATTACAAGTTGATCCTGGCAAGGAATTTCAGGGTGCAGTGTTATCAAGAATGAAGCATCATAATGTCACCAACAGACGAGGACATACTGCGCTACATCGTGATCAGGCAATTGTTGAACGGTTTAATCGGACGATTGCTGAGCGGTTATTCGGATATCAATACGCGAAAGAATTCATCCAAGAAAAAAGATCTCATGAATGGGTTAAAAGATTACCAGCTGTGATTACCGCACTGAATAATGAGATTACTAGAACAATCAACATGAAACCTATCAACGCGATTAAAAAGAAGTCTATACTAAAACTCCCACAAGAGGATATTTCTAGAAACGCTAGCGTTTCCCAACCAATTCTTGGTAGTAATATCACTGTTAGGTATTTATACGAACCAGGAGAGCTTGAAGGTGGCAGAAAAAGGGCTACTGATCCTATTTGGAGTGTTACTGCATACAAGATATCTAGTATAACACAATCTACGGGTAGACCAGCAATCTATAGACTGGATTTAACTGCCTCTCAACGAGGATTTATTTACTCGACAACAACTGCAAGTGATACCCAAGGATACTCAATTACCACCGCGGGGTCCTAACTAGCCAAAATCCGTAGGATTTTCAAGGACAATTCTTCGGAGTTGATTTATTCTTCGTACTCTGGATACTGCGAGATAGACTAAATTCGACCATTCGATGCGATTATCCACCATCCAAACAATTGTATCTGATATAGTCAATCCCTGTGAAGAATGTATTGTTGCTGCGTAACCTAGCGTCCACGGGGAATTATTAGCACGCAATGCATCTTCAACGACGCTGATATCAACCAGCACAATATCATTTAGCACTAAATTCTGTCTTTGAAATCTTTCGGATTTTGGTCCTGGAATATCAACTTCTATATTCTGTTTTCGTGTATCCGATGGCCTATAACAAAGGGGCACTGGATGTGTTGCAAAGTTTTCTTTATGCAATTCAAATAACTTCATCTGAAGTGTGTCTCTGACTATTGTTCTACTTGCAATTATCAAATCATTTGGTCTCCACGCCTCCCAAAACTCATTCATGGGAGTTTCTGAAATTATTTCACGCGCTATTTCACACTGGATTTTATCCGGTTGTAATCTAATTAGCGCTTTGAATTCTCGTAATTGTTCATCAAGTGATCTATAATCAGTGTTAATTTCTTCATAATAGTCTACAAAACCCTTTAGCCATTCATGTGGGGATGCACCGACAAATGGTGGTGGTTGGCCGTGAGGACTTTTGTATTTTTCAATAACAACCACTCGAGAAATGTTTGTAATACATCTAATGACACTGTGCATATTTCATCCCAAATTATGATTTCAGGAATAAATTTCTCGCCCATACGCTCAGGAGTCCACTTATCTCCTTTCCATCGAAAGAAACTGTGATAAGTACAGGCATTTACCCCTCGCTGTATCATCTCTCTTGCAAGTCTGTGAGTTGTTGTTAGCACAATCATGTTTGACTTGGAAACGCTAGCGTTTCTCCGGAATAATTCAATTGCACGAGTTCTTTCCTGATCCACCACAGCCGTTTAAAAAAACTGTTTTATATCTACAGATTGGATCAGATATCGATGGTGCATTAGAAAATTCTGATTGAATCTCAAAGAGATTCCGATAATTATTTTCAATCGTAACATCTGCTGATTGAATATAATCATGAAGCATTTCCCGCTTAATTCTTCATGATCCCCAACTATCGTCAGAATTTATGAATTCAGCCACATCGCTGTTTATGTAAAATGAATCAGTGGCGACTCTAACTGCGGTGTCAGGAAATCTATTTATCATCGAAAATAAATTGATAGAAGCATATTCGAGCATAGAAGCTCTCAAATGTGTGTACTGCGGATTGTATCCATCGTTGTAGGTAACAATTGTACCCAATTTGGTTCCATCGGACAGAAATGCGTCTTTACGATCGACATATATGCCCTTATTCGTTACATCAGCGATTACAAAATCGTATTCAGCGTTGTCTATAATCAACCGTGAAGAATATTTTGTATTATCGTATTTGCCACCCTGAGTAAATTTACCAATTATTCTTCGTCCAAGATCTTTTGTTTCTCTGTTCCTGATTTCAAATAACTGTTTGGACCATTTTACAATTTCTTCTTCGTTGAAATTTGGAAACAGTTTTCGCTGTTCGCTAATTATTTTTTCTATATCAGGTTGTGATAACCAGACTGATTTCTGTGCTCGATAGGATATAATCGCTTCACTGACAATTAACGATTGTAAATTCCCACAATCAATCATATATCTCAATAGCATTATTGGCATCCAGTGTTTTTCAGACATGTGTCTACCAATCCAAACATAACTACACGGATGAAGTCCTGCAGCCAATTCAAATGATACTACACGACCGAATCCGGTTAAATCAAAATGTGGCAGCGGACCATTAATCGCAACACGAGCCATTTCATGTGTGGGGTGTCCAAATCGTTTAAAGTACTCAGCGCATTCTCCATACCCGAGAAAACTCCCGGGGTAACACGCAATCATATCAACGGAAATAACGGTTTCAGTGTCATATTTTGTATTCCATAATCCACCATGGCTGTATTCAAGACAGCTCAATCTGACATGTGGGGTTGGGGTGCGTGGAAAATCGCAGTTGTGTCTGAATTGTGGTGGCAAACGATACAGAGAGTTGATGCGTTATTATGACAAAAGAATAAAAAACTCTGACCCTGACTGTGTCAAGGACAAAGTCATAAGAACTTCTCAAGACTATATCGAAAGATTCTCCAGTGATGTTATTATTAGACCAAACAATGAATTAGTCAAATAGTATTAGTATACAAATGAAGCAAGAATTCAGACAGCATCCTGTGATTACAAATTATGAAGCATCCAGTGATGGTATTATCAGAAACCGTAGACTGAAGAAACCAGTTGGTGCTGACAATGGTATGGGATATTTGGTGTTTTGCGCTGGAAAGAAAACTTATCTCAATTACAGAATAGTGTATGAATGTTTCCATGGATTGATCAAAGATGGTGTTGTTATCAATTATATTGATTCTAATGCAAAGAACAATTCTTTAGATAATTTACGAGCTGTTACACAAAGTGAGAATTTGAAACGAGGAAAGACTGGAAAATACTCGAAAAAAGCGAGACCAGTAAAATCTTTTAATACAACAAATAACGAGGAAAAAATATTTTCATCTATGAATGAAGCCAGTAGGGTATTTCAATATTTGTCCACCTTCTGTACGAAGAGTTGCAGAGGGAATCTATCGATCTGCGATTTCAAAAAAGACCGGACAAAAAATTCAATTCATTTATGTCTGAGTCATTCATCTTTGAGAGAAATAGTTTTTATATTAGAAATATGTATTTTCATCTATGAATTCTGAAAATATGAATATGATTATAGCTGAAATTTCAAAATTGAAAAGTCAGGATATTAAACTATCTGACAATTTAAATCCTGATCAAATTGTGTCTGACTTTCAGGATATAGAATACGGTTTTATGACTAACAAGTATATGCTACCAAAGAAATATGCGGTAATCAAAAAAAATTCAGAATTCTATTCGGGACTCTCTTGCATGCTGTAGTGATGTAAGTGTGTTTGTCCCGTTATTTACTACCGTGGAAGGAATACGAAAAGAATTAGGTAGGGATTATGAATCGAAAAAGGATGTTAATTCTAAAATTAGAAACATACGAGCCTTAATTCAAGAAAATGACAAAAACAACTAACGATTTGACAAACAGTCAAAATTGGATTCTAACAGCTTTTTCCTATGGAAAATTCCATGCAAAATCGACTACTTTACCCGACTGAAATTATTGATGATTTTTAGTTGTTTTTGTCATTTTTTTGGTATTTTTTAGATTGAAATTATCGATTGTTTGGATGTTAATTCTAAAATTAGAAACATACGAGCCTTAATTCAAGAAAATGACAAAAACAACTAACGATTTGACAAACAGTCAAAAATGAATCCTAACAGCTTTTCCCTACGAGAATTTCCATGCAAAATCGACTAATTTACCCTAATGAAATTGATCAAAATCAGTGAAAAAACCAGTGAAAAACAGGCAAAAATGCATTAAAAACAATGAATAAAAAATATTTTCACAGTGAATAAAAAATAAAATTTCTGTTTATAAAAAATAAAATCAATCCAACAATTATCAATCGAAAAAGCTACGGGAAATCGACCTTTTGATCCGTGTGGAGAGTACGAAAAATAATTTTATTAAAGAAATTCGTACTTTCCACACAAATGATACAGTAATCTACATATCATTCAGAGTCATCGTATCGAGCGAACCATCTATTAACACTCCAAACATGAAATCTGCAATTTATAATTTCAATAATTTTTTATTTCAAATTAACTGAAAAATGTTTTTGTCTGTTAGGTCGGGTTATGACATCTCTTCGGGAATTAAAATTGAAAAATTGTTTGCAACTCTTCAAATAATGGTCACCGAGGCTTTAACAACTAGATTGACTCGTGAGCGACTAGATGCAATGAAGAGATTTATACCAATCCGCGACTCTGTGAGGAATAAACTGCAAGCTAGACAGAGTTTACAAACTGATTTTGCTGCTGGATCTGAGGAGTTGTTTAAACCAATAACCACAGCGACGAAGGGGGTAGAGCGTGCTATATGGGGAGATGTTCCCGAGACTGCGGGAAAACCTCTTATTGTTGAACTTGAAAAAATAGCAGCGGAAACTGAACAAACAAAACAAGCTGTACAAAAACTCCATGGTGATATGGAAATTGAACGATTAGGTGATATTGTATCTAAAACACCTGAATCAAAAAGAACAGTAGATGACCTACGCGCGAGATTGAACGAGGAAGTGTTAGCAGTAATTGATAAGGCCGATCCAGTAAAAATTCCTGCGCTTGTTGTTGAGACTTTTGAAAACAGAAAAAAAAATGTTGAAACCAGAACATCATAAATACGTTAGAAATATAACTCACTGGGCTGATATATTCTACAAAATCAAAACTAAAACAAGTCAAATTGACACAACAAGTGCATCATACATTTAATATATCAAGATGGTGGATAACGTGTATAATCAATATGAAGAGTTTAAACAACAACAAAAACTGCAAAAATTGCAAGGAAAGCGACAGCAACCTGCAAAGAAAATATCTTTCTCACCTAAAAAACTAAAACAACCTTCGCTTGGACCATCTGATGATACTCTTGATTATTTAGAAACCACGGATACAGAAAAACTGGATACTAGTATCGGGAAGGGATTGCAAGATTCCAGTGGGACCCCAAGTGGGGTATCAATTCAATGTCCCGGTAATGTTCTCAGTGATATATCACGATTAGAAGTTCTCATCGGAGGGAAACGAGCTGGAAATAACTCACCGGAAATAATCAATGAAGCAGCTGATATCTGTAGACGGTTATTTGCCGGCGGTATCATGGATATTGCAACATACCGAAATTTCATTGGCGAGTTAGTGGAGGATTAATCACCATGACTGAAAATCCCTATGAATTTTCCATTTCGTCATCGGCGATGAATAGTATTTAGAAATTGCTAGCAATTGAAAACACTAGTGTTTTAATAATAAGAATGATCATACACTACAACCATGACAAACCAGCCAGCGTCTATGTAGTTAATTCACGGTTTCCAGTTTATAGCGCGTACTATGGTGATGGTTTCGGTGATACAATTGCAGGGTTATTTGCAAGAATAGCTCCAAAAGTGGCGCCGCTATTAAAACAATTATCGATGAAAGCAATTGATGTTATTCGTGATAAGGGTATTTGTGCTGTTGGAGATCTTGCCAGGGAAAGAGTTTTCAGCCGCGAAGGATAAATTAACAGCGCTAGTGAAATCACGAAGGAGAAAATCTAAAGGAGGACCACTACCGTCTACAGCAGAGATGCCTGCGAGTGTTAGTAAAATTATAAATAACGCAGTAGATCAAAAACTAGCGTCGCTGGAGGCTCCCGACCAAAGCAACATCGCAAATATGATAGCAGGAAGTGGCTTACAACCACGACGGGGAAAATCCTACGGATTCTCACGCTAGTGTGAAAATCGTTTACGATGAAAATCGCGATTTAGACTCTGATAAATAGAATAAAATGTTCAAAAGGTCACCTGATCTAGCGTTTGATATAGACGCCCCAGTTCGCAAGGATGAATCTGTACGCGATTATCAATATTACGCCTATCATGCAATAGACTCAAATAGTCGATCAAGAATTGAACTTCAAGTTCATGATACCAGTAAATACTTTCTACCCGCTGAAGCGTTTATTGAAATCGAAGGTGAACTTGTAATAGCTGCTGATACTCTTGCTGTACCAGCACCGTATCCAGCTGATACTCAAGTCGGGTTTGTCAATAATGGTATCATGGCGCTATTCGAGCGTGCAAGATATCTCATCGATGGAAAAGAGATCGAGTCGATAGAACGTGATGTTGATGTGGCCACAACAATAATAGGGCTAGCAAGATATTCCGATGATTATAAAGATCGGCAGGTCCTTCTATGATGTTTACAAAGGATGGTAAGAATGCGACTGGAATAAATCCATTTATTATCAGACGACCAAAAAAGGTACTGCTGCTGATACTGATGCTGCTGTTGAGGCTGTTGTTTTTCGTAATAATCTTGATTTCAACCTAGGAGCTGCAACACGTATATCAATGTTGCGAGGAGCGCGTAGATCATTTTCATGCGCGATTCCACTACATCATATATTTGGATTCTGTAGAAATGTTCGAAAAGTTATCTACGGGGCGAAGCATACAATAGCACTCGTGCGAAAGAGTGATGATAATGACGCAATTTGGAGGATTGCAGCAGATGCTGCAAATCCAGATGTTGATGCTGGTAAAGTCATTTTAACAAAACTATCACTGTGGATGCCAGGGTTGACTCTATCAATCACCGCAGAAGAACGATTACTATCATTTATGGACCAAGGAGGAAAATCATTACTAAGTTGGCTAACGGTAAGTAGAGATGTTAAACAATCAAATATTAACGGGTTATTCACGTGGAACCTAGCATCAAAACAAGGCATTGCTGCGCCACGTCATAGATTTATTGTGTTACAGGATAACACACGAGTTGGCGATCAACGTTTCAGCCATATGATATTTGATCAATTAGGTGTTAAAGACGTCTCACTGAGAATAAACGGCCAGCAGGAACCATCTGAAGATGTACAACTTGATTACGGTCGAAATCATATTGCACGCGTGTATCACAGGTTGTTGTCATTTATGGCACGCGATCAAAATGTCGATACTGGTCTGCAAATATCACAATTGGATTTTAAGAGTTTATACCCGATTTATTACTTTTCGCTGGAACATCTTGATTTAACAAGACAATCCGTCGTTGATATACACTTTAGAGATAATGTGCTTCGTGGTGCTGCTATTGCTAATTATAGAGCAGTTGCTGTCATTCTCAGCGACAAATCAATGCTACTCGAAGGTGTTGGCGGAAGAATGAGAGTGGTAGATGCGCCAGTGGAAAATCTTTGATTGAAAAATCCTTGTTGAAATCGTAAACGATTTTTCCATTGAATCGGCGATTTAGAATTAGTCTGTTATTGTATAATGTCATACAGTCATATCAGTTTTGCGTTAACTCCCGGTCAACTCAAGAAATTGCAATCGGAATCGGCTAAGCGATGTGGAACCACAATCACGTTGAAACACAATCAGATGACTGGCGGGGCGAATAAGTTGTCGCTGACAACTCGTCAAGTAAAACACTTAATGATGCTTTCAAGGATAAAAAAGGCGTTCAGATCACTCTCTCTGCGGTGCTATCAAAAACATGATTAAAACAGGCGGTATATTCCCGTTGTTAGCTGCGATTCCAGCGCTGATTGTAGCAGCAGCCCCAGCGGTGGCTAAATGGGCAGCGTTAGGGGCTGTTGGTACCGCGGCAGGGATGGCACTAAAAAAGGCAACTGGGAAGGGATATAAAAAAAAATAGGAAAGGGTCTAAGACTACCAGGAACCCCGTATTCATGGTACAGCGGGAGATCCGTTCACGGATCAGGTCTGAGAATCCCGGGAACAGTTTACTAGTTGAAGAGTCTTTGACTCCAATGTCCAATTTTGATTTACTCGATGTTGCTAAAAAATTGGCCATACAAAATTTCAGAGGTGTCTTTATGAAAGATCAATGGCCGGCACAACCAAACAGCGTTGAAACCGGTATTATTAATCTCGATAACAGCACCGGACCTGGTATTCACTGGGTTGCATACGCTATTGATCCACGCGGGATTGTTTATTTCGATTCATATGGATTAGCACCGCCGAAGGAATCTATGCGTTATATAAACCGCTTAAAAACTTTTCCAATGAAGACTTGGTATTCTACGCTACCAACACAACAAATTAATGATCCACCAATATGCGGCAGCGAAGTATTAAATGTCCTTGACGCTATTTCAACATCTGGAAAACCACCACATGTTGTCGTAAATGAATACACCAGTAATCGCTGGAAATCGAAACGATTTTAGAGAAAGATGTATAAAATAACATGATTGATATTTGGGGGAGATCTTTGAAACCAACCACAGAAATGTCTGCAACCGGTGATATAAAGAGAATAATCGAAGATGAAATAGCTGAGACGTTGAATCTAGCAAGTGTTGACCCCGGGGAAATAGTTGTATTTCAAGATCGTCAGGGTAAATTGAAAACTAGTAATGTGTCGTTGGATGATATTTTGGTTAAACAACGAAACGCAATGGAGGATACTATCGCGTTATTTTCCGATCAGGGTAAACTCAAACCGGGTGTACTTTTTTCGACTATTACAGATAGATTAAAAACTCTCAACGATGAGTTGAAAAATTCTATGTTGGAAATAGCAACACTTCAATCTGAAATTGAAGAACACGGAAAACAGTTTTCAAATTTTCGTAGAAACATCGTGGATAAATTTATTGGAACCCCGTTGGATAAAATTGAAATAAAACTCCCTGATATAAAAAAATCCATCGATGAGACGAAAAAATTCATCGAAGCAATCCCGAGGATGATAACAATCATTGAAAAAACAAAAATTCCTCATGAGAAAACCAACAACGTAGTATACACGATCCAACACGGATCATTTGCGTGGACACCTACAGACAAAAAATTAAGTATCACTGCAACCGTTAAAGGTATTTATCGATTAACACTAGTAACATCGACTCAATTTAATATTTCATCGTCGAGTTCATCCGGGGTCAACAATACAATTTCAACGATCATCGACAAGGATACAACTGAAAAGTTCACGATAACATCCACTGATAAAAATTTGGTTAGGGTTTCAACAACGTGGTATTTGGAATTTGTAGCGGATTTAAGTAAATAACGGTTTCAATTGAAATCTGTTATAATAAATAAAATGTCGTCATCAACGGTACCTTCGGTTTCTCAATATCGCTATGATCAGGCTAGAGAGTTTTCAATGAAACTCAAAACTCTCACTGAAGAGTATGCAATGAAAATTAAAAAATACCAACGAAGAATCACAGCAGTTGACGTTACCGTGTACTCTGTGAGTGGTGTAATCACCGGAGCTGGTATTATACTATCTTCGGTGACAATGATTGCCCCGATAGCTGTTCCAATTTGTATATCAGCGGCAACAACAATTGCGGGAATAATTTCGATAATAACAAAAAAAATATCATCATGCAGCCAGAGTAAACTGCAAGACTACGTGATTCAATTTCATGTTGTATCAACCGCGTAATCGTAATTGTCCTCGTTGATATCGTCGTCGCTCGATGATACATTTATATCCGATAGTGAGTTCTCAGCGATGCTAGATATTTATGATTCCGCGATGTCAAAATTAGAGCGACAACATGAATATAATAACAATGACAACACCGATGGAATTACTTCAACGAATAGTGGAGAACACAAACCCAGTGCAAACCAGCATGATCTCAATAACATCAACGAATCCTGAATTCAGTGTGAATTTCCCTATTCCGATTCCCGTGAAGGAGATAGCGCTAGCAAAACTACGAGTGTATCACAGTTGGCCTAATATTAGGTCAGCACCATTTGGCGGTCAACGACCGAATAATTCCTTGGTATTTGCAAATAAGAATCGCGAAGACGGGACTCCAGACTGGAACGTTGTTTCGATACCATCTGGGTCGTACCAAATTGAACAAATCAATGCTGAATTAGCGCGTAGAATAAAATCCATTACTGGAAAAGAATCGAAAATCGCTATAACGGTTCATGAGCCGACGCTATCGTCTGCCATTGAAATAAGCACAGAAGGATACGTCGTAGATATCTATCAGAGTTCTATTAGAACCGTACTAGAATGGCCTGAATTACCACCCCGGAGAGTTCCTCTGGGAAAAATACCACCTGAACCACAAAAATCCGATTATATCACCGACAGGATAAAACCTGAAAATCCACTAAAGAGTTATCAAGATCATTCTCCTAACAAATTCATGAATAATAACCCAGCTTATGCGTCAGCTCTCCACACGGGGTTATTTGAAGTAAATTTAACAGCGTTCAATAACGATTTTTCACTACTGCTAATATCTCTTAAATCCGGCTCTCTCACCCGAGATGAATTTATCAGCATCGTAGAAACGTGTAACAAAATCATCGACGATATGGAAATATTTCATGCGCAAATTATTCAAGAAGTGTTAATGGATATTGTGATTGAACGGTTATTTAGGTGGGGATATAATATCAGCGAGGGGGAGGTTCCAACATTTAAACTACCTAAATATAACGTACCAGTACTAAAAAAAAACAACTTAACGACGCTATCGATATTGGGTTCAAAAAAATCCATGACGCATGGAAAAAAACAGCACCACAACCAACTATCCTCAAACATAACAATGACCTAGATGGTGGCGGCAGGCATATCGCTCCTCAAAATGTGAATATTTCATCGGTGATTGCGCTCAATTTAGTATGTGATGTTATCGAAGGAAGCTATCAAATAAATCTCGAACGATCAAATCAAGCTCAGCAGGGATATATTTTGTATTCATTTGCACCAACAGCTCCTCCAGGATTTCTAATAATTGAGGATCCAACTAATCCAGTCTATATGCGGTGTCATAATAATTCGCTAACGAGAATTAATTTCAAACTCACTGACCAGTCCAATAATCTAATTGATCTACAAGGTGAGGTTCTACAAATTAGTCTGTTTGTGAAGTCTTGAAAATTCTTCGAATTTCAACAATGATTTTCATCCTAAAAAGAGTGTTAACCCCATACGTTTTTTTTACCGAATGGAGGCATTTCGAGGAAGCCTCATCGATGCCTGGATTCACCCTTGCAAGATCGTGTTCCAGACAAAATCACTAAGGCTCCATTTGCCAAATGGAGACTTTCTTTTTTTTTTTGTGGTTAAAACACGAGATTTCGTAGGAAGGCTCTATTTGTTGTTTTGAAGGGTTTATCGATTTTTTGTTTGAAAAGTTGTCCGGCTCGCACCCTCTGCTGCTTATGGACCAGTCTACTTTCAAGCACATTATGTGTGGACCAGTCTACCTTCAAGCACATTATATGTGGACCAGTCTACTTTCAAGCACATTATGTATGGACCAGTCTTCAAACACATTATGTGTGCACGAGTCTACTTTTAAGCACATTGTGTGTGCACGAGTCTACTTTCAAACGCTTTTATATACTTTATATTAGAAATTTACTTTATACTTTATATTAGAAATATTTTGGATGTTATAAAAATAGAAACGTTGCAGCTGCCGCAAAGCTACTTTCATGCCAACATTTTGTTCTTTCACGAAAAAAATATGGACCAAAATAGAGATAAAAATTACTAATCAGCGATGCGTGAAACTATATTGAACGAGGTAATTATTTTAGATTTTAGTCTTTTTCATCTGGGAATAATATACTTAAAAATCACAAGAAATTTTGTTTTAAACAAGTAGGAACTTAAAAGCGCATCATTTTACCTTCCTGGCATACTGGCGTCCCGCCTGTCCACTGCCCAAATTTACAAGTTAAAAATGGCGATTTGGTCGTTATGTTCAGTAGTTTATGTCCGGGAAAGCATAAATATTTGGCCCTATCTCCGTGATCCTGTCCGAAGTATATTCGCATTCCACTGTGTATATGGGGTGGTGGGGTGAAACATGGCGCTGAAACATATCACAAAATAAAATTAAAAATATTTCAAAATATTGGTCATATAATAGGACAGGATTTATGTGATGAAGAAATATTTAATTCTAAGAATAAAAGTAGATGCCACCTTGTAATATTATGAGCGTATTATGTGAAAGTGAGCAGAAACAATTTTCAGAGAAGGATACTGACACTAACCGGTACAACAAATACAATATACTTACAAGGTACACATTCAGGTATGTATGACCACGAGCCGTTGTTACACCTGGCCTGCACACTGGTCCGCTTGACAAGGCCGTTCCTACAGTTGTATTCCAATACAGAATCGTGATCTAGCCAGGTCAGCTCTCGTGCATTGTGAATACTGGCGTTAGACAGCGAAGGCACATGACACTGCCCTGATTAATGAAGCAAGTGATGATACGTTAACAAGTCTTACGAGTACCAATTCCAATGATTTAAGCTCCCCACTCCATCCCATCCCAACTCTCTCCTACTATTAAGGCAAACTTTAACTGAAAGTTAACATCGATTATATGCATTGATCTATTTATGGCAACAATGTAGTTAAATATAGACATTTACGAACCAAAACGAAAACAAAACTGCAAATATCTCATTTGTGTTTGACCTTTAAACTTGTCCCTTCTTAACTAGAGATGAGGCAGACTCTTTAAAACAACTTACTGTATATGTTAAATTTTCCCTAAAACGTTATACACCTTAAGTTCAAACTTAAATCTCTTTATTGCTAGGAATACTTCGAATTACAGACTCAAATTCTCTACAAAATTTAAGGAAACTTTATTCAATGAAATTGAAAATACAGCCAAATCTTCACACCCTGACCATAAAGTCCTTAGCTCGAACCAGTATGGTATTTGTAAAACTATTCTTTACCTTTCCCATAAATTAATAAGAATAATTCATATTACTAAATAGAGTATAAATCCATTTTGGTTCATAAATATAATTAAAAAAATGAGAGGTAGCCATTAATATTGGCAAACGTAGACACCAACAACGTTCCCTCTAAGCGAATGGTAGATGTGCACGCAGTGCTTGCTGCACTGCGCAAGCATTACGAAGACGAGGACAATTTAACGTTGATTTGAGCAAAAATTGATAATTCAGCTGCGCGGGGATGCCCGAGCAGCTGCGCGCGCGCGCGAAGATTAAAGGAAACGTTGGACACCACCAAAAATGAAATTTCCTAGGCTATATCTCGAACACTGGAACCAGTCTACTTGATTTTAATGAAAATCAGCCTTAAATTAAAATGTATTTATTCTAATGAATATATGTAGAGTTACACCAGAGGCGTAGCTAAGGGGGGGGGAGGCACGGGGGGGGGGGTACATATGTCCCCGGGCGCCAAGGTACAGGGGCGCCAAAATGAGGATTGCAGCGTTACATTATAATAAGTAAACAAGGGTAATAAATCGGTCACAAGATCGCTGGGGTGCCAATTGTATAGTTCGTCCCCGGGCGCAAAATACCATCGCTACGCCTCTGAGTTACACACACACACACACACACACACAGATATATATATATATATATATATATATATATATATATATATATATATATATATATATATATATATATATATATATATATATATATATATATATATATATACGTACCTAGACATACTGGCGGTGGTGCTGACCATTCCCCATTGTCCATGCAGACTGCTGAGAAGTGACCTCCTGCTTGAAATGTAGTTCTCACATTACAGCTGGAATGAGGAGTAAATGTTTCATAAATTCTATGTACCGAATGGACCTATAAATGAATGGGTATGTATGTATGTATGTATGTATGTATGTATGTATGTATGTATGTATGTATGTATGTATGTATGTATGTATGTATGTATGTATGTAAAACTCAACAAAACCTTTTTTTTTTAATAAAAGATTTGCAGTATTTTGAATTAAATCCCAAATAGTCCAAAACGTTTTATCACAAGTTTAAAAATTTAAAAATTTCTGAGTGAATTCAAGTTGTGTTCCAAATAAGTTGTACTGAATATGTTGATGTGCATATAGTCTTAGACGTGGTAATGGGCCAATGACCTGGAGTGATGATAACAGAGAATGTTGCAAGGGTCTGACCTGAAAAATCGCATCAATAGGTAGAGACAAGTACAGTAGAATATAGACATATACATATACATATATACTACATAGACATAGTTCGAAGAACATCACTCTATCACACATAAAATATAAAATGGATTGCATTTTAAGGCAAGAGAATAAATGTTTTCGCGGCAAACATAAAATATAAATATAAAAACGACTAAAATTCTTTTTGGCAAGAAATCAAATCTTCTCGAGATAATAGAGTGGCTCTGAAAAGGACCTTCCGGTTTTTCTTCTTGTTCTTTTTATTCTTGTTCTTATTGTTCTTGTTTTTTTATTGTTATTTTTGTTGTCGTTCTTGTTCTTGTTCTTGTTCTTCTTATTCTTCTTGTTTTTTCATTTCACCAACTATCTTTTTAGTTTTCTTCTTGCTGTTATCTTCTACTTTTTGTTATTTCTTCCTCATATTTTCATGCTCCTCTTCCACTGTTTTCCTTTCACTTTATTATTCTTTTTCTATTTTTTCAGTCAGTTCTCTCATCCTACTTTTGTCTTCCTTCTCCTCTTTTTCTTCGTTAAGGAGATCGCTTAATATATCCTTAAACTTCGTCAACTTATGTTTATTTCCATCTTAACTCAATGGGGACTGTAATAGTAATCATCGTCCATTTTTATTAACATTCCCTTTATCATTTCCAAATTGTCGAGAACGTCTTGCAACCTTTCATTTTGTCAAGATGGTTCGAAGCCATTGTGTATTCATTGCTGAATGGCGCGAATGACGAACGCTCGACTTTATATTTGTCAAGCATGTACGTGGAGAATGACTTCCCTACAATAAATTCACAGATTATATAATATCCACACCGAAGGAAAGGGTAAAAACAATACCTACTATATGAAAACCAATATCTATAACAGAAACCAGAATCTGCTATCCAAACGTGGAAAGTTTATTTAATTGTTTGATTAGGATTTTTAACGTAGTTTAAAAAAATATCCTATATTAACTATTTTATTAACCTTAATAATACGATGTCTGCAGTGATGCAGTTTATAGAGATGTCTAGTACTGGGGCATCATGCCGCAGATATGTAGCATGATGTCCCATCCAGTCACATTATCCTGACACCAGGCCGACCAATCCTAACACTATCCTCTTAATTCTGAGTGCCAAGCGAGGTAGCATTAAAGAGCACATTTTGGAAATAGTGCAGTCTTCTTTCAAAGGATCGATTCCTCCGTGTTCCAAGAATAGTTCTTGAAATGTTCCAAAGCCGTTAAATGTCCAGCATTTCTTCCTTGGATACCCTCCCGAACGGAAGAATCACGACAACTCCACAAAGAAAAGAAGAAAAGAGAGAAGACGCGATGAAAATAAGGAAGAAGAGGACAAAACGTGTAAGTGAAGAAATTTAAAAAAAAGAGTGAACAAACACACAAAAGAAGTCTGTGAACTTTTTAGATTGTTGTGTTGTGATATTGTATTGTAACATTTCTACCAAAATAGACCTAACAGAAAACGTAAGCGTCTCATGGGTTCGATCTTTTTTTTTAGAAAAAGGACCTTCACTCATGCATTCATACATGTTAATAATGGGTCGAAAAGGCTTTTGAGTTTTAATTGATATAGGTAACTGAAATACTATCTCTTTTGGAAAAAAAGTGTGTGGCCCTAAAGGACGTTTGTTCTTTTGTAAAAACACCCACACACTCAGGAACGAGACGTAATCAGCTTTAATGCCTTAAGCCTTTGACACGGCCAAAACCTACTTCTGGACTTGCTGCTGTAGATGATTTGGTAGAAATCACTAGGGTGGGTATGTCAGGCGTAGTAACAAGATTGGGTTGTTTGGCTCGGAAAGGTTGTTTTCGCTTGGGTGGTATTAAAGAAGTCTGATAATTTTGTTGTTGAAGGAGTAAAGCGTGTTCTCCTTCGTTTTGCTGATGTTAAATTTTCTCAAATTCTTCTTTCTGTCTCTGTATAAAATCCTTGACATGTGGTAAGGAAGAAGAAGGCGGCGAAGGTGCTGGTACTGTAACAAATTCTTGCGAAGAAGAGAGAAAGTCCAATAAATCCCAATTAAATCGGTCTCTTCTGGAAGTAAGACTGTGCTGAATGTGGTAGCTCCTACTATGACATCGCGTTTCGTCTCCACGGCAGGTGAACCCCAATTCATCGTCGTCTTGGTTTCTGTCATGTTTCAAAACTATCGTATTTATTAACTGCACACAGACGCTAGCGCACCTATATAGAGTTGTGACGTCACATATGGCTCTCTTCGGATTGGGAGACAGACTCAGCACTGTGACTGAATATTGTAACGCGTGCTAGGATTGGTGAAGAAAATTCAATCCGCTCTTCCACTATAAGTAACGCCTGTTCACTTCATTCCCTTCACCTGTTCTCGTAACAACATGTAGACTAACGTTGGATCATCTGCCGTTGTATCGTCGAAGCTGTTCTGCACGGCCTAATCAGCATGGACTCGTATCACGAACATCGATACGAGGGTTTAGAAAAGAAGAATCCTCATCTACAGTCCATAAGTCAATATCAGTTAAAGGAAGAGATGGCGACCTGTGCGATCCCTCTGTGTTAACGGAACAATGTTAACAAAAACCACGAAGGCCCTCTTCAGGGCCACTCCATTGCCTCGTAAAAATTTGGTTTCTTGCCTAAAATATGTTTTAGTTGATTTTATATTTTATATTTTATGGTTGCCTCCAAAACATGTATTCTCTTGCATACATTTTTTAGTCTATTTTATATTGTTGGTGTGATTTATGTTCATCATTCCACATATATGTGTTATATATGTCAATATATATCTCTGCTGAATACGTCTCTATTTAAAATAACGTGTATTCAGGTCAAACCCGTGCATCAATGTTGCCAGTGTCAAGTACGATGACGTCACCCACCTATTCCATTCATATTGCCCCTATATAACACCCGCCCTTTTGTCTTGACGCGATAGTGGTCCAGGGTGATTTTAAAAATGTTGACGCCAAAGTGGGCTAGATGGTTTTGTAATGCTCATTCTCATTGACATTAAAGGGGCCCTAGTCATTATTGATGATGCTCAAATATTCTTTGAATGAATCACATTAATAGATTTCAAAATGTCTTTTTCTGCATTCGTTATAATTGCAAATTTATTTTCCAGTCCAAGAATATTATTGCGGAGCACACTGTATCTCCAGTGAATAATAGTTTGAATACATTAGTCCACCGTCATGAAAATTTTTACACAAAACCAAGACGCAAAAACAAAACAAGGATCAGGATTAGAAGTTCATTTTTAGAGCATTCTAAATTGTCAAGACGATAACGTCTATTACTAAAATCATAATAGATAATATGGCAAATATTATATATGGCTACGTTTTCCCATGGGAAATACGAATATTCTTGACTTGATTCTTGATTAAGACAAACATGTTAACCTTCATTGATAATAATCCTAATATTCAATCTTTACAAAAAACTATTGTTTTCAGTACCAATATCCCTACTTAGGTAACGACAGTGAATTTGATTTAACCTAAGTCACTTAAAAATGTAATTTTACATACAATAATCGGGAGGGCAGAGTGTTCTAAAGAGTTCACCGTTAATGATCACTGCAATCTCACCTTCTTCTGCATGGGTATGTCAGAAAGCTTTGGCAGTAGCTTTGGTTCTTTCCGGGCTTTTCCCGGGTTCTTCCTCTTCCATTTATACTGGCCACCATGTACAGCATATATTGTACTAAACAATGGCGGTCGTATGTTTTGTTGCAATGGAAAGCTGTTCTATTATTTTGCAAAGGGTTTTGCCGAAAGCAACGAAACATTTGGTCGTCCACAACAGGAACATACTTTAATTTCACTGTACAAATCTTAGAAGAATTATTCTTTTGGTTTCACTGAGGCAGAAACATTTAAAACAAATATAAAGATGAAATGGCAAATAAAAATATAATTCGTAAGACTACAAATTTATATAAAGAGAAGATCTAGAGATATATAAATTCAAGACTTGAATATCACGTGACTGCAATACATGTTCATTAATAATATATAACATTTTGACGTAATATTGGTGACTCCTTATACGAAACGGAGGAGAATAAAAATGGCGTTATTTTAAAACAAATGGTAGCATGGGGAAAAAGAGCTTCAGACAAATTGTATATTTTTAAAAGTTAATTAGGTAGCATTGTTGAACAATTTAAGTTTTTAATCTTCTCTATATAAGCTCCAGAATTACTTATAATTACTTACTTGTAGTATATTCTTGATCCAAGTATAGTTGTGTGTCCTACAAAGTACCCATTCCAGAACTTTCTTGGCCAGCCACAATTGATTTCTAAATAAGAAAACATATATATATTCATTTAAAAAGATGACAATGGTGATAAAACAATACTGGTATCAGATAATACAGAACTAATGAACAAAAGCGTGCGTCTATTAATGTTATGGTACACCTTTGGACTGACACAAGAACGATGATCAAACTAAGAACTACGGAGTTATTTCCCTTCAAAAAGATGTCTCCATAAAGTACAATTTGAGAAATGTAGGGATTCAGAAACGAATGGCAATTATAATTAGTTTGTTATGTCCGAACTATAAAATGTCCTACCACCCAAAGTCACTTGTACATGTAAAATGTGTTCTTTTTTATGTTTCTTGCTCAATTATTTCCAAGTCTCATATTGTGATTTTGTTGTGAGATTGTATATCAGTGACAGAGCCAGGGATCGACTTGCTCGCAAGCAAAGTTATTCAGTGGCGCCCAAACTTTGCTACAGAGAACAGTTTTATGAATGTTACCAACCTCCCCGCTAGCACCCACCTACTCCTAAAATACGCGTACATTGAAGAATTGCCGCCGAGTATTAGTAAAAGACTGGCTTGGACCCACTTTGCATCGAACCATTTACTAAGCCACGTATCACCAACATTTTCTTGACCCCAACTGACCATCGGGGGGGGGGGGGAGAGATGGGGTGTGAGTCTAGACAGGACATAGACGGTCACGATGGAACAGAGCAGGTGGGTGACTATTAAAACATACCAGGTATATTCGAAATGTACTGATATAATACCATTTCATGTGAGGAGGAGCAAACTTACGCACATGGTTTGTCTTTAGGGCAAGCAGTACAGTGTAAACGAAAATGTTTCAACACCCTTTGCTTGGTACTCGTCCAGAGACATGGATACAAGTAAAGGCTGCTAATTATCTCACTATAGTACTAAGATCATGGAGAGTTCCATGTGCAAAGTGCTCTTCGAGATAACTAACAAACTAATGTCAACATTATAAATGTTGTAAAGCGCTTAGAGCTTTTGACGATTAGGTGCTATACAAAGTCCTCATTATTATTATTATTATTATTATTATTATTATTATTATTATTATTATTATTATTGTAGGCACCATTTCCATTCACCGCAAATGAAAACATTGTGTAGATAACCACTAGGCCGACAATCTGCAACGCAACCAACTAAAAGCCTGACCATAATTTATGAAGGTCTTTTGCTATATGCATTGCAAAACATGTCACGGAAAATGACAAACGCCTCTATTAAAACAGTCTGCAAGAACATTGGACATCTGCTCAAGTGCATTCACGTTTATCTGCAAAACATGATATGATCATTGAGGATAACCCAGTGGCAACACATTCCACCAAATCCAGACTTAATCTTAACCACCCAGTTTACAAAGAGCATGTTTTGCTTAATGTATTGAAATATTGGATGTATAAATTTTATTGTAAGCAAATAAAATAACGTTTAAACGCTAAGGACCATTTCCTTTACAAGTCTGTTGATGAAGCTGAAGACTGAATACATCTTAATATATATGTCACAGCACGCCAACTTCGTCATTACTAATGACTTTGTTTAAATCACCCCACCCACCCCACACACAGACATAGCATTTCTATCAAGAATGATGCAAGAAAGTTTAAGTACGAATATCACAGGGCCATTGTTGCTCAATTTGTCGGATTACATCACAAGGTAATCTCTATCCTGCGAGTACACAGCGAAGAGTTCCAAAGGGCCAAGGGTTTTTGAAGATAGATAGTAAAGGATGACCGCCATATAAATTATACCAAAAAGAGAATGGACGTCGCCACACCAACGCAGTGATGCGTACATAAAACAGCATATATTGGTTTTTCGCCTGGAAATCACCGCGCCTGTAACACGAACCGCACTTGTTGGAGTGGTGATTTATCAACTTAAACCGTGCCACAACACAAAATGATATAGCCAGCTCAACATCCAGTGAACTCATTTTGTTCCAGATCCAGTTCCGCAATTTGCTTTTGCAACATGCACAATCTCGGCCATCAGTACCACAGCGGTAGCCTGAACCGTAACTAATTCCGAAGTCAGAAGAAGAAAATACACTATGTGAACGGATAGAACCGAAACCAAAAGCGCATCCAAAGATAAAGCAAACTGGGATATCCGATATTTTGAATACAACCGTAAAGTACCGGGATTGGTTCTTAAAGGGGTTGAAAGGCCGCTAAATCATACATAAAAATTCCAAGACAAACATTAATGATATTTTAAAATGGCGGATTTTGCTTCAGAATTCGTCCGGATCTTGAAACTTAAGAAAACATACCAATGCCTACCAACGGAGCAGGGTGAGGCTTTTGGTTGTGATAGCGAGGAAAACTTTCCAGCCTACTGAAATGGAAATATGCATCCTGCGCTGATCTTGAATTGTGACTATTTCAGGTCAACACCACGGATAAACGCACATCCCGTTTATTAATTAGGATCTTCGATAAAGGTTTTCTGACATGTACGCACGCCATCCAAAATTTTAATGAAAACGTATTAGTTTAGTAAACAGTTCTTGTATCACCTATAGCTCGAAGCAGATGACGTTCGAAAAAGTCTTTCCGATGCAGATTTAGGCCACATTGGGTCGCCATCTGACGTTTTTAATGTTGTAGTATACAGCTTGCAAAACGTATGCGCCAAGCAGTTTGGTGTTCTTGCGATCAACAATCAACGAGCGTATATGATGATGTTTGAGCGCCCTGGATAACAAACTTCAGTGATTTACGAAATTGACGCAATCAATAAGGAGATCCAGCAGCACATCACGTTCCATGAGTTTGACGGTACCAAGATGATCATCAAAGATGAGGTTAAGAAAGCCGTCATCGTCAACCTCAAACCACACCTAACCCATGCGACTCATTGTGACTAATTTCTGGGCAATCCCTTACCACTTACTCTACTTCGACTCGTTTGACATGGTACCGCCACCAGAACTCATCGAGTATCGCTGTAGGTCGGCGGTGACCAGCACTTTCGCTCACCTACTTAACCTTACTACTTCTGATAATGGTTCCTGTCTAATGTACGACCTTTCATCAATCAAGAATCTGTAGGTCCGACGCCCTATATGTTGATGCATGGGTCACAGTCTCTAACTCACCATTTCATTGAAGAAACAAAAGTCTTTTTGAGCTCTGTAGGTAGTCGTTTTCGGTACCTTACAGAAAGACGAGTTAAACACGGGATCCTCGCGTATACGCATCTGAGACCCCTGCGACCTGGCAATATTTGCAGATAACGTCGTGAATATGATAGTTTGATAGCGTAGAGGTGTGAGACATCATTGTTATCCAAGATGCCTGCTATGTAACAGCAGCAGGTCGTTTGATAGATCACCGGCCGAACAGTTACACAGGTGATCAATTGCAAAATAATCGGATTCATCAATCTGAAAACACCACCAACAAGCATTGCTTCTAAGATGCGGTAATAAGAGAGTACACCGATAATAAAGACGCAGAGGCCAAGAAATATGTATACGACAAGGACGCAACTGCAGAGGTTACATCGGTGACACTTACGTATCTCTAGAACAACATATCGACGCCATATCACACGGTCGGGCAAAAATGATCGAAAGAAGGTAAGTCGACGACGTTCTAAGCGTGTACAGGTCGGCTCAGACACTTTGAGAGTCGATCTAAATATAGTAGTAACTGGATTTGACGGCGCTAGTCAGCGCCCTTGACGGTGAGAGAAAAGTAATCATTGATACCGCGGTCGCTAAGTTTCAATAACGTGTGCGTCTGGGCATTGCTTGCCAGTGGAGCCTACTCGACTGCAAAACAATTCACGGACACCGCAGTTGTAACATTAGGACAGTATGTCATTAAACGAGAAGCTGACAGGGTCTACAAGAAGGAACTTTCGTTTATGTCTGGTTACATAATGAAGCGGAGGAGGCGGTATTCTCAAGACATGCCAGTGCCTTAAGGTGGAGGCGGATTTTCATTTTAATGTTTTGGACATTTCGTTAATACATCTGAGCGATAGCTATAATGAGGTTGTGCAGACATTGGGGCTCCGAAACAAAATGTGATTACTATATTCTCCTCGCAGATTTGGCCTAAGCAGACACTCGCCTCTCCGGACTCATCGAACACTCACGAAGAGACGATCTGCTGACATTTGTTATCCTTGTTAGCGACCAAGGCCGATACAGCACTTTTGGTGATTTTAACATTAGAGAGCGACACAGAATGATGGTGGGATTTTCAGCAACAACATCGACACAATGACCATTCTTGGTGAGGATATCTCTCTCTCTCTCTCTCTCTCTCTCTCTCTCTCTCTCTCTCTCTCTCTCAATCTGGTACAACCCTAACGTCTTCAATTCCGTGGGCCATGGGATAACCTGCAATTCACGTGAATGTGAACCTGCGGACCCCAAACGGTAGCGGACATCGATCACATCAGCTTCTGAACCTGCTGGGCGTCTCTTTTGGACGCAGGAGCTACTCAGTGAGGTGGCAAAAAACGTTGACACCAGGGTCACTGGTTCTTTGACCAACTTAAATATCTTTTGTCATCGATAAATAAAACCATAACAAAGACATATCTTCAAGGAGATCAAGGATCTTAAGTCGACAAACAATACTTCTGTGGTAATACTTTCGCCAGAACAAAGTTAGTGCATTCAATTCGTGTTTAGTTCAGATGATGTCACGGGCTCAATAACTATCGACTAATGTGGTCAGTGTGCGCATCAAAGGCCTAGCCAACATACCGCCATCAATTACGATCGTGCCACCACCGTGTTTTTGAAAATACACATGGTGGGGCTAGTGGTCTGCCATACTTAGCGTAACTGCATATGGGTAGCATTCTCGAACATCGTTTCGCCGGCCTGTGACCTATGGGGTGGAATCCCTTTCAGGAATGGGAATGATCTTCTGAGCTAGACTGTTTCGTACTGATCCTCTAGCTTATATACTTACTGTATAATTCTTCTTCCGAGCCGCCATACTAAAATTCTTGTAATAATACTAAGAAAAGTGTTGGCATGAAATATCTTCATCCAATAAGCATCCAATAAGCAAATCTCACTTGGTATGTTCGCACAGAGTAAGCTTAGTGGTTATTAGTCTATTTTCTAAATAAAATGTTGGTCATTTTCTGGTGGTCGTAGGTAATCTTCAAAGTTCTCCTCAGTATAGTCACCCAACATTGCTTTACCTAGCTTGGCATGATATATAAAACGAGATGGGTTACACCTGGCAAAAATGTATTGATGCAAGATAACGTGGCACACACTTTGATTCCAAAGAGCATTTAGCTACTATTCTCCTACTAAGCTAAGGTAGAAGTGGAATACTATGAACATCGTATTGGCCAAAGAGATCCTGATAGCGCCCGTGTCGTCAGGCGCCTGAGGGAAATTGCCCTCTCTATACAATACCCCTCGCGCCGCTACTAATATCCTTAATAATAATTGTTCTTTGATTATTGTAGTTTGATATTTGTTATGATTGTAGAAAGGCAAGGCGTAAAGAAGTAGACGAAGGTTTCTATGGTGGAAAATCCTCAGTAAGGTTGTACATTTAAGCGTTTTCAGGACATACCTTTAACCATCGAACTGTATATAATAAGAATAGTTTTTGTAGAACTTTCCGTTCTTTTGCCGACTCCCATACCCTCAATTACGATCTTTACATGTGGTATTATATCCTTTAAATGCAATGGAGTAACATTTATTACGACCATAGAATGTTCTGTTTAATAGTAGTTGTATTGACATGTCCACTGAAAAGGATACACATCTAGGGCAGTTTGTTGTGTCATGGGTCAGGTGACAGTCTGTACATATTGTAGATCAGGTAAACAATTATTCATTCCGATTATGTCACAATAATCGATGTTAGTTGTACTCCAATATAATAGGAGAAAAATTATTTATTTAAATTATTCACTGGAATTACTGTCAAGGAATTGTATATGACTGGTAGCAATATGTATATGTGGTCCAAAATGTACTCGGGTTTCGCTGCCTCGTTCAGCGTCACCGAGGGTGGTTTATTAATTATCGGCTCTAGTTATTTCGAAATAGTTAGCGAAACTCAGCTTATGCTGTGTGTGCAAATTGCCTGCAGTTTAAACGTCTAAGTACCTAGCTGTGCATAAAGGTCACAGCTAGGGTATATTATAGAGCAAATTCTAAGTAAACATCACATTACGTCTAATCTCGTCAGAAAGCTTTCCACTTTAAGGAAGTAAACCTTCAGCTAAAGAGGTAAAATATATTTTAGATTATATTCTTATCGCTATCCGTTTTATGGCATAATTTTTTCATATATCAGATGTTTTAGTATTTATTCTAAATTCTACAGAGTAAATACCTAGGTTATGCAGCGCCATGATAATAGTAATACTATAGCCTGCTTCGCGATAGCTTTTTGTTGTAACTGAACAGACAAATTGAGTTTAATTATACGCTGCATGCATTGAACGTTTAATCTACATGGAAAATTAACTCATATGCGCGCATGCGCAACATATTTGATTGTATAAGTACTTAACCGTGTCATGTATTACACGGTTTGGTTGTTTTAGTTTTAACTGCCCGTGTGTGGTGCCGCGTGCAAAGTACATTGTGTATGGTGTATGCTTCCTTTTTGTATGCTTCCTTTGTGTATGCTGTGTTATATATATGTATTATATATAATTTTGCAATGTGAAATATGAGGGCTCTCGAGGGATCCTTTAAATAGACAGGGAGGAGTGGACCATGCGTGGTGACTCCATGACCATTGACTAGAGCGGGTGGAACCGGATATACATCTTGGATGTCAAATGGACGCCACGATAGTTATAAAATACGCGTTACATATTATTGTTATTACCATCTGAGAAAATATTTCACATTTATGTATCAACTTCGTTATTTGAACGATAAATTCATAAATTCATAATTTCATATTTACATCGCAATCTCGTTATTTGAACGATAAATTTATAAACTCGTAATTTCAGCTTTAGATTGGTAAATCGTTACATGAACGATAAAATCGTAACATACATGCTTTTACTTTGGTAAGTCATTATATGAACGATATAACCAAAATTACAGGCATTTACATCTGTCTCGTTATACGAGCTATATATATATATATATATATATATATATATATATATATATATATATATATATATATATATATATGTGTGTGTGTGTGTGTGTGTGTGTGTGTGTGTGTGTGTAAATTCATACATAACTTGTATTTGTTGATTGGGTGATAAGACGTTATTCACGTCAGTTTTAAATCCCTTTCGTTGAAATCATCCTTTTAGGATTTCTTTCATTGAGTTACTTGTTGTTGATAGTCCCATGTTAGGGACATTATACATTTCCTTATCTTTTGTTTATAATGGTGTCAGATTTGTTTACATTTAAATTGCGTTCATAAATAAACATCTTATTAACGCAGTTGCTTTCGGTGTCTTCCAGTCCCAACGCGGCTTCATCCTGTGACAATTAGAGCGTTGACGTTTGGAATAATTTGGTATATATGAGGACTTATAATCATTCTAGATTATATTATTGTGGTCTAATGATTTGGTCTTTAATGATTTATGTTCCTTTTACAAGTTTACTTTTGTATTCTAGAAGAATAAAATATTAGCAAATGTTTACAAACCTTGTTGGTTTTGCTTCTTTCTCTTTGTAAGATCATAGAGTCTAACACAGTCTAAGATGGATTATGAAGGACATATGATAGTTATATTGAAGTTTTGCACACTGTATATGTGGTAATCAAACGTTAGTATTAAGGTATATACGATCACGACAAAGTTTGTAATCCCATATAAACTGAGGTACAGCATTGCATTCTTCTTCTTGTAACTTAGGCAGTAAATTAAATTGCCTTATATTGGATAAAAGGATGTGGAGAATATAAAATATGTTTGATTTAATTAACGATTACTGTAGTTCTGACGTTTCCATACCATCTCATTTGATGAATTTTGGGGAAAATATTATGGTTGCATAGCAGTATCCAGGTTTCAACCAGTGTAGCTTGCTTTGCTGTACTTTGTATATAGAAGGTCTTTGAAGTTTAAATTGACAATGATTCCAAATTTATATTTATAATACTTCCACCTATCAACTTACTGGACATAGAATAAAAGAAAGAAGATTCAGCTTCTTACAAAGGCTAATAAGTTGATTCAGGTGATATATATATATATATATATATATATATATATATATATATATATATATATATATATATATATATATATATATATATATATATATATATATATATATATATATATATATATATTATTGTAAATAAATCTAATATTGGCTCTTGGTTTTCATCAGAAGGCAACTAATACATATTACATCTATTGATTTTCCTTAAATTTTTCGTCTATTGCTTTTCAATGAAAGGCAACGAATACCTATTATATCTATTGGTTTTCAACGAAAGGCAACGCATACATATTGCATCTGCTCTAGTGACGTATTCTGTATTGGATTAAAGACGAACTGCACGAAGAACGGCTGACCAACTAAAACACTACAGTCCATTTATTTACGAGCATTCAGTCTAATGTCTCAATCACCTAACACCTCGATTTTATAAGATCCCATTAGCTAATCAAAAGCTACTTACAATAACGAAAATAAAAACCTCAATAACGCTAAACCGAAGTCTCTAACTAACCGAGAGAGTCACTCATGGGGTTACGCCTTGTCTGCTACTGTCTTTCATCCAAACATTTTATCAAAGCCAATTCTGTATTGTGTCCGCGGATCGTGTACATTTATTGCTATAAGTTGTGTGAGGTTGACTGAGTCTGACTAAATAAATTATAAACTTAATTATGTCCCTATCACCAGGTGTGATGAATATTACGTAATGTGTGAGTATCAACTCCAAGAATATTACAGTTGTCTCTGATTAATTTTGGCATTTGTGTGTACCGTTGATCAATATAAATTATGTGTTTTTATGTCTACCTCGAAAAAATATCCGAGATGGATTGTACTGTTTTTCCATCATCATATCATCATATACAACTCAATTATTAATAAATCCAACAATATCATCTACAGATGGCGCTTCATTAATATCAGTAATATATTCAAGGACATTATTACCGCGCTCATCCAGCAACTTTGCGTTTTCATTACAATCCTGAAGTACATCATAGCATCCCTGATCATCTACAGATGGTGCAACTAATTACTGATCCCATTCGCTGCGATCCCTAATTATCCTTTTTCACATTAAGGAGCCGTTTCGTCTTACCACTTCCAGATGGACCTATTATTATTATTATTCTGATAGAATGTGCTAGTGCTGCATAATGTCTTACCGGTTCTCTTTTTTTCGCTGACAAAACTATTACATTCATGTTTTATAATAAATCAATTGGATCAATATTGTGTGAAATGCAAGACGCGTAATCGTACAGATGGACTAACAACTATTACAACAGAAAATAACAGAGCAACACTTGCAGGTAAGAGTAAACAATGTGGTACAACAAATAAAAAGTTAAATTTATCTCTGGTTCAAACAGTATAAAAAGAGGTTATATTGCAGCAACATTAGGAAAACTTCCAAGGACTCTATGGTCTAAATACCCAGGAGAAAAACGCCTTCCAGGACATAATTATTGTGGTCCTTGAAACTAGACTTGATATTCGACTTTATAATCACGATCAACCAAGACCCGGTCTGTATCCCATAAATCAATTTTATAAAGTGTGTCATGCACATGATGTAGCTTATAAAAGTACAAGCTTGCAAGATAGATATATTGTAGATTTAAAATTAGTTCACGTTATAAATCCCATAAAAAGTAAATCTTTCAAAGAATAATTAGCAAATGTTTGGTTGGTTATATCTGCGATGAAAAGTAAACTTTAATTAGGAGCCGGTAATTATTCACGCGATTATTAAAATAATGAAATCGATTTATAATAGCCCAATGAAGAGATAGAGCAGCGATTACTAAACACGCTGATTCAGTAAGTGTCAAGCATTCTACTGTTGATAATTGGTTAGCACGACAGGCAATATGGCAAATTTATCTACCACCGCCTCAAACAATTTAGTATGCACATTTTAATGTCAGTGTTCCTAATGACGTTCATCAGGCGGATATTTTTACAACATGATACTATTGAAATTGGTAGACGCCATTTTACATACAAATACGCGTTAACTGTCGTTGATATTGTAAGTAAATATAAAGAATTAAAGCCATTATTAACTGAAACAGCGGCAGAAGTTGTATCTGCTTTTGAGCGAATTTATCAAAGAGGACCATTACAATGGCCACATTTACTGCTGGTGGACCCTGACAAAAAATTTCTTGGTGCTGTATCATCGTTGATCAAGCTAAATTATGTCAAAATTAGACAAGGACACACTGCAATCCATCGCGATGAGGAAATTGTTTAACGATTTAATCGTACACTTGCTGAGTGGTTATTTGGATATCAGCATGCAAAGAAATAATTCAGGATACGAGATCTCGCGAATGGGTTGCGAGATTACTAAGTGTGATAGCTGCATTAAAGAATGAAATTACTCAAACAACCGACATGAAATCTATTAATGTAATAACAAAATAGACATATTACAATACAGCGACGTGAATTTTCAAAACAATAAGTATTCGGTAATGTTAATGTGAGACTCTTATTTGAACCGGGTGAACTTTAAGGAGGCGAAAAGGAGCGACTGATCCTATTTGGAGTATAACGGTACATAAAATATATAGCGTGGTAAAATCCATGGGAAGACCTGCAATATACAGTGTTACAACTCGTACAATGATAATTCTGGCGTTGTTTTAGCGCCATGATAAATTTAGCATCAATATCAGTTGCGATTATTTTTTTCTCCTCACTTTGCTTATAGCTAGCTTTTGTTTTCTTACTATATCACGGCTAACAAATTCGTTGTTGGTGTCAGTACAATTTACAAACACCCGCCGCAGCTGCGTTAGTTTCTTAACTCGTGACACTGAGAAATAGACTAAGTTTGAACATTCGATACGATCATCAATTATTCAAAGAACTGTATCAGAAATATTTAACCCTTGAGATGAGTGGATTGCCATTGTTGATCCTAGCTTCCGCGGATATTTATCCGCGCTCAGTGCATCCTCAACAACACTGATACCAACTGCGACAACATTATTTAATACGAGATTATGTTTCACTGACTCTGTCGGGGGTCTTGGTATATCAACTTCAATATTCTGTCGTCGCGTATCAGCTGGCCTATAACATAAACGTTAAGGCAATTCTTAAAAATCTTTCCTTATGTAACTGAAATAATTGCTGCAGAAGTGTATTACGAACTATCTTTTTATTGCCACTATCAAATCGTTTGGTCTCCATTTATCTAAAACATCATATATATAGGTTTCTGAAATTATTTCACGAATAATTTCGCAGTGAATTTTATTCGGTTGTAATTTGATTAATTTCTTGAGCTCTTTTAATTTTGGATCAAGAGTTTTATGATCATTAATTCTCTCCTCTAATATTCTACATAATTATGTAGCCATTCATGTGGAGACAATCCAACAGATAGTGGTGGTTGACCGTGATCAGCGTACATTACACTGCAGTATTCTTTAGCAATAACATATCAATATACATTTTTAATATATCTAGCGATGCTGTGCATATTATATTGCATCCAACATTATTATTCCGGGTATATATGTATCGCTCATCCGATTTCTAGTAGTCCATTTTTTTCTCTTGTAATGAAGGAAGCTGTGATAAGTACATGATTTTACACTTCTCTCTTTCATCTCTCTTGCAAGTCTCTGTGTAGGAGTTAACATAATTAAATCCAAACTCCGTCTAAAATATTCGCTCACTCGAGTTGTTTTATCGCAACCACCAGGTCTGTGACTGGATACTGGATTGAATACAGGTGGTGCAGATGATAATTCTGATATTTGATTATTTTTGCGATAAGTATCTTGGACTTCAAAATCTGCGGATTCAGATAAATTATATCACATTTCTTGTTTTATTATCCTTTTATTTCACGATGCATCATGAGCAGTAAAGTTAGTCAACAATTCCGTATATATTTTCGATATAAAATAAATCAATTCCAACTCTGACTGCGGGACAAGGGTATATATTTATCATCAATAATAAATTTATAGAAACATTAGCGAGGACTGAGGATCTTAAATGTGTCAACTGAAGTGAGTCAACACTAATATAACCAACAATTGTCCCTAACCGTGTTCTGTCAGATAAAAAAGCGTTTTTTTGATTTATAAATATGCCTCTCCTTAATGAAACAGTGATTATAAAAATATATTCAGTATCATCTAGAATTAGTCGAACATAATGTCGTTTGTGATCATATGTCGCACCATGAGTAAATGTACCGGTTATAACTCTACTGAGATCTTTTGCGGGTTTATCATCATTACGTGGTAGTAACCAGACTTCTTTCTGCATTCGATATGATATAAATGCCTCACATACAATCAACGATAGCACTATTTTAAAATCAATCAGTAATAAAACTACTGGTGCCTAACGTTTTTCTGAAAAGTGTCTACCAAACAAAACATAACAGATCGGATGGAGTACCTTAGCAAAATCAAATGATACAATACGAGCAAATCTATTTAGATCAAAATCAGGTAGTGGTCCATTTATCGATACTCTTGTCATTTCATGTGTGGGATGTCCAAATCTTTTAAAATATCCAGAACATTCTCCGTAAAAAAGAAAACTTCCAGGATAACGACTATATCCACGGACTTAACGTCGTTGTTGTCATACTTGGTATTACACAATCCACATTGTCAGTATTCACATCAACTTGATTTTACGTATTCGAGAACATCAAATCGTGTTGGTTTCCACGAGTTGTTGTCTCTTGCAAAGTGAGCTTCAACTGACGGAACGGTGAAACAGTTGCTCAGCAAGTCGTCAATAATGTCAGTAGAAAATTGCTGCGCAAGATGTTTCATTTCTTCGTGTAGAGATTCTTTACGATATATTTCCCCGTTAGGTCTTACAAATTGATCATATGTTTCATAACCTTGTAACAGCCATACTTCTACAGGATGCTGTTATCTCGCAGGGAAAACAATTCCGTAGTTCGATAGGGTTTGAAATTTCATAAAATATTTTTCTGTTATAAATACATATTTAGTATACACGCGAACACTGAAGTTATACTTACGATTCTCGGTGATATATGTCTACCAACACCGCATGGATTATTGTTTTATCGGAGAACAATTGCTTGCGGTAGCGTTTTTCTTCACTCGGTAAGTATTCGAAGAAAGAATTCATAGATGATATCATTGGTGGATTTCTTTCGTATGTCTGCATTATACCCGCGAAATTAGCTTCTGTTATCAAGTGTGTATTTAAAAAAATTTTTATACCGATTTCTGTCGTCAATATGATCAATTATGGCATGAATTACTCACTGGTTAATATATTCCATATCCGATACGTGCTGATTTAATATTTCAATTTGTCTAATGATTTCATTGCTTGAACATTTGCTATATCAAAACGATATTCAGTGAAACTTTGCTGTCGTTTTGCTCGTTGTGTTCTATGTTTTTGATTACTGATTTTAAAATAATACTATCATCTAGATGAAAATACATAGATGTATTTTCCCTCTATCGCGAAGTTTTCAGTAATAAAAACCCAGAATAGACAGTCCCTACTAATAAAGGTGAAATTACTACCCAACACTGCATTTTTGATAACAAGTAAATGATTTTTGTATGGTGTTATAATTTCTTAATATGATTGTTTATGCATTGTAAAATCAGATCGTTTTGGTTCAGGTATTGGTGCAAGCAGTAACGGGTCATCTTCAGTCCAACCTAAAAACAGATCTAATTGATGATTGATAAATATCAATGGCAGAGTCTTGTGAATATATTCCTATCACGGCTGACAAGGATGGTTCGTGAATCTACGTTGTAATTCATCATTGGTCTGCTCGATTTGATTACTACCGAGTGGTATTCCAACATACAACCAATCGGGCGTTCAATCTGATTAATATTTACTTGCAACAACCAGTGAATTTTTCAATTGCAGACCCCAAATTATTTTGACTGGATTTTTTTTTGTAACTCTGTATTATGCTCGTAATTGTGCAAGTGCGATTTATTTTGCTATAATTGCATTTGGAAAAGTGACACTAAATTCGGGATTAGTGGAACTTTTTGACATCAATGCTGTCTTTGGTGGAGTTGTATTAACTACGATCTGCTGCAGTAGTTCTTGTGACATTATTATTATTATTATTATTATTATTATTATTATTATTATTATTATTATTATAATAGTTATTATTATTATTATTATCTTCTAAATCAGACGTCGTCCGTTCGTCGTTAAGGCCTGATAATATGAGCGAGAATAATTTGGAATATGTGTCCGCCGCTTTATGTAACATCTTTTATACTATTATAGTTTATTCTTGCTGCACGTGAATATTGTTTCTCAATTATATTAAGAACAGCAGCTACTGTTGTTGCAACTGAAACATAATATGTTACAACAACTGCCATCGCTGACAATGGTGTTATTGTTGATAGCAATACACCTGTTCCAGTAATACCTGCTGAAAACGAATACACAATTATATCAACGACAACTACACATATGCGATATTTATATATTTTTTGGTGTACATGTCAATGATACTTGTTAGTTTAATTTGTAACCCACGCACTTGATTGCATACATACTGATGCACGTTGATTAAAGAGTATATTATATTAGGAGTTTACATTAATTACAAACTCTACATACCATGTGAGCGACGCTGATGCTAAATTATCACTGCTGAATGTTATTCTATATACTTCAATGACTCCATTTTCTATTACTACACTTACATTATTAACGCAAGTAGATATACTTGATAACACATTAAACTGTACAGACGAAATTACCCCATTAATCTGTATATACCTCGAACAGCTTCAAAAACTTGGCCAGTATTATTTTGACGCGTCTAAGTGAAATATTGTCACTGTAACGAATACACCTTATTGATATTTTGTTTTGTGGTATTTGAACCTTATCGAGTCTTTCAGCAATAGCAGGAAAATCGCTTATAATATTATCGTGTGTGTTCTTTATCGTGTCAATGCTCGTTTTGAGATCGGAAAGTTTCATGATGACAGTCAATGGAGTACTAAATTAAATTATCTGCGATTTCATCAATTTTTCATCCTTGTCAGATACTGAATTGCGGTTATTTTATTTCCATTCATGCTGAGTTCGCCTGGCATAGTATCACCGGATTATTGTACTCGCGCGTGAATATTATCCTATATCTTTGATATAAGAACACTGGGTTTAATTTCTCCGTTATTATAAAACACACTGTTTTCGGTTACTCCATCAATTCTGACGATAATGTCCTGCAATGAAGGATTACGCGTTTGAAATTCTCTATGCTTATACTGAAATACAACCATTTTATTTATATCTATAACTGCACGATTTCGTAAATAAGATATTTCATAGTAAGTTCTTACATTATCTTGTGTTATTTCATCAGTTGATTTTTGTTTCGAGAAAGATTTTAAATATTAACCATTATGCTCTAGAATCTGCTCAAAACAAAGCAATTACTCGTGTATTCATGTACAACTGCATGGGGTGGTTTGGTTGATTTTGAAACAGCATCGAGTACAGCAATTGCTTCACGACCGCATATTGGTGCGTCAGTTCTTGTCTGTGATGTTTATATTGAATGCCAGATTAGAATATTTGCTAAGCTGACATACTTAATAAACTCTTTTGCCGGGGATAACCCGCACGAATGCAAACATAGAAGTCCACCTGTATCAATCGAGTATGCAATCCGATGAGTTCCTTCACCGGTAATATTGTCGAGAATGAAACCAGTTAAAATTTCATTGTGCTGGTTAGGTAATTGGTTGCGCATAAAAATACCTATAAAATTTTTAATATTTAATTTTTTTTAGCAGCATCAAGTAAATTAAAAACTTGACATCGGTGCTATTAAACCGTCCCTGGTAGTCTCAGACATTTTAAGTACCATACGTGCGAAATTCCCGGTAGTCTTAGATATTTTCCGTTTTCTTTATGTCCCCTCTGCTGCCCCGACAGCACCAAGTGCAGCGTATTTTGCAACAGCAGGAGCTGCTGCTGAAATTATTGGAAATATACCACCGGGAGATATACTACATGATTTGGTTATATCTGAAGTAGCACCTGCAGACAGTGTTAGTCGTATTCCGGTTTTGTCTTTTTTTTTAGCAACATTACATTTCTTAAGCTGTCGTGCTGTCAGTGGGAATTTTTTCTGTAATCTGTAACCTGTAATCTGACTGATTTTAGTGTCATTGTAGTTCCAAATTTTTCGCTGACGAGGATTGTAACGTTTTAATCTGACCAGGAGTCAGAGTAGCTTTTACATGATGAAATGACATTTTTATAATATTACGAATGATCTAATTGTGTTGTATTACATATTTGAAAAACATTATCTGTTTTCTACTGGTGCATCAATGACTCTCATTCGTCCACCAGCACCTTCAAGTAGCATCGATTTCTCGCTGAATGTAATAGCGATTGATCTGTACATTTCTGCCTGTACTTCACCTACGCGTGCTCGGAAGTGTATATCAACGACAGTTTGTCGTGTTAAACCAAGATGCTTCAGAGAAATGTTATAGATTAGATATAATTTTGTACAATATAACTGTGATATTTGTAAACCAGTATCTATATTCTGATCACGTCACACATATATCATCAAGCGATGATAAGCTCGTGCAGCGTGGTTGTGTTATAAATTAACAATATATCCGTAGCTGGTTCTTGTTGGCCGTTTATTCTTAAAGAAATTTCGGTAACTTTGAGTTTGTCAAATATCATATGGCTACCTTCTTGAGAGTTCTCTCGCTTCATTTTGTAAAGAAACAGAAACATTTCCTGACACAGAAACACCTTGTTGTGATGATATATGCCAAGTAAATATACCTCGAACATTACTTTGAATAGTGGCCACTGTTAACCATGACCATATTGATTGAATTGATTGACAACCTTGATCCATAAAAGCGAGTAAGTTTTCCTCTTCTACAATCGTTGGAATCATTACATGCCTCCACAGCGAGAGTTTTGTTATTTGTACCTTACCATCAGCAACACCAGCACATCGCCAGATATCATCATTATCATAACCTTTTCGCACGAGTATATCTGTATGCTTGGTTAAAAAATAATCTTTCTAATAGGTCAAAATCCAAATGTGTGAGATAGTGGAATTGCACATGAAAATCTGTTACGGTCACCAAACAACATTGATACACGTGTTGTAAATCCTAAGTTGTAAGTACCACTAATGTTTCTGAAAATACCAAATTCAGCAGCTGGTCTATCTGCGTGTTCAAAATCATCTGGTTGTGTAATTGCAGTACCTTCACCTGTCCGTGATTTAATATACTGAACATGAGCAGCATTATTGGTAATATCTTTAGCAAACATCATTGATGGACCTATTGTTCTTGAATTATCATTATAATATCTATTAATGTTGTGGTAACGTCGACATCCTACTGAATCGATTCAATATGTGTTCAATCAATCATATTTGTAGCGCTATCAAACTGTACCATAATTCCATTCTTAACAAACCCAACTCGCAATTTCTCTTCATATTGCGTTTCAGCTGCACCCTTTGTTACAAGTTCACCCTATACTTCAATAAATGCCACAGCGGGTAAAAAATATCTACTTCTATCCTGAACTTGAAGTTCCATAAGAATAATAATGATAATCGCGTATCGATTCGTCTGTAAGATTCATCTGTAAGAACTGGTGAGTCTGTGTCGAATGCTGGGTCAGATGCAAGTTTTAAACATTTTATTTTAAATCCCTCGATCTAAATCATAATCGCTTTAACCTTGTCAAAGGAATACAAATTCCACCTACTGCTATTAATTCTGCAGTAATATTTCTTTGTACGTCATCAGATCATTGATCCATCAAGGCTGCTAGTTTTTGTACCGCAACTATTTTTATTATTTTACTGACATTCGCGGGCATAATTGCAATAGATGGTAATTTTAAAGACGGTGGTTTTCGTCGTAATAATCGTGTTATTCTATCCTTGTTTGCCGTGAATGCCTGACCAGGAACGTTACCAATAGCACCATGAGCTTTGGCACTAATTGCACTGATAGATTTCATTGATAACTGTTTTGCAATCGGAGATAATTTGGGGACCGTACTTGTAAATAATCATTTAATAACGTTATCAAGACCATAACTGTAAGTTGCTTGGTTACTCTAATCTTTACAGGTCCACGTTATCCATGATGTATGATCATTGTATTTGTTATCTACATATCTAATCATGGTGACAATTAGTCACTATGATAGTTATCAACGAGATTATCGATATGTTCTCGGTAAATGCTAATAGCCATAATACCATCTTGAAATAATCGTCGAGAAATATCAGCGGCTTCATTAATTATTTCTGGTGAGTTATTACCAGCTCGTATTCCTCCTATTATAATTTATAATCGTGCTATGTTGGAAAGAACATTATTAGGGCAGGTAACGAGACCATTTACCCAAGCAGTCCTTCGAATTCCACTTCCAGTAGCGCCAGGATGATCGTAATATTCTTCTTCTTTTCATCCCTTTGCTTTTAGTTGATATACTTTTGCAGAAAAGTTGTCAAAAATTCTGAATCATCCTTATTATGTATCCCCTTTTTAAGACGAATTCTAAAGATAATCTTACGATAATCAGTCTCATGCAATCCGTGATGTCCTGGTAGCATATCAGACGAATAATTCCAATCATCTGTTGTAGCTAATTAGCTAAATGATCATTATCGATATCGTTACTTGTTTTCATAGATTCCAGGTATAATTTTGTTAATAAATTGTTGAATGTAGAAAACAAATTATCTAGTGGTTTCTACTGTTCTTTTATTCTCGTTGTTTTAGTTCTTCTGTTTTGTGTGCTGTTTCCGTTCTTCATATTGACCATACACGTCCTATATATGAGACTTTTGCCGATTCAACTTGTGTTAGTTTTAGTTTTATATATATATATATATATATATATATATATATATATATATATATATATATATATATTTAAAAAAAACCATCAGCCCAGTGTTGTAGACTGGAAATATATTTTCTAGATGTCGGTCTCAACATTTGTTTCTATTTTCATAAGTCGTAACAACAAACTCGGAAACGCATTTTGATTAGTTGTATGGATTGCTTTTAAAGTACCTTCAGTAAATGTATTACGTAATTCTTCTATTATTTCGTCATCATTTTTTTCTTCTTTCTCTTTAGTGATATAGTGATAGGTTTTACTGGTTGAGGCATTCGACCAGGAAGATCTTGTAAAACAAGATTCGGTTTAGCATTATTGACGTTATTTTTTCGTTTTTATAAGCAGCCTTAGTTTAGTAAATGGGACCTTACACAATCGAGGTGGGTTCGCCCTTCCTGCGGCTACTATAGTCCCTTCTCCTTACGAGTATTCAGTCTAATATGTAAATTACTAAACACTACAGTCCCTTTTTCATACGAGTATTCAGTCTAATATGTAAATTACTAAACACTACAGTCCCTTTTTCATACGAGTATTCAGTCTAATATGTAAATTACTAAACACTACAGTCCCTTTTTCATACGAGTATTCAATATGTAAATTACTAAACACTACAGTCCCTTTTTCATACGAGTATTCAATATGTAAATTACTAAACACTACAGTCTCTTTTTCATACGATTATTCATTGTCATGTGTTAATCAGCTAAATGTGAAATATTTTTTTCTTCTTTCTATTTGTGTTCAAGATTCAGCGTAAGGTACATACTGTCAGTTCATTTGTAAATGTCCATTCATACCTTCACATTTTGCCTCCGTGCCGCTCCACTTCCGGTCCGCCAAACACGCACGCTGTAAGGAGCCAATTAGTCTGTACCTCGATTCGCATTCAAAATGGAGCACTGTTCCGTACGTATTTCCTGTACCCAACATTCGTCCAAATTGTGGAGCCTGAAGATTCGGACATGTCACAGCTGGGACGCAAAGATACAAAATAGAATTGTTGAAACTCAGCAATAAGAATTACGATAATGCCCACCTTAAGGTTTAAAATAAACGTCTAATTTGTGTTTATGTAGGGCTTTTTGTTCGTGTGTGGGGTTAGGTGGGTGGGGAACTTTAATTATTTTTCATGATGTAATATATTCCTGCAAAACAGTTACTTTTTCGAGACGGACCTTACGTACGTCCGTATGATGAAACATCATCCTGCCATTATATGGAATATCCAAAAAGTCCAGAACAAGGGAGAACATATACCCAGTCCAGAACAAGAGAGAACATATACCCAGTCTATTCCAGTGGAAGGTTGTAACAGGTACATATCACATCTTTAAATTTCGTTTACTCCCCCCCCCCAACTCCAAAACAACCAAACTCAAGTTCAATATCAGCAATATGTTACATGGCGATTCTTATTACTGAATTTTCCAGTGGGATGGACACTCATGGACTAAAGACGGGTATGAAAAAGAATACATGCTCGGAATGTCAGCGACTGTCAGTTGGTATCTGCTTCAGCCATATTCTATGCCGGGATTGTAGACCGTAAAGAAAATAGACCTCTGCTCTGCGGCGCTTAAGAGCTTAGGTAGAAAGACAACAAAGAGGGTATGATCCCCCCAAATATAGATTTTACAACATCCTGTAAGGATGAATGAGTTAGATTAACCCGTGATGTAGCAATAGCTCGAACATTGAAGGCTTCTAAAATCATGAATGTAAGGTATCTCTATCCAAATTTCAAACTATTTTATCACAATGTCGGATAAATTATTCAACAGTATTTAATCTACCAGATTAAAACTTTAATATATCAATGATTATAAAATACAGACTTAAATCTTGATATAAATGATCAACATTGGAGTCCATGTTGTAATAGCTGAATGTTTATTACAGTTGTTATTGAGATTTATACACCATAAAATATTGTGAAACTAATCTCTCTCTCTCTCTCTCTCTCTCTCTCTCTCTCTCTCTCTCTCTCTCTCTCTCTCTCTTTCTCTCTCTCTCTCTCACCTTTACAACTTGTTCGCAGACCAGTCCACGTGCCTGACTTATCACAGGTTCTACTAGCAGAGCCATCTATCTCATAACCTATGTTACAGAAGAAGGTGACATTATTCCCAAAATGAACTCCAGTGAGTTTTCTAAATCCATTGTCGACATCACCTGGGTCGTCACAATAAATCGCTGTAATGAAATACAGTAGAGTGTCACAAATCGAAGTAAGACAAGATACATTGAGTTTGCGGGTGTATCTCAGTTTACAAAAAGATTGCACTAGAAAAGACTAAACTAGTTATTCGAGTAATGAGTATTCGAGCCATTGAGGTTTTTTAAAATATATTTTAATGTAAGTTTATGCGTTACATAATCAATAATTAACCCACGTTTATTAACTTCCAAATTTGATTTAAAACTAGACGGTGTGTAAGCTTTCTTTCTAGCAGATGAAAGGACAATTGCAGAATTTTGATTTAAATTTTTAATCTGGACCAAATGTTGATCTATTAATTATGGAGTATTACACTTGAAGAAGAAGATGATGACTTATTCTGTTTAATTCTCTCGCTTGTCTTTGCGAACATAGTCATCATCATCATCGTTGTTATCATCATGACTAGACTAAACTGTCGATTAGATGGGGCTTCCAGTACTTTCATTACGGCAAGGTCTCCTTAAAGTTCCATCTGCACCATTCGTATTCATTATTATAGTTCCTGATATAATTATATGGCCTGACACCAAAGTAAATCTATTAAATATATTCATATTCATTCAACTTGTTTTCATGGACATATGGTGATACCGTGTTTACTCTTTCACTTTTATGAAATAATCTTTCGTTTGTTACAAAACAAACACAATAATGCTATACATGTGTATGCCATTCTTGAACCGTGTTTATAGAAACATTATTTAATAAGTAGTGACATATCTATATTCAAAATATTGAAAACTGTGTTGTTTTACATGAATCATACTGTAGTGTGTCTTACTAGCAACGTACGCAAACAACGGAGAGACAGTCCCATCCATCTCCCATCTCCCTTACATACAGCCCCTGGATTTCCTTCTGCATAGTAACCATCGTCACAAGCATACGATAATTCCGATCCGGGAAGATAAGATGACTGGCCTTCATAACCGGCATAATGCGCATGCGCAACTCGAGGAGGACTTGGACATATCACTAAAATAGTAATGAATACAATGATAAAACAAGAAAAAAAATCTTGGCATATTAACCATCAAAGTGATCATTTCAAAATGTAGGTATTTATTATTGGTAATGGGATGAAATAATAAATGGAAAAATCTCTTTTATTTAAAAGAATATATTCTACAACTTATGCTACTAACCACATTACATTTTCTTTGGTTACCAGAATTGGTCATCTTTGTACCTGACATACTTTTGAATTATGCTATTTTCACGCTTGATAGCTCGTAGTCGAGTGTGTCATTTTCATAGTAGGTTGTGGCAAATCTGATTACATTCTCGTACATTGTAGTGGCATGTGCTAGATTGTGGTGGATTGTGCTAGATTGTGATGGATTGTGATAGATTGTGGTGGATTGTGATAGATTGTGGTGGATTGTAGTGGATTGTGATGGATTGTGGTGGATTGTGATATATTGTAGTGGATTGTGATAGATTGTGGTGGACTGTAATATATTGTGGTGGATTTTGCTAGATTGTGGTGAATTGTGATATATTGTGGTGGAATGTGCTAGATTGTAGTGGATGGTGCTAGATTGTAGTGGATGGTGATAGATTGTGGTGGATTGTGATAGACTGTAGTGGCATGTGCTAGATTGAGTGGATTATGATACATTGTAGTGAAATGTGCTAGATTGTGGTGGATTGTGCTAGATTGTAGTGAATTGTGCCAGATTGTAATGGATTGTGATACATTGTGGTAAATCTTGTTGCCGGTCGTGTAGTCTTAATTAGGACAGTAGTGGCATGTACACTAACAATTTCAGTTGTTTTGTTTAAATGGAACTTTCACGAGACTTCTCGCTAAATCTCATAGATAGAATGCTGACTCAATCGTATTACCCATTACCAATTGTTTGCGGGGGCAGCATGCGAGACTCGGGTACATGCGAGACATGCAAGACTCGACCACAATCTAGCACAATCCACCACAATCTAGCACAATCCACCACAATCTAGCCCATTCCACTGTGATTAAACAAGAATCACATTGTGCTATAACTTTTGGACAGTTGCCGACAAGCCATTTTGTGACTGGAAGAAACGTAATTTGAGCATAGTTGCATTGAACTGACAAGAGAATACCCTTTGCACATCTTGGTTCATCCCCTTCCCATTGGCCGTTAGGCAGACACATCCTCTCGCTCCGCCCAGCCAGAAAAAACCCCGCCTCACATTGATATATCGCCACACCGCCACTCCCACTGCGCAGGTCTATTTCTACCCATCCTTTTGGAATCTTTGCCAGTATAGGACACCCGGCGTCTATCAATATATAAAAGGGGTGGGGTCATATTTCATATGTAATATCACACTAAAAACATTGTTTCCTAATTTGAGAAAACTTTCATAAATCATTCACTATTTTAAGAAAGTACAATCAAAAGAAATATCATCATTTTTCACGAATTATGACAAATAATTGAGTCTTTATTGAATTACGGTCTTTTACCAACCACAGGGTTGATGTAAAAAAAAAAAAACACAACACAATAGTGGTTATAGTTCTTTCATTGATTGATCCATACATTACACACTTCCACATACTAAAAGGTGAAGATCCACCAGAGTGCGTTTCTTGCAAAGAGCCATTCACTGTTAAACACTTTATGACTGAGCGTTGCGACCTGCAATCTACGCGTGCTAAATACTATAATGTACATGACATGAACAAACTTTTTGATACAATACAAATCACTTGTATTTTAGATTTCCTAAAGGAAGTAAATCTCTATTTTAAACTATAACTTGTATGCCATCACCTAGAATATTTTTATCTAATGTAAATATCACCTCTTATTTACAACATCGTATCATCAACATACACCATTTACATCTCCCGTTGATTGGGAAGCTTCATATTTTCCTGTCACCAACATCTTACCATTTTATATTTAACTGTTATGGTTTTATATATCGCTGGTTGATGTTAAACCTTTCTTACTTTTGAACATCTAACCTATTGTATGGCGCTAAATAGCCTAATAGTGCTGGTGCGCCGTTAAAATTCAAGCAAACAAACAAACAAGCTAGATCCATCATCTTAGTCTTGAACTCTGATAACAGTTATCTTGCAATTTATTGGAAATGACATAGGGATCGTCTCTATATTGATTACCGTCATATCTAGTGCTATGTATACGACAGTGGAATCGTCTCTGGTTTGGTTACATTCATCTTCAGTTTTATGGAATTGACATTGGGATAGGCTCTCAATGGATCACCGTCATCTCTAGTGCTATGTATATGACACGGGTATCGTCTCTGGGTTGATTACCGTCGTCTCTAATGTCATGGATACGACATTGGGATAGATTCTCAGTGGATCACCGTCATCTCTAGTGGTATGTATATAACATTGGGATCGTCTCTCGGTGAATCACTGTTATCTCTAGTGGTATGTATGGTACACTGCTAATTTCTCAATTACGTACAGTCTTGTTTAGTATTATAAATTGGAAGTTCAGTCGTCTAACAGTGATTACCGTAAGATCTAATGATAACCGTTAAGTGTATGTATGAAATGTTGGACACGTCCCACAATGGATTACCGTCATATTTAATGGCATGTTTCCAGTCGCGTGTATAGGACATTGGCATGAGATCGTTGACTAATGGTAAGTATAGGACTGAGATCATACACTGGTGGTATCTATGACTGAGATCGTTGACTAGTGGTATGTACGGGACCTAGATCGTTGACTAGTGCTATGTATAAGAATGAGATCATTGATTGGTGGTATGTATAGGACTGAGATCGTTGACTAGTGGTAAGTATAGGACTGAGATTGTTGACTAGTGGTACGTATAGGACTGAGATCGTTTACTAGGGGTATGTACGGGACTTAGATCGTTGACTAGTGGTACGTATAGGACTGAGATCGTTGACTAGTGGCATATATTGGACTGAGATCTTTGACTAGTGATATGTACGGGACAGATCTTTGACTAGTGCTATGTACGGGAAAGATATCGTTGACTAGTGGTATGTATAAGACTGATACCGTTGACTAGTGCTATGTATAGGACTGCAATCGCTGACTAGTAGTATGTATAGGACTGAGATCGTAGACTAGGGGTATGTACGGGACTGAGATCGTTGACTAGTGGTACGTATAGGACTGAGATCGTTGACTAGTGGTACGTATAGGACTGAGATCGTTGACTAGTGGTACGTATAGAACTGAGATCGTTGACTAGTGGCATATATTGGACTGAGATCTTTGACTAGTGATATGTACGGGACAGATCTTTGACTAGTGCTATGTACGGGAAAGATATCGTTGACTAGTGGTATGTATAGGACTGAGATTGTTGACTAGTGGTATGTATTGGATTGAGATCGTTAACTAGTGCAATGTATAGGACTGAGATCGTGGACTAGCAGTATGTATAGGACTCAGATCGTGGACTAGTGGTACGTATAGGACTGAGTATGTGTTTCAGTGTGTTACATTCATGACTACTGGAATGTAATGGACTGCCATCCTTGACCCTTGGTATGTATAGGACTGAGATTGTCTCTCAGTGATAACATTTGTGACTGGTGATATGATATGTATCAAACAATGAGATTTTCTTCCGGTGAGTTACATTCATGCCTAGTGGTGTGTATATATATATATATATATATATATATATATATATATATATATATATATATATATATATATATATATATATATATATATATATGACACTGAGGATCGTCTTCCAGTAGGTATCAATCATGTCTAGTTGTATGCAGTTTTCAATTATGTTATGCATATGACCTGCACTTCAGTGGAATACAGTTATGACAAGTGTCATGTCAAACAGGACAGTGTTTCGTAGTCATTCATTGTACCTTTGCACCCTATAAATCGATGTAATGAAGAGGAACAAAAGATGCAAACAGCATGGGAAAATACATAGGACCCTTTCCTCATAACATAAACTGCTACAATTGTAACACCCCTGAAGATCTCCATCATATCTTCAACAATTGTACCAAAACCAAACAAGAAAGGGACAAATTCAGATCAAAACAGCTAGAAATTAAAGCCCCTTATACATACCCAGAGATATTACTAAAAGCAAATACAAACCTAGCAGGGACACATAAAAATATGATAGAATATCTTAAAAACATAGAAAAAATCGATAAAATATAAACCACATCCACAATAAAATCCCTGAAAAGACAGGAAGTGTAGGTCCCTAGACGAATTATCAAGAAACCTCTTAAGGACAGGTGAGCTAAGCAACGGTTCGGACCATGGTGCGGTTCCTGGGCACAACTATGGACAACCTTTGACGTGTCGCTTAACGGCCCCTTGAACTAGGCAGAGGCCCATTTGTTGTCGCTCGGTCACCAAACCTCACGGCCTGGACCGGGGGCGGTTTTCTGGGTGTGACAGTGAAAAACCCTTGACCGTGTCGCTTAACGGCCCAGGATATTTCCTGCAAGGACCCACTAGTCATCATCTAGTTGACCAAACCACACACCTGACCCCAAATTGAGGAAAACCTTAGGAATCAAAATAAGCCACACTAACCTGAAATACAAAACATCATCATGGTCATAAATAGTTACATTAAAAAACAACCAAACAAAAACAGAATGATAGGATGCCATCCAAACAGCATAAAAATAGGCAGTAGGAAAAGACAACACAAAACCAAAAAGCTAACTCCCTACTCACCACTTTCTGCCTCTAATCTGTCACTTCTTCACCTCTCCTAGTAATACTAATAAAGTATACAGTGCAAATCTACACATCATGCAAAAACTAGGATAATTTAAGTAGCACAAACCAGTGCACCGAGACCGGTGCACATAAACTAGACAAGAAAATAGGATATGACCCCAAATTAGATATATAAGGTAGTCTAAAACACCCAAAGACTATCAGGCCCAGCGACACAAGGTTGCACATACAACTAAACAATAGAAAGTAATCACGATAAGACCCTAAACCTAGAACATATAAGGTAGTCACAACTCCAAGACTATCAGGCCCAGCGGCACAAGGCTGCAACTATAACTAAAATGCAGAAAATTAAGTCACAAATAGGGCCCCAAACAGCGACTATAAGGTGACCCAAGCCCAAGGTCATCAGACACCGCAACACAATGTTGCAAAAAACAAATTAGAACCAACAAACTCAAATAAATATCACACATAACACTAAATTCCAAAGAACATCACAAAAAAGCACTGTATACTAAATACTACTTAGACAATAGCACAGAGTATATAAATAGGGGTTAGACTCAGAAAAGCAGCCTACCAAGCCTGGCCCTTCGCCTCGCCCACTACCTACTCCGCCTGCTCCAGCAACTACACGTGCTTAGCACGTCCATTAATAACCAATAACACCGGATGGCATGAATATGAGTGTGTGCTGGACCTATTCCCACTCATATATATATATATATATATATACAGGCCCTACAATCACACCGCAGTAGCTCAATAGTTACTCAGATGTGACGGCCTAATTAAATAGTGTTCCCTGAACACATAAACACCTGCAGGGTGGTGGCTCCATTCCCACCCTCAGGATAATTAAATAACCGTCCATTGACGGATAAAACAGTGATAAGAGCCCTCGGGACGAATCACTTAAAGCCCATTATTCAATTCAGGAACAAAAGATGCTACAGTCACCCAGCCATAGTATTCTAACTGATGTTAAATCTGATTTCGTCATGTCATTCACATACCTTTATCTCTTTTTTTCGGATCTAACGACTCTGATCGCATCTAGCCCAGAAAATCATGTATGTAATCACGTGTTCATTTGTTTTATGACTTTGTGATGAGCGTGGATACAATAAAACCTGAGGAAATTTAACATAGAATTTTCGCCTGTTTGTCAAAATTTTCTGATGAAATATATCGTATAAAAAAACCGTAATAAAGATCCATCCACCTGTATTAAATAGAGTTACTCACGCGCGCATGTCATGTTTGGTCCGATCCATGTGCCCGTAACGCACCAGGCGTTGGCAACACTGTTGGGTTGGAGGGTGTAGCCAGCAACACATCGGTATAGCAGTCCAGTCTCGTGTGGAAAACGTTCCTGTCCGAATACACCGTCATGGTATGCATGCTGGATCTGCGGAGGCAGACTACAAGACGACGCTTCTGCTAGATTGAAATAAAGAATCGAAGGTACGACGCTTCTGCTAGATTGAAATAAAGAATCGAAGGTACGACGCTTCTGCTAGATTGAAATAAAGAATCGAAGGTACGACGCTTCTGCTAGATTGAAATAAAGAATCGAAGGTTGCCAATGTTTGAGGATCATATATATATATATATATATATATATATATATATATATATATATATATATATATATATATATATATGTGTGTGTGTGTGTGTGTGTGTGTGTGTGTGTGTGTGTGTGTGTGTTCCTGATGGGCATTTAGCTGACGTTCAAGCTATTCACTTTCGTGTACATCCCTAATTAAATTAATATAAATTAACGGAAATGTTAAGGAACATAATGTTTTTCTTTATTTATTAACATAGAATATTATTCTTTGTCACCGTCAATATCACAAAGATCTGGTGAGAATTCCATATTGCAAATACATCTAAGAACATAGGCAAGTTGATTGGATGCAAAGGCTTATCTTTCGAATCGTTCACGTGAGTTTTGGTCATTCCACGAGTTTATGGCCATTAAAAATTTAAAATAAAATAAAATAAGTGCAAAGTTATGTGGCTTTTTATAGTAGGAAATCAGTAAACATTTTCAATGAATGTCATACCTGAGACTGGTTTTGTTCGTCTTCTCCCCAATTGATGTGTGTATGTGTTTGGCATTTGTGGGTGGCCCAATATGGATCACTTGCAGGCCAAGATAACGTAAGAACTAGCCATTTTGAAAATTGTATCATTAATTAGTATAGATGTTAAAGATTTTATTTTTTATTTCGCAATTGTTATGCCGGACATTCGAGGACAAACATCTTAGCATCCTTCAGGAATGTTGTTTTCAAAATACCATATTTACAGTTTTGGTTCTTTTTATTTTAAAATCCATAAGCTGTCAATGCATTTGTACAGATTATTATTCGTAACACGTTCTTCATTCGTTTGAATCTTACGGTAGAAATGTATTAGTCAATTATTCTATGCTTAATGGATTTTATTAAAAGATCATATGTTTAAATAATTTTTTTTTTCATCACTATGAATTTCAACTTGTAAGTTACTCAAAGAAAGAATTTAAAAAATCAAATTTGACGACAATGTCACTTTTCAAGTTTCAATATAACTGAGATAATTGTGTGCTTACTTGCGAAAAGAGCTATAAAAGAGCTATAAATCATGATATTTCATATTTATTGTATACATACCAAGGTTGATGCCTAGAACACACTCTGGTTCTTCGCCGCTCCACTTTTCGTCTCCTTGGCAAATTCGGACCGGAACACCATGTATTCCGTATCCGTCGTCACAGTAATAGCGAGCAAGGGCATTGAACTTGTTTGAGGGGTCGATCAACACACGTCCGTGGGGAATTTTTAACCTTAGACTGTGACATCTCATCCCTTAGAATAATATAACAATTTGTCATCGATAAAGAAATTAACATGTCTCAATAATACGTAAAATGTTATTTTAACTGTATAATTTCCAAAAGAACAACCCCTAACATCATCGCATGCCTTAACGTGTCTGTCAGCATCACATGTAATTTAAACGAGTCTTTATGCTTATCTCTATTCAACAGTCCCAACGAAATTTTTAACAATTTCAAAATTGTTTCAAACTTTATTTCTTTTCGCTGCATATCCAGGGTGGATGATATATACATAATATCATGAGAAAATTACGACCAGACAGAAAGACTTTTACCCTTGTTGATACAACTACGCCCGCACAATCTGTCACATTTGCACTCCATTTGAGGATTATTGCAGTCGCTGTCCACCTCACAGGCCTTCCTACATTCTCTGTCGTGAACATATTGGGTCAGCCTCTCTGGACACTCCCCATCCAAGTCATAATTACCTGACGGGTACAAATGAAAGCTTCGTCATAATTATGTGTGCATTTCTGTATATATATATATATATATATATATATATATATATATATATATATATATATATATATATATATATATATATATATATATATATATATATATATATATATATGTTATACACGCATGCCAACAGTGACACAGACACCATATTACATTTGGCTACACGTGTGCATCCTAACGTTTTTCACAACACAAAGTCATAACAATAAAAGAGAATGATAACAGATCATGTGCATTCGAGCTTAACGATTGTATGTGGATTCATTAAAGTAACACAGATGAATGTGGATGCATTCCGTCTTGATGATATAATATCGATTTAATGTCGATACATTCAGCCTTGACGATATAATGTGAATACATTAAACTTGACGATTTAATGTGGATGCATTCAAGCTTTTCGTTTTAATGTGGATGCATTCAAGCTTGTCGTTTTAATGTGGATGCATTAAAGCTTGTCGATTTAATGTGGATGCTTTCAAGATTGACGATTTAATGTGGATGCATTCAAGCTTGTCGATTTAATGTGGATGCTTTCAAGCTTGACAATTTAATGTAGATGCTTTCAAGCTTGACGGTTTAATGTGTATGCATTCAAGCTTAACGATTTAATGCAGATGCTTTCAAGGTTGACGATTTAATGTGCACACATTCAAGATTGACGGTTAAGATGGATGCATTGAAACCTGACTATTTAATGTAGATGGGTTCAAGCTTGACGATTTAATGTGGATTAACATAAGATAAACTTTTGGCAAGTAATAAGACAAAATATTGCAACGAGACTGCGTTCACCAATCTCACCAGAAATGATATGCAAAAATGACATCAGGAAATGTTTATTCCAGGAATGATTAGCTATCGAACTTTCCGAATTGTGACATAATTTTCTTGGTCTAAACGTGAATACTTCTTGAGACAGAAGAATTTTCATTAGCATTTGTATTATAATGAAATACCACATCAGCATTATACATTCGAAACGTGTTAATGAAATCAAAAGTAAACATTACAAATTGGAAACACGTTAAAACTAGAAACATTAAAAAATCAAAAGTCAACATTTATAATTAGGAACATGTTAATGAAATCAGAAGTCAACATAATAAACGATAAACATGTTAATGAAATCAGAAGTCAACATAATAAACGATAAACATGTAGTTGAAATCAGAAGTCAACATAATAAACGATAAACATGTAATTGAAATCAGAAGTCAACATAATAAACGATAAACATGTAATTGAAATCAGAAGTCAACATAATAAACGATAAACATGTAATTGAAATCAGAAGTCAACATAATAAATGATAAACATGTAGTTGAAATCAGAAATCAACATAATAAATGATAAACATGTAATTGAAATCAGAAATCAACATAATAAATGATAAACATGTAGTTGAAATCAGAAATCAACATAATAAATGATAAACATGTAATTGAAATCAGAAGTCAATATTAAAATTAGAAAAATATTATTGAAATCAGAAATCAACATTAGAAACTATAAACCTGTTAATGAAATCTGAAGTCAGCAATAAGATTTATGAATTTGTAAATGAAATCAGAAGTCAACATTAGAAACAATGAACATGTTAATGCATTTAACCGTTTCTTATCACACATCCGGGTTCTTCCTCGCTGTTTAAAGAGAACATGTGCTTTTTATATTCTACTCCTTTGACGGTTTGTGGGCTTTTCACAAGCAATACATACTACAACAAAGAAAGAGAAAAAAGGTTGTGGGTGTGGCTAAATACAACATCAATTAAAAGAATAATCGGATCCAAGCTGTGCAGAGTGCAAACATATGTATTTCCCATCTCTCGGCACACAGTTATCTGCAGAACCATTAGTGAATACTACTTCAAGAAGGCCACGTGGTCTGTACTCTCAGGTTAATTAATATTTGCAGTTACTAGTATAACAGTACTGCAGTGAAGAATGTTTCCGACAAGGCCTAATTCAAAGCTGTTTACACTAATTTAAAGTAAACTTCCTAGAGGGAAGTAGACAAATTGTATTATATAATCAGGTCTGCAACAACTCGACGTTTTGGGTAAAGGCTACTAATTCGCTGGTTTGCTTGTGGAAGTATACACACGAAGAAGAACATGACCTATAATTATATAATTATAATAATACATCAGTTTCAAACATTTCCATCATGTATCGCTATACTGCATCGTAAGAGGCAACGCACGCACGCATTCAATATGGTTGGTGCACAAATGAGGTTGGTGTTCGGACGAGGTTTATGCACAAAAGAAGATGGTGCATCCATCGGATTATTACACAGATTATTCCTGCTCGAGATAGTCGTCCAAACGTGCGCTTTTTCTTGTCTGAAATATAAAGTTTTCACCCGGAAACTAGCGCAGTTCGTCCCAAATTTGAATATATAAATTTTAAATTATGAACTTCTGAGAGAGTGACAGGTGTAAGATGATGTTTTTGTACTTGCATCCTACAGAATGGAGAGAATGTTGGCATACCTCTGGGTTACTTTAATGTGGGTGAACTTTCATTGGATATTGTACTTATGGAAACTGTACAAGATGTAAGCTTACACCTAACCAATATGACTGCTCCCATGTGCTCAGAAAATCAGCCTGAATTAGTCTAAAGTACATTATTTTTATTAGTTATTGAAATCTGGAAAATGACTTTTGCTACACTAGACAGTAAGTTTCCTAAAGTAGAACGAATGGCTTGCCAAACATATAACATGTAAAATGGTTCGGCTCTTTTGTTGTTATAATGTACCTCTGAAGTCTAGGAAGTGAAACTGAGCAAGCGGACTAGTAATTTTGTTTCTCTGTAGGTGCACATCGGCAGTAAGACTAAGCGGTATACTCTATAATCTAAATTACACCAACCAATCATATACCATAGTAAAGGCAATTAAGCGTTCTTTGAATAAATACATAAGATGTGTAAGGTCTTTATTAAAACAGCCGTATAACCAGTGACGACACCTGGGAAATTTAAATATCTAACCCTACGCAAAATATGAAACTGTAAAACCACATTGCCAACAAACAGTCTTTCTGAGTTTAAGTGCCCTGATTCGCACGAGCCATGGAACTTAACCAGGCCAGCTATTTTTTTGTAAATTAGTCTACATTCTTAAAGTTAGGTTCCTTGTTATCCGGATAATTGGAAATATACAGGAGTGTGTAGACTACGCTTTCTTTCGATGTTTGACATGATGTTTACAGACGTGTTCAGTAATTGTTTTAAACCATATGTACCGTACATGAAATCATGACACACTCTGCTTCGCTGGTTGAATCAAGGGCTTAAAAAAACTAGCTACATGTGGCTTAATTCAATTAAGACAAGGAAGAGGATTAGCAAAAAGAAAGAAAGAAAGAAAAAAGAAAGAAAGAAAGAAAGAATAAAAAAAAAAGAATAAAAGAAAGAAAGAAGCAAAGAAAAGAAAGAAAAAAAAAGACAGAAAGAAAGAAAGAAAACGAATGTTGACATGATTGAAAAAAAGCAATTTAAATAGTCTTCTAGTTAAGGCAGCTCCACGAATTTCCCACTCTTTTACACTCATTAGAACATTGTATGGTAATAGAACGACATCAATCCTGTGAATAATTTTCATATTATCTCACAATATAGATCTCAATCCTGTGAATATTTTTCATATTATCTCACAATATAGATATTAATCGTATTTGTCATAAGAAAGCTAAGTCAACTCAAACTAGCTGAATATGAAAATCATGGTACTTTTAAACGTTAACTGTATGCACACGGTACTTACAAACGTCAAATTTGTGTACACTGTACTTACAAACGTCGATTGTAAATAAACGGTACTTGAAAACGTCAATTGTATGTACACTGTACTTGCAAACGTTCATTTTGTGTACATTGTATTCACAAACGTACTTACAATCGTCAGTGTTGTGTTGACTTTAGTTATAAACTTCGATTGTATAAACATTATACTTGTCAAGGTCAATTGTATGTACACTGTACTTACAAACATCAATTGTGTGTACACAATACTTACAAACGACAGTTGTGTGTAGGCATTACTTATCAACGTCGAGTGTATGTACACTGTTACTTACAAAAGTCAATCTAATGTACACTGTACTTACAAACGTCAGTTTTATGTACACTGTACTTGCAAATATCAGCGGTATGTACAGTTTACTTACAAACGTCGATTGTGTATGCACACTGTACATACAGACGTTAATTGTATGTATAATGTACGAACATAAGTCCGTTTAATGTAAACTGTCGTTTTAAAAAAAACGTCAATTGTATGTATACTGTACTTGCAAACGTCAGTTGTATTTACGTTGTCCTTAGAAAACGTAAATTGTATGTCGACTTTGCTTACAAACGTCAGTTGCATGTGAATTGTACTTTCAAGTGGCAATATAACATATGTAAGGGATTTAAATTGCAATATTTCTTTGATTTTTACATCGATGCAATTAATGGTGTGTGTGTGTGTGTGTGTTTGTGTGTGTGTGTGTGTGTGATCCTGATACAAAAACATATACGCAGACAGGTGCCAAAGAGCAGAAAGATAAATAGAAAGATATTCATTTCTGGAAAGACAGAGTGAGGTGTATTCAGATTTTTTTGTCGAGAGCTATTATTTTCTACATGATACGTTTGGCATTGGCTTCCTTCCTTGTATACACTTGTATTAAAGTCAGTAACAATTAAGAACAAAATATGGCCACAAGCCCATCATACGATCCAACGCCAATTGCTCGTAGCAACGCTTTTGATATGTTTTGTAAGGTACTTTTATTGTAAGTGTTTCTTTTGGCTAAAACATACATGGTTCGATGCGAACGATAAAAAATAAAGAAACGCTGGCACTTTCTCTGAGAGATTGCAGTTTTCTGTTTTAACATGGTGCTAATAGGGATAAAGTTACATGCAAGTCTCCTCTTAAAGAAATCCCCTATTTTTACGTGGATTTCACAAGGGATGCAATAACGTTATTATGAGAGTAATGTATATAAGGCATAATTTTCACACTATGATGAAGTCTCTTCATGTAACTCAACATATTTACCTAAATTAGCCGTCAGTTGTATGTACAATGTACTAACAGAAGTCCGTTTTATGTACACTGTCCCTAAAAAAACGTCAATTGTATGCATACTGTATTTGCAAACGTCAGTTGTATTTACATTGTCCTTAGAAAACATCAGTTGATTGTCGACTCTGCTTTGTTCTAACTATCGATATCTGATTGGAACATTGATGATAGCAATACCATCAGAAACTCGTTTCTGTATTACATAGGAAAATAACAACTATCTTATGATTATTGTATTGTGTCATGATATAATATCAGCATTGTTATGGCATAGTAGCATTACTGTCATGATATAATATCAGCATTGCTATGATATAGTAGCATTAGTGTCATGATATAATATCAGCATTGCTATGACATAGTAGCATTAGTGTCATGATATAATATCAGTATGGTTATGACATAGTAGCATTACTGTTATGATATAATATCAGCATTTTTTGACATAGTAGCATTACTGTCATGATATAATATCAGCATTTTTTGACATAGTAGCATTAGTGTCATGATATAATATCAGCATTGCTATGACATAGTAGCATTAGTGTCATGATAAAATATCAGCATTGCTATGACATAGTAGCATTAGTGTCATGATATAATATCAGTATGGTTATGACACAGTAGCATTAGTCTCATGATACAATATCAGCATTGCTATGACATAGTAGCACTAGTGTCATGATATAATATCAGTATGGTTATGACATAATAGCATTAGTGTCATGATACAATATCAGCATTGCTATGACAGAGTAGCACTAGTGTCATGATATAATATCAGTATGGTTATGACATAATAGCATTAGTGTCATGATATAATATCAGCATTGCTATGACATAGTAGCACTAGTGTCATGATATAATATCAGTATGGTTATGACATAATAGCATTAGTGTCATGATACAATATCAGCATTGCTATGACATTGTAGCATTAGTCTCATGATATAATATCAGTATGGTTATGTCATAGTAGCATTACTGTCATGATATAATATCAGCATTTTTTGACATAGTAGCATTACTGTCATGATATAATATCAGCATTTTTTGACATAGCAGCATTACTGTCATGATATAATATCACCATTGCTATGACATAGTAGCATTACTGTCATGATATAATATTAGCATTGCTATGACTTAGTAGCATTACTGTCATGATATAATATCAGCATTTTTTGACATAGTAGCATTACTGTCATGATATAATATCAGCATTTTTTGACATAGTAGCATTGGTGTCATGATATAATATCAGCATTGCTATGACATAGTAGCATTAGTGTCATGATATAATATCAGCATTGCTATGACATAGTAGCATTAGTGTCATGATATAATATCAGTATGGTTATGACATAGTAGCATTACTGTCATGATATAATTGAACATTGGTATGACATAGAAACATTACTTTCATGATATAATTTCAGTATTGGTATGATATATTAGCATGACCGTCATTTTATAATATCAGTATTAAAATGATATATCGACATTACCGTCACATTTAATTGCAGTATTGTCCTGGTATATTAGCATTACTGTCATGACGAAATATGAGTTTTGTTATGCTTCTTTAGTTTTACTGCCATAATGTAATATCAGCATTGTTATCATACATTGACATTACTGGAATGATATAATATGATTATTGTTTTATATTAGCATTACTGTCATGATATAATATCAATACTGTAAGTATACATTATCATGACTGGCATGATATAATATCAGTATTGTTATGATATTTTGACATTAATTTCATATTAAATTTCAGTATTGGAATGATATATTAGCATTACTGTCATGATATAATTTCAGTATTGGTATGATATATTAGCATTACTGTCATGATATAATATCAGTATTGCTTTTATATTTAAGCATTAATGTCATGATATATTGTCAGTATTGCCAGTACATATTAACATTACTGTCATGATATGATATCGATATTGCTAGTACATATTAACATAACTGTCATGATATAATATCGATATTACTAGTACATATTAACATTACTGTTATGATATGATATCGATATTGCTAGTACATATTAACATTACTGTCATGATATAATATCGATATTGCTAGTACATATTAACATTACTGTCATGATATAATATCGATATTACTAGTACATATTAACATTACTGTCATGATATAATATCGGTATTGTTCTGATAGTTTAGCATTGCCGTTATGATATCTTGTCAGCATTGTTTGAGATGCATTAGCATTACTGTTATGATAGAATAATAATATTGTTTGATATAATATTACTGTCATGATATAATACAATTACTTTTACAATACAATGTCCTAACTGCCATTACATCATACCATTATTGTCTTAATAGAATTTACCATGAATTTTAGCAAATTAAAAAATTAAAATCAATTCATATAAAGCAGTGATAACTTACTCCACCTTTTAAAAAGCATTAATATTGTTTGTTATTGTTATTATTTTTCATACAGTAACGTTCAACATGGAATTCTTCAACTGTAATACACAGGCCCCACAGATTTGGCAGAAAACTTTCTTTCCTTACTTGCGTTGTATGTACTTGCGTTGTATGTACTTGCGTGAGAAGGTATTGAGCTGGGTAAAGAGACAGGTGGCAGGTAATACGGATTCTTGTTTCTTAGGAAATGTCAAGATCCGCACACAAATTAGACTGTATGATGTATCAAACATCTCAAGACCAAGATGTGTTCGAGTACACACTGTGATACGTATCACGTGAAGGTCTGTAAAACACGTTTATCGAGTGTTTTGAATTTTTAATCCACACCAAGAACAATGAAATGGTTCATGTCAATTCTTCAATTAATCCAAAATGCGGATGTAAAGTGGGGTTCTAGAGAATCATTCTAAAATAGTATACTAATATGTTTCTCATAGGAAATGAACAGAAAGATGGCAATATTTTATGAATAGCAAATCTAATTTAATTGTTGGTCCGCCTCTTTGTTTATACATGTATGTATGTATGTATGTATGTATGTATGTATGTATGTATGTATGTATGTATGTATGTATGTATGTATGTATGTATGTATGTATGTATGTATGTATGTATGTATGTATGTATGTATGTATGTATGTATGTATGTATGTATGTATGTATGCATGCATGCATGTATGTATGAATGAGTGTGCGTGTGTGTATGTATGTATGTATGTATGTATGTATGTATGTATGTATGTATGTATGTATGTATGTATGTATGTATGTATGTATGGATGGATGGATGGATCGATGGATGGATCGATGGATGGAAGGATGGATATATTGATAGAATTATATATGATGCACATACAGGTGGAAAGATTGAAATGTACACTTTGGCTGTCATATAGTAAAACTTAATGCAATACACAAACGAGAGAGAGAGAGAGAGAGAGAGAGAGAGAGAGAGAGAGAGAGAGAGAGAGAGAGAGAGAGAGAGAGAGAGAGAGAGAGAGAGAGAGAGAGAGAGAGCGTGTGTGTGTGCATACCTCTGACACAGAATTCCGCCAGTAATAATAACATGAATCGAAATCCCCATAATCCCATTGTTTATGTGCGAGGCATTTTCTCAGTTGATGTTGCTGAAAAATCTCGTTGTTGCAACTAATGATAAATGGAGGAATTGTGGAAATGCTCTTTCCCCATACCATTACCTGCAGCAGGGCGATCAAGTTACCAAACAACTACCTAGCTACTACCGTCACTAGTACATTCACATCCCTATCATAGTTCCCCCATTTCTGGGGCATCAAAGGAGCAGACCGCATTTAATCTGTGACGTTCCATACCTCCAATGGTTGCGATGCTCTTCTGTTTTGTTAATAGCTTATAGATTAATGCAAGTATAGATGAAGTATTTCGTTAGTAAAGGGTCTACAAAAGGTGCACATCCCAATGAATAACCATGGTACAAGAGTAGACTGGTGTTGGGATTTTCATCATGCTGAGATACTGGAAAACTCGGCTTCACCTCGAGAGCACTTGGGGCAAATGAGTTAAGTACATTTTTTGACATAGTGGTATTTGTTTTAGTAGGGAAGGGTTATGTCATCTGTGTTTAAGTCTTACACCATTTACGGTAGCTAATTTGATTATAAAATGAAAAACAAAATTTAAAAATTAAAAAAAAAAATGGATCATACATAGCCTTTCACGAGAATACAAACAATTCCCAACAACGGCTCCCGAAATGCTGCATACGACGTCGAAAAGACAAGAATTTATCCGATTGAGAGAGAAATGAATATGTTAAAGACTAGTGAGTATCACAAAAACTTTTAATAAGTCAAAAACACCCGGAATTTGTATATATATATATATATATATATATATATATATATATATATATATATATATACACACACACACACACACACACACACACACACACACACACACACACACATTCCGGGTGTATCATAACCCGAGAAATGAGCTATTCCGTATATGTAGGCTACTCTGTTCCTTTGACTAGAAGTGAATGTGACGGGTATAGTACTCGCTTATTATATGATTCTGTGTAGTTAAGGAAAACAGTCCAAAAACGGAAGTACTCTTCTTCGTAAATAATGCCACAGACCAACGTTAGTCTAACAACAAATCTATCTAATATAAATGAAGCTCAGCGCCTTTTAATGAGGGAAATCTAGCTAATTTGTGTTTGAAGGCCAGAAGTGGTTGCTAGGGAACTGCTAATTGCTAATTGATTTAAGTTAAGATATACGTCTTTAAAAACTTTTTTATATATATTTCTCAGCGCATTACAATGCAATTTCCCATAGCATCCCTTAACTAGATCTTTATCAAACACGTGCTTCTATTGAAACGCCGAATGGGAATACTTCTTCACTCTATCAAGATATATGACAACAAATAAAACCAAACAATAATGGATATAACGCAAGAAACTTTCTCTTTAGAGTCACTTTAGATTGATGTTATACGTTTTCGTACTGTAATATGTGGTTTCAAAATCAACGCAGAGTAGGAGAATCATCGGAATATAGAGAGAACTCGACGTATTAGTCACTTAAAAAGAAACGAATATCGATAAAAGATATCTTTTCATGCATAATGCAGCTATCGAATGGTGACTGGTGTCTTTTGTCCAAGCAAGATGGCAAATTCAAATGAAGATTGATAGATTTTTTCAAGAATCAGTCTGACACTGCACACTATCTGTTAAAAAATAGTTATAAAATAATCTGCAAAGTAACTAAATATTCCACGTACAATACTTATTTTCAAATTGAAACTAACTGAAAGGAAACTAACTCAGAAAGCGCTGTTGGATTCAATGCCACTAAATAGTAATTTGCTGTAAGGACTGTATCTAAAGGAAAAGTGTACATAAAACCAGGTTATTATAATTGATCATGCTCGTGGAGATTTAGGTTTTAGTTACGTTTGAGTAATTTCACACACACAAACACATACACACACACACGCACACGCACGCACAGAGACATACACTGACACACACACAGACATGAGGTTACATTTCTTTATCTTTTTTGATATAATACTGTCAAAAATAAATTATGACAATATCATGCTTTAAATACATGTCTTAGCATGTTCACATCATGATATGGCTGATGTGATTTTCGTTTTTTTTTTCATTTTGTGATTTATGTACTGAACAATATACAAGGCAGGGATAATGTCGCATGTGAACATATTGCAAGATATATTGGCTATTTGTTACATCTTTGTGATATAAAAATTTAAAAAATCAGAAGAAAAAAATAGACCATTAACTTGCTTAATTTTATTCAGCTATGACAACACTCGCAAAGGCTATGATACATATAGACTGATGTCTAACGGTACATCAACAAATGAAAAGTTGTATCGTGCCGAGGTGTACAATGTTTTGCATATAGACATATCAAAACGTTTGATCTGTCCTAGAGATATGGCCTGGTTATATGGCCCTGTGATCTGGCCTGGTGATAGGGTCCGGTGATCTGGCCTGGGGATCTGGCCTGGTGATATCACCCGATGAATTTTCTGGTGACGTGGCCCAGTGATCTGACCTGGTGATATGGTGCAGTGATCTAGTCAGGTGAACTGATCTGCTGATGTTGCTTGGTGATATGGCTTAGTGGTCTTGCCTGGTGATATGGCCTGTTGATCTCGTCTGGCTTGGTCTAACCAAGATTCATATATTTACCCTTCTGGTCGCAAGTGTGATACTCAAGCTCTCGAGTCACACTAATCATGAAGATAACGACGACGATATTGACGAAGATGCTGATGAAAACTTTTGTACATATTCTACTCATCACTACACCAATGAAGACGACTACCTGTAGGGTTTAATGCTATGTTCAGCACAAACTATGCTATTAATGGTCCAAGTATAAATTACGGAGGAAAACCCCTGGAAAACACCAGAAGGACCCACCGACCCAAGAGAAGCTACGACCACTCTTTCTCACGAAACCACATTGACCGAGCCCGCGACTCAAACCTACGCAGAGGTGAGAAGGCAATGATTCGTAACAGTGAACGATTTAAACCAAAAGCCACTCGGGACCTCCAAGCACGGAAGGTAGACATCATTCAATGCGCAGCTAAACAGGCATGTAGGGCGGTTGAGTTATGTACGTATGTGAGCAAGACCTATAATATGGGATACAATCGCGTCAGTATTATGATCAAAAGGTGGAGATATCTCTTTAAATAAATTTGAAAAAAATTATATTTCGCTGTATTGTAACGGTTACCAAGTACTCAACAGATGTCCATGTCGCCCATGTTGGGAAGGATTAAAAACCCATGTGAGATTAATTTCCTCATACAAATGTACTTTACTGGCATAAATCTACAAATTCTAGCGAAATAGATGGGTTCAGATCGTAAACGCACCCTACTACACGCACTCACAGCCACGCACAAGATTTCACCTTCACAATACATTTTTCTCTAGACTCACCTACAAATGATTGGTCAAGGAGGTGACCATGATCTGACTTTCCATACCTCAGTTTTACATGAATTCCTTTATTGTGGGTGGCGAGACTGCTTCACTGGGTTCTTGGCCATGGCGGGTTGTATATGGATATATATACATATATACAAATAAAATTCACACACAAAGAAAGAGAGAGAGAGAGAGAGAGAGAGAGAGAGAGAGAGAGAGAGAGAGAGAGAGAGAGAGAGAGAGAGAGAGAGAGAGAGATGGAGGGAGGGAGACAGACAGAGAGACAGAAACAGACAGACAGACAGATAGAGGGAGACAGACAGACAGACAGATATTTTCATATTTAATTAATTATCATTGATTGATATAACATTATATTTTAAGAAACAACAACAATAAGAAACATATTCAATAGAGTGTATGTAAAACGTAACCAAGAAATTATAATGTCGACATGATTTGCATATTTGCTTCATTGAAAAAGCCCACATGTATCGTTACTAGAAACAATGTTATTTTAGATTACTTGGTGTAATTTATATTTCATGGTGTCAATCCAGCCCAAATTCATTTTTTCTCTCACTCAAAATTTCTTCAGATTTGTCCTTTAGGCATGCGGGGGTTGGAGGGGGCAGGACCAGAAAGCAGAAAAAAACATGTAAAGTAAATGTGCACTATATTAAATTAATTTAGAAAGCAGGGATTATTGATACTTTTTATCTTCTCTTTCCAAAAGTCACTAACGATTAATGTGTGGAAAATCATCATTTATCTAGAAACAACCTCATACGGTCTTTAGAATGTCTATACATGTATATGCATATTATTGCGGATGGACTGATCAGAATTTTGATATACCAATAGTATTGGTGCAACAAACTGCTTAATAGCAACATTTTTTGAAACCATGTTATATATCTGGTATAGTCATAAATAAATACTTAGGAAAATAACAAAAATATTACTCTCTCTCTCTCTCTCTCTCTCTCTCTCTCTCTCTCTCTCTCTCTCTCTCTCTCTCTCATTATCCTGCAAACCAACCAGTCCTAAAACTAACCTCTTAATGCTATGCGCCACACTCAACGCAAGACAATTGCTAGTACCATTTTCATAAGCCATTGGTATTACTCGGTCGGAGTTGCGATCTCCCGCATCTGAGGCGGACGCTCTTACCACTAGCCCACCGTAGCGGTTAAGATAGAATGTAAACAAAAAGTTGAAAATGATAAAGCTGTTGGAAAACTAAATTGTAATTCAGACAACGACATCATAATATTCGTATTACTGATTTCATTAAAGAAAACAACGGTTGCAATGATGATATAAAACATCATAATGAATACATGTATATGAAAAGTATGTGAATGGAGGAAAGTAATAGTAGTGTCACAGAATTAGGCGAAAATTGAATTGTTTTTTTTTTCCTTTCTTGAATTGCAAACGAAACTCACCATTTTCTTGATTTCGTCGTACACGCATTACCTGGGGTGATTAAGTGGTTTTCTCCAAGGTAAGTGGCGTGTAACGATTTGCATGTGCCAGTTTGTTATTTACATGAAATCCGAAATACTCGTTTCACGTGGTGCACGGCAAGCTCGATGTGATTTATGTTCACCTATAGAGAGTATATAAGGCGAGATATTTCTCATAATAATTACGGGAACCAAAATATCTAATCGAAGGATAGATAAGCTCGTCTTGCAATCTCCAGCCAAAGGGGTGAGTGTTAAATTTACATTTTCGTTTTATTGTGAATTTTATTCAGATTATCATTTCGTATAATGATGCTTTTATTGCAATTAAACGTGGAATATTTGGAATTACTAGTCACTATTAGACTTTAAATGCAATATCGTAATCTACGGCTTAGATTATTTTTGAGACAACTATTATTAGTCTGGTTTTGTTTATTGTAGCTGTTACCGTGTTTCTGATACCGTAGCTGTTACCGTGTTTCTGATACTGTAGCTGACAATCGCTGTTACCATAGATCTGATAATCGCTGATACCGTAGATGTCAATGTTTCTGATACCGTAGATCTGATACCGTAGATCTGATACCGTAGATGTCAATGTTTCTGATACCGTAGCTGCTAACGTAGTTGATACCATTTCTGATACCGTAGCTGTTAACACATCTGATACCATCTTTTTGATAAACGTCTTTGATATCGTCTGATTTGTTGTGGGACATCTATTATTTGTTCCGGAACATCTCTGTATAAATATCTGAATGTGATTGTGCCGTTAATTTGTGCAAACGGAATTGAAGTATCTGTCTGTGTGTCGAACTGTCTGTTCGTCAACATCTGTGTAACGTGTAAATATCCGGAAAGCTAGAAGTCCGAGTGTCGGAGCTGTCTGAGTTGTAAAACATCCGGGTCGACATCTAGGGTAGTGAGGAACCGTTGGTTCTGGTAGATGTTGTATGTTGTCTGAACGTATAACTGTGGTGGATCCGTGAAGGGAAACGTCCGATAATAGTATTGGTCAACCCTAGGTTTTCGGGGAAACTGGGAGACGATTCAACTGTTGCTGAATCGTGCGGTTATACGGGGTCGAGACACATATGTGTATTGAAATTGTAATACAATTTAATACATTGTTGTATTTGCATGCTTATGTCAGATCACAATACTATTTCAAGTGATCGCATAGATATCAATAAAAGCTAGCAACTTGATTGAATGCAAGTATATGGTCGTGCTAGTTATCGCAATCCATCGTGCGATAGTATAGTTTGTCGTTTGTGTTCATTTTTCGTAATTTATACTTGCATTAATTTAACTTTCGTAAAGGATCCTTGGATCTGTGTATAGTCCAAGAGATACCTTTACATCTGAGATTCCTTTTGTATTAATATTTAATTTGTTCATGTATTGTGAATGGTTGTGAGTGTAATTGTGGGTTGAGTGCATGAATTATTGTGTTGTTACATCTGTATTTTTTTCATTTATAATTTATTACATAAATTTATATTTTCTTTCACAAATTGTGTTTGTATTGTTCATATAATCCACCCTCCTCTCGGTAACAATTCTGTTACAATGGTGTCAGAAGTGGGATCGTTGGATTAAGTGAACTGTCAATCATTTTTGTGAAGGTATGCATTTAATGTTTATATTTGAGCGTGACCTTCTGTTAAGATAATACTCTAGTTGGAGTTTATTTTTGTTTAGTTTACCTAGGTCCGTGTGTCCAGTATAAACGTGTTTAAAGTATTGGTTTGGTTATATATCTATATTCATATTACAATTGTCATGTCATCCCTTAAGGACTTGGTTGCCTTAGGCAAAGAATTTGGATATGAAGGTGAAAGCTTAAGGAAATTTATTCAAGAAGAACAAGCCCGGGAAAGGGAAGAAAGGGCAAGGGCAAGGGAAATAGAAAAGGAAGAAAGGTTAAGATCAAGGGAATTAGAAAGGGAATTGGAAAGGGAAAAAGGGGAAGCCGAAGAAAGGAAATGGGCCTTTGAGAAGGATAAAATAGAATTAGAGAAGCAGGCCCAAAGGGAAAAGATAGAATTAGAGAAGCAGGCCGAGAGGGAAAAGATAGAATTAGAGAAGCAGGCCGAAAAGGATAGGATAGGATGGGAAATGGAAGCGGAGCAAAAGCGAATAGAGTTAGATGAAAAAGCAAAGCAACGGGATCATGAGCGTAAGGTAGAATTAGCGACATCTGGAAGAGAACACGATTCTGCCTTTAGCAAATTAAGGGGCCCCAAATTACCTCCCTTTGACGATGAAAAAGATAACATGGATAGTTATCTTCATCGGTTTGAGCGGTATGCCGAAAACCAGAAGTGGGGTCAAAATGACTGGGCATTGCATCTTAGTGCGCTTTTAAAAGGTAAAGCGCTGGATGTATACTCTCAACTTCCTAGGGACGATGTGTTTAAGTACGACGTCCTAAAGGAAGCACTTCTCAAAAGGTACGAGCTCACTGAACGAGGATTTCGTAAAAAGTTCAGGTATAGCAAGCCCGATAAGGGAGAAACCTTTGGTCAGTTCACCGTCAGAATTGCGAACTATTTTGAGCGGTGGATTGAATGCGGCAAAGCGGTGAAAACGTTTGAAGGGTTGACTGATTTCTTGCTCAGAGATCAATTATTTAATACAGTTGGGCGAGAATTAGATAAATTTCTGAAGGAGAAAGTCTTCACGAACGTAAAAGATATGGCTAAGCAAGCCGATTTATTTGCCGAAGCTCATGGGGGAACCCAGAACGTGGTTTTGAAAGATTTTAAGTCTGGAAACCAGTCTGTAAGACCTATGCCTAGGGAGCCTGTAAAATCAGCTGAGGTAAAAAGGTCAGCTAGGAATCCAGTTTTTCAGCGTGTGCAATGTTTCTTGTGTAATGCATGGGGTCATGTTCAAAAAGACTGTCCTAAAAGAAAGGCACTTATACATAAGGTAGCAGTGGCTATACAAAGTAAAGGTATATCTGATAACATCGTACAGGTAGAACCTTGTATTCATTCGCTTGGCACGTGTTTATTTCCTGAAGCGCGTGTACCAACCGCGAGAGGGTTTGTCAACGGTCGAGAAGTCGTGGTATTGCGTGACACTGGTTGTACGGGCGTAGTGATCAAACGTAGTCTCGTGCAGGATAACCAAATGCTCGGGTGGGAATCCCCATGTATGTTACTTGATCAGACGATGGGTCGCATTCCCGTAGCAAGGATCACAGTAAAAACACCTTTCTTAACGGGAACTGTTGATGCCCTTTGTATGGACAATCCTATTTACGATCTGACGATCGGTAATGTTGAAGGTTCCCGTCTTCCAACCATGGCCGATTTTAAAATACCTTTGGCCCAGGCAGTCGAAACGCGAGCGCAAACACGGCGAGAGAAAACCGCGTTTCGTAAATTAATAGTCCCTGAATCGATCTCAGGAATTTCCCGCGATGATTTCAAACAAGAGCAAGAACGTGATGAATCCATCAGAACAATTGTTGAGAAAATCACGTCCGGCGCGATTAAACATTGCAAGCGTGGGGGTAGCTCGAGATTCGTACGCAGGAACGGATTAATTCATAGGGAGTTTAGCGCTCGGGAGGGTAAGAAGTATTGGTAAGTGGTCGTACCCCAGAGATATAGATCTCAAGTACTTAGGGTGGCGCATGAGTCAAGCATGGCAGGACACCTAGGTAAGGCTAAGACCACTAGCAGGGTAGTCGCTGAATTCTACTGGCCCGGTGTTAATGGCGATGTCACACGGTTCTGTAGGTCGTGCGACGTATGTCAGAAAACCGTGTGTAAGGGAATGGTCACAAGGGTGCCCTTGGGACAGATGCCATTAATAGATACACCGTTTAAAAGAGTGGCAGTAGATATTGTAGGACCAATACACCCAGTTACCGAAAGAAAGAATCGGTATATTCTTACTCTGGTTGACTACGCAACCAGATACCCTGAAGCCGTAGCGTTACCAACTATTGAAACGGAAAGGGTAGCTGAAGCATTAGTTGATATCTTCAGTAGGGTAGGGGTGCCAGAAGAAATCCTCACGGATTGTGGTGCCCAATTCACCTCTGACCTCATGGGTGAAATAAGTAGGCTGTTATCCATCAAACAGCTAAACACTACCCCATACCATCCGATGTGCAATGGACTGGTAGAGAAGTTTAATGGTACCCTGAAGAGCATGCTACGAAAGATGTGCGCGGAACGTCCGCAAGACTGGGACCGTTATTTAAACGCTGTTCTGTTCGCGTACCGTGAAGTACCGCATGAAAGTTTAGGGTTCTCACCCTTTGAACTGTTGTATGGTAGAACAGTTCGAGGCCCGATGCGGATACTACGCGAACTATGGACTGGTGATGTCGCGAACGAGGAAATAAAAACGACTTACCAGTACGTTTTAGATCTAAGAAACAAACTTGAGAGTACATGCCAGATGGCACGTGACAAATTGATTAAATCGGGACGCAGATATGCCAAGTATTACAACCGCAGAGCGCGTAATAGGAAATTTCATGTGGGAGATCAGGTGCTATTGCTTCTTCCAACGAGTTCGAATAAGTTATTAGTCCAGTGGAAAGGTCCATATGAAGTTAAAGAAGTAAAAGGTGACATGGACTATAAAATTGACATGGACGGTATTGTAAAAACATTCCATGCGAATATGCTCAAGTTGTATATTAAGAGACAGAGCGACAATGTTGGAAAGGGGGTCTTAAATGTCGTTTGTACGGCAGTCGTAGACGATGATGAAGCTGATTCGAATATAGAGAGTTCCCTTGAATGTCCCTTGGGAGTTGCGGGGGAGTTGAAAATATAGGCGCAGACTACTTGAGTAGGGCATGATGGGAAATTTGTATGAATTTGCCCAGTAATAAAATCCAGTTTGTAGTATAACCAGTGTAAATGTTGTAAGATATCATCAGTAGTTACTTTTCTTCTATTCTGTGTTGGTTTTAAAAATGTGTACATTTTTATTCTTAGGGGGGAGGTATTGTCACAGAATTAGGCGAAAATTGAATTGTTTTTTTTTTCCTTTCTTGAATTGCAAACGAAACTCACCATTTTCTTGATTTCGTCGTACACGCATTACCTGGGGTGATTAAGTGGTTTTCTCCAAGGTAAGTGGCGTGTAACGATTTGCATGTGCCAGTTTGTTATTTACATGAAATCCGAAATACTCGTTTCACGTGGTGCACGGCAAGCTCGATGTGATTTATGTTCACCTATAGAGAGTATATAAGGCGAGATATTTCTCATAATAATTACGGGAACCAAAATATCTAATCGAAGGATAGATAAGCTCGTCTTGCAATCTCCAGCCAAAGGGGTGAGTGTTAAATTTACATTTTCGTTTTATTGTGAATTTTATTCAGATTATCATTTCGTATAATGATGCTTTTATTGCAATTAAACGTGGAATATTTGGAATTACTAGTCACTATTAGACTTTAAATGCAATATCGTAATCTACGGCTTAGATTATTTTTGAGACAACTATTATTAGTCTGGTTTTGTTTATTGTAGCTGTTACCGTGTTTCTGATACTGTAGCTGACAATCGCTGTTACCATAGATCTGATAATCGCTGATACCGTAGATGTCAATGTTTCTGATACCGTAGATCTGATACCGTAGATCTGATACCGTAGATGTCAATGTTTCTGATACCGTAGCTGCTAACGTAGTTGATACCATTTCTGATACCGTAGCTGTTAACACATCTGATACCATCTTTTGATAAACGTCTTTGATATCGTCTGATTTGTTGTGGGACATCTATTATTTGTTCCGGAACATCTCTGTATAAATATCTGAATTTGATTGTGCCGTTAATTTGTGCAAACGGAATTGAAGTATCTGTCTGTGTGTCGAACTGTCTGTTCGTCAACATCTGTGTAACGTGTAAATATCCGGAAAGCTAGAAGTCCGAGTGTCGGAGCTGTCTGAGTTGTAAAACATCCGGGTCGACATCTAGGGTAGTGAGGAACCGTTGGTTCTGGTAGATGTTGTATGTTGTCTGAACGTATAACTGTGGTGGATCCGTGAAGGGAAACGTCCGATAATAGTATTGGTCAACCCTAGGTTTTCGGGGAAACTGGGAGACGATTCAACTGTTGCTGAATCGTGCGGTCGAGACACATATGTGTATTGAAATTGTAATACAATTTAATACATTGTTGTATTTGCATGCTTATGTCAGATCACAATAATATTTCAAGTGATCGCATAGATATCAATAAAAGCTAGCAACTTGATTGAATACAAGTATATGGTCGTGCTAGTTATCGCAATCCATCGTGCAATAGTATAGTTTGTCGTTTGTGTTCATTTTTCGTAATTTATACTTGCATTAATTTAACTTTCGTAAAGAATCCTTGGATCTGTGTATAGTCCAAGAGATCCCTTTACATCTGAGATTCCTTTTGTATTAATATTTAATTTGTTCATGTATTGTGAATGGTTGTGAGTGTAATTGTGGGTTGAGTGCATGAATTATTGTGTTGTTACATCTGTATTTTTTTCATTTATAATTTATTACATAAATTTATATTTTCTTTCACAAATTGTGTTTGTATTGTTCATATAATCCACCCTCCTCTCGGTAACAATTCTGTTACAAGTAGTGTAGTGGATCTATGTTCTTTAAGTATACATCAACGGTCTTTTCTCTGTTGTATGCATCCCTTCAAGTGTACAGTAATGATATCTGGCATCACATCTGTGGAGGAAGTTTTATTGATAAGCAATGGGTTCTTACACAAAGACACACACACGCAGACACATACACTTGCTTCATTTAAGCTAATATCGCTGCATAATGTATATGTATGTTCTAAAAACAATATAACTCTTTCCTTTGATTATTGGGGTATCAACAGGCATGATTTAGCCTTTATATGCAAAAAACTGAAGAGTACTAGGAAAAACGTTGATGATGAAAAGCTTCTTATCTTTGCATGGTTCTGAACATTTGCTCGATTCCGAGCCCTCAGAGATGCAAAAACGAGCATTAAATTCAGGAGCAAAAGATTTAAAGAGAACAAATATAAATAAATAGCTTTTAATAAATAAAAAGCAACACAAGCAAAAGAGAAAAACAAAAATACGCGTTAATTACAATTTGTCATTAATCACAGGCGCAAATGTTTTTAAAGTTTCTGATTTTCCTATTTTATTATGAGTGGGTTTTGGTCGAGGAGTAATAAGTAATACCTGCAAAGCAGTTCTTGACGTATACATTTATTCTAGAAAGTGCTTGAATATTCCTAGTGGTACAGACACGTCGTCAGATCTTACCAGTCATCCCAATACCTTTTTCAGCTGATGATAATTTTTCAACAAAGGATGCATACACGGAGATTAGATACAATTCTAAATTTACATATTAATGCCCGTTCAACTTTTATCTCGAGTAATAGAATGACGATCCACCGAACATTTTCATTGCACAATGTTGGTAGAGTTTCTCTAATCGAATCATGTTGGGACAGCACAGACACAGCACTAATGAGGGAGCACAATCATGTATCCTTCCTTCAAAGAGCCTCTACGTAAGTGAAAGTTTTCTTGCTTGTAGCACACTTTACCTTATGACAATTTGTTTTTGCCGAGTGTACTTCTTGAACAGAGTGTATATAATGAATTTCTAAAGGAATATGGATGTATGAGGATCCAGATAAAGTGAATGCTCGCCTTTTAATGTATGTGAAATCAAATTGTAAAAGAATAATGTATTAAACCATTTCTTATTTTCTTAAAATATATTGTGCATTTTTGTATCACTTATCACTTCAGGATATCCTTCAAGAAGTAAGCGAAACATCTGACGCTCACAAACTTTTTTAATGTGATACTATTAAGTTTAATTTGTTGGTACCAGTTCATCTCAGAACCAATTTTCGTACTGCTTCATTTGATGGATAGATTTCCTTTTATAATTCATTTAAAATGTATGAAACTAATTTAGTGGCCAAAAAATTATTAAAATGGTTTATGGATTTTATATCAAATGACCAAGAGACACGTACTATTCTCAGCTAAACTGAGTTCTAAATCCAAATACAACATAAAGCGTAGCTATTGCCCTCTAGATGGCGCTGTTTTTTTTAAAAATTTCCCTCTGAATAGGTACAATGCCTATATAGATCCGACCTGTCAATCAAATCCACAGATGTTGACCAATCGGATAAGAGCGTCCGATGCTACGGTAACATCAGCCATGTTTTACCCTCAAACAAACGTGTGGTGAGAATACAGCTACATTACAGACTTTCGTGATTTGTTTTTGTATATTTACAAAATGGTGCTCCTATGTGCACGTGGATCATGCAGTGCAGATGAGAGATATCCGGGAAGGTTGGATATAGTCGTTTTATACAGGAACAGTGGTGAAGTTATGTAGTTTGAAACCCTGTAGGGACTTAATGAACCCTACTACATGGGAGCAATGTCCACTGACACTGCAACAATACATATTTATTTTTCGATGTCATACACAATCATTAGTAAAAAAATGCTATTGGTGCATATATGTGAAACACACTGTTCACACTACTCAGTGAAATGCCAGATGAAGTGTTTATATATCATTTATTAGGTTTCTAAACAGTATGTGATAAAGTTACAATTTTGATAACTGCAATTAATAGATTCTCCCAGTGACATAAATACAAACAAGAAATGTCAGATACTGTTTTTTTTCTTTAATGCTGCTGTCTGAGATTCCAGCTTATGTGAACTTACCTCATCCAAATATATCCATTTACGTAATTTAGCATTTGTTTTTGCCGAGTGTAATTCTTGAACAGTGTGTATATAATGAATTTCTAAAAGGATATCGATGTATGAGGATCCAGATAAAGTGAATGCTCGCCATTTAATGTATGTGAAATCAAATTGTAAAAAAATAAGCCACATTACTTGAATAGTCGGTACCGATCGGCTACATGACCTGCATGACTTGTACTATAACAGTTGCCATTACTTCAGGCTATTAAAGAGTTCAAACATAAAAAAATGTTCATAAAAAATACAAAACATTAAATTTACATCGCTTTACATCTTCACACTTTTCCTCCTTAATTTCGATGTACAGACTGTGCGTTGGCTGCTTCTCTTCAGAGATGGACAGCGTCTCGCTCTACGCGAATCATATTTTCAAACTCCAAACCTTTGATATCGTGTATATATCCTTGCGTAAAGTAGATCAAAGTCTTCTGCAACACTTTACTGGAAAGTTTCTCTGATCAGGAAGGTATTTAAGTGCAATATTATCGTGAATATGCGAGAGAGAATCTGACATGGTGCCTGTAGTCTGTGATGAGTCAGCCATTTTAATGGGATGCTTGGGGTTCGTAGTAACTGTCTCTAAGGGGGCGGAGCTTAACTAGTCATTTCGGATCTATCCATTTGGGAACTGAAAATAAAAATAAGATATCAAACGTGTGGCTTGAATTAACGGCGTTCGCGTGTGATACATTCAATTAACGCCATTCGTGTGTGATATATTCAATTAACGCCGTTCGTGGTGTGATACATTCAGTTAACCCCATTCATGGGTGATACATAGTATTATATATCTAAATGCCATTCTTGTTATGATAAATAAGAGACACGATACCTGAATTCAAAACAAAGAAAGAAAAGTAGACTTAGCCTTTCAGCACAAGAATCTATACATTAAATTTCACAACTTACGGGATTCACGAATCCATGACGCGTAGCCATACAGTGCAAGGCTTGTATGGGCGTAAAGAATCAAAAGTCCGTTCTTGCAATGTATGCAATTTATCTCCATAAATTGTTTTCTTTAAAAACTAATCTCAAGAAATAAATAGCATAACTATTTTTACAAAATGTTTTAAAATGTTGTCAAAGAACACAGTAATGGAGAGTATAATATATCAAGTACTTCTACCTCGCGTTATAATTTGATAGTTTCTAGTTTTCTGCGTCACGTACTGCAATTATTTAAGCAATCTAAGTATTTATAGAAAACACTTGGTTAAATAGTGCATTCAATATATCATGGAAAACCTTTGAAAATACAAAAACAAGAAAGTCAAAACCACAATAGTTCAAACATAATGGATTTTCCAGTGTTATTAATTAGTTTCAGACTCAGTGAGCAGAAAAGTAAAGGTTTTGTTATACCAGGGGTCTCAAACTCAGATCTACCGCATAAGGACATTTTCGATGGCCGAATGGCCGCATTACCCTCGTTACATCTTGTGACGTAAATAACTTTGTGAGCCACATGTGTGTGTGTGTGTGTGTGTGTGTGTGTGTGTGTGTGTGTGTGTTATTTGGATATTTAACCTAGCTTTAGCAATTTTCCAGTCTTTATGATATCTGCAGTGTGGCAAATTAAAGTAATGTCTAGCACTAGTGCATCATGCCACAGACAAGCCGAACAGTCCAAACACTAACCTCTTAATGCTAAGCGCAAGCAGCTGTTAGTACTAATTTTTTTTAGTCTTTGGTATGTCTCGGTCGTGGATCGAACCTATGACCTCCCGCATTCGAGGCGGACCCTATAACTACTAGACCAACGGAGCGATAAGAGACAACTGTTGTGTAATGTTTTCCTTATGATGACGTTTGACTTGTCTGTTGTTGAAAAGATCATCGTGCTTGTGAATGTTTGCTAAATTTGACTAAATTACGTCTACAATATATCGTTTCTGAGAATCTCAAAGCACTCTAGAACTTTCATGAGCAACGAAATCGAATGTCCAGATTGACTATCTCTAGACTATCCTCGTTTATTGCTCAAGATCTATATCAGACATTCACCATACGATGATACGTCTCGCTCGGAGACTATGTAACATATAGAATGCGTCGTAATTTAAGAGTTACAATTTCAGTTTTACTTTGTGATTTATTGGGTGGGGTGGGGAGGCGTGGGTATTCGGTTGTTTGCTTTATTATTCAAGGCTCCTCTTTTCTCAGTTTTATCATCACTTATTTGCAGCTTGTTACATATCATCCATAATTTCACATCAGAAATGCACCTCTCTACTCCTTGAATTGTAGCATCAACTTCAGTTGGGTGGCCTGAATTATATATTTGGGTCCAAGAACAGACTTTGTGGAACATCACACCATTGATCAACTGGGCTGGAGTGTATTCTATCTGCATATACAATTTGTCTCCTATTGACCAAATATGACTTGAACCACGGTAAGGCTGTATTGTGAATGTCAAATACATGGTGGAGACGGTGAAGTAATATATCATGGTCTATTTTGTCAAATGCTGCAGACAAATCAAGGAGTGTGAGGATTGTAACCTTTTCGCTATCCAAAGCAGACAGAATGTCATTAACTACTTTCATTAGAGTAGTTTCAGTACTATGACAAGGGCGATATGCAGACTTTACATTGCTAAAAGGACTTTTGGAATTTAGTTGAGATACAAGTTGGGTTAGAACAACTTTTACTAAGATTCTTAATGTGAACAGGAGATTAGAAATTGGGCAGTATTTCTTTAAATCGTTATGGTAGAGTGCTGGTTTCTTCATCAGAGGCTTTACAATAACAGGTTTAAAAAATGATGGAGAGAGAGGTATTAATAACATCAGTTAGTGAGGGAAATATTTTATCGAAGCACTCAAGCAGCAGCGATGTTGTAATTGAATCAAGTTCACATGACTGTGGTGTACTCTTCATCACGATTCTCCGTACTATATCCTTAGAGACAGGTTCAAATGCTGCTAGCGGTTGTCGCTGAAATTCTGTATCGCAGCTGTATGGTGAGTCAATTGAAATTGTGTTATCAAGCTTATCTGTAATGGTTTATACTTTGTCACGGATGAAATTTGCAAACTAGTTAGGAAGGTCTACTGGGCAGAAGGCAGATGGAAGTGATGTACATTTGTTCTTTGACATTAGTTTATTAATAATTTCAAAGAGCTCTTTGTAGCTGGAACTCTCCGTCATCTTAGTCTTTAAGGGGGATAATTTGTCCAAATGGACCGGATGATAACATTCTAAGAATTTTCTATTTCTGTGAGCTTCTCCTGTGATCGTACTGATTGGGCGATGACTAATGTTGGTCGCAGTTATATTTTTTTCATCGTCTTCTTCATCTTTTGATTATTATTATTATTATTATTATTATTATTAGAAGTAGTAGTAGTAGTAGTAGTAGTAGTAGCAGTAGTAGCAGTACCCTGTGTACAATGGTGTCGTTTACAGCAACATCCGAAACCGCTGACACGCAGCAATATGCGACTACAACCGTAATCTCCCAGACGTAGTGCGGCAGTTACTGAGAAACACAGACTATTTTCATGAGCCATGTCTGTATCAGGACCATTACTAGCTCTACCTGCCAGGTACACTTAATTACACACACACACACACACACACACACACACACACACACACAAGCAATCACTTGTTTAATGTGGCATGTGTCACCGTTTTAGTGTTGCCACAACCATCTAAGGTTTGAGATTCTTGGAATACAAAAATAATGTCTTTTGCATTGATACATAGAAGCAAACGAATTTGAGAAATAAATTATGAGATACAAACATTTCACCGATCGGCAATTTTGAAAATGTATCATTCATTCCAATAAAGTCGTTTAATTCGATCACAACTAATGTTAATAAGTTTGTATTCCTTTTGAATCCTCAATTTTTAACAAAACATTATTCTACCGTAGTTAGTATTTTTTATATGTAACCAGCCGTTGTTTTCAATTCAGCGCACCTGGCTGTATAGATTCTTTCAAATTTGACATAAACATTTTCAATGGATACAGGGTAAAGAACAGAAATGCAGACAGCTGACATAATTAAGACAAAAATATCAAAACAAACAATACAGCCACCCGCCCCAACAACAAAAAAATCCCCCGCAAACAATGCCAACATAAAACCCAAACAAAACAACAAACAAACAAAGAAAAACAGTATTCACACAGATGAGGCAAGGTTCATAACTTTAAGCCATCGAGGTCATATTTTTGCTGAAGCCGTCAAAGATTATATGATAAATTGTAATTTAGTAAAATCTACCGAAGAACAAAAATCCTTTTTCATGTCTCTTTAGCGTTTCTCCAAATGAAATCTATAACATGTCAAAGACAAGTGCCTTGCCCAGAAATACACTTCAAAACCCGTCGATATAATGATAGGATTCAAACCCGAAACCTTGTCACTCGTGAGTTCTTCACGATCATGACTGCAGATCCCTCTACCATGAAGAGTACACATCATATGAGGAAAGTTCAAGATAGTGATGCCGTGTTTATCTTTAAATGAAACCCATTTTATACTGAAGGGAAGGTCATTTAACGAAGATTACAATTACGAATTTGGACATGATGACTCAGTATAAAAATTACATTATGACCGTAACTTTCATTAAATTCACCCGACTCCTATTAACCATCAACAATAGCTAATATATCTTAACCATGCCAAACAAAAACAAGAAGAAGAAGAAGAAGAAGAAAGAACAACAACAACAACAACAACAACACTAATAATAATAATAATAATAATAATAATAATAATAATAATAATAATAATAATTTTGAGTACATCTCAGACATGTTGATATCCATTGACCCGTGGTATGCATATTGGTAAATGGTTGCTGGTATGGTGTGACGTCATTGGGACATGGCAGCTGCCATATTAATATTCCGAACCGGTTTACAAGAGCCTTGTCCTTCCGGAATTGGATTGCCTAAGTGATGGCGAATTACTCAAGTCAGAATTATTCAACTCAGCTATATTATTGTTCGAAATTAAAGACCACAACAATGGATGCATTTTTGTCTCTTCCATTCATGCAAATTGTCGGAGTTTAATCCGAAATCTTTATAAAAGAATAAAATAATTTTTAAAAATGGTTTAGCATCAGAGAGGGCGAACACATCTTTTTTTTTTGTTGCAATGTCATTTTTGAAAAATAAAGACTTTCGATAATAAAAAAGGTAAATAAAACCAAACCAAGGCCTCTAACTGACCGAGACTATTTCTAATTGGGTTAGCTTATTTTGTTACTTTATCTTTTGTCGTTTGTTTCTTCAAAGTTTGTATGCGCATTCGTTTACCTTAGAAAATTTCATTGAGGACATGTCCTCTCTGCTGCTGAAATCGAAAGATTTTTATATCTATAATGGTAGCTGGATCTTGCACAACTAGATTATATCGAGAAAGATTGAAAGTAATCAAGCGATTTCTTCCTGTTCGTGATTTTGTTAGAAAACAACTTCAAGAACGTCAAGAATCTCAAGGTGAATTTGCAGAAAGAACAAAACAATTTTTTAAACCTGTTACAAAAGCAATTGAAACATCTGCAGCAGTTACTGAAAATGTTCGTCCGACGTTGTAACAAACTGCTAAGGATACTAAAAAAACAACATGTTTTTACAAGAACTTCTAGCGGCAAAAGATGCTGTTCAGCCTTCTCCTGCTGATGTAGGTCGTAATGAAGGTGGTGATGAAGCAACGACTGGAACAGTAAGAGTTGCGTTAATTGAAAACTTTACCGATGCTGGTTTGAGACATATAGAGAAATTATCAACTAAGTTATATGGCTTCATTTGCAGCCGTAGGTTTAGATAGGAAGAACTTATATTTATAACCTGATCATCTTGAAAAAACTACAAGAACTTATATTTATAATCTGATTATCTTGAAAAAACTACAAGAACTTATATTTATAACCTGATCATCTTGAAAAAACTACAAGTCGATTACAATGGAGTAAATGGATATTTCGTATAAAATTTAAACAATCAAGAGATTCGGAAAATGATGCGACGTTTGTAATGTTCATGAATGAAGTAGATAAACAGTTAGAGAATTGGTATAGTACAATGTCTCATATCCAAAACAAAATCAAGACTTGCTCGAAAACTACTCCCGCCCGCACCCCACATCCAATTTCTCTACCAGAACTTTCCCAATCAAAATATTCCCTTACAACCTAAAGTTTCTCAACAAAAACAATCATACTCTATTTTAACAGAATGAAGAGGATCCATAATATAATTAATATTAGGAATAGATGCAAACCTACGGGTAAAGGAAAACTTAATAAATTAGGTAACAGCAAATTGGCGTAACTTGCTGTTACAGGACAAAATTGGGAAAAGTTTGTAAAATCAAAACACTGATGATTCAAAAGGAAATCGAGATAAATTGGCTTAAGATTTAATTTTCTAATCACATTTTAGATTATGACGACTGAACATTTAAGTTTTTTTTATAAATTGAAATGAAAAAAAGCGAAGAAATAATTTTGGCAGAAGCAGAGAAGTAGACAGAAAATGATTAGACAAATCAGAGGCATAACTGTGACTTTAGAATCCTGCAGAAAAACGGAAAACAGATTTAGCCGAATACACGCCTCCATATGGTTTTTCTAATCAAGGTAGTGGTTTTATTGCTTGTATTTCTGACATAGATTAATAATTCTGGTTGGAGGAAAAACAGCTCGAAATAACTATTCAGAAGTAATTAATGAAGTATCTGATATTTGTCAACGATTATGTACAGGCGGTATCATGAATATTAATGTGCATCGGTCTCTTATTGATGAAAGTGCTAATGACTATCGCAGTGATTAAAAAAATAGATGACAAATAAGATGATTATACACAATGCTCAACGTGAACCGATAATGGTCACTGTGATAAATTAGCGATTATCTACCTATAAATCAATCTACAGAAATGGACGTCGTGATGTTCACGTTTATTAGAAGCACAGTTCCAAAGGCAATAACGTTTGCAAAACAATTATGAATGAAAGCTATTAATGTTGTTCGTGATAAATGTTCTAATTATATTGGTAATGTTGCCGATAAAGCGTTTTCTGAAATCAAGGATAGACCATCACAATTAAAGGGACGAAAACCACAGCCGGTAAAAGTACCCAGCACTGAGGTATTGCCTGCAGATGTCAATAAAGTAATAACTCAAGCTGCAAGTCAAGAACTAGCAGTGTTGGCTGGTGAAGCAGAAAGAAATATAACTGCTAGTATGATAACAGGAGGTTATATTCGTGTTAGACGATAACAATTATAATAAAATGTTCAAGCGTATATCCGATAAAGTGTTGAATATGGATACACCAGTTCTCAAAGATGAATCTGTACGCGATTATCAGTTTTATTCTTATGACACACGAAAACCTATCGCACGCGGAAGAATCGAATTACATGTTAAGGATACAAGCTGATATATCTTGCCCGCTGAAGCGAGTATTGAATAAAAGGTGAAAATCCGAAAGCTGGTAATACTACATATGCAACTGCTGATAAAATTGGTTTTGTTAATAATGGTATTATGGCATTATTTGATAGTGCTACATACATATGAAAGATGTAATTATGTAATGATGTAAGAAATATTGAATCTGTTCAGAAGGACGTCGATATCGATACAACAATAGTAGATTTAGCACAATATTCTGATGAAAAAACAAACACAAAAGGTCCATCAATGATGTTTGCTAAAGATATTCTAACCATCCCGAATATGTCAACGTGACAAAGAATGAAGCTGGTGCAGCAACAGAGATGACAAACAATTACAATTAAGGATTTGCAACACGACGAACAATGTTGAAAGATTATTGTAGATTTCATGCGCAATTCTACTGTCCTATATATTTTGATTCTGTAGAAATGTTAGAATAGTTATTTTTGGAGTAAGTACAGTTGTTCTTGTACGAAAGGGCGATGATCAACATGTACTTTATCCGTAGCTCCTAAAGTAGTGCTGACAAAACTTTCGTTGTGTATGCCAGTAATGAATCCAACAGTTGCTGAAGAAAATAAATTACTTTTGTTCATGGAACAATGCAGTAAATCATGGAACAATGCGGTAAATCATTATCATACTTAACAATGACCACTGATAGTATTAAAAGTACTTTCGATGGTTTATTTGCATGGCATATATCATCAAAACAAGGCGTTTCTGCACTACAACATATGTGTATTGCTTTACAAAATAATAATAGATAAGACAGGCAAGAAAATAGCCATGTGATATTTGACCAACTTGGCGTTAGTGAGGTTTCACTAAGGATAAAAGAACATCAATAACCAACTGAATATATATTAATAGATTTTGATCTCAATCATGTAGCACTTGCATGTCATCGTATATCACAGTTGGCTAAATATTAGTTCAAAATCATTGGGTGGATTACAGACGAATAATACTTTGGTATTTGCAAATAATAATAAACCAGACGGAACCTTTGACGGACAAGTTCTTGATATTCCATCTGGTAGTTATCAGATCGAGCAAATCAACGATGAATTCAAAAATGCAGAATTAAATTTATCACCCGATAAGAATCAAACATAGCTATTACTGTGCATGAACCAGCCTTATCAGATGCGATAGAAATGAGGTCAGAAAATGATCCAGTATATATTTATAAATCATCGATCAAATCAGCTTTAGTATTGCCTGACGTTCCATAAAAATATCATGGACAATAGAAACGAAATTTCTAACAGACAAAAATATTTATAAAGGAACCAGACTATCGAAGAACAGAAATATGGAAAATAGTATTACTCAGTTAGCCTTCTTCTATTCAACGAACTGATGAACTATCCTTCTATATTAAATCGGATGGTAAAAAGATACAGAAAATTCAGACCTTAATTAGTCTAGATGATAACTATACTTTTGCTGTAATCGAAGAACTACTTAATAATTTTCCAGGAGTAATTAGACCAAAACTTATACGTATATTTGGCGACTTACACTAATTAGTTTTAAATATTATTCTAAATTACTCTGACGAATTAAAAGAATAAATTAACGAACAACACAACATTTAAATCATGTTATATGATATATTGAATATATAAATTTGCTAATTCGTGAACAAATAATGTTTGATAAATCAGAAGAATTTTGGTAGTCAGAAGATATTACAAAACACGATAAAAAGAAAGCATTTGTAGATCACTATAAAAAAAAATTGAAAAACAATTACCAACATGAGAAATACCATCACATGCAACAAATGAACTAAATAATCACTCAATGATCTTATTAATAACATACTTCCTATAATTGCTGAGTCAGGAAGAAAAACAAATCCACCAGCAAATATTGGCACACATAACAGTGATCCATACGGCGCAGGTAGTAATATTCCACCAGGAATTGTAAATATAACATCAGCTATTGCAATTAAATTTGTATGGGATGTAATTGATTGCAATTATGAAGTAGGTCTAGAAAAATTCACTTAAGCTCAGCAAAGATATATTCTATACGCATTTACTGGCAAAAGCTGACACTTTCTTGATTAACAATTCGAGGTTTTATCAATAAATCTCTACGTAAAATATTAACTATTTTAATCATGTTGGCGATTGACTTATAAATTGAGGGACTATATTATATTATGTATCAACACGTGAAGGATTTCATAAACAACAAAAAGGTACTTGGAAATGCTATCAGAACAATATTTACACCGCCCTCAGTCGTTTCAAAATAATTTAATGTTGACATAATTATTGATGAATGCAACAATGAATATTTATGTGCTGATATAAGAACAGTTACATGAACTGCTGCTAGAACAAATTCTGATTATGGGTGATAGGGACTCTGAATTATCCAAATTCCTATATTTATTTTGATCAGATTGATGGGTATATTGATACTAAAAAAATAATAATGTCATAACATAACTCTTATAATTAAAACAATATATTTGTAACAGAATTTATTTTTTTCTGCTGATTTGGCGTTAATTTGCTGGTAAAATGTACTAAAATATACAACAAATTTGTGAGTTTTTATGAGTTTCGTGCTGTTAAACCTCAAGCGATTCTCAAACTGGTATTGATGAATTTCGATAAATTATCGTTTAACACAATCTGAAATGGTGATTTTTCAACGCCAATTTTTCATTTATTTTCATCTGTTTATAAACAGAAATGAGAAAAATAGAAAAACACCAACAAAAACAATTAGATAATTGCGTTAGGTTATACCCTTCTAAAATGTGCAATCAACTGATCATGAACTTGGCATGCTTGATCAGTTGCATATTGAATACTCTCCAGATATTGGTTGATCTCGTTCGTCAAGTCGAATATCATGTCGGTTTCCAGGACCACAATAATTATATACAGGAAGATATTTTTCTCCTGGATATTTAGCTCATGGGATCCCTGGAAAATGTGACATTATGTAGCATTATCACCTCCATGTTTATATTGAATTTAGATAGAAGCGAAATTTTGTAACATATTGCACATTTTCTACTGTATGCTTTTGTTCTATTTTTGTTTGTTAATTGCTGCTAAATCAGTGGTGATAGCTTTAACTCTACAACGTAAACAACATAAATCCATATATTTATAATTTTGGATGTAATTGATTTCTCAGTGACACGAAATCATGAACCAGTCAAACATCATCCAGCGATACCGAATTATATCTGAATAATAATAAAAGGTCCGTCTGGTAGTTCAAAGACACACTTATTACTTAATTTGATGATGAGATGGCTCAAGTGGGATAATATATATTTAGTGGCACCATCTTTAGATGATCAGAGATGCTTAAATATTTTTAATGAGAACGCAACATTATGAAAAAAGAAAGTGATGAGATTATTTTTAACACTGATATTGATGATACGCCAAGTGTTCGTGAACTTAACACACATTTCGAAAGTGATCAGAGATACCTGTACTATTTTAGCTATGGAGTTGACACACCTACACTTAGCTACCCCATATGTGTTTATAACGATAAATGTATATGATCCTAAGTCGCGATATCGTATCGGTTTTTATAAAGATTATATTTAAGAAATTACAGCAGCAGAGAGGGCTCGACCTCAAGGAATCATCATATGAGTAAACATACACATATACGAATTCGAAAAATAGACATGGTAAAATAACAATATAACCCAATTGGAGAAACTCTCGGTCAGTTAGAGAATTCAGTTTTGGCGTTATTGACCAAATTTTGTTTTCATTTTCGTAGGAAACTTTTTTTTCCTTCCAAATATGACGTTTCAGCAAAACAGTATGTTCGCCCTCTCTGCTGCTGGTTTTCTGTTATATTGTTATTGATATAATTTATGTTTGAATTTATTTAATTGTTTCTTTTGTTAATTTAAATGTTTTTACAATTTTTGTAATATTCTTTCACATGCTATTGTAATGTAATTTTGTTTACTGCATTTGATATTTTCCAGAAATTAGAATTTTATATCTAACATTGACTTAGTTCCAGACCTTATTTCATGATTTTAAGTAAACAACAATTTAAAGCTTTTTCAATTTAGTTGAATTTTAAAGCAATGAGACCTAAAGGTGTTTATTTTGCTGTGACCAGTTGGAGTTTAATTTTTGTTTTGATTCAAATTATTTGGATCCTAAGAGATTACTTGTCCCTGGAAATAATTGGGCATTAATTAATTCTTGGACAATGATAACTATTTAAATCTACAGAATTAAAACACCGAAATATTATTTTCTGTGGTCGTACAAATAATGTCGACACATCAGTACCACAATAACAATATCGGCTTCCATTTTGGATTTCTTCGGGACTCGAACTCAGATTCATTATAATATCTTATTAATAAGACTTCTAATTCCTATTTCCTGGATTATATTTTGATTTCATTCTTACACTGCAAGTTCTTTTTTCTCATTGTTACTAGGAAAATTAATAATTTGTTAAGTTTTATAGTTTGTTGCCTTCACTGTTTAGTTACTGTTTTTGAGACCCTAAACACTTAACTATATATATATATATATATATATATATATATATATATATATATATATATATATATATATATATAAATATTGTAACATTTACGTTACAAGCCGAGTGTCATAATGCCGTGTTATCTAGTCTTGGTTATATTGAAGGAGAAATAGTATTTTATAAACATTTCTCTCTCCTTCATATCTGAACGAGCCATTGCATATTTGTACTTCTTGCTTGGCCTTCTTTGTTGCCTACCCTATCTAATTATTATCTAGTATCGGATGATCAGACGTTGAGATAATATCGCACTCATGTATTGAAATGTTTCGTCGAAGCAAATTCTACGAAATTTCAGTGCCCGTCTGCAGGGATATTCTGAATGGATTGCTTTGGATGAGAGCTGGGTAAATTTCCGTGTGGTCTTTGTTTTTGATAAGAATGTTTTCTCATTTGTAGTAACGTTGTTTGCTTGTTTCAAGCCAAAGATTTGCAGACTAACTGTAAACTATCAACATATGAGAAGAAAGAAAAACTTTATTCATCAGGGGCAGATAAATCAATTTATTTTTTCATGCTTTAAGTGACAATGAAAATATTGGATTGTCAAAGTTACACACATTGTCATACGAATCTAGGTCTTTATTTCTGTAGCGCTAAATTAAACCATTACGTTTTGAGTAAAATCAATAATCAGTTTATTTTTCTTAGTTATAAAGTGAAAATTAAGAGTCACTATTGTGCATCAAATCCCAAATAATCCAAAATGTCCTATCAAGGTGCAAAAGTATTGAATGTTCAAAATGAATTTTAAAAAATCATGAATGTCGGATGTGGCACAATAATACAATCCAAAATGCTTTTGAATGAATTCACACTAATGTGTTTCAATCCAAAAATGTCTTTCAGACGTTGGCTATGATTTAGCGATAATGTTTTTTTTTCATCTCTCGCATCCTGTGTGAATAACTATATCAATGTCCGCATCTAAATAAGATATCCATAACGTTCGAAAACATTGTAACTTTACCCGACTCTTCAACTTTTTTCAACATACGATTCTCTTGGATCATGGTTATCACACATTGTAATCAACTTATGCAGCATTTATTACATTTATTACATTTACAATAATAATTGAAACATAGAGGTATCTGTCCGTATTACCGTCGAGTTGAGTTGTATAGTTTTACGGCGTCAACTACTGTCAGTACAGTACGGAAAGTTAATAAAGAGAAACCATGCAGTTGTACAGTTATAAGACAGTTGGGAAGTTGTTAGATGAAGTATTTTATTAATTAAATTAAAATATTATTTATATAAGGAGCGCGTTGGACATTACAGTTTACAACAGCAGTTGTAAGGGAGTCGTTTGAAATGTGAGAAACGTATTATTTCTAGCGGGATTCGAACCAGGATTCAACATCGCACGGTCACGTAATCACTTGGTTGTTACAATACTATAGCCCTAGATCGTTCTGTCACGTAATCACTTGGTTGTTACAATACTATAGCCCTAGGTCGTTCTGTCACGTAATCACTTGGTTGTTACAATACTATAGCCCTAGGTCGTTCTGTCACGTAATCACTTGGTTGTTACAATACTATAGCCCTAGGTCGTTCTGTCACGTAATCACTTGGTTGTTACAATACTATAGCCCTAGGTCGTTCTGTCACGTAATCACTTGGTTGTTACAATACTATAGCCCTAGGTCGTTCTGGACGACATGCTTATTATGACGTCATAATATAGGTGTTGTCAATAATCTCTCAGTGCATGATAAGAAAGTGTATCCGTCATGGTTTTGACACTGATACGTTTGCTTTTAACCCGTCCAAGTTTTACAAAAACGAAAAGCATCAAAGTTATAAAAAATGCAAACACTTAAGTCACTTCATCCATTAATTTATCCCTAATACTGTCAGCATACTACCGTTTCAAACCTAATGGAAGTTCTCGATGTAAAGAAGCACACATACTGCTCACCGTCCATGTCTGGGTTCTAGAATAGTCAATTTCAGTAACAAAATAACTGTCATATGTGTCAATATAGTGTAACACTTAAGCAGTTGTCATCCTGTGCCAAAGACCGCAACAACGCTTGAGTTGCCACGTTTTTGTCTTTCGTTTTTTCTCTTCTTCAGGTTATTGTTCAGGTGACGATATTAGGAAGCAGTTAAGGTCTCACTGGATAGTTTCGCATTTTGACACCTCCCTAATATTTAAGGTAGAAGGCATGGGCCTAATTATCACCATCCTAGCATATTTCATTTCACACATAAGCTAAATCTGTAATGTGGGTTATATTTACTTTGAGTTAGGTTTGGAAACTGGTTGACTTGTTGGGGTCTGCCTGTCACAGTTAGACTATCATTGAAGATCAAATGCGTAAATTTGGCTTCAAATGAGCCGCGGACTTGGTTTGCGTATTTACATGTGTCTGCTAGAGAGGTAAATATCTATAAATCTAGATGGTTGAGGGGTGATGAAAAGTATGTTAATTTGTTACAATACTAGTGAACTTTATTCGTGCATAAGACACATACTGGTTCTTTGAGCTCTTTTGTCACAGAAAAATATTAAAAATACCCCTTTTCTGTAAAAAATGAGTGTAAAATAGAGGGGTTTCAGGAATTAGCTTTAATTACTCAGTCAGAATCTTACAAGCATCATTTCAACAAAAATCCTTAGTTCATTTTTATTTGTGTCTTTAATTTACTATTATTATCATTTCTCTGCTATAGGTCATTGTCGGGCAAACATTTGCCAAAACAACTGTCTAGTGAGACCTAAAGGGTCTTGTGTACTACTCCACTGAGACAACGCACTAAGGTTCCAATGATCTATGGGACATATGTGCCTGGGAGGAGCGTGGCAAAACATATTGCACATCGCAGCGGCATCTGGCTTTGCCGGCGGTTCTTAGGCTGGTGATGTGCTATTTAAAAATCAAACCACCGAAATCACCAAGGACGAATAACGGAAATGAGTTGAAAGGAAACAGAAGATGAAAATCGAAAAAGGTAGATGAAGTTCGAAAATAAAGGGATTTTCTGTGTCAGTGAAAACGTGAATCTAATATTGTATGTTATGTAGTTTGTGACGAAAATAATAGTTGATTCCCGCTGACAACATTAACAGACGTTGTCAAAAGTTCTGGTCGACTATGATTTTACCAGCGTCCATCAACGGTACGATGTATTATAACTGTACCAGACCTATGGTATATGATATTAGTATTATCGTCTGTGTTCATGGCTTTGTTAGTTCGAGTTATAATTTAGTTAACTCTGGGGAATCGGTGATTCAAACATATTGCTCATACCTTGTAATTAGCCATTTTCTAGGAGAAGACTTCATAGTACACAGTATTCGCTAGAATTCATGCTGACATTAAATAGTTTTGTAAATATGACATTCTCTAATTTATATTCATTAGGATGTCCAGCATTGTTTCAACGTAAAGGTGGTTAGTAATTTGAGACAAGAATAACTCTCTGTATCGGCTAGTTAGGCCACGTGATATGAAATAGAGATCTATGGCTTGAAAAGTGTAATGATAACTTAGAAGAACGTGAAGCAAGAGAAACATGACAAGTGTGAAATTGGAGTTTCGTAAATTGTTCTTAGATAAAACGAGAACAACTTTTGGTGGTATTAGCGCTTTTAAGGCTCCTAGTTTAGTCTTGAGATCCTTTTTAAATAGGGAAAAACCTCGACCTCAGGCCACCTTCAAGCAGGTTTTCTGTTGATTTGCTTTGCAGTAAGATGTACGACCGCGGTCGTGTTACGGAGCGCATCCAGCAAGTGTTTGTGTGTGTGTGTTTGTGTGTGTGTGATTAGGACTTTGAACGTAACTTTAACAATGTTTAATATGTGTAACTATAATCGTTGCGTGAACGGAGGACGGACATCGAATCAGTCAAGTATGAGAAAAGAAAGATATAAAATAGGAAAAGACGAGACGATGTGTGATTAATATTCCACTGTTTTTAAAATTAAATTATTAATTATACAATTTTCATTTATTAATATCGTCATTTAATGACATTGTCATTTATTAATATCGTCTTTCAAGCATAATATATTCAGTTATACAGTTTTATTTCCCAGACTAATGTTTTAAGCTTATTATCGGTTTATTCTCAATCCCTTTTGTCCATTGTTGTCTATTCACGATCCTCTCTGTTAATATTTGGAATTCAGGCTATCTTAGATCCATACGTCATACTTTGTTTGCAGATAACCAGTATATAAATATCTATTTTGGTGAGCATTTATTGTATACTTTATGATAAAAAAATACAAACGAAGTTGTTAAAACGATTGTTGTATACACTTAATCTGTTATGAAACCTTTTAACTAGCTCTTAGGTATACAACAAGGTAATGTTCTGTCACCAAGCCTTTTGTGCTTTATTTATCGAAAGTTGTAGCCTTCGTAAAACAAAATCTACTGAAGGCGCTAGTATCGCGCATCAATTGTGATCAATACTTAAACTATTGTCCTTTCACTTTGCACTTGTTTCATTTTGTTTTGGTTTAATCAGACTTGGTTTAATCTTTCGCGACCTTTTCACGTAAGGATTCAACACACAGACGACAAAATAAAGTAACTATGAGCATGCGGATGTCATGACCTAAAAAATAAAGTACACGCACATCTGTTGTTTTGCACAGAAGTACTTTGATACAAAATGTTTTTTTTTATTGGCATTAGAAGTAAATACTTTATTCATTCTACAAGTATATTATTACCTACAAACTGTGTAAATCGATCATGCATTTATCATAGTGTAAACAATATATATTCCATTCATATACAGACAATAACAGTCTTAAATAAATCAAGCATACACCACAGAAATGACGATGACAGCAAGACAATGATCGGCAGTGCAAAAAATTACAAGAAAACTCCGATTTAACTAATGAATTCTTTTACAGAAAAACGCACACTTTAACGCGTATTAAAATGAGACAGAAACAGTCGTCACTCTTCTGTCGTCAGATCCTTCTGTCCCTAAGATTATGAGCAAAGTACGGTACTAGTAGACATTTAAATCTTAATTTAAATATACAAAACATAAAGCATTCTTGTTTTGCTTTAAAGTGATCACAATGAAGTTGGAGTACAATGTCGAATAAAATAAGGATTCATGACGAAAAAGACAGATCTGACATAATTTGAACTTCATCGAAATTAAAGAGTTACTTGGACTGCTCTTCCATTTCCTGAATAGGTCGCCATAATTTAAGTATCGGCGGATGAGTCTCTTCGGCACATTTTGTTCCCGGATTACGCAAGTTCGGTTGCCATTCCCCATTTACGCAGGTGGCACCACTAGGACCGACTAATCGATATCCTTTGTCACATTCGTATACGAGACGTGTTCCATGTTTAATTGTCCGAATATAGTGCTTGAAAATAAATTTTCCGTCCACCCCTTTCTTGTAGGCAATACCATGGTCAATGCTACCAGGGTTATCACAGTGCGCTGTAATGGAAATTTGAAACGTGAATATATATATATATATATATATATATATATATATATATATATATATATATATATATATATATATATATATATATATATATATATATATATATATATATATATATATATATATATATATATATATATGTATATATATATATATGTATATATATATATGTTTGTCTGTCACTATTTCTCTTTCTGCTTCTCGTTTTCAAAGACTACATTTGTCATCGTCTGAATTAACATTTCTTTTAGATAAAAAGAAATAATGCAAGCTGCTGCATTTTTTGGTCTCTTTTACAATCGTTCTAATGTATTAGCATTTGGGACGAGGGCATCACCAAAAAGACAAAAATATAATTTTCATATTCTCTCTTGACTGTCGTAAATATTTAGTGTTTGAAAGATAAAGTTATTGAGATAGTTGTGGTATAACATTCACCTAATGGAAATTAAATTTAAAAAGTATAACAAAACAGACAAAAGAAATGATAAACAAATTAATTGTTCAGAATCGTTAACAAAGGACAGACCAAACATTACACAGTATTTAACATGATTGTATATTGCCAACCGATCTGAACATTTTTCTGATTAATTTCGTATCTTTGTTCAAACTCATATTATTAATACAACCATTGTTTGACAAAGGGCAGGTAGTTCCTTTTTATGATCTTCCTTGAGAATCAGAAAGAAATTACACATGTGGATAGTTTTGAATTTCATTTAAAACAAAAGGTCTTATATTTCAATTTCGTACAAAACGTTGTTTTTTTTTTAAGTTTGTCTGACTGCGATTTTACGTGTCTTGTGTTTGGTACATAATACAGTCAATTATTTCCGTCAGATTCATGATTATTGTATGACCAGGCAAGTTCGTCTCCGTGGTAACATACTTATTCATCATGATCCACATTGTGTTCATCGTCGACGCTAGTTAAACAAATCAGCACCCCGTCCCCACAATCATGTGTTGATTGATACTGATGGGCAGGTTTGGCATCTAAATTATCACACTAACCCAACATCACTGTTTATGTTGTCGTTATCTCCGTCCTCATTGTAGGAGTAGTAATAGTATGATCAGGAACAACAATTTCAAATTCGTTACCACGCGCTTTGAATAATTTTATACTAGACAGCAGAACAAGCACAAACGTTTTCGAACTGTAGAGAGAAAGATATATATATATATATATATATATATATATATATATATATATATATATATATATATAGAGAGAGAGAGAGAGAGAGAGAGAGAGAGAGAGAGAGAGCATTTACCCTCTTCGCACCGTGGCTTCCCACCGACCCACTCTCCATAGTTGCAAGATAAATATGGCGAGTCTGTCTCCATGCCAGCCAACCGATACCCTGGTAAACACTTATACTTTGCCCTGTATCCGTGTGCCTGTCCCAGAAAGATTCTCATTCCATCATTAATTATAGGTGGAGGCACTGCACATGGGGCTTTAAAGGTAAGTTAGATATTCTTTAAACACAAGGAGTTATATGAAAATGTTCGTTTTTCAACACTAGCCTCTTTTTGGTACCTGCAACGCATCCTAGCTTCTACCTTTATCAATTTTAATTTTTCATGCATGTGTTCAGATGTGGTTCTATACGGCACGGATCAATAAACCTTGCGAGAAAAAAAAAACAATTAAGGAATTACATTAACAGCAGCTGAAATCAATAACAAGGTTTTGTGTGAAAATTGAATTTTTTAACATTCCGCTTTTTTGCATTTGTCTGTATCTTGCCATTTAAGCCAGGAACGTTGCAAACTCGAACGCAATCATTATTATGTCATCCATTACAACTGAGTATAGTACACTGATCGTATTCAGACTGTTTCGTACTTCCGCAAGCAATTCTGAATAGACGCGTACTCATGTATGCAGTCGTATTAATTTGCAATCACTACCAGAGACACTGGTTACTATCAAAAGATGTCCGACAATATTTCCGATTAGTTCACCTACAATGGTTGATGTTGCAGTGATCCCAGTCATGTCAAGACAAATAGTCGTTGCTGCAGCAAGACCGCAAATAACACCTACAACCAAGCAAGCGCGTCTTTATTTCACGATCACCGGATATCACTTTTTAATTTTATCTCGTATCGGTCGTTCCGTTTCACTTATTTTTAAAGTAAGTAAGTCTGGGAGCCCATCTTGTTTCTTCTATGAATAACACAATCGCTTATTTTATCAGCATGAGAGGTAAACTTTGTCAGGTTTCACCATCACGCCAGGTGCATTACGCAAACGTACTTCTAGTCAATTATCGGTACCCTCTAATTTACTGGTTCAACTGTCATATAATTATACTAAAACCTTTGCCGCGGGAATCCTCAAATTACATGGGCTTGTAAGTTCTGGTGTTATGAAGATCCTTCAATATAAGACAGACCGATTGTTCCAGGACCGTTTACATCAAATGTTCGTCCTTGCCGAGTAAATGTTTCCCGAACGTGTGCATTGTTGTTGACGAACAATTGAGATCTTTGCTCTTTTCAATTCAACTTAACCGGGTTGATACTTCGGTGAATAATAATTCGCCATTGAACTCCCGGAGATTATTTAACCGCCAGAATAGGCGCTAAGTGCATCAAACTAAATTTCATCTCCCGTGACTAACAATGCTTACATTGCAAATGTGTTGAAATCATAAACATCACTGTCCTACCTGGTAACAATATTGATTTACGGTAGATACTTATCAAAATATTGCTTTTAATTTATCAACATTCCCACATTCAATACGAGAAGAGAGATAAGAAGGCCGTTTCAATTACCTTCTGTCTTTTCTTCATTTATTTTGTAAATAAACCTCTACGAAGTTACTACGCCTAGTTTTGTAGTATTTTTATGGCGACGTCTATGTTGTCCATAATGTCCTTTGTAGTGCAGAATAAAACACATTTCAGAAATGGTCCGCCCCAATAACCTCAAAAAACCTCATCACTGAGTACAGCATCAGCATGAATTTTGTCAGAAGGTCCTAAGGACCATTAATATAACATGTCTTGTAAATTTCATCAGCCTCGTGCTTAGATTATGTTCGTCAATATCATTACTAATTTTGTCATATACTTGCTCCGCCTCACGTCTTCATCGTGGTATATCGCTTTGTATAACAAATGTTCTTGATTGGTGAGATCGGATGCCATTCTTATATTAATGATTCAAAAACATTTCTTTATTAGCCTGCTTTTGAATATCGTCATCACTGTCCACATCATAAACACCACTCGCTCCAGACGCAGTGAGCAAGTTATTTGTTTGGGACTCTACTTTTTCACGCCAAATAACCTGCAGATTCGTGCTAGTTTTATTTGCTAAGAAAAACTGCTAACATTTATTTCGTTCCATTTTTAAGTTCATTTCTAGGGTAGACAATTTATCGATACGTTCCGATATGTTTCTGGGAATGCATAACATTTTTGGGTTTCCTTGATAAATCTGTAGTGATAGAATCAGACGATACAGTGACAGTTTACCTGTTTCATATTTGATATTCCAGTCATTTGGTATGATAATGTTGCTATTTGAGTCTTCCACAAATTCCTTCAAAATGTTTTAGATTAAATCTGAAACTTCGCCATTCCTTTATACAATAATAATTTCTTTCATAAAAGGAAATTTCTTCCTCCATGCTGTGTTTTGTATGAATTAGATCCTTGAATGTATTCGACACGCAAATAATTTTAATCATGGATACATGTGAGGTTACGGTAAATAGATAACGTGCACTTTAGATCGGTTTTAAATACGATCAAACGTTTATTTGTGCCACGTATATATCACTTACATTGAATTTGCAAACATCATATTGACTTATATTTCAATCAGTAAGGAGTAGGTTATCTCCCGAATAATAAATAACAATTTGCTTTGTAATAGACTTGAACAAGTGTTGCCTGGGGAAACACGTTATATCGCGTCTCGTAATGAGACCAACATTGCCAGATACGTCATTAGATCATTTTCAGCATCTTGACAAAATCAGTATTGCATTTATTGTAATGTTTGTGGGCAGTATAATAAATTTGTATAGCATGATTTACCTTTGAATTTGTTTTATTGGCACGCGAAAGTCAATACTCCTAAACTGAATCGAAACAATTTTCCTGACTCTAAATTTGAAAATGACCTGCTTTGAATCCTAGTTCCAGGTTATAACAAGCTATTTATATCACTTACAAACAGAAACACTTTTACTGATCAAAACTCCTGCTACAGTGTACATTGAGCTGCTTTCATAGCTTATACTGATTGATGCCGTATTGAACACAGTCTGATCACATGCGTGGAAAATTAAAACTGATGAAGGTAAAGGCTAGGACGTGTGACAGGAACCTCAAAAGAGGACAGTGTGGTAAAACGTACACTATCAAACTACTCAAGGATAAGAAGTTAAATATTAAAGTTAAAGAAGGTAGTTAGTAAGATCCTTGATTTAATTTTTGTTTTTATGTTTTTGCTCCTATATAACACGCATTTGTTGTACATTCGCCATAGATTCATTGAATATGTGCCTGAGATAGCCTGGCGCATCTTGTTACGACTCTGTGGTATAAAGGTAACTAAGAACCAAAATCAACACCTACTGTACAATCAAGAAATAATTGAATTCTCCAAGTTATAAAATCAAATTTAACTTACAATATTGTGAACGAATCTCAAATAATTGTAAATGTTCTACTTCAAGTTCAAATGCATGGAGTTCCGAATGAAATCGAATCTTGAATGTGCTGATTTTCAGGCTTAAACATCATGAATAAATATAAGATATAAAATGGCTAATTCCTTAATAAATAAAGTTATGAAACGCGATGAATATTTTCCATCTCTTTTCAGCCATTTGGGAGTATGTTAATAATCACTAATTTTAGAGTGGAAATAATCTAGATAAAAGTAAAAATAAATAATTAGGCATTTCATTTAATTATGGTTCAAACGCTGCACATTTCATTTATTGCGTCTGACAAAAATAACAAAAGTTGGAACAAAAAGGCACAATTCACTGACTAATAATGTTACAATTCTAAGGTAGTAAACCAAGTAATATCAATAAGAAAAAACCAAAACATTTTGTAACATTCAGCAAGAATCCTAAAAGATCTGAAATTAAATATTAGTAAATAACATGATCAATGCCAGGTTGATCAACAATTCAATAGAGGAAAACAATTGGCAGAAAGTCATATAAATATAAACATGTTTATCAAAGTATGATATTAGTAAGATAGACGTAAACTCTATCTTTTACTTATGGACAAAAGTCAATCACAGAATGCAGAATAAATATACATAGCAATAGCATTTAAAAGTGTGTGTTTGCTTACAAACTTTAATTATTTTATGCAAGACTGGTCATAAATCTTGAGGCGTTGCTGTGGATAATAAGCATTCCCAGTATTTATTGTGACCATATATTAGCATGATATAACAGTATGCCATGAAATTCATAAAAACTGTATTAAATGTGAGCATATATTAGCATATTACGAGAGTATGCCTTAAAAGTAAAATTCCCCGTATTTGATGTGACCAGATATTAGCTGGATATGACAGTATGCCATGAAATTCATATTCGCTGTATTTAATGTGATCATATATTATCAGAATATGACAGTATGTCATGAAATTCATATTCCCCGTATTTGATGTGACCAGATATTAGCATGATATGAAATATGCCAGGAAATTCATATTCGTTGTATTTAATGTAATCATATATTATCAGAATATGACAGTATGTCATGAAATTCATATTCCCCGTATTTGATGTGACCATATAGTATCATAATATGATTTGGACGAATACTTTAGCTATATAATATTTAACGTTCTCTTCATAAAAAGTTGGTTTATTTACTCTTGTAGGCTATAGGTGTGGATGGTTGAAAGATTCATACGCGTGGTAGGGTCAAAGATCCATACGCGTGATAGGGTCGCGTGATAGGGTCAAAGATCTATACGCGTGATCGCAGTAATGGTGACATTCTACATTACATTGGTCTGTCAGGCGGTTTTCTGCTTGGATAGCATGAAGGATTTTAACGGTTCTCCGACATTTTGGTTTAACTATACGAACGTTTACTCGTGTTCTAGATTTTGTCGCTTGGATAATTCCAAATATAATAAATGCACTATATTGCAATCCATGCTATACCTATTGTGTAGTTTATTTGTGATAGTCGCTTATTGTTTCCCAAACATCTAATTTGTCTGCGTATTAGACAGACGGCCAACATTTTGATAACAGCAGCAGCAATATAATATTGCAAATGAAAGCATGACAAATATAATTGTCACGGCTTCAGCCAATCAGTGATGAAACTTTTGCACATGGATTTCGTTGACCTATTTTTAGCGCAGTCAAATTCTCTGAAGTATTATGATAAAGTGCTTACGCATTAAAACTAACAAACTAAATCACTATGTATAAATTGTATCAGCTATGTGATATATATTAAATAAAAGGTTAATTGGAGCTCTTTTCGTGGTTTTGTACGGTAGTTTTATCTTAATATGTGCTGTATAATGGAAGTTAATAATATACGCATCTAATTAGATGGTTTCTTAGATACGTTACGACCATATGGCCATACCCTAAGAAACAGAAAAAAGCAAAAAGAACACATTTTGTTAACCTTTACGAAAAATTTAATTCTGTAAACTACATTTACTTTCTGCTGTCATATAAACATTGTATTTTTAAAACAAAAACCAAAGATGACTTGATCTAATTTATTGTACAGAGAAAAAAAACGGGTTGGATTGGTTCGCTTAATTCAGTTTATCGTACAGTAAGCCAACTAGTTTTGCGTACGTACAGGTTAACTTGATCGAGTTTATCGTACAGAGTGTCAGTTAGTTTTACATTACCTGAAATTTTATTATTATTGTACAGAGAGCCAACTGGTGTTGCGTTACCTGAAGTTCGACTTCATCAAGTTTATTGCTCTGAGAGGAACTCGTTTTGCCTTACTTGCAGGATGATTTGGTCGAGTTTATCGTACTGAGAGCGAACTGGTTTTGCTTTACTTGCAGGATGATATGGTCGAGTTTATCGTACAGAGAGCCAACTGGTTTTGCCTTACTTGTAGGTTCATTTAATCGGGTTTATCGTACAGAGAGCCATAGGATCAGGTTTGTCGTACAGAGAGCCAACTGGTTTCGCCTTACTTGCAGGTTGATTTGATCGGATTTATCGTACAGAGAGCCAATTGGTTTTGCCTTACTTGCAGGCTGATTTGATCGGATTTATCTTACAGACAGCTAACTGGTTCGGACCTACCACCTGGCTATGGACACTGAAAGCTATACGCTAAGAAAAGAAACACTAGTTCCGAGAAGATATATTAATATGCATTAAATTCAAGTAAATAGTTAGGAATATTTAATTTGGTAAATAGTATCGCAATAATTGGGTAAATCTGATAAACTATTGACAGATTGGAAATTTGAAAACAATCGCATTGTGATGGTCTGAGACAAAGATATAATTTTTTGCCTGATATATGCCATTGCGTAGGTTGGATTTTATCTTCATTTAGGCCAATGAGGAGGTTGGATTTATTTCTTCATTTAGGCCATTGAGGAGGTTGGATTTATTTCTTCATTTAGGACATAGAGGAGGTTGGATGTATCTTCATTTAGGCTATTGAGGAGGTTGGATGTTTCTTCATTTAGGCCATTGAGGAGGTTGCATTTATTTCTTCATTTAGGCAATTGAGGATTTTGGAATTTTTATCTTCATTTAGGCAATTGAGATTTGTTAATTTTGGGCATTGCATTTCTTCTATGTCATCCCCTTCTAACACGCCATTTGAACTCTAGATAGCCGGCTTAGAGAGAGAGAGAGAGAGAGAGAGAGAGAGAGAGAGAGAGAGAGAGAGAGAGAGAGAGAGAGAGAGAGAGAGAGAGAGAGAGAGAGAGAGAGAATTACATGGTACACATTCTGGAGGGGATGTCCACGTGCCATTATCACAGCGGACATCTGAACTGCTCTTTGGAACCAGACCATCTTTACATGTATATCGAATGGTGGAGCCGTGGTTAAGCCACACAGATTCACGTCCCTCAGTGAGTGATCCATTTGGAATAGCGGGTATTTGACACTGCCCTGAAAGCAAGTTTGATATTCCTCGAAATCAGATTACAATCAGCAATGAAATCAAATTGAAATTATTTATCGAAGTCCTTTTTTGTAAATCACACATGCAACACAAAACTGTAGAATGTACATGCAAGAAGAAATGATATAAAGCTACAAATCGAAGATAGATTCAACAGCCAGGAGAGAGAGAGAGAGAGAGAGAGAGAGAGAGAGAGAGAGAGAGAGAGAGAGAGGAATGGCAAAATGGACTGATACACAAACTGTATTCATCCCCTGTCGCGTGTCCAATTTGCTGCTAACTTACCAAGACATACTGGCGGCTGTGATGACCATGTGCCATTAGCAAGACATATCGCCTGGAAATCATTTCCTTGAAACGTCGTGCGTACATTACAGCTGTAATGAAAAAAAGGTCCTTCAATTCAGTCAGTTGGAAAACAAACAATCAAACAAACAAGTAAGCAATCATTAAATGAAACAAATAAGTAAATGCATCTATCTTATATCTATCTGCATATATCGTGTAACTATGTAGTATCTATCATGTATTTATATTTTATCTACCTTTTATCTATCTGGTATACGTATTATCTCTATTACACACCTGCCTATAGGGACCTTCAATTGAAATTAGTTTTTAAAATATGATCATCACAAGCTAACGAAAAAAAAAAAATCAGTAAACACATATTCACAGAGGTCATGGTGACAGTAGTCTTAATAGTCGGCCGATATTCATGGATGTCTACATTTGTTAATAGTATAGAGAGAGAATTTCATTTTTGCTTTTGAAAAGAAAACGGTGACACAAAACTGTTGCTCAAAGCGTGTGTTACTGTTTATTCTGTAATTGTGATCAACTTTCATTTTTTAAAGAATAGCTTCGTTTCCATTGACAGTAACTGAAAACGCTTTGAAGCCTATTTGGTTGCAAAACATGGACGCATCACTGGTAGAACTCAATTTATTCCAATAAAACGATCATTAGATACTCAGACTCTAAAGTACAAGACTTTAATGCGAAAAATGAGGTACATGTTTGCCTAAAATATTTTTGCTCTGAAACAAAGGTCAAATTCAACTTAAATAACCTAATCGTATAGCATAATACAATCTAACTGTTAACTCGAAACTATGTCTTGTGTTCGTCTTAGTTGTTGAAAATATTTGCGGTCTTATTATACTAGTTGCATATGTAAAGGAATGGGGCAATTTATGAAACCTGCCGGGCTATCGTCAAATTTGTTACCTGAAGAAAATGGTAGCACCCACTGTTGTTTTGTGACCTATAAGGTAACCATTCCAAAATGGACCGGGCCATCCGCAGTTGATTTCTGAAGAAAACAAAAGCACAATGGGCAAGCTTTTACACATCAGACCTATAATTAGACATATTTTATTTCATCCATTTATGTTTTGGAACTCACATGAAATGGAAAGTAACGGATTCGAACTAAGATCAAAACATTGCGAATATGAATGAATATATGGCGGACGATACTGAGTTGCAATGACACTTTTAAGTTGTCGTCTATAGTATTCGCGCACTCTCCCTAATTATTTTTTGTTCCCCCTACCGAGTTTAGAAACAAAAAGCACTTAACATAGTCATTTTATTCATCAATTTATAATTTCTAAATTATTGGTCAACTAATGGAAGAGTGTGCGATACCAGTAATCCAAGTCAAGAGTGTGCGATACCAGTAATCCAAGTCAAGAGCCTCCTAGTTAAACATAAGTATTTACCCAAGGAAATACAAGCATAAAGGTACATCAAACAAGAGTAGACAAAGGTATGAAGAAAGGAAAGAAAGAAGATAATAGAAAAAAATGTTTAAGAATATGTCTTGGGCATTGTTGAAACAAAGTTGACCAAATAAGGAGGGAAGAAAGAAAAACCATAATGAAATTGAACAAAGCTGCCCTGGACTTTTGGGCGCTACAAAAGCAACGCTCAGTAAATTTTACTTTTCAGTATATTTATAAATGGCATACAAAATTCGAATGTTTATTTCATTAGTGAACGTTATATCATCATAAAAATAAGTATCTGAAGTTAGAGTACGATATAACCATACCAAATGTGAGGTTAAATTATATATATATATATATATATATATATATATATATATATATATATATATATATATATATATATATATATATATATATATATATATATATATATTAAACGTAATTTAAGTGAAACTATTACACGGTTTAAAAGATTTAAAGAGCTAAATCTATTGTTTCTAGTACTTCTCGACAAAAACTATGCGTTGAGCAATTGAGCAATCTCTTCTTGTCCACATCTACATAGATGCAATCCAATTACATATTTTCTAACGATTGCGATTATTTGCTGAATAAGTGAATTCAATTTGACCTAAGTCGATCATAAAGAATATTTAATTTTCTTTTACGCCAATCAAAGTGTCTCGAAACATGATCGTCACGATCGCATATTACTCTTGCGATGTTGTGAACGGAGAAGCTTCGAGGTATCTCTCTCTCTCTCTCTCTCTCTCTCTCTCTCTCTCTCTCTCTCTATATATATATATATATATATATATATATATATATATATATATATATATTATATATATATATATATAATGTGTACCATTATCGTTTGACTGATGCAAGTAACGAAGTTTGCAATAAGGAACTGCCAATGACTAAACTAAGCAACAAAGTTGTAGTGTGGATCTATGAATGAATGAAGGAAGTAACTAAGTAGTAGTGACGACTAGGCATGAAACGATTCATCGATATATCGATGCATCGATATTTTTGCTGTAACGATACACGTATCGATACATCAGACGCAGAATCGATACGAGACTATATTTACCGTATGCAAGATATTTTAGTGCGCAGCAGTAAAGAACATGTTTATTAGTTTGCCTTATTATTCTTTAAAATTACAATTCATCAGAAACAACATCTGCCGTCGCAGGCACACGCAATTTCGTAAGTAGAAACGAAATTAAAACAACAATTGACAATACTGTCTATAAATTAACACTAAATGACGTCATTCGCAATTTGCCACCCCACCCCCACCCCCTTTCGCTAATTGTCTTAACCATGCAGCATGTTCAGCATATAATATACATTCAAGACGTAATCCACGTGGTGTACTTTGCTTTTACTTCATGTACTTTAATCATTATTTAATAACTACGTTTACGGGATGTTCCAACATTAAATTGTATTATATCTACTTTGGTCCATTTGTAAGCTACACCATATTTGTGTCGCACGGTGAAATATATTACACTGAATTCTCATTGGTGGTGGTTTTTGCTTGTTCCGGCCAAGGTTAAAACATAACCACCCATCAGACCTTGGAGTAGCTTACTCCATGCGTGACAAGCATAGAGTATTGGAAACGTAAAAGAGAAACCATCGCAAATATCATGAATTGATATGCAAAGTAATTAAACAGTGATGTGTCTGTGTGTGATTGCATGAACTGTGCACCGTTTATGCGAATTTGCGAACTTGGAGAACAATCATGCGCGAGAACTCCCCAAAATTAGCTTTAAATGTGCTCGGGGAATCATGCAATTTTTATTTAACCGTTCTTGCTTTGTTTTTCTAGTCGGTAACGTTACACATCTGCGTTCTCCGAACATGTCATGCTATAGCAAATTTGATTAGCACATGGTGGCTTAGTTTGAACCTTGCATGAATGAAGTTGTACACATGAGTGTTTAAATTACAAGCCATCTAGAAAATAGGAAATGTCTGCAACAATTTAAATGCAAAACGCAATTGTAATTTGTTTGTATCAATCCCTTTATCTTAGCAGATCATATGCTACAAATCCATATATCCATATCAGGGTTAAGATAAACTGAATAAATAAGGGTTAAAAAAGAGAATTAGTAAAGATATATATATATATATATATATATATATATATATATATATATATGTTGATATTGTTTGTAAGCATACTCGGTTCCTTATCTGTGTATAAAGCATACACTGAAGGTGCTTATAAATAAATAGCTTTGTCAGCTTGCTGTGAAACTGAACTCTATAATATACGTGCAATTTTCCAGAGCTCACAGACTTCGATACATCTGATCCAAAATATGATTTTTCACTAAAATATCTTTTGTTGAATCAGTGGTTTATATATATATATATATATATATATATATATATATATATATATATATATATATATATATATATATATATATATATATATACACATATATATATACACATATACACATATACACATATATATATATATACACACATATATATATATATATATATATATATATATATATATATATATATATATATATATATATATATATATATATATATATATATATATATATATATATATATATGAAGACCTGTTTGTACAAGCGGACTATGGACTTCATGGACAAAAAAACCATAAACAACATTATGGATCAAGTAGGAAATCTGACATAGTAGTCAGTAAACCACTGATTCAATAAAATATATTTTAGTGAAAAATCATATTTTCCTTAAACAATCCTTAAATTGTACACGGGAATCAAATTTGGAATTTATCTTTGTATGCAGATATATTTAACCAGTGAATGATCGTCTCGATGGAATAAAAAAAGTAACAAAGAATCAGCGATGAAACAGATTTCAATCCGTTCAAGTGCATCACTGTGTAAGTTAAACAACTTACATGTCTTCTTGTTGTATATAGGTTTCCTTCTTCATTAATAGATACAAGTACCTGTGGCTGCAGCAGTCTTTTACCCCTGCAGGAGGTACAGTGTGATTTATTTTGTTGGTATTCATCCTCATTCTCATGCCCGGATTTATTAAAATTAAGATTTTCTTTTGCACGACGAGATTGCGTCATTTCTTTTGTTTTTTAAAGATGGTATCGTAATGCCTTTCGAATTTTATTGAGAAACTAAAAATGGTAATAAGATGTTTTGAAAGGATGCATGTTGCAAAAGCCAAAGTGGCTGTTACCTAGAGTTAACTGGAGCCATGCTATAATGGCCTTTACCGTTGCATAAAACTCACTGACAACCACTAGGTAGTCTGTTTGAAAGTGTTTCTGTTATCTTGTCACCAAGGATACGACCAGTATGTTTATATATATACAAGTGCTAGACCTGCCTACAAAGATGAAAAGACCATCGAGTTAATATGTGTCTCGGTTAGTATCGTATCGCAGACTATGTCGTGAATCGTATCGATAGGAGGCACAGGTGTGTCGTTTCGCTTTTAGAAGGACTTATGAGAGGCCGACGGAAGTAAAGAAATTGTGGTATGTTTAGACATTGCAAAAGTTATTACAGGCAAGCTTTTAGTAAGGTGGACAGTATCTTCAGTTTTTTAAACGGATGTTTAGACATTGGAAAAGTTATTACAGGCAAGCTTTTAGTAAGGTGGAAGGTATGTCAGTTTTTTAAACGGATGTTTAGACATTGGAAAAGATTTTACAGCAAGCTTTTTCGTAAGGTGGACACTTTTTCAGTTTTTTTAAACGGATTTTTAGACATTATTAACGATGCAAATCTCTGATTTGTAACCAATTTTTTTAACGGATATTTAGACATTGGTAACGATGCAAATCTCTGATTTGTAACGAAATTTTTAAACGGATGTTTAGACATTGGTAACGATACAAATCTCTAATTTGCAACCAATTTTTTTAACGTATGTTTAGACATTGGCAACGATGCAATCTCTGATTTGTAACCATTTATTTAAACGGATGTTTATACATTGGTAGCTATGCAAATCTCTGATATGTAACCACCTGGTCATAATGTCCATTCTAGAATAAATAAGTAGTAATGTCGGGCGATCTAGCAACAATGGGAAATCCAGTCAATAAGGGCTTGGGCTACTCTAGCGACAAGGGGAATTTACCATGTTGGGTCTATCTAGCGACAAAGGGAATTTAACATGGGAACTATTTGGGCCTATCTAGTGACAAGGGAAAATGAACATGGTGGGCCTATCTAGCGACAAAGGAAATTTAACATGGTGAGCCTATCTACGACAAGGGAAATTTAACATGGGGAATATTATTTTTATTTGGGTCTGTCTAGCGACAAGAGAAACGGAGGCAAAGAAAGCGAATATCTTTTCGAGGTATACGAGTGGCCCTGAAAAGGGCCGTTATGTGTAATTTTAACATTATATTGTTAACACAGAGGACATCTCACGGATCTTCTTCTCTTCCTTAAACTTCTCCTCACTTCTGGTCCATAGAGGAGAACTCTCTTTAAACAACCTTGCCTCTCCACATATATTCTTCTTTTCCAAAGGGCTGTATCAGTCATATGAGTGATAGCCCATGATGATCTGACATACATAGGATAGTCCGAGTGAAAGAACATGGATAAAACAAGGGTAGAGGATTCTACGTTGGTCCACATCTTGTAATGAGAACAGATGAAGCAAATGCCGTGGCAAAGGCTTAAGACAGTTAAAGATGGTTTCGTCCCGTTTCTGAGTTTGTTTGTTTTGTTTTAAACAAACAAATACCCAAACGGTCCTATTCAGGGCCACTCAAATCTTTCGAAAAGAAATACTATTTCAATTTCCTAATTCAATGAAAACTCAAAAGTTCTTTTTTGCTTCTTTTTATACTCATGATGCATGTATGAGTGTGTGTGTGTGTAGGTTCTTATTCTACAAAATCAAAACCAAGAGACACTTACGTTTCTTTCTCTCTGGTGTATTCTGGTACAAATGTTACAATCCAATATCATAACATAATATAACACAATACCACTTTAATACGTTCATAGGCTTCTTCTCCTCACTCTTTCTGTTTTTTCAGTTTCTTTACTGTCACAGGTTTTTCTTTTTATTCCTTCCTCCTCACTTTCGTTTCATCTTCTTTTCTTGTCTTTGTGAACGTGTCGAGCTTCTTCCTTTGGAGAGGGTACCTCTTCCTCCTTCTCCTGTTCAGAATTCCTCTCCCCACCTCCTCCTGCTCCTGTTGTTTCGTAGGACAGTTACAATGATAACAGATATCTAGCCTTTTGTCTCTTCTGGTACCTTTTTTGTTTTCGTCACGATCTGGACATTCTGTAGCCCAATGTCCTTTCTTACAGATGAGGGAGATTAGTCCGTTGGATTGTCTGAAGAAAACTTTCGTATGACACCACGCAAAGCTCTGATCAGAAGTTCAACTTGTGTAGGCTCTTCCATCGTTCTGGTCAATGTGAATACTGGAAGGTTAGACACTGACCCTTTATATATACACGGATAGGACATGAATATATAAGGGTCATGGTCTTTAAAATGCAGTCATTTGACTTTTTGCAGACAAGATTAAAAGATCGTATCATGTTGTCGAGAAAGGAGAAGAAGTAAGAGACAGAAACGTGATGTATCGCCTCGTACAGTAGCTGAAGTCTTGGCTCAAATTCATGCCAGTGATTTTGAAGATGACATGAGTGAGCCCGAATCCAGGCCCAGACAATTGACGTCCAAGCAAAGTTCACCCTCCTTAGTATACCATGAAATGTACTATCACATTCGAAAGACGGAAAAGCGTTCCTCTCGAAAATTTAGAACTACGGCTTACACGTACCCCGTGAAGTTTAAAGATTTCAAGTCCAACGTACCTTTGGAGAATACAGAGGGGTTCATTACCGAAGTGTGGAATTCTGTGTTAGCTACACTGAAACAGCAATGTCAAGCTAAAGAAGACGATCGCTGGAGACTTTCTAATCATCACGATAATTTGAAGTCTCCCTTTTGGATCGAGTTTAGCAGCCCATCACAATTAACACCTTCCAAAGTCATCGACAAGATTCAACTTGTGCAACAATTCAACAACAAGTTTCACATCACCGACAGAAAAGCCACACTGTTCATGACCCACGTGTCTCTTCCCCAAGGGACAGGAAAACAAAACAAAGTGTTATTGGTCGACAACCTTCGCAACACCAAACTAAGCCTCGTCCGAATTAACAATGCTCAAGACCAGATGTGTTTAGCCCGTGCCATCGTCGTGGGACGAACTTATGCCAACAAGAACGAGACAGCAGAATGGAAAAGAGCCTGGAAAACTATTCAACGATCGGACCGAGCCAAACAACGAAGTGAAGCAGAACTCCTGTTACAGCAAGCGGGGATATCCAAAGACACCCCTTGCGATATTCCAGAAATGCAAAAATTGCAAGACGTCTTGGTTCTACATTACACCTTGAAAGTAAACTCTCAAGAAGTGCGTGGACCTCTTTTGTTTCGAGGCAACGATTTCAAAGACGGAAAATACATTCACGTCTATCACCACGATGGTCATTTTGATACCATTACCAGCATCACTGGATTTATGGGATACAGTTTCTACTGTGAAACATGTGACTATGGTTATAACAATCGAGAACACCACAAACATTGTGGATCGAAATGTGAGGGATGTTTGGCCTCCCAACCCTGTCTGGACAAAGGACAAGAACGAGTGCATTCCCTGTTTGTCAGCGCACTTTTGTCAGTCCTACCTGTTACCAACAACATTTAAAGATACAAGGTTCACAGCAGAAAATTACAGCTTCTGAGATTGTGCCCTACTTGTGGACAACGCATACGTACCAAAAATGCCAAGTTTTACGTTTGTCGAGGGAAGAAACTATGTCACATTTGTCACCAAATCGTGACTTGGAGCACGAATGTTACATTCAAAAATACCAGCTCCAACAAGAAAATTATCATAAGAAAGGGAATTTTATCTTTTTTGATTTCGAATGCATGCAAGAGACCGGTATTCGCATTCCTAATTTATTCGTGGCTTATCGAGCGTGCAAGCAGTGTGTCCAAGAGCCCATCTTTAGTCATTGCCCTCACTGCAGCAAGATTTCTGGAGGATGTGAAAAATATTTCGAGGGTCAAATACGTTGGGCAATTTTTCCCAATGGATCTTAAATCTCAGCGACGAAACGTGGAGTCAAACATCAAACGTTACGGAGATTGTCATCACCATGCCACAGTAATGGCTCATAATTTCTCGGGTTACGATGGGCAATTTCTGCTCAGATACTATACGGAATAAAGTACCGAACGTCCTAGAGTGACTTTAAACGGAGCCAAAATCATTTCAATGCAAGTAGGACAAGTGCAGTTTAAAGATTCAATGAGTTACTTAGCCATGCCTTTGAGTTGCATACCTAAAACGTTTGGAATGACAGAAATGGCCAAAGGTTATTTTCCACACTTTTTCAATACCAAAGCCAATCAACATGCCGTTCTACCCCATTTGCCTGGAGGCTCCGATAACATGCGCACCGAACAACGAGAGGTTTTCCACGCTTGGTAGCAGACTCACGCCTCGGACCCCTTTGACATTCAAGAAGAAATGTTAAAGTATTGTCAATCTAACGTGGACATTTTACAACGTTGCTGCGGAAAATTTCAAGAATTGCTCATGGAGCACGGATGGATCGATTCTTTAAAATAAGCTTGTACCATCGCCAAAGCGTGTTCCTTAGTGTACCGAAAACGATTCATGCCAGAAAACACCCTAGCTGTCATCAGTCCTCAAACCACGAACTTTGTCAAACGTCAATACTCAGTGTTACGTGCTAGGCTCGAATAAACAGTAACATAGAAAGAGTGAAAATAACAAGCTTGTAAAAACTTAATAAACAATTTATTGAGCACAAATATTGTCTAGAAAAGAAAAAATAAACTTCCAAAATTAATCCAAAAATAATTCAAAATATAATCCACTAGTGAAATTTCAAAAGTCCAGGTAATAAAATGTCCTAAAAATTCCCAGTTCGAATCTTAGTGAAGCATCCAAGATGGAAAACGATGTGACGTGATGAAGTCAGTTCTGGTCTTATGAAATTCAATGAGCACAATTATTTTCCAGATAAATAACAAAATAAATCCTCTTGATCCAAACGAATTGAAATAATTTCCAGTACAAGGTAATTTAAAATAACTTTAAACGACACAACTTAATATTCTAACAGCCCATCTTCTACTAAATAGTTCGCTCCAAATCATAATTTATATACCTGTTTTTACGTAAACAAGGAAGGGGTCACATGATCTTCTAGAACCTTTAGAACAAATTTACTTTCAAAAATTCTCGTGCACACCATATGACCCAGATGACAATCAGTTATTTTTACTCTCAAGAACTAAAAAAATAGAAAGATGTTTATAACAAAGCTCCATAATGTCCATGGAATCAACTAATCATTTTAAAAGCTTGTTTACAACTCTAAAACCAGGTCAGAAATGAGGTCAACATCTGGTGTTTATTCGTAAAGTACAGGTCATCCCACTTTCTAAAAAAAATATCTCCCAATAAATGAATCGTAAACTTAAAATGTCAAATTTGAATCTGACAAACAAACAATTGAACAAAAATAAATGACTTAAATCAAATATACGTAACAACAGTCAAAACCCTACGCTGGTTACATTACTTGTGCGACAAGGAAGACAAATGGATCCAACACGTCCCCAACGGAGGAGGCTAAAAGACCATCGGAACGTATTCTGTGGATGGTTGGGACTTAGAAAACCCTCAAATCGTGTACGATTTTAACGGATGCTTATTTCAAGGACGTCCCATGTGCTACCCTCAACGTGACACCAAAAATCAGTTTTACAACGGAGGATAGAAGACTTGTACCAGACAACTTGCCAGCGACGTTTGAAGTTAGAACAGCAAGGATACAAGGACGTTTGGCAGTGACTTGCTAAAGAGAAATCTCAATTGGTGACTGTAGAGTGTTTGTGTCGTGACATTCACAACAGGAAAGTGACAAAAGTCAACCAACGTGTCAGATTTCTCTGGAACAAGTATACCTTTTTCCGCAGATTCCAATTTAGACCGTTTACATCTGAAGATTTTTTTATCATTCTTGACCGTTACCCTGGATGGCAGTGGTCCGAAATTACACACCATGTTAATCACTTTCGCTTTTGGAGAAGATTTTAAATAATTCTGTGCAGAATGTACACTTATTGCCTTCGACATAAATAAGTATAAAATAGACGACCATGCCACAACCTTTATCACTTGTGATAAAAAAGATTCCGTGGAAGGATATCAATGAGGATATTTAAACGATGGAGGATTACGAACACTTATTACGAGAACTGTGTCCCATCAAATTGGGGTCGCCGTGTAGTGTGTGTTTTAGTGACTTGCTTTCTGGCATTTCGTTTACCTGTAGATTACTTGTGGACACTTTACGAACAATACCTACAAAGACAGAATAGAGACTCCCTTAGATGTCCACGAGAGACTCATTCTGTTAAAAGCGTTACGCTTTCATCTGGATACGTCTCGACCTCTACAGGAAAAATAGATTCGTCAACTTTTACGTACGGAACAGGTTACGACGATGTATGTGTAGCTTGTGATTTACACCCTCATTGGACAGATGTACGTGACTGGAAAAGTTGGGGTTTTAAGGCTTGGACAAAAGAAGCATCCCATTATCCTCATGCGTTGTGATCGTAAAATCCATCGTCGAGTGAAAAAAGTCACTGTTAAAACTGTGTTAGCGACAGTGCCAGACGAAGAAGAATCTGTGACCGAGGACAATCACTCTTTTCAAGACAGGACTGTCATGGACATTTCCCCAAAAAGACCATTTCGAGAGGACACCTATGTAACTGTACCCAATGTAGAGACTATAAGAACATTACACACTACCTCTAGGACACCTTGGTTACCGAAACGATGTTGTACATAGACTTGTTTATATGCCAATTTGATCGTTACCATGTGTTTTTTATTCCTGTACTTATCCATTTGGCTTTTTATGTATTTTTGTCTTTCGTCTTGTTCCAATATAAACAAGAATTGAAATAAATGTGTCCTGAAAAAAGCATAAAACCTCTTGTCTTGTCTGTTTTTGTGTCAATAGTGTCATACCCTACATTACGATGGCTACCTCTGCTATTTCTACTCGTTCCTCCTTGACATTCAAAGTCATTGACGAATACATTGATCATGCTAGTTGGGAGGCATTGTATCTTCGTCATCCTTTTATCATGTTAATTGCTGGACAGAGCGGTTCAGGCAAAATTGAATTTGTGAAACGTTTGATTGAACATAAACATCATTTGATCGATGGTTCACCTCAAAGCATCGTGTGGTGTTACAAAGAGTGGCAATCGGCATACAGCCTCTTGCAAGAAAGTAAAGGTGATTCCATTGTGTTTGTGGAAGGAATTCCTAGCTAAGACGATGGGATCGTGTCTGACCCTAGTCAGATTCATTTGTTTATTTTCGACGACATATTAGGAGAAGACGAAGAAGAAATTAAACTGTGGTTTACGCGTAGAGGGCATCATCGTAATGCCAGTATCATTTACATGACACAAAATTTGCTTCAACAAAGTAAAGCCCATCGTACCATTAGTCTCATTGCTCATCACGTGGTCTTGTTTAAAAGTCCTAGAGATAAATCGCAAGTGCAAGTCTTAGCCAAACAGTTAGGAACACCTTGGCTGACTCATGCGTACGATGATGCTACTCAAACCCCACACGCCTATTTACTAGTGGATTTAAAACCCACCACTCCCGTTAATTTGCGATTTCGTACCCATTTGTTTCACGACTGGTGCCAAGACGGAGGACCTGTCGTGTACACGTCCTCGTCGTAGACATAACAATATGAACCACTAAAAAATTCTATAAAAACCTTGGTCACTTTGATCTTGTCTCATACATTGTCAACATGACGTCTATTCAGTCTCATCTTCCCATCAAATTGATTCGTGCCTTGTACGGTATCAGTCGCGAACAAAATCCACAAATACGTGTTCACGTCTTAGAAGCCAGTCTCAAAGAAGTGTTACGATGGTTTACCGTGACAGCACGTCAATTACTGCAAGGCATCATTCATATTCCACATCAAACCAAACGCTTTTTTGACAGAAACAAGTAGCCTTGACGCAACTGGCCGATCCTCGCATCGACACTCAAACCAAAAAGCAAATCATTTTGAAACCTGGAAGTAGCGGTTTTCTAGAAGGTGTCATCATTCGTTCCCTTTTAAAATGGGATGAAATGCTCCCAAAGATCACCCCAAAATAAAAGACAAACGAACCCCCACGAAAAAGAGCAATGGTGTCAAGACCAAAACACAGAAAAAGAAAAGTTCACAGAAAAGAGCTGTCACCCACAAATGAGGCACTTCGGCCAGGACGCACCCTTACATTCAGTGTTTCCTCAAAAACGTGCACACCACAACCATCGCCGCTCTGCTGTCCAAAAAGGAAAATGAGAAAACGAAACAATCTCGTCATCCTACAAAACGCTTAGCCAAACATCGACATCATCCCCTAAAAAGACAGTCATCCAAAGAAAAGGAGAAGTTACCAAAGGGGAAGCATATTTTTTTTACTTAAAGATTTGAACAAACGAGGCACATCATTTTAAAACCGAACTGGTGTCTTTAGCGATTTTTTTCAAGATTTAGGGAAACACCTCGTTAACTTTTTGACGAAGCGCTAGTTCCAAAAAGAAGATAAAAGAGGGTGTGTACCAAGTCTTTGAGGTCAGTGTATTTCTTGAACAAAAAAGCAAAGATGTCACATCGCAGAAAACTTTGTTATTCACCCCACAAAGGAAAAAAAGGAAAGGACTACCTCCTCGTTTAGTCAAACACAGAGACATGTTGTCCGTCCTGTCCAAAGTCTCTTAGACCATGCAAAAACAAATCATTAAAACGGCCTCAAAAGATGTCATCGATACCGTGTGCGAATGTTGTTTGAATGTCTTGAAAGGCATGATACCTTTGTCTCGACACGAGAAAAAATGCTTAGCGAAACATCGACACGTTCCTCGTCAAATGGTCCAAAAGAAAATACCCATCCGTTAAAAGAAAAAGATGTTGGTGCAACGCGGAGGATTTTTACCCTTTCTTGCTCCTTTGTTAACAGGCTTAATACCAGTTTTGATACAAGGGTGACACAAGGAATGCCCCAAGGGATGGGTAGAAATATGTACGATCCTTCGAGAAGATAAAAGGGAACAATGGAGCACTACGATCTCAGACATAACCTTTGGAAGCCAATGGAAGGACGAAACTGACTTTGGTCCCTTACAAACGATGGATTGGTTGAAATACTATCGTTGGCAAGAACAACGAACCCCCCATTTACCACCGAATCTTCATTTGAACGAGATGTACCAATTACAACACGAATTGCAATCCTTGATTCATCGCAACGATTTGTCCGAAACCGAAAAAATCGCAAAAGTATGGTCAGCTCTTGAAACGACTGCAACTCTTTCATCGGAAAGCTGTGAAACAAATAGCTCTACCCACTCTGACCGATTTTAAGGCTCTAATGAATAGTCCGTCGTCATCACCATCTACAGCGGACAAGACAGACGTAACCTCAAAATTACCCAAGGAAGAAGAGACCCATGATATCTTTCAAACACCCAATGCCAATCCCATCCCGAGTAAGTTTATATCTTCTTTGTTGACCCCTTCCCCCACTCCCCAACGAGAAGAACTCAAAACATGGGGTAAAAGATGATGGCCACTCCTCCTTCAAAATAAGTGAAAAAGAAAAAAAAAGAAAAGAAAGGAAACCAGAAGTGAGAAAAGAAAAAAAGACTAAAGCTATCAAGTTACCTCCACCACCACCACCACCAGTACCCTCAACGTTCACTTCTGTGGCACATCGGACACGTTTCCAAACAACCCCCATTTCGCCTGACCCAAAGCAGTATCATCGAAGAGTGGGTACCTTATTAACAAAACCTTGGAGGAGGTGTTAGCCAGCATTTAGTACGAGCCAGCCCACCCTTTAGGTTACGAAGGCGTTCAGAAATTATATCGTGCTGCTAAAACTCGCCTGAAAAAGCTCCGTTTACCTGAAGTACAACGATGGTTACAAGAACAAGCTACGTACACTTTACACAAACCCATTCGACGAAAATTTCACAGAAGTCGCACTCAAGTGGAAGGCATCGATCATCAATGGCAAGCCGATTTAGCCGATGTCTCTCATTTAGCCACCTACAATCGTGGCTACAAATATTTGTTTTGTGTCATCGACGTATTTTCTACATTTGCCTGGGTCATACAATTGACTTCCAAATCGAGCGGAGAGTTAGTACAAGCCCTGCAACAGGTGTTGAAACAAAGTGGTCGTCACCCTTTTCGATGGCAAACAGACAAAGGTACCGAATTTCTGAACCAAGCTTTCCAACAAGAATTAAAGAAACGTGACATTCATTTTTTCACCACAGAAAATCCTGAAACCAAAGCCAGCATCGTGGAATGTTTTCAACGTACCTTGAAAGAACTCATGTGGAAATATTTTACGCATCAACACACTCTCAAGTACATCGACATCTTACCGCTCTTAGTCCAAGCCTACAACCAATCTTACTATGGAAGCATTGGACGCGCCCCACAAGATGTGACACCCGACAACGAAGTGACTGTTTTTGAGCGTCTGTTTGGTACGTCTCGGACGATGGCTGTCCCCAAAAAGGTGGAGTGTTAACCACTGGAGATTGGGTTTGCATTGGCAAAACCAAATGCACTTTCGACAAAGGTTACTTACCCAACTGGACCGCCGAATTATTTCGTGTTACTGGACGAGTGCGTGATTGTCATCCTACCGCCTATAAATTGGAAGACATGAACGGAGAAGTATTAAAAGGAACATTTTACTTGCCTGAGTTTCAACGTGTCACAAACAAAGAAGACGACTTGTACGACACTGAAAGCATTCTCGAACGAAGAACCCGTAAACTAGGACAACGTCGTGTCAAAGAAGTCAAATTACGTTGGAAAGGATATCCTAATATTTTTTATTCTTAGACTGACGCTTCGCAAATCATCGACTATAAAAAGAAGTGACCATCATGCCCTTCAATACAGCTTCAGCTACCACAGTGACTACTCCTTCACCCACTTCTTCTCTGCAAGATTTACAAAAGCAACCCTTGTGGGTGTGTTGTGGAGAACGTGTCTCTAAAACGCAAATCGTCTTTTTCTGTCAAATCTTTGTGGTATATTGTGTCATCGGTGCAGCTATTGATAATTTGAGTTTGCTACAAGGAGATAAACAATTGTGGACCATTTTACTCAGCAGTTGCATCGGTTATCTTCTTCCCAATCCTTCCCTGAAATACTCCTACAACGGGAACAACAGTAACAATATTGAGAGCCTTGCGTCCAACGTCAGTCATTCTCCCAACAGTCACCCCACCAATCACAATCCTCTTTTAGACACTCATTTAACCTCGAGTGACTCCTAGGACAGAAGAACGTTGGAATTATGAACAACAATATTAACCAATTTTACTTGACGTTACTCAGTGACAGTTACATGGAGGTGTTTCCTAACAACACGTTCTGCTGTTACACGGCTAAATTACCCCGAACCATTCATTTAGATCAAGATGCCCATTGGGAAGTGTCTTTAGTGGAAATGATACACCCGACACAAATCAAAAACATCGTCAAAAATCAAAACAGTTTTAAAGTAGAAGTGCATGACGAGCAATTGCAACAACACTTAGACGAACGCATCACTGTCAGTGACCCGAAATAAATAGCCTGTAACAGTTAACAGATAGGTGGACCGCTTAATTTTGGGGTCCTCTGTTTTTTTTTCGTTATAAAACATTGAGTGGCTACACTTGCTACCAGGTTCAATACTGTGTTTGGTAAAGCTATGGAGAAAGCCAGAAAAAGTGTTACCTTTAAGTACAATAAAGTGGCTCGTCGCCCAATAATCAAATTTCCAGAGGACAAAATTATGGCCATTACCTTACGTCCTGAATTGTATAATATTTTGTGTGGGGACTACAGGTTGGTCAAGAAAAAAGAAATACCAATCATGACCAGTAACTTGGATTTTGCGAAATATTTTCTATTCCTTGTAGAAATGAACCAAGGACTCAACTTGATTTTTGTGTACTTCGATGTGGTAAAGTACAACGTGGTAGGACACACCCCTGTACCGTTACTGCGTGTCATTCCTTTCAAAGTGGATTCTGCCGCAACCGTGACGAGGAAGGTGGAAATATCGATCATATTCACCACGAATTTGTACTACATCGTCATTATTTACCTGTCAGTAAGTCGTATTTTGACAGTGTCAACATTACTATAAAAGGATATCTAGGACAAAATATTCCATTTACCAAAGGTAAAGTCACAGTGAAACTCCATTTTCAAAAACGATTCTCTAACAACTGAAACGTTATGCATCCTGTGTACAGAGGAGATGGTTTAGTAGATATGTTTAAATCGGCCTTTCGTTCCGTGGTCCCTGTTTTGAAACCGATGGTGACACGAGGATTGCACGCCTTAAAAGATGCCGCAAGTTTTCTTAAGAGCAGGCAAAAATGTTTTGCTTCAAACGGGTAAAGAGATTTTGGGCCAACCCGAAAGTCCTATAAATGCCCTGAACGGTACCAAGTATGGCATTGCTGCTTTCCTGAGGACACAGCAAGGACAAGGCTGAAAGCGACGACGAAGACACCCTTCCAAAAGTCTCCATAGCTCTAAAGTTAGAAAGACTAAGAAAACAAGAACCGTTCGAGATTTAGACATCTTTGATTATTAAAAGAAAATCATAGAGACTGCTAACAAAAGTGATGCACCAAGAATCTTGTGCCTGTCCCAAGTCGGAACTGGATGTCTTTGCCATGCCACCCACTATGATGACCATGCAAGAGGCCCAATGGGTTGAATTTCATCCCGTCTACTCTTTGGCGGATTCAGCTCCCATCGAGTTTGAAATCAAAGGGCAACCCGAAGATGTCATCGATTTCAAAAGCAGTTACTTGTATTTGAAAGTGAATGTGATCAAAACGGACAACTCCGTTCCGGCAGCCGATGCTCGAGTAGCTCCCGTCAATAATTTCATGCATTCCTTGTTCAGCGATGTGGATTTGTTCATGAATAACTGGTCAGCAGTAGCATGAATACTTACCCTTACCGAGCGTACCTCGAAAATCTCTTGACGTACGGAAAAGAAGCCAAGAACACTCATCTAGATGGTTGCTTAGTATGGAAACCTGACACGGCAGGTGATAATAATAAGTTTAACGACACAGCCTTGACCGCAGATGATGATGCTCACAATGAGGGTTTTAACGCCCGTCGAAAGAAAATTCTGCAAGGAAGTAGTTTAAAACTGTTCGATCGTTTGCATTTGGACATGTGGTTTCAAGAGAAGTATTTGCTGAACGGGGTGGATATTCGCTTGAGACTGAATCGTAGCAGTACTGCTTTCCATTTGATGGCTCATGCCAACGAATACAAAACCATTATCCAAGAAGCCAGGTTATACGTGCGTCGTGTGGAAGTGTTAAATGATATCAGTCACACTTTGAGCAGAACGACAGCCAAGTATCCGATACGATGTGTGGAAGTAAACACTTTCACCATTGACACTGGAATCCGATCTAAGATCGAAGATCATCTGTTCCAATGACAGTTACCCAAACGTTTATTCACTGGTATCTTGAGCAATGCAGCCCTCAACGGTGCCCACGATAAAATCCTTTCCAGTTTAAGCACTGCAAAGTATCCAAAAGCGAAGTCAGTCGCAATGGCAAAACTTTGTGTACCCGACCCGTCGAACCCGACTTTGCCCAGAAGAATTACTTGAGGTCGTACTTGTCGCTGTACAAAGCCACAGGACAGTTAGGAACCAACACCAGTCACGGCATTTCCTACGACGACTATGCAAGAGGTTACACGTTGTGGGCTTTTGATTTCACTCCAGACCAAGGGATTAACGAGGAACATTTCCACCCTATAAAATCTAGGCAACTGCGTGTGGAACTTCAGTTTGCAGCGGCTCTTGACCAAACGATGAATGTCATTCTGAATTCGATAATACCATAGAAATCAACAGTTTGAGAGAAGTCATTCTAGACTATTAGAAACTATGGAAGACTCTTGTCCTTCTTTGAACAATAGAGAATCAATGGAAATGGAATGGGAGGTTACAGAGAAAGCAAACCCCCAAGACCAAAAACAATAAGTAGTGATCATGCAGTGCAGATGGCCAGAACAGGAAAAACATTTAGTCACCTGTTTTGCCAAACACTTGGAGAATACAATGAGGGAAATGATCAAAAAAGATTGTTATGGATGTCAAAACGATCATCCCAGTCAAATTCAACACGATAAATGTATGATGATGAGTCAAGAAGAAAAATTGGATGATTATCTGAAAAAAGCTTGGAGTCTCATCTCAGAAGAAGTCTTGTTACTTCAGTGGTATAAGGACTTGCGTGATCATTCCTCTCCTCCATTGTTTGCTCGAGAAATTGATCACATCGAAGCTCTCTTGGCACAGAGTAAGGAGGCGAAGCAAACAAACAGTTACTTGACAGACCTTTTCAAGCAAAAAGTCTGGATTGTATTGATGACTTATCATCACCTGTGAAGAAAACAAACAAGGCCACAAAAAATGGATACCTGGGAACTTTATTATCTTTTCAACCGCAGTTCGTACACTGCTTCTTGGAATCCTGTCGTGTGTGCTAAAGATGAACTACCTCATCGCAAACCTCAAGAGAATCAAGCTTATATCATCAACACAGATGACAATCATCTTCCAGGAACTCACTGGGTAACTGTCTACTTTCCTCAAGAGAGTTGTGTGGGGTATTCTGATTCGTAAGGATTACCCCCTTTGGAAGATGATATCATTGACTTTATGAGAAGAAAAGCCGAGACGACACGATTCAATAATGTGAAATTACAAGGCACAGATTCTATGGTGTGTGGACAATATTGTATCTATTATCTGCATCATCGCAGTTATGAATATACTTTAGAACATTTAGTGACTTTTTTTGATCGTCATTCGTCTCGAAACGATGACAAAGTAGAGCGATGGTTTTGTGACCATTATGGATATCTGTTGTGTTTAGCTAGGAAACGTAGTGTACATAAATAGTCCAATGACTTCCAACAGTGGAAATCTCAATTAAATTCACAACGTTGTCAACCATGTCAAAAATGATGTATTTGTGTTATTGAAAAAATGTTTGTTATTTGAAGAAAAATGTTTATTTGTGAATTTAAAATGTTTGTTAGTTGAAAACAGTTAAAATGTTTGTTATTTGAAAAGAAATGTTAGTTATTTGAAGAAAACAATGTTTGTTATTTGAAAAAAATGTTTGTTGAAAAAAATTGTGTTTTGTTAGTTGCTTGTTATTTGAATAAAAATGTTGTGTTTTGAAACCAATGAGTCTGTCGTTTGTTTTACATTTTTATTAATATAGATGCTCTTTGACTTCTTTCTCTCCCTCACATCAAACTATCCTAACGTTTCCAACCCTAAACCGTAGAGGGGTGTTATCTATCGCGTCAGCGCTTGAACCATATAAAGTAGGGGTAGTCTCCAGTCTGACCATCCATTGTTTGACCCATCCTGTTACGAAGATGTGCCCGACCAATTAAATTGCCCGACCCTCGGGCATTAACTGGTCGCGAAAGCACACACTTGCGGAGGAGGAGAACATGAAAAGTCCAATCTTATTTCACCTCATGATGCTTAAAGTCTGTCAGGTGAAACCTGAGGTGAGGACACAAGCAGAACAAGTAGGACAGCCACAGCCACAGCCACAGCCTCAGCCGCAACAACCACAACTTCATCCACGGTTGCGGGATAGAGGAAGACATGAAGAGGCTTTCACTATCCCTCAAACGGAAGATTGGGATAGTGAAGCCACTCAAGCTTCCTCTGCACTCCCAGTCACAAGAGTCTATTGGGAGAATGACTGGAGCCGACGTTGTGTGTGCGTGGCTAGACCAGGGAGAAGTCAGCAATAGCCAGGTGCATTTTAAAGTTTTGTAAAAACAGCCCTTCTTAGTGCTAACCAAATGTCTAGAAAATTGCCAATTGGCATGAGAGAGGAGTAGTGTAAGTATAAACACTGACTCTTTATTGGATGGTAGATTGTGTGATATTGGATAGCAAATTATGTGGTTTGTTTTGGCTGCTTACCCGTGTGTGGATGGTAGATGGTGTGATATTGGATAGTAAATGATGTGGCGTGTTTTGGCTGCTTCCCCGTGTGTGTGGATGATAGATGGTGTGATATTGGATAGTAAATTATGTGATTTGTTTTGGCTGTGGTTAAGAAGGCTTATTACAACAAAATATGTAAGAGTAGGGAGCTTGAATGAGGCACTTGATAATGTCATCAAAGTCATGTGCTTTCTAGAAGAAACATTAAATTTGATAGAGTAGGATTATGAGAAGCGGGGACTAGACAGACTAAAGAAAGCAGAAGCAATGATGAGAAGGTGATGGAAGAAGAGGTGATCAAGATTAAAGATAACTTGACTAAGGAGAGAAATGAACAAGACAACGAAAAGAAGAAAGAGGAATTTGATCAACTAAATCGGAGATGGATCAAAATTCAAGAAAAGTTTAGAGCTATGGGACATCCTGACTGGATTCCCGAAGACGAAAAGAAGAAGAAAAAGGGAATCATTGGTAAGATCAAAAGGTGGTGGAACAACGGCAGAAAATAAAAGAAGAAGACGTACCCAAAGACCCTTTTCAAGGCCACTCATATACCTCGAAAAGCTATTTGCTTTCTTTGCCTCCATTTCCCTTGTCGCTAGACAGACCCAAATAAAAATAATATTCCCCATGTTAAATTTCCTTTTTTGCTAGATAGGCCCACCATGTTAAATTTCCCTTGTCGCTAGATAGGCCCATATAGTTCCCATGTTAAATTCACCTTGTCTCTCGATAGGCCCACCATGTTAAATTCCCCTTGTCGCTAGAGTAGCCCAAGCCCTTTTTGACTGGATTTCCAATTGTCGCTAGATCGCCCCACATTACTACTTAAATAGTTTAACGGTAGACTATGAACGATTACGTGATTATCATTTCATTGTAATGTAATGACAGTGACGCTCGGTTGAAGTAGAACTATTAACAACAGCAACAAAAACAACAACAGCAACAACGCAGGAATTACTTATTCTAAATGCCGCATTTTCATAGCTTTCGGGAATCAAATGAGCAATTCGAGCCTAAAAATAGAAAATTGAGATAAGAGAAACTGGAAATATATTTTCTTTGTTTGTGGAAAACTGTCAAAAGTAAAGTAGTATGTGTTAATGATTAAACAAATTGTGCAGTTTAATAAGGGCTCAAATTTTCATCGAAACAGAAGGAACCATTTTCAACATGAATCAGAGACAAGACCAACAACATGGTGTTGGTCAATGTAGCCACATATTGTTCAGTCAAGTTGTTGGTCCAGTTTAGGACATACAGAAATTGTGTCTATACAGGTTGTTGGTCCAGTTTAGGACATACTGAAATTGTGTCTATACAGGTTGTTGGTCCGGTTTAGGACTGAAATCATGTTCAGTCAGGTTGTTGGTCATGTTTAAGACATGCTGAAATCGTGTTCAATCACACTGTTGGTCAAGTTCAAAACAGACTAAAATCACTTCTAATCAGGTTGTTGGTTTAACTGTCGGCACTGAAATTGTGTCCTATCAGGTTGTTAGGTTAATTACAGACTGAAACATTGTCCAAGTAGGCTGTAGGTGAAGTTTAAAACAAACTGAGATAGTCTCCAATCTTTTAATTGGTCTAATCATAAATTTCAATCTTGTCCAGTTATGTTGTTGGTCCAGTTTATGACAAATTGAAATCGTGTTCAGTTAAATGCTATATTGAGATAGCACTTGAAGGTAACACCCGAGTCAAGGTCGTTAGTTCATATTAGGACAAAATGAAATTGTGTCCAATCATGTTGTTGGACCTATTTAAGACAGACTGAAATCGTGTTCAATTAGGATATAGATTCAGTTTAAGAAAAGCTTAAATCATTTCCAAAGCAACTGGGTAGTTCTGTTTAAGACGGAATAAATTATAGTCAAATGGGAACGATTTTTTAAACTTAGTATGTCGTCTATACTTAGATGCTATATTCCATAGCGGCTAATGTTTTGTTTTTCTTCCAATCAATAGTAGTGAAAACAAGTTTAATCAAAGAGTGGACCTAAAGTAAAAGACGGGTTCAGGAAATATTAGCAACCTGAGAAAAGGTAACCCAAGCCAAGTTAAAGACATGTTAATTCGAGATAGCACTTGAAGGTAACCCGAGTCAAGTTAAAACACATGTTAATTCGATATAGCACTTGAAGGTAACCCCCGATTCAAGGTAGAGACATGTTAATTCGAGATAGCACTTGAAGGTAACTCGAATCAAGGTAACCAAATGTTAAATCGAGATGGCATTAGAAGGTAACCCGATTCAAGGTAGAGACATGTTAATTCGAGATAGCACTTGACGGTAAACAAGAGCCAAGGTAAACAAATGTTAGTTCGAGATAGCACTTGAAGGTAACTCGAATCAAGGTAAACACATGTTAATTCGAGATATCACTTAATGGTAAACAAGAGCCAAGGTAGACAAATGTTAATTCGAGATAGCACTTGAAGGTACCCCCGAGTCAAGGTAAAGACATATTAATTCGAGATAGCACTTGAAGGTAATTCCGGAGTCAAGGTAAAATAAATGTTAATTCGAGATAGCACTTGAAGGTAACTCGAATCAAGGTAACCAAATGTTAATTCGAGATAGCACTTGACGGTAAACAAGAGCCAAGGTAAACAAATGTTAATTCGAGATAGCACTTGAAGGTACCCCCGAGTCAAGGTAAAGACATATTAATTCGAGATAGCACTTGAAGGTAACCCGATTCAAGGTAGAGACATGTTAATTCGAGATAGCACTTGACGGTAAACAAGAGCCAAGGTAAACAAATGTTAGTTCGAGATAGCACTGGAAGGTAACTCGAATCAAGGTAAACACATGTTAATTCGAGATATCACTTAAAGGTAAACAAGAGCCAAGGTAGACAAATGTTAATTCGAGATAGCACTTGAAGGTACCCCCGAGTCAAGGTAATGACATATTAATTCGATATAGCACTTGAAGGTAACCCCGGAGTCAAGGTAAAACAAATGTTAATTCGAGATAGCACTTGAAGGTAACTCGAATCAAGGTAACCAAATGTTTATTCGAGATAGCACTTGAAGGTAACCCGATTCAAGGTAGAGACATGTTAATTCGAGATATCACTTGACGGTAAACAAGAGCCAAGGTATACAAACGTTAATTCGACATATCACTTGAAGGTAACCTCCGAGTCAAAGTGAAGACATTTTAATTCGAGATAGCACTTATAGGTAACCCAAGTCAAGGTAAATAAAAATGTTAATTTGAGATAGCACTTGAAGGTAACCCGAGTCAAACTAAAGACATGTTAATTGGAGATAGTACTTAAAGGTAAACAAGAGGCAAAGTAAACAAATGTTAATTCGAGATAGCACTTGAAGGTAATCCCATGTCAAGGTAAAGACATGTTAATTCGAGATAGCACTTGAAGGTAACCCCGAGTCAAGATAAAGACATATTAATTCGAGATAGCACTTCAAGGTAACCCCCGAGTCAAGGTAAATACATATTAATTCGAGATAGCACTTAAAGGTAACCATGGTCAAGGAAAACAAGGTTAATCCGAGAGAAGACCTGAACGTTGAACACACGATTTAGAAGTAAAATAAGTCTTATTTATTGTTCATCTCATGCTCGTCACACATTCAACAAACGTTTCACAAGGTTAATGTAGTCCATGCAACCGCACATTTTCAAACCATATTTAACTCGAGTTGTACGCGCAAGCGTTCACATTCAAACCATATTTAACTTGAGTGATACGGGTAAGCGTTCACTTTTAACCCATACTTAGCTCAAGCGGTACGTCCAAGTATTCACTTTCAACCCATACTTAATTCGAGTGGTACGTGCAACCGTACGCATTCAATCCGTAATTAACTCGAAGGATGACAAAGCAGCGTGTAGAGAGCGTGTGTACAGATAAAAGTGTTGTGAACCAGTTAAATTATGGTAATTGTCATCGTTTAATGCGCCCATAGTGTTACTTTAAAATCGGTTTGCAGAAGTACTGCATATTTAAGGTGTGCTCGTGAAATCTATGTTAATTTTTAAAAATCGTTGACGACAGTTCAGAGAGAGTTAATTCCCTTTTCGGATTGCCAAAGTGTTAATACAGGAAGCACTCCTCTTCATCTAAGATGCGGTCACTCCCTTAAATGTTTTATATGTGGCCGCGTGGGTCACTAAGAATAAAATGCTTTTTGTTTTGAGGGCCAGGAATTTGTATTGATCCGCAAGGTGTAGAAACAAACAAAGGCAAATAAAACGAAAACATTAAGAGTACACAGGTGCAAACCGTTGAATTCAGGTTTCAGAGACAGACCCTAGGGACCATTCGTCCATGGGTGGTTACAGTTCACACGTACGAAAACGACAACAAACAAAAAGTAGAACTTTAAAGGTGGTTGTAGGTGGTGCATGTGATGTATACGTTTAATACTCCTTTAAATTTTATACCCGACAAGTCTTGCATACCTCAATATTACCGGTACCTGATCTTATCAATCATGTCATGTTGTCGTGCTTAATAAGTCTTACATTAATAGTAATGTATATGTTAAATAAAATCGAGCTTACCTTCACATCTTGTTTCTTCTCCACTCCATGTCCGGTCAGCTAGGCATCTTCTCTCTGCTGAGCCTACAATCTGAAACTTTTTGTCACACTCAAGCCGCAGAAGGATTCCATAAGTATTGCCAGAACCAGACATGATGCCAAACTGAGGAGCGCTTAGTTGGGGACATTCAATAGCTAAAGCATAGCAAAGTAAATTAATAAAATAAATAAATAAACTGTGAACATCTTTGATACTCTGAATTATACCGCCTACAATACGCTTGGCACTGACATTATATTGAAACAATTTAAAAATCTGTTGTGTGCGCACAATGACAAAATCTTGGACTTTCAAACCGGATGATATACAAGAATTCAGCTCATCTGCTTTTTATAAATCACCCCGATGTTTAAAAGAAGGCTAGGTTGAAGAAGAACTAGTTGTAGGTGAGATTTATGTTAAATATATCACGAACGTAGCTTAGAACAATTCAATCTTGTCTCTTCCCCTTCACTAATTTGCCTGTTAAAATGAAGTAAAACTGAATAAATGAAATCATCATTTGTATCAGAAAGTGAAAACACAGAAAATTAATAAGATCTGCTTTTCTGAACATAAAGAACGTTTTGAGCAATACATATGTTTACATAATATATTTACTGTAATTCTAGCGATACCGATATTGTAAACATTGTCTGATTATATTAAAACATTGTCTGATTATATTAAAACTGGTCGGAATATGTAGCTTTCACGTAATACATGAGCTTCGTACAACAGTGAATGTATCATCACAAACAGTATATAATTTGGTAACATTTTGGTATTAACTATGTGAAAGTTTACAAATTCGCTAGTACCAAAAGTTAGTTTCTCTTACTTCTTCGTTTGGTATTTGGATTAATTATCGTGTATAGTTTCCAATAAAACAGCTATAGTTGGGAGCAGAAGAGAGGGCGAACAGACTAGGCTCAATCGTCATTTGCCTAAAACATAACTTTCCTACGAAATATTAAAAAAATCTTAAACAAAACCTCCTAATTTACCGAGATTTTTACCTAAATTTTATGCAACCGGTTTATCCCGCTGACGACCAAACTGTCACAAGTTGATTACGTAAAAGGTACCGAAAGATTATTTAAACCTATTACTGCAACAACTGAGAAAGTTATATGGGGAGATATTACCGATCCAGAAAAAAGAAACCTCTTACCGAGACAATACAAGAAACCTCTTACCGAGACAATACAAGAAACCTCTTACCGAGACAATACAAGAAACCTCTTACCGAGACAATACAAGAAACCTCTTACCGAGACAATACAAGAAACCTCTTACCGAGACAATACAAGAAACCTCTTACCGAGACAATACAAGAAACCGCTAGAGCAACGCAACAGATTTTACAAGATCTTCCAGCCAGAATAACTACCGCACAACCTCAACCTCAAGAAATACTTGAAAGTATTGGTGAAGTGCAAAAAAATAAATTAAATCTGTAGAAAGGGGAAATATTGCAATAATAAGAAAATTTAGAGAAGATTTTTTAAAAGAATCAAGGAAGCTGAAGATGGAGATTGAGCCGATTTTTTGTTAGAAGCTAAAATGTTTTAATGCCTGGTATTACTATAAATGATGATAATCTTCTCAAATGGATATATCGTATACACTACGATAAAGAACAAGTTAGGGTAAATGATAAAAGATATAAATATATTGTTGAACAAGTAAAAGATGAACTTGATAAATTACGGCATCCTCCCCAGTATCAACTTCCTTTATCTCCTGAACAAATAGAACAACAAAGGGTGATGTTGGCAGCTGAAAAATTTAGAAGTGATCAAATAAAAAAATGAAACAAATAAAGGAAGAGGTGAACAAAAAAATGCAAAAACTGAAACAAAAACAAACCAAACATGGGGAAAAATTAGACTCTTCAATATCATGGTGATGATTCTTTTGCCGCTACTACAGTTAGTGGGTTTAACACTCAAGGAAATAATCCTATCACTTACCCTGACAGCGTCATCGCTGATTTGGATAAACTAGAAATTCTCATAGGAGGAAAACGCGCTTGAAATATTTCTCATGAAATCATCAACGAAATAGATGATATCTGTCGACGATTATTTACCAGTTGTATCATGGACATCAATACCTATCGGGAATTTATCGATGAAATTACAGATGACTAAATCCCTTGACACATAATTTAGATCATGGTGAATGATTAAATAAAATGATCGTACACAGTACTTATCGTAGACCAAGAATGGACAGAGTAGTAAATTTACGATTACCAGTTTATGAAATATCCTACGGAGATGGACTTGGTGATGTTGTTCGGGGTTTATTTACCAGGATAGCCCCCAAAGCAATGCCAATTGCAAAACAATTACCAATGAAAGCTATCGATGTTATTGGCGACAAAGCTCCCGCCGTGGTTGGTGATCTTGCTGGTAAAGCGTTTTCGGCGGTCAAGGACAGAATTTTACGGTTATTACTACGACAAAACAACTGAAATTACCATCTACTAAAGTCGTGCCTGCAAATGAAAGTAAAATAAATCAGGCCACAACCAAAAGATTAATGGATTTAGCTGATGCATCGTTAAAAGATAAAGAAGATAACATAACAGCTAGTCTGATAGCAGGAAGTGGTCTTCGTAGATAATTATAATTTAGATCATAGTCATTATAATAAAATGTTTAAGCGTGAAATTGATACAGCACAGGATATGGGTGAACCAGTTCGTAAAAATGAATCCCTGTGCAATTATCAATATTATTATTACGATGCAGTAGAACCAAATCAACGTGGGAGAATAGAATTACGAGTTCAAGATACAAGTCGGTATTTCTTACCCGCTGAAGCATTTATCGAAGTCGAAGGTCGACATATAAAAGCAAATAATACAGAATATGGAATCGGTGACAGAGTCGGTTTCGTTAATAATGGTATCATGGCGTTATTCAGCAGTGCTACTTATATGATTGATGGAAAACACATCGACTCATGCCTGGAAAATGTTGATATTGCTACGACGATACTTGGTCTAGCAAGATACTCCGATGACTATTCAAGATCAGCCGGTCCATCAATGATGTTTACAAAGGATACAAATGATCATCCAGAAAACAGAAATGTTACGATGAATGCAGCTGGAACTGAAGTTGCGTCAATGAATGAAAATTTCAATCTCGGATTCGCAGCACGTAGATCAATGTTAAACGCAAACGAGATGTTTTTATGTGCGATTCCATTATCTCATATTTTTGGATTTTGCAGAGATGTAATGAAGGTTATGTTCGATTCTAAACACACTGTGGTACTTAACAGAAAAGAATCCGACAATGATGCAATCTGGCGAGCCGGAGGTGATGTTGGTAAAGTAGTAATAACAAAATTATCATTGTGGGTGTCAGTAATGGTTCCATCTGTCGAAGAAGAAAATAAATTGCTTTCTTTCATGAATCAAGGTGGTAAATCACTGCTATCATGGAAAACAATGACTACAGATAGTAATCAAGGTAATGCTGCTGGTTTATTTACATGGCATATAGCAGCACAACAAGAGATATTTTTATCGCATTTCAAGCAAATGTACGAGTAAATAACCAGGAAAGAAATCCGATGATATCTGACACACTCAATGTTACCGAGGTTAGTTTGAGTATAAATGGACATCAAAAATCTGCCGAGGAAGTTACTTTGAATTTTGAACATAATAACCTTGCACGTTTAATGTCATTTATGGGGCGTGATCTAAATGTAAATACCCGTTTGCAAATATCACAAAAAGATTTCACAACATTATATCGGATTTATTACTTTTCACTGGAAAAATCTGTTGTTGATATATATATTTTCAAGCTCAAGTAGGTTATTTTCCTCCTGGTGCTGTAGGTCCACCTGTTGTTCCTGCTGATTTCAGAGCGATCGCAGTTATACTTCGCGACAGAGCAGTATTACTCGAAGGTGTTGGTGGATGAATGAAAGTCGTTGATGCACCCATAGAGATCATGTAATTAAAATCAATAAAGCAAATATAAAAATGTCGCATAGTCATGTAACGCAACTCTGACTCAAGGTCAGATAAAAACAATTACAATCAAAAAACGCAAATCATTGTGGGGCCAGCATAGCGTTAAGAAAAAACAAATGAGTGGTGGTCCAAACAAAGTATCATTAACCGGTAATCAGTTTAAACGATTCAATAAAGCTTTGGTATCAAAAACTGGAGTTCAACTTGAATTTTCTGCAAGTGCCATCAAAGATATGATTAAATCAAGAGGTATATTTCCACTTCTTGCAGCAATACCAGCTTTAATTGCTGCGGCTGTATCAACAGTTGCAAAGGCTGCTGCGTAAGGTACTATTGGATCTCCGCTGTATTGGCATTTTAAAAAAAGCAGTAGAAAAGGGCATAAGAAAGAGGCGCGGTCTCAGACTTCCGGGAACTTATCTAGGAAAAGGACTGAGACTTCCAGGAATATAATAACCCCGATGTCAAAATTTGATCTGATAAATGCTGCTAAATAATTAAAAATAAAACAATTTGGAGGAGTTTTATGCGCGATCAATTACCGGAACAACCACATGACGTTGAAACCAGTATCATCAATCTCGATTCGAATTCCGGTCCAGGAACTCACTGCGTTGCATATGTAATTGATCCACGCAGAATTATTTATTTTGATTCGTACGGATTATCACCACCAGTTGAGTTTTTAAATTATATTAATCAATTACCTGCCAAGATTTGGTATTCAACGTTACCGACACAGATAATAACAGACCCACTGATATGTGGTCGTGAATCCATCGCTGTACTTGATGCGATATCAAAATCAATTAAACCACTTCATAAAGTTGTACATAAATACACAAGAAATCGTTGGACAAGTATTTAAAAATTGCATATATATATATAATGGTTGATATTTACGGAAAATCTTTGATCTGAAAAACCGACAAAGGAACCGATAAAGATTTTGACGCATCAAAATATGCAACTAAAGATGACCTTGCTGATATTATGAACCTAGCTGGGGTTGACCGAGATGAAGTTGTTATTTTTCATGACAAATACGGTGTTTTGAAAACAAGTAATATTAAGTGGAATGATACAGTTCGTAGGGTTTTTGGAGCTGCTATGGATAATATTCCGGTATTTACCGCAGCGGAAAAATACGAGATTCATGTATATCAATAGAATATATCAGGAGTGAAATTATAAAAAATGTTTAAAAACGATTATCATCGTCAGGTGGTGTATTAACAGGAGAACTTCCATGAACGGAAATAAAATAACTGTCTTGAGATATCCAACATCAGATGAAGATGCGGCAACAAAAAGATACGTTGACACTGTTGATAGTAAATTATCTACGTCAAAAAACCAACATGATGCCGCTAGTGGTAAATTATCCACGTTAAAAACCGAATACGAAACTCACATAAATGATCACAATACCGTAGACGGAAAATTATCTACGTTGAGAGCCGAGTATGACGTTCACGTACTTGCGTTTACAAATCTCCGTAGAAATTTCAGAAAAGTCATTGAAATTGCAGATGGATTCTTCGGAAAACCATTAATCGGTGATACGAAACATTTTGATATTAAAACATCAATCGATACGATTACGAAAACACAGGACGATATTGTAAGTGATGATCATGATATTATTAATAAAATTGATCTCCTTGAAAAATATCAGGGTAAAATTCTCCACAGGATTAACAACGTCGTATACACAATATCATCAGGATCAACAACATGGTCTCAACAAAATAATACTATCAAACATACCACGGAAGTTACTGGCGTGTACAGATTGTATGTGTTTAGTAGTGCAAAATTCGAGATATTTATCACATATACATGGCGTCACTCAACAGACAAGTTTTCTGGAACTGTATCTGTTATATTAAACCGTGGAGACGAAGAAACATTTATCCTGGTTGCATCCGACAAAAAAATTAACTGCAGCGACAATTGGGTGGTGTTTGGAATTTGTTGCCGAAACACCTCAATTGATTACAGCGTAAATAATATGGACAACAGATACAATCAAGCGCATGAGTGGCAAGATGAATTGAAATCTATCGTTACACCATAAAAGTAAAAAAAATATCACAGACGTGTAATTGTCATTGACATAATTGTATACTCAGTCTCCGAGGTTGTTGCTGGAGCCGGTTTTTTATTATCCGCGTTAACAATGACATCACCTGCGGTCATAACGATCTGTGCTACAGCTTCAACTGCGATCGCTGGAGTTTTTAATATAATCGCATAAAAGTATCGACGTGCACGAATGAAAAATTATCCGATTATGCGGTGAAGTTACACGCGGCAACTGCGACGTATTCTAAACTATCTCAGTTAATATCTGAAAGCCTCAACGATGGTTCAATATCGGGTTCTGAGTTCGCATTAATGACTAAAATATTCTCCGAAGCAATGACTGTGATAGGATCTACACCCATTAAAGTTACAGATAAATAGATAAATATCAGCACAAGAACTATTGCAACAGATTGCCACGAATACAACGCCGGTTAAAACAACTATGATATCAGTGAGCAAAACGAATCCTAAATTTAGTATTAATTTTCCAACTGCAATTTCAGTAAAAGAGATTGTACTTGCTCAACTACGAGTATATCATAGTTGGCCAAATATCAGATCTGAACCATTTGGTGGATTACTTCCAAATAATTCTCTTGTACTTATAAACAAAAATAAACCGGAAGGAACCCGAGATTTCTTTGTTGTTTCTATCCCCACAAGTAGTTATCAGATTGAACAAATCAACGATGAATTCGAGCGCAGAATAAAATCAACAACAAAAATGAATCAAAAATAACTATTACTGTTCACGGACCATCATTATCATCTGTGATTGAAGTGAAAGCTCCCTATTACGTCGTAGATATTTATCGATCATCGCTAAACTGTTCTAGGATGGCTTGAAACTCCACCACATCCTGATGATGTTCTCAGATTTAACAATAATCCAGGTGCTGAAGGCAGACATATTTCACCAGAGATTGTAAATATAACCTCAACGATTGCAGTCAATCTTGTATGTGATGTAATCGATGGTAGTTATCAAACAGATCTTGGGATATCAAATCAAGTTCAACAAGGATACGTTCTTTACACATTTACTCCAAGGGTTCCTCCTGGAACCTTGATCGTGCAAGAACCAATCAATTCGTATATCTACGCACGCAAATCCATACGTGTCAATAATAAATTTTATACTCACCTAACGGAGGAGACACCTGATTGATTTACGTCGCGAGGTTTTACTGATAAAATCTCAATGTGAAATCGTAAACGATTTTTGATTTTGATTCACGAATTAATCAGATAAATATTATATATGTACCAGCACGTTAAGGTTTTTTTTTACACGACAAGGAAGCACTTGGAAATGCAATGAAATTAATATTTACACAGTCTTCATTCAACATCGTTGATATAGTCATTGATTTCTTACTGACGCAAGAACAGTTAGATAGATTGCGGCGAGAACATATTTCTATGATCACGTGTGACCGAGATCAGATTATAAACAACGCGCATTCCTGCATTAAACTTGATGAACTTAAAAAAGTATTGTATAGTTCTGAATAAAAATCTGATTTCAAGTAAACAAAATATTTCTTTACAGATTTGATGAATATTCACTTTTTTAAAATCCATTTTAGTTAATTTTATCGTAGAAAATCTGTCAGATTTCTGATTTTTGTAAGGTGAAAACCCAAGCAACTCTCTGAATGATTTATCGATAAATTAATTTCATCTTTTTTTTTTGGTCTGCTTTTAGTATATTTTTTCGCATAAATATATTAGATTTTAGTTAATTTATGAGCAAATCATGGCAAATTTAACGATTTATCGGTAAACCATTTAGATAATTGCTGGGGTTTCATCCTACAAATATTTTGATAGATTTTTTTTATGATATTTCGACTAAATAGTTAAAAAAAAGGGATGAAATTTCATCAAAATTTACATATCTGAATAAAAAATATTATAACAGAATAAAAATATTAAATTAAATAAATAGTAAAGTAATATAAGCAACATAACTACAGAGACATTCTCCCTTCAACAGTATTTACATGTAATGTTTAGTTTATTTTTTTGAGAGCAGATTTGGTAATATTTTCGGCGACATGCTGAACCGAAGCCGGTTGAATTCTCAAAATATTTACCAGCTGCATTTATTGACGAGAATGTTATTTCTTCGTCAGTGTCTGTGTTGATAGATTTAATCTCCCTCCTTACAGCTGTTCTATCATACTTTCCCGTATTACCACATACAGAATTTTGACTCTGCGTGATAGCTCTCAGTTTATCCAGGGGTTTATTTTTCGGATTTGATTTTATTTGATCGATGACAAAACCGTCTTGGATCACCCCATGGAAACACTCGTAGACGAACCTATAACAGAGATATCTTTTTATTTTATTATCTTTCCAAAAACTGAACATTAGATAACCAATATTAATGATATAACCGAATGTGTTTTTTCGTATAAAGTGTCTAAAAACACCATCACGATTTGCTTCGTAGTTCGTTATGATAGGATGCATCACAAGTGATTGCTCCATTATATATAAATAGTTATTTGCCTTGATCCTTACTTTGAAATCTCATCAGATAATCGTCCGGGTTTTTTATAATCCTGTCATTGTCATTATTTTTTAATCATAATATCGTTTCAGTTCTCTGTATCTTTAACCATCACATTGCACGCACAAGCGTGTTTCTCCTCGTACTCCAACATCACATCGTAAGCACGGTTTTGGTCCTAGACTTCCATCTCGGACACGTTGCGAGTGGATTCCACAGAATTCGTTTACGCAAGATCTGTTACAAGGAGTAACAGAGCCGATCATCAACCACTTGCAGAGATTCCTTGTTTTAATCATTATATACATGTAATATTTCTAATTTAAATACTTGTTTTAATTATAATGATGGAAGAATTTGAGAGAATATCCAAGATCGAGCTTTCTAAAGTTAAAAAATTTAATCTGGACAGAATATTCCCTGTGCCGATGCGAGATCTGGTTGATCCGACAGATAAAACTTTGATCAATAAAATACATGACGTCTAAAAAGAATTTCAAAAAAATGAAGCATCTTATGATGGTTGACGTTTAGGATTATAAGTGACACTAAAAATATAGATGATCATTAACTACCTTGACGATAGAAAATATATTTTAAAAATCAAATTTATGGTACTATCAGATACAGACAATTGGATTATTCGTATTAAACGTGATCCTGTCCTTCATAACGAAAAACCTGCCATACTGAGTAAAGGTTCCAAAAACAGGGATGTTGACCGGTATTGATAAACTATATTACGAAAGATCTTATCCTGTAACAGCGGTTATTTATGGGATATATCCCCTTGAGAAACCCAACATTGACAATCTAAAGCCGATGAAATTCTCGAAGATAAATTGTGTGGACGAACGAATAACAGAACACTTCACCGTCTCGACTCGTGGGATGTGTTTAACAGATAACCGACGTAATATAATAAATTCGTGGGCAGAAATAGTCAAAGATACCGTAGCATCTATCAAAGATGTTGCTGAACTAGGAAAAAAATTAAAATTTCCTATAACAGTAAAAACGATAACAGGAGAGATCTTATACGAATCGAAATATAAATCAAAGGGAGCTTCAATCGAAATTGTTGATCATAATGAGCATGCGTGGACTAATGCAGTAACAGTATTTCCACGCATGAGGACGGTTAAATTCTATAACGGTGAAATGTTTGACTTTATTAACGAAATAAGTAAAAACGATCCTGTATCCGTGTGGTTGTTTAGTTCTGAAAATGAATCCGTTCAGTTTGTAAGACCAAATGGTGATACTTATCGAACAGAATCCCTGCACGATAAAATGAGAAAATATACCCCTGACGAAAAATACTCGGTGAATCTTTCACTGTTCCATCAGTTGCAGCTCATTTTGCTAGAGAGAGAAATTCCTAGAAAATAACTCAGTTTGATCTTGTTGATGATATAATATTAAGTTGTGTTAAATATGGTCACGGTGGACTGTGGAACCGTGAATACTCGCGTAAAGATGTTATCTCGGTTGATATGGTTGCATGTTATCCTGGAAGTTTTCTAGGATACGGAGAGTGTTCTGGGTATTTTAAAAGATTCAGTCACCCGACACACTAGATGACGCGAGTATCAATAAATGGACCATTACCTGATTTTAATATTACCGGATTTCCATGTATAGAATCATTCGAGTTTACAGAAAACCATCCGATTTGTTATGTTTGCTTTGGTAGACATTTTTCAGAAAGAAAGTGGGCTTCAATAGTACTGTTACGATATATGCTTGATTATTTAATGTTGACGTTGATTGTCAGTCAAGCGATTATATCATGCCGAATGCAGACCGAAGTTTCGTTACTACAACAAAAGAAATATTCAGATGAAGAAAATCCTGATAAAGCCGACTTTGAAAATAAAATTGCAAAGATTTTGACAGGAAAAAAATAGGTAAATTTACCCAAGGAGGATCATACGATTATAAACGACATTGTACAAGATTGATCATGGACGATGCTGAATTAAATTTTATAATCGCTGTTACAACGAAAAGAAATACATTTAGAAGTCGGGATAAGCTTTCTTATCAAATGGATCTAAGTTAGGTACAATTGTGAGTTATACTGATGGTGAATCACCGCAGTATACTCATTTAAAATCTTCGATGCTCGCGTACGTTTCAATTAATCTGTTGCATATGATAATAAAAGAATCCAGAGCTTACTGTCAGAGTAGCTACCGATTCGTTTTATGTCAGTAGAAAATATTCAAGATTGCTAGACCAACTAAATATCATCAATGATGCACCATGGGGTTCATGGAGAATAAAAAAAGAAAATATACTAGATTATTCTGAATCAGCCGAGGTTCCTATCAAAGATATTTACCGTAGAAATAATCAGATATTAAAACCATCGTCTGCACCATCAATATATGATCCCGTCGCTAGAGACAAAACGATTTATGTCAATGGACCTGGAGGATCAGGAAAGACGACACGTGCGATTGAACTATTTCAGAATTCTGATATGATCGTTTTAACCCCTACACACAGACTTGCGCGATAAATGACCCAGCAGGGAACGCCGTCATGTACTTATCATAAGTTCCTTCAATGAAAGGGAGACACGTGGACTCCTGATCGAATGGGAGATAAATATAATCCGATGATCATCATTTGGGACGAAATATGTACAGTATCATTAGATAATCTAAACATATTTCTTGATTGTTGACGAAAAACACTGATGTAATAATGTGTGGCGATGATGGTCAACCACCACCCTTTGTTGGACCGTCTCCACGCGAATGGCTAAAGAGATCCGTTGACTATTGCGAACAAATAACTGACGATTATAGAGCACTTGATTTAACCTTGAGGGAGTTTAAAAATTAATCATATTACAACCGAATAAAATTTAATGTGAAGTAATGCGTAATATAGTTTCAGAAACCTCGTTGTACGACTTTTGGGATACGTGGAGACCAAATGATCTGATAGTTGCAAGTAGAAAGATAGTTCATGACACACTTCAACAAAAATTATTTCTGCTACATAAAGAAAAATTCGCTGAGTTACCGTTACCATTATGTTATCGCTCAGCAGATACGCGACGACAGAATATTCTCGTTGACATACAAGGACAGACAGAGAAAACAAATCTCGTGTTGAATGATACTGTTTTAGTTGGTGTCAATGTTGTTGATAGCGCGTTATCGGATTTGACGCTAGGATACGCAATGACAATACATTCATCTCAAGGATTAACTATCTCTGATACAGTTGTCTGGATTGTGGATGATCATATCGAGTGGTCGAATTTAATTTATCTTGCGGTGTCTCGCGTCAAGACAATATCTCAGCTACGTAGGATTGTCGTGGATGCGTCAGAAATCACTGGCAATGTTGACAATGATATAGTAAGGAAAAAATTAGATAGCTATAAACAATGTGATAAAACAAATAAACGCGACTTCGATCTTGACGTGCAATTTATCATAACATTGAAACAATAACAGGGTAATCACTGTGCAAGCAGTAATTGTATAATGCTGTCGCAATACTCGAATAAAAATCCTAGACAATTTACCGTAAATAGAAAAGATAACAGTCTTGGTCATACACGTGATAATGTGATGTTAACTTGTCCTGAATGTAATCGGAGTAGAGGTGCTAGTTAAGTGAATGTGGTGATAATTGTTTATCTTCCGGAATTACCTGCAATTGGTCACGTGTGAATCCACGTTGAGGAGAAGTTGAATCTAATCTGTAGATTTCTACCTGTAGATCGTTCCACGCTGGATATCGTGTGTGTTGTAATACTCCAAATAGGATCGGTCGCTCCTTTTATCCTCCTTCAAGTTCACCTCGTTCGTATAAATACCTGACGATGACATTACCTAATATTCGCTGCGGTAAAACATTATGTTCTATTGGTATATAGTTCCTTGTAATCGCATTAATAGGTTTCGTGGCAGTTGTTCGAGTAACCTCATTGTTTAATGCAGCTATCACACTTTGTAATCTTGCAACCCATTCGAGAGATCTGGTATCCTGAAAGAATTCCTTCGCGTATTGGTATCCAAATAATCGTTCAGCTAGTGTTCTATTAAATCGTTCTACGATCGCTTGATCACGATGAATTTCAGTATGTCCTCGTCGTATTTTAACATTATTAATGATGATACTGCACAAAGAAATTCCTTGCCAGGATCGACTTGTAATAGTTGTGGCCATCGCAAGGGTCCTCGTCGATAAGTTCTTTCAAAGGCAGATGCAAATTCGGTACCTGTTTTAGTTGATAATGATTCTGCTTCTTTGTATCTATTTGCAACATCAACGACAGTTAATGCGTATTTAAATGTTACTCTACGTATACGATCATGAGGTAAAAATAGAATATCAGCCTGATGAACTTCATTAGGAACGTTAAAATCAAAATGTGCGTACTCCATTCGTTTAGGCGGTGGTAGGTAATGTGCCATATTGCTTGTCGTGCTAACCACGCTGCGGCGGTAGAACGTGTGACATTTGCTGCATTAGCTAGTTTATGGATTACTGCTCTACCTTTCCAGTATCCTCTTGGGCTATAATAAATTGATTCTATTTTAATTAGCTACCAGCACCTATTGCTAATTTGGATTTCATCGCAGATTTTACTAACCAATTGACTAATCTTTCCTTGAGATTTTTTTTATGGAATTCAATGCATCAATCAATTTTACATCTGCGATATGTCGTTGTTCTAGATCTTTACTTTTATAAACTACATCATGAACGTGACACGCTTTATCGATTGCATTTACCGGATATTCACCGGATTTCGGTTGATCTTCTTCATCAAGTCTGATATCATGTCGAGTGCCAGGACCGCAGTAATTATATCCTGGAAGATGTTTTTATCCAGGATATTTTTGACCCACGGAGTTCCTGGAAATTTTGACATTAATGTTGCAATGTCACCACCGGGGTTTTGGGGTGGGGGGCTTTTGGTAAAAAGGAAAATTTCTTTCTGCCACATTCAGAACATTTTCCACCGTATGCTCTTCTTTTATTTTTTGTTGTAACCGTAGATAAATCAATAGCTGGAGTTTTAACTTTACAGCGTAAACAATATAAATCCATAATATAATTATACCATGGATGTAATTGATTGTTCAGGGAAAACGAGAACAAGTAAAACATCATCCAGCGTTACCAAATTCAATCAGAATGATACTAATAGGTCCGCCAGCATGTGGTAAAACACAGTTGTTGCTTAATCTGATAATGATATGGTTGAAATGGAATAAATTTTATTTAGTTGCACCATCTGTATATGATCAGAGATGCTACGAAGTACTTAAGGAATTTAATGAAAACGCACAATTGCTGAGCGGTGATGATATTATTGATTTTATTACCGACATTGATGAAACACCATCTGTCGATGATCTTGATGGATTCGTTATTAATTTGGTTGTGTATGATGATGTAATGCTAGATAAACAATCAAATCCGGAGAGAATATTTTCTCGAGGAAGACATACAAATACTGATGTTATTTATGTAACTCAGCGGTATACACAAATTCCGAAAGTAATCAGAGATAATTGTAATATTTTAGCTGTATTTAATGGAATTGATACACACACGCTAAGAAATATTCATCAGACCTGGTGTAGCGGAGATATGGATACAAATAAATTCAGAACTTTCTTTCACGTGCGCAAGCAACACCGTATGGTTTTATGACAATAAATCTGCATGATCCCAGGCCAAGATATCGTGTAGGTATCGGTAAAATTTTTGGCTAATTTGTAGCAGCAAAGAGGGCGTGACATCAGCTTGGTCGTCAGCGGGATAAACCGGTTGCATAAAATTTAGGTAGAAATCTCGGTAAATTAGGGGGTTTTGTTTAAAAAAAATATATATTTCGTAGGAAGTTTATGTTTTACTCAAATGACGATTGAGCCTGGTCTGTTCGCCCTCTCTGCTGCTTTGGATCTATAATACTGACTCATGTTTCAAAAACTTCATTAACTTACGTATGCAGCTTGGGAGGCTACCAGACCACACACCCGTGCCTTCACAAGTCCGAATTGGAGACCCACTTAGCTCAAACCCGACGCCACAGTAATATGTCACCTGATGCCCGTATGTAAAGAGATACCCTCGTCTGTAGCCGTTTTCAACATCACCAGGAAAACCACAGTTCCGGGCTGGAAATTAAAGATCAAGATGCCAACGATTAGTACTTAATGAATTTCTTTAGCACCCATATTTAGATTGCAATGGTGATCTTGGAGCCATATTCTTGCTAAATCCACATATTTGTACACGGTTTTCTCAATCCTATGTATGTAGTAGACAAAACTAAAGCCAAAACGAAACCTTCCACATCGTTGTACATGTTAAACCACGTTATAAAGTGTGCAGTTTTGTTTGGCTAAGCATTGAATGAACTTCAACGATATTTTTTATTCTAATTTATTAGAATTGAAACGGTGGTATATACGCAAGAACAAAAACATGCATAATTGCTAATGAGTTACCTTTAGCAGAAAATTTCGGGCCATGATGTTAGCTTTTACATTGCCATGATATTATCTTTTACAATATCATGATAATATGTTGTACAATGCCATGATAGCATTTTTTACAATGCCACGATATTACGTTTCACAATAACATGATATTATTTTTTACAATGCCATGATATTTTGTTTACAATGCCATGATATTTTTTTACAATGCCATGCTATTAACTTTGACAATGCCATGATATTTTTTTTACAATGCCATGATATTATCTTTTACAATGCCATGATTTTTTTTACAATACCATGATATTATCTTTTACAATGCCATGATTTTTTTACAATGCCATGATATTATCTTTTACAATGCCATGATATTTTTTACAATGCCATGATATTATCTTTTACAATACCATGATATTTTTTACAATGCCATGATATTATCTTTTACAATGCCATGATATTTTTTTACAATGCCATGAAATTATCTTTTACAATAACATGATATTATTTTTACAATGTTATATTACGTTTACAATAACATGATAGTATCTTTTACAATGCCATAATATTAAATTATCAATGCCATGATATTATTTTTGCGACAACATGTTATTTTTACAATGCCTTGATATTTTTATGATATTGACTTGTACAGTTCTTTCTAACCTTAATGTAAAACTTCATCAACTTTTATAACTTTTCTGTTACCTTATCAAAAAGATGATAAATGAGCAATGACTTCTGAGTTTGATTTGAGATGAATCCTAGTTTGCATGTCATAGCATTCTTCTGGCGGGGATAAATTTAAATTTATACAAAACTAAGAGATCACAGTGGTAAACGCGATCAAGTGATTTTCGTCTCGGTAAAACTGGCTAAATGATTTAGTGCCATTTAAAATTTCGAACTTTCTACAAGCTAATTCAATGTGTCGCGTTGCTATCTCTATTTTTCGTGTGCATTATGTTATATACAGCGGATAGCAACTTAACGACGCAAATTAAATGTTTTTAGACAATAGACAGGAAATTAGAAATTGTGAGACAGCAAGCTGAAAAGTCGATATATTTGTTCGAAAATTTACGATTAAAAATGAACATGACCCTAAAACCTGTTTCTACTTTATTAACTAAACAAGTCATATAATCATAAACAAAATACAATCATATATGTTATAAGACTAGCGCCACTAACGAATGCATTCCAAGTCCAGTCCAACCCATTGGCTGTCACCATTACACATGGTGCGGGGGTTTCCGTGCGGGGAATAGCCGTAGTCACAGGAGTATGTTAGCTGTGTTCCGGAAGGGTAGTATTCCTGGTCGATTTGTCCATTATGAATTGCATGCTCGACAACTGGGGGCTTCGTGCACGTGACTGGAAGGGATATGTAACACAAATAAAACTAGAATGGAATCATGTTTGGAGAGCATTCGAGAATCAGATACGCATGCTGACAACGGGAATTGCAGAGAATAAAGCATAATCCCGTATAACGAGATGGTCGAAGAAACATACACGTGCATCAAATATAAATTGACTTGATAAAATAAATATTTCCTACATAAAAGAGAAATCACCTTTGCAATATTTGTATCGTCTGAAACAGGTATATGTAGCAGAGTATAATTTAAAGAAGAATGGTATTTTATCATATACATGGGTCAATCTTGTGGCTGTCAGCATCGCACGTAACATTTAACATGGACGTAAGGGATACCCCCACCCCTAATAAATCGCTACAATCTAGAATACGATGATTTAACCTTTCTTGTTTGGGGCATACTTGAATTGTCGTTAGAATTTGTTGTGAAAGCGGTCATACAAATATTTTAACTTTGCGTTATGTAGCGGGAAACGACAACGAAGAGAAAATCCAGACATAATTTGTGACATTTGGAAATAAGCGTCATAAAATGATTTGTTTTCTTTATGAATAGCGGACTAGAGCGGCTTATTCTAACTTCGATGGGCATAATAAGTATTTGGTGGCTTGAGAACGTTAATGTATTTGGCTAAATTAGGGGTGTGCGTTTTCCATTCAAAATTAATTGTTTAAAGTTTGTTTGTTTGTTTGATTAGGATTTTCAACGTAGCTTTAACAATTTTTCAGTCATATTGCTACGATGTCTCACCCAGTCACATTATCCTGACACCAGGCTGACCAGTCTTAACACTAACATTTTAATGCTGAGCGCCAAGAGTTTAAAGTTATCTTCCTGAGATGTTAGTCAGTCGAAGATTTTCTGCAAAAAACGAAATTGTGACTTTGATGGGATTATAGTGTGCTCCCATTATAAGTTATTCAAGGGACTGTTGTCTGGAAGATGAGAGACACGTGACTTACAGAAAAGAGATATTCATAGAAAAAAATGAAAATAATAGAAACATGTATCCAAGGGATTGCATACATGGGGTGAATCATCTGTTGTAACCGATATGAATCATGTAGGCTAGGAAAGGATTTTGTTAGCTCTGGAAATCCTATGCCAATGAATTACTAGTTAGCAAGTAATGTAACTAAGATCAGACATGAAGTCAACTAATTCATTTGTTTAACTAAGTCGTAAATTCCTTTCAACCGAGACATTGGCGCATGCTGACTGACGTTGTGCAGTCAGTGACTTATAGCACATAGGGCGTAGTAATATCTACTAAAGATGTCAAGTTATGGTATGGTTCCATTAAGGAATGAATCTATCGGCTTGAGGAATACATCATTAGGATCATGTGCATCAGCTGCGAACTGATCCATATTAGAATTAATTCTGTTTAATTACAATAAGACACTTTTTTGGAAGTAACAAAAGTGGGGATTATTGTTCGATTTTTTTTTGGGGGGGGGGACACCAGACAGATGTCCCCTCCTCCTATTTGAAAAAACTAAAAAAATGTGTTTATGTGTTGATATGTACCCCCTGATGTGTAGTTTTTGTTTTTTGAGAAAAATTTCATTTACTTTACCCTAACCATAATTTTGTCCCATATTTTGGTCCTTTGTGTTTTCTATTACAAGGCTACCCGAGCTAAAAGGCTCATCATGGGTCTCCTGTCCTCTCCGTTCTTTAAGTTAACCCTGGCTAGGGGTTTCCTGTATCCTGTGAGTGCTATTTGTGTTGGGCTATTTGTGTGATGTTATATGTATTGTATACATACATACATACATACATACATACATACATACATACATACATACATACATACATACATACATACATACATACATACATACATACATACATACATACATATATATATACAGTGTGTCTTGTAAGGATAGCCTATTTTGATAAAATTTCCCAGTTTTCTTAAATTATATAGAGACCCCTAAACGGTCTCTATTTAATTTATTATAAGTGGGTTTTTTTTAATTTAATTATGAATTTCAAATTTTTGTACAAATACATGGTGCATTAAATTAAGTTTTATAGTATTGTTTTAATGTTTGCCTTATAGTGTTCCATGTTTTGTAATCTTCCATATTTATGTAATAGGTCTACTTGGATCGAGACAGGATCAGTACATTTTATTTTTATTTTTACTTCACCCGCCTCGATCTTTTTTCGCCCTTTATTTATTTATTTATTTATTTATTTATTTATTTATATTTCCTATTTCAAACCAAAAGGTGATCATTTATTTATTCCCTTTAAAACAGGCTTTCTGTATAAACTCATACGAATCGATACAGAGTATTCATATGTTTTGGTTACCAGTGACTTTATATGATAGCATGCTGATATTGGGGTATAATGAAGTGATTTTCTTTAAGTAACCCTATCTAGTGCGTGAAATGTATTTGTATGGGTCGTGCTTAATCCTCTAAGTGAGTTTATTTCCCAGCTCTTACACGGGCCTGCCCACTTCGCGTAGCGCCATATGATTTAGCCCCGTGCTTTCCTTGCTAGTACTTCCCTCTCTTGAGGTCCCCGTCCCTCCCTTCAACCTAATATTTTCTCCTATATTATAGACAGGTCCGCATGCTATCATATATTTGACTATAAAACTAGTTATTTCTTGTAATAATATCCTTGAGAAATTTCCATCTAAGTATAGTAAATTTTTTATATTGTATAATTGTTTTTCGTTAATGGACTTAATTATCGTGTTCCTTTCATTTCTGGTAACACAACATTGGGTAAAGATGTGTAGTTTAGAAAAGCTATAATTTTTGCACAGTGGACATTTAGGCGACACTACGATCATATGCCTTCTCACTGCTATTTCTCCCATCAACCATGCATCATGCATGTATTTGAACAGGATACTTTTCATTTTTTGCGATCCTATTTTGACCCAGTTTCCCCAGGCCTATCCCAATTGATATTTATGTGTTTGTGTTCCACATTATTTTTGTCCTTATTTATTGTCTGTTGTGTGAGCCATTTGTATGTAGATTTAGTGTCAATTTCCCATAGGTCTTTTAGCATCTCTATATTTGAAAGGTAATTCTTTTATTGATCTTAATTTTCTTGGCACCTCTAGAAGTTTAACTAATTTATTCTTCCTATATATATGTCATTTCTCTGCTTCATAGAGAAACCAAAATAATAAATATAGAGCCCCTGCCAAGCTATTTTTGGCTCTGATTTAATGTCCTTAAACCTGTTTAGAAAGTTGGTGTATTTAATTAGTATCGGGTGAGGGAGGCCTAGGCCTCCTCTTTTCCCTTCCCTATATAAAGTTTCTTTGTTGGTGTACTGCATTTTAAAGCCCTAAATATATTTGATAATTTCGTTATCTATTTTTTTTAATTAATGCATTTTTATGTCTATTGTTTTGAATTTATAATTAAGATGCACATACATATAGTTTTTAGCAGCTTGTGCCCGTTCCATAAGACATATTGGCACAGGCGCCCAGATCCGCATATTTGTTTGTATGCTTTCCCTGATTTCCTTTAAGTTTCTCTGTGTGTCATATTTTCCGAAATTTATACCTAACGTTTTCATACTGTCTTTAATCAGTGGACGAGGTAACCCATGTGTTTTACCTCTCCAGTTTCCTATCAGTAGAATTTCTGTTTTGTCGGTATTTATCTTAGATCCCGACACTTTACCAAATTCGACGAATTACTTTGTTAGTTTTTTGTAGGAATTTCCATCTTGGATAAAGTTTGTACAATCATCTGCATGCTGCAGCATTTTCACTTCTTCTTTAATATTTGGAACTTTTATCCATACTATGTTTTGGTTGTTCTTAATTTTGATACTTAGTATTTCAATTGATATCACGTATAATAGTATAGATAGTGGGCATCCTTGCCTCACGGATCTTTGGATTTAAAATTTCTGTTTTTTCTCCATTTACCTGTATAACTGAGTTTGTATCCTTATACAGGATTTTGGTCCAATTTTGAAAATTCTTTCCAAAGCCAAATTTTTCCAGTGTCTTATATAGGTAATTTTGTTCAAGTCTATCAAAAGCTTTTTCCTGGTCAATTAGTACCATAGCACTATTTTTCCCTGTCATATTTATATGTTCTATAATAGTTTTAATGTTTAAAATATTGTTTTGTATATCCCTCCCCTTAGGCCCGCTAGTTTGGTTTATATTTATGATTTGGTCAAGACACTCTTTGACCCTTTCTGCTAGTATTTTGCTTATAATTTTATAATCGATGTTTAGGAGTGAGATGGGTCTCCAATTTGTAATTTCATTCCTATCCCCCTTCCCTTTGTATATTAATGTTATCATTCCTTCCCTCATTGTGTTGGACATGTCAATATTCCTTAGTGCAATATTATTATACAACCATTCAAGAATAGGCGACAACTCCCCACAGAATTTTTGATAGAATTCTGCTGAGAGTCCATCTCTCCCTGGTGATTTGTTTTTCGATAATTTCCCTATTGTCGCTATTATTTCGTCTTGTGAGATAAATTCCTCACATTTATCTCTATGTTCTGAGGTAATTTTCTCACAATTTGTCTCTCGTAGGTACGTTTCTATATATTCGTCTGATATTCTCTGTGAAGTATATAGGTCCTTATAGTAACTCTTTATGTAATTTAGTATTTGAGTTTTTTCCGTTAGTACTTCCCTCCCTGTGTTTAGAGATTCTAATGTTCTCCCCCCCCCCCATCTTAGTTCCTCCCTTTTATATAACCCTTCTGCGTTTTCATATAGGTTTGTAAAGATACCTGCTTTAATGTCCCTTCCCTTGTGTTGTTCATTTTTAAATTCGCTAATCTTGCAACTAGTGTTGTTTTGATGCTCAGGATTATTGTTGTATTTATCAAATTTTCTAAAGCCTCTATTTCTAATTAAATTTCCTAGCCCTTATTTTTGAATGATACACCGCTATTTCCCGGAATTTAACTTTTAGTTGATCCCATTCGCCTATAATATTTGTATTCCGTTTATTTTTAAAATCTTCTATCTCCTTTTTAATCTCTTTTATAAATACCTCATTTTCTAATATTCTTGTTTAACTTCCATGATCCCCTCCCCCATTCAGTTCTATTTTTTATCCCAACTTCCACATAAATTAGTTTATGGTCCGAAATATGATAGTCTATTATCCCTGCTTTTATATATTTATTTGTTCCTAAAGATGTGTCCCAGAATTTGTCTAATCTACTTCCCTTATTGTTTTGATATGAGTAAGTGTATTCCAACCTTGGCATATTTAAACGTCTGTAAATATCAATCATGTTTAAGGATTTCATAGTGTGTTCCATTATGTCTTGGTATATTTAAACGTCTGTAAATATCAATCAGGTTTAAGGATTTCATAGTGTGTTCCATTATGTCCTTATTCTTTATATCGTTGTACGTCAGTTGTCCCTTCCTATCTACTTTGTCCCCTAGCCAGTTAAAATCCACTCCTATGATCAAATTTTCTGTTGTGTAGTATACAAGTATTCCATCAGTTTTGCCGCAAAGGCCAAATACGTAGCATAACAAAGGAAAGCCCTCACATTATATTCAGTGTACAAACAACATATTTAGTACACAGTATAAATATTTGGTATAGAATATATATATATATATATATATATATATATATATATATATATATATATATATATGTGTGTGTGTGTGTGTGTGTGTGTGTATATATATTAGTGTACAGTATATATATTTAGTGTACAGTGGGTATATTTGGTTTAAAATATGTATATTCTGTGTACAGTATGTCTATTTGGAGTAAAATAGTTATATTTAATGTCCAGTATGTATTCATTATGCATATCTTGTGTAGGGTCTGTATATTTAGTGTACAGTAGGTATATTTGTTGTAGAATATACACATTTAGAGTATAGAAGGTATATTTAGTGTACAGTAGATATTGCACCTACGTACTCCAAGGACTGGTGAATGACTAGAACAATATGAGTTAGTCATACAATCGTCAAAATTCAGAAAATAAAATTTGAAATATTATTTAAAAAAAATATTATGCAGTTAATTATTAATGCAAATTGCATGCTCAATACACAATGTTCGAAAAACTGACAATAATGTGAAGATTATGCAGTAAGCACAGATACTTCAGTAAAGCACGGCACACAGGCATGAACACTGAGCGGGATGCAGTTCTCCCATATATAAATATAGTCGGCAATAACAATGGAAAGTAGGATGAACAAAACAGGTCATGTATACGATATCACTGACAGTATGGAGTTCAAAAGAAGAACAGAAAGTCGAATTACAAAGTGCTCATTGTCTTGAACATTGCTTTGTTAATGCTGATGATTTTGTCAAAGACATTCTGAATTATATCATTAAGATACAGCAGGACATTCGAGATTATTAGAGTTCGTTCCTTACTTTACGACTTCTGAAAGAATATTTTGGCTAATTTGGGATTTAATTTACAAAAGTTTGCCCTGTTCGTTTTCACTTTGTATTCCTGTGAAATAAATTAATATTTGTTGATTTTACTAAACTTGTTCGTTGAACTTCGTTTGATAATTTAAGACCATCGAGTCGTATCAATGTTACATATGACTAACAATTTTAAATAGAGGAACGAATATGACTAGCAATATTATATAAAGGACAGAGATGAGTAACAATGATACATAAAGGTACGCAGATGGCTAACAACATTACATAGAGGTACACAGATGGCTAACAACATTACATAGAGGTACACAGATGGCTAGCAGTGCTACGAAAAGATACGTAGATCATTAATAACGTCATATGGAGGTATGCAGATGATTACTAATGTCACATGAAGGTATGTAGAGATACTAACAATGTTACATAAAGGTACGCACATGAGTAACAATGATACATAAAGGTACGCACATAAGTAACAATGTTACATAAAGGTACGCACATGAGTAACAATGTTACATAAAGGTACGCACATGAGTAACAATGATACATAAAGGTACGCACATAAGTAACAATGATACATAAAGGTACGCACATAAGTAACAATGTTACATAAAGGTACGCACGTAAGTAACAATGTTACATAAAGGTATGCACATGAGTAACAATGATACATAAAGGTACGCACATAAGTAACAATGATACATAAAGGTACGCACATAAGTAACAATGTTACATAAAGGTACGCACATGAGTAACAATGATACATAAAGGTACGCACATAAGTAACAATGATACATAAAGGTACGCACATAAGTAACAATGTTACATAAAGGTACGCACATGAGTAACAATGTTACATAAAGGTACTCACATAAGTAACAATGTTACATAAGCCTATGCGCATGAGAAACAACGTGAATGACCGATGTTAATATTTGTATACGTGACATTAATACTTAAACTAAAATTACAACGAATGACTGAAACAAAATTATATGAAGTCTATAATCACGTACAAACAATGTAGACCGAATGAAATAAAAACAAGAAACCTGTTAATTATAATTAATATGGTTTTAAAATTTTAAACTACATATCTAACTAAGGACAACAAATCCAAGGTGGATACTCTAAACGCAAATCAAAAGTGAATACTCTAAAAGCATATTGAAAGTGAATAATCTAAACGCAAATCAAACGCAAAGAATCTAACGCAAAGCGAAAGTGAGTACTCGTAATGCAGATCAGACGCGAATATTATAAATGAAAAACAAACGTGAATACTCTTAATCGAAATCCGAAGTAAATAGTCTAAATGAAAATTAAAAGTGAATAATCTAAATCAAAATCAAACGTGAATACTCTAAGTGCAAATCAAAAGTCAATACTCTAAATAAAAACGTGAATACTCTAAGTGCAAATCAAAAGTCAATACTCTAAATAAAAACGTGAATGCTCTAAATGCAAATCAAAAGTAGATACTCTCCACTCTATACAATGATTGCTTATACTTAACATGATATAAAGCGTAGATATATTACATCACGTCATACTTTAGTGCGTGACTTTGGAGTAGTATTTAAACAGCTTGTCTACACGTTATTGTTCTTATCTTTTCAAGTTTTAATTAACTATTTAAGTAAGTTTTAAGTAATAACTTCATACTTTACTTCGTGGCTTTAGCGTGATTTATATATATATATATATATATATACAGAGAGAGAGAGAGAGAGAGAGAGAGAGAGAGAGAGAGAGAGAGAGAGAGAGAGAGAGAGAGAGAGAAATCCGGGGCAGTAACAAGTGGCAAGCGCTTTATTAACGTCACCCCATGCTTAATCATAAAGAAAACTAATTATGTATTTAGGTATTTTTTAATCTGTGGTTAGTTTCTGAATAAATATTTGAAAACACAGGTTACACAGGTTACACAGGTTACAAACGGCGTATTATTATCATCCTAATGGTCAGGAACATATATGTTATCATCATATAGACTATTAATGCAATAAATGTAATCACTTTCATTGTTTATTTTTGAAAACTATTATTATTATTATTGTTATATTATTATTATTATTATTATTATTATTATTATTATTATTATTATTATTATTATTATTATTATTATTATTGCTGCTGTCATTGATGTTGTTGGTGATGATATAATTATTAGAATTGCTGTTGCTGATATTATTATTATTATTTTTATTATTATTATTATTATTATTATTATTATTATTATTATTATTATTATTATTACCCGCTTCGCAGCTGGGAGGATAACCGTCCCATTTTCCACTCGAAAGACATCTCCGCTCTGAGCGCCCAGCTAGGAAATACCCCTTCTTACAATGGTAGCGCGCCACCCCGCCATCAGCGTGGTCGATTGTTACAATGCCGTTATCTATCTCTAGATCCAATGGGCAGCCTGGATCTGTTACAGAACAAAAGTAAGACAGAAACTATTCATAAAATGGCTTCTTGTTTAGATGGAACTATCCAAAAAAAAGCCCGCTGTTCGGAATCATGTTACGTTTTGAATTTGGATAGCAAGAACGGCTACAATTTGATCCCCATATGCCATACAATCCGTGGCCATAAGCTATATAATATGTGGCCATAAGACGTTCAATACATGGCCATAAGCCATAAAATAAATACATGGCCATAGGCCATATAGTACGTGGCCATAAGACGTTCAATACATGGCCGTCAGGCATACAATACACTGAACATAATATATAAAATAATATTGCCATAGGAAATAATTTCAAACAACGTAAAAATAATGACAACTTCTACAATTGTCATAGTGCACTTTATTACTATATACAATTAAAAAATAAAATATACATGTACAACTGTTGAGAGAGAGAGAGAGAGAGAGAGAGAGAGAGAGAGAGAGAGAGAGAGAGAGAGAGAGAGAGAGAGATTCTCAACCGTGTTGTACACGCGAGGAAGTCTGTATATGATCATGCAGTAGTTAGAGATTATATTTCGGCCATATTCGTCCATCTTTTAATTATGTTTGACCAATTAGTTGTAACACTATTCTTTAAGTAGCAAGTTAATTAGGTAGCGATGTCAACGATTCTTGTGTAGCGCTTTATGAAAGGTATTACGACTCATGGTCTTAAACAATGTAGACAAAGGTCAAAACCAACAATTTGTGTAAATTCAACAAATAATTTAGTTCTCCATGTTGCAGAGTGAAACTTTAAGAGGACCGTACAGTTTTGTAAGCATATACCTTACATATTTATATTAGAAAATGCGTGCGTAATGAAATCGAAAAGAGAGACCTGCCACGTAGTGCTAACACGAAGATGTACGTTTGAAGTAACACTCGTATTGCTATCCTTATCTACACTAATTGTGTTATATAAATACAATGAATCAATTATAATGAGCGACACACCGCACAAACCCAAAACGCAATATGAATTCTTATAAATAAAACAATGAAATTGAAACTCAATCCAATTGATACAAGCTAAATGAGACACTGAATTAAAAATAGCAACATTAAACAAAACACGTTCAACTGTACCACATAAAAGGATGGAACAAAACCTTTATTTTGCTCAGATTTTAAATTGAAGGCCACAAACAGATAGCATATGAAAAATAAAATAATTTCTAATTTGCGAAAAAAATAAAATTAATATTTGAATAGGTTGAATATGTCACACGTTTAGGATGCATATGTAGTAATTTAGATGTATATATAGTATTTTGATTTATATGTAGTCATTAGATGTATTTCTAGAATTTGAATGTATTTGGATGTATTTAGTATGTCGTTTTTGGATGCATATTGTATTATTTAGATGTATATGTTGTATTTCGTCGTATATGTAGGAAGTTGGTCGTATATGTAGTAATTTGGATGTATATGTAGTAATTTGGATGTATATGTAGTATTACTATGTATATGAGTATTTCGTTGTATATGTAGTAATTTGTATGTATATGTATTATTTGTATGTATATGTATTATTTGGATGTATATGTATTATTTGTATGTATATGTATTATTTCGATGTATATGTATTATTTCGATGTATATGTATTATTACAATGTATATGTAGTATTACAATCTATATGTAGTATTACAATCTATATGTAGTATTACAACTTTTATGTAGTACTTAGAGGTCGCTGAATTCGCATGGTTAAATATGAAGCCCAGAGAGCACTCGTCGTAGTCTTACTAAACTGATGTTTGCAAATATATACCAATATTATCCTAAATAACTGATAAAATTATCAAAACAATATTTTCGATTATTGCATCTCCCACGTTTGTTGTTCACATTAGGAATACATGTATCACGTTCATTTGTTTGTTTGTTTGAAAGTTTCGTTTCTGACTCGGTGATCTCATCCACCTGGTTAACTGTATCATCTATACTTTCAAATGGATGAAAAGGCCGCTTTACTTCATTCACAAATGTAATCAATCAGAACCTAAAACGTCTACTACACGAATCTACAAGAATTTTTCAAAGTAGTTCCTACTACACAATACTACTTGTAGGCACACGTGTTATGAAAAGTGCGTGCAATATGATGTTTAGCAACGCAAAAAACTGCACAATTCTCACAATATATAGTCAAGGGACACAAAATCAGCATCTAAGAATTGAATGTATATATATTATATTATTTCATGTATGTAGTATTTGGATATATTTATTATTTTCATGTATGTAGTAATTGGATGTGTATATATATATATATATATATATATATATATATATATATATATATATATATATATATATATATATATATATTATTTCATGTATGTAGTAATTGGATGTATATATATATATATTATTTCATGTATGTAGTATTTTGGATATATTTATTATTTTTTCATTACATGGATTTATATGTAGTATTTGGATGTATATGTATATGTATGATTTCGATGTATATCTAGCATTTGGATGTATAGGTATATGTATTATTCGGATGTATATGTAGTATGTGGATGTATATGTAGTATGTGGATGTATATGTAGTATTTGCATGTATATTAACACTTGTAATGTAAATGTAGTATTTGGATGTATGATGTATTATTTGGATGATGTATTATTTGGACGATGTATTATTTGGATGTATAATGTATTTTTTGGATGTATGCATTATTTGGATGTGCGTTATATTACTTGGATGCATATGTAATATTTGGATGTATATATATATATATATATATATATATATATATATATATATATATATATATATATTATATTAATGTATGAATTATTTGATGCAAATGTATTATTTGGAAGTACATGTATTATTTGGATGTATATGTAGTTTTTGCATATATATGTATTATTTCAATGCATATGTATTATGTGGTTGTACATGTATAAATTTATGTATATGTAGTATTTGCATGTATATGTACTAATTGAATGTGAATGTAGCACTTGGGAGTATGTTTTATTTGGATGTATGTATCATTTGGATGTATATATAGTATTTGTATGTATATGTACTATTTGAATGTATATTGTATTAATTGGATATATTTATATTTATATTTATATTTATATATATATATATATATATATATATATATATATATATATATATATATGTGTGTGTGTGTGTGTGTGTGTGTGTGTGTGTGTGTGTGTATTATTCAAATTAAAGGATGTATGAATTATTTGGATGTATATGTATTTTTTTGAAGTACATTTAGTATTGTGGTGTATATGTGTTATTAAGATGTATGTAGTATTAAAATGTATGTGTTTTGTTTGCATGTATGTATTAAATGGAAACAAAAAAAGAGAAACTTATCATCATCATTAATATTCAAGATTTAAATTTTCATAATTTTTCAGTCGGGGTAGTGCAATTATTGTAACCGATAAGCAGTATATTTGTAACGAAACATCAATGTATGTATGTATGTATGTATGTATGTATGTATGTATGTATGTATGTATGTATGTATGTATGTATGTATGTATGTATGTATGTATGTATGTATGTATGTATGTATGTAGATAAGTAGGTAGAGGGAGGTAGGTAGGTAGAGGGAGGGATATATGTAGGTAGGTAAGTAGGTAGGTTGGTAGGTAGGTAGAGGGAGGTAGGTAGGTAGAGGGAGGGATATATGTAGGTAGGTAGGTAAGTAGGTAGGTAGGTAGGTAGAGGTAGGTACGTAGGTAGGGTTTTAAGAGCATTTCTGCATAATAATGGTTATGAACTCCAACAAAAGGTTTAGTTCGAAAATCTAAACATGAATTGCACAAGAACCTAGGAATTAAATATCTCTCCAAAATAATGGAAAGTTCAGTGTAACAAGATTAAATTATAAAGAAAAACTACAGTTACTAAAATTATATACTATTTGTTGTATAAGCCCCATTTCCTTAAAAAGTTATAATTTTTTTCACAGTAGTTCACATAAAATTAATTGTCTCACAAAATGGAAATCGACACACTAAATAAAAATGTACACCACTACCAGAGGGCGCTGGCAGTGTAGACATCTCGGTACAGCTTACCCATCTGGAAATGTGATGGGGGCCAGATGTGTTTCCTATTTGCGATTGGCATAATACCACCTCATCTCTCCGATTTCTTCTAAATGTTGGATACATCACTACTATGGGGTATTTTTTACTTTAAAAGCAAAAATAAAGTTTGTGAAGTTTTCAATTCACGTGTGTTGCCAAGTACGACACACATGCCGGCTTATACAATATTTAAAAGTTTATATATGGATGTAATCTTCCATTTGAATACGTGTGATTACATTACAAATTTGACTCCTTGATCCATTTCATTGCATTTCATGATAATGTGACTAGGCAGTCAACAAACAGTTCAAGCTATAGGAGATTATTATGTTTCCATAATGTCTGGGAAATTAATTTGTTGTCAGATTTAAGACGTTGTAAGGTTTTTAATGCGGAAAGAAAATCTGGAAAAAATAACGTCATTTGTTTAGGGACAGAATTCAATATAGTTTCCCGATAACCGGCTAAAGATGGGGCAATGGGGTGTAAAATGGTAACTCAAACTTTGTCTCCATCTTGGAACGTTCTGTATTGAAGAACGTATGGTTACATAAGGAATCTCTGATTTCATTTTATTTACTTTGGAAACTAGATGACTATTGAAATTCGCCTGGGTCAAATATTATTGTTTAGGAGGTTTTCATAACCATGGTGTTATTTGGGGAATTCAGATTATTTGCAACATTGATTTCTTTTGTTTCTGTGTGAGGATGAATTCTTATGGCAAAAGGTGGAATGAATATATGTTTCACAATGTGTAATGCTTGGTATTTGGGCCTGGACACTACAATGATTTGTAAGACGGTATATGCATACTGACGAGCCAGTTTCTGTCTGAGATAAAGTTCATTTGTCTCAGCCTAGTGGCTTTCTGAAGGGGACTTTTTTAATGAACCCAGATCCAGTCTAAACCCATGAATGTGTATCGGATCATGCATTTGCAGCCTCGATTTACAAGCTGATCCGTAAACAATCGGGCACAAACGACTCGTATTAAAGTCAAGGCTTTTTGAAACTGGTATGTGCAAGAGCATGTCTTTATTATGACAGTGGTGTATATTGTCTTGTTGGGCGCTTGAATCCACATTGAACTTGTGTTAGTAGTTAGATGGATTCCAGATATCAGAGTAGGTCATTTATCATCTATTCCAAGGTGTTTAAAGTACTGCATGTTACTCTACCTATGAATAAGCCAATCTGAAAGTGAATACAAATCGTTCGGCATACATGTATACTCTTCAGCCATACTACTCAGTCTCCCAAGCATGATGATAAAAATGACTTTATCTGATTGGCTAATAAAACAAGCAATAATGGTAATAACACCAGAATATGATCCTAAATGGTTGTTGTCCGATATTCGCGTAGGATGTGGACATCTAGTTGTAATCAGATTGAAGGAACAGTTCCGCTCCCTGATGCAGTTATTGCATGCACCACCAAACCTAACCATAAATATGCTTTAGCATAATGTTACCTTGTTTCTTTACTGAGGTAAATATATATATATATATATATATATATATATATATATATATATATATATATTACCGTACACTTCTGTCTAGCATCACTTAAACGTACAAATATACATACCATACACAAGTGTATGTACGCATACACATAAATGTGTACGTAAGTATTTCTAACGTTAAATGATTGCACACATAAACATATATACTCGTGTATAGATGCATACCATACATAAAGTGCACGTGACTGACAAATGTACAGCCTTGTGATAGAAGGCTGTAGCTATAAAAACAAAACACGTTTGAAATTTGTTCATTATACTTTAAAAACATATGGGTAATTGTACAAGCATTTATATTTAAAATCATTTTCGTAAAATATACAGCAATTGGTCTAATATAAAAAAAAAGATTGAACAAGTTAAGATCTTCCACTTGAAACCACTGGCAAGATGAACCAAGAGTGAGGTATATCTCCGATGTCGATTTCTTCACAAACATTACACATTCTGTTGAGTGTGGTATTATTTCTCAGCGCCCTGGCTCTACTGAGAGTCTTTGATTACACTGGTAAATTCACTGCCCGTGTCTATCCGACTCTAGTTAGTATTTACTGATATAGTTTGAACTCTAGTTTTTTGTATCATTTTTCAAGACAACCGACACATAAACTTAACTCGTCAATGTTGAATTCTAAATACAAAGAAATCCTTCTCATTTCGAATCTGCATTGTTACATTCACACATGCACACACACAAATACATACATACATACATACATACATACATACATACATACATACATACATACATACATACATACATACATACATACATACATACATACATACATACATACATACATACATAACATACATACATACATACATACATACATACATACATACATACATACATACATACATACATACATACATACATACATACATACATCATAAGTAACATACATACATACATACATACATACATACATACATACATACATACATACATACATAACAATCTTATGTCCACAACTAAGCACACACACACCACACACACAGATATATATATATATATATATATATATATATATATATATATATATATATATATATATATATATATATATATATATATATATATATATATATATATATATATATATATATATATATTTGACGGATGACCAATGGAAAGATGATAAGAGTAAAAATGTACGGTTGGACGGCCTGACATTTAGAAAGAAACATTACAGACAGAGAAAAGAACAAACTTACGTCCACATGTCATATTTGGTCCAACCCAGAGCCCGCCTCCGACGCACCAGGCCCTAGTGACGCTGTCTCTGCTCAGCGTATAATTGTCCGTACAGCGGTACTGCAGCATGGTTCCTAGGGCAAAATTTTCTTGCCCGATAGCACCATCATGCATTGCGTGGTGAACATCTGGGGGCCTTTTACATTCGGTCGCCTCTGTAGTAGAAATAATACGATTGTTAATCTTGTGGCACAACAAGGATAATATGGATTACGATAAATGTATTTCGATGATTATACTAATTATATACTAATTATATACTAATTATATACTATATTTTATGATATATTATACTAATACAATAAATTATAGTATAGCTTTGGAGTATTTTCATGCAATTCCTTTTGCTTTTTATTTCGTGTCCTTCTTTACCAAAATTTGAGGGTGGGGTGGAGTGGGCAAACATTAAAAGCATCAAACTTTGCTGCAAAGATTTTGAGAGGCTTTTGATCATCTAATGGATGCTTAATAACTCAGTATAGAAGAATATACGATGTATGTAGCATGGTATTAATGACAGTATAGAATAATATACGATGTATGTAGCATGGTATTAATGACAGTATAAAAGAATATACGATGTATGTAGCATGGTATTAATGACAGTATAGAAGAATATACGATGTATGTAGCATGGTATTAATGACAGTATAGAAGAATATACGATGTATGTAGCATGGTATTAATGACAGTATAGAAGAATATACGATGTATGTAGCATGGTATTAATGATTGTTTTCCTTACAGTTGGAAAGAGGCATAAATGACACCAGGAAGCAGATCCGAAACGATGTAATTTCGATTGCAATTGAAAGTATAAATTGTTCATACTTGTATAAATATTATTTCTATATACATGTACTAAACCTAATTCAAGATTCCCCAGAAAGTAAAATTAGCCCATAAATGCATTATGGAAAGGAAATGTATGCCGGACCACCAATACAATCACCCCTCGCCCAACACCCGTGAAAATTCAAACGAGGTGTGAATGGAAACAAAGCCATAGTGGCAGAGCACTCCCTCCTCCAATAATGAAATATTAAACAGTAGAAATAAATGGTGCAGACCTGCCATTAGATATATAAAACGAGGAACTGATAACTAAAATGGAGACAACATTGATAGCCACGGTAACGAAATGCAGAATGTCTACGTTTGTGGAATACCTGTCAATTTAAACGGGAGACCAAATAGTAACAGTATGCATCCAAGAAGCAAAGAAACTGCCTACGTTTTCTATGTAAAGAGCTTCTAACTAAAACTGGGTTCACAGGGTGTACCCACCACCGAAAATTTACAAGATGCCAACTGACAGGGCGATTCTGTAGTGAACGCCCCAACTCACGCTAAACTTAAGCCAGAAAACCACCTACGCTGAGACGACAGCAGCACAGTTAGAAACATATGAACAGGACTTGGACATGTCGAGTGATGAACACCAAGAAAACAGAGAACAAACCAAAATGAAAGCACTAACAAACATTCATGAAATAAGCCAAGATCTGGATTATGAATATGTCCAAATTAACACTGAAAGTAGTTTCCCATTGGTGGAAGAAAAGACAAATAAAAATAGTAAACATAATCAACAGATTAAAAAGAGATCAAAACTGGAAAATAACCCATATTAGTATATCCTCTAGGCACAAAACGCAGAGGAATCTGAAACAGGAGCAACACCGGGATAAAGTCGTACTCTCTGAGGGAAGGACCCGCGGAGAGAGGAACAGGACAAAAACTAGACAAAATTAAAGGAGAAGAATGAATACAGATGGAAGAGAACTACATTCCACTAATCACCACTCCCTTAGCTTCACAAATAAGAAACGAATGCAGCACAGCTTCGGATTAATGGCCAACAAAGGGCAATATTAATGCAATGGTCAGTCACCCAAGGCCTTCATAATAATAAAGACACATAGTCATGCCGAACATGGGACTACCAATACGATGAATTGCATCAAAACAATGCATAACAACCCCCCTCCAATCAGATTATAGAACAAGGATATGAAAAACGGTGAAATATGGAAAACCAAAATACAAAGCAACCATGATAAAATAAGAACATTATGAATAATATAATGTAAGTATATTTTCACTCTAGCTGTTAGTAGTGACAATTGGCAAAAACATTAATCCCAGCATTCTGGATATTTGAGACCTCAGACCGTCAACAGGTTCTGTTCTGTTGTTTATCGTCACATGGTTAACTGAGTCTGGATCAGTTCATGCCCTTGGCAATGGCACATATGTTTAATTAATTAAGATCCTCTATCTCTAACCCTTACTAAAATCAAGAGCAGAATAGGAAAGCAGGCAGTTATGTAGCTGGGATAGGTACTGTAAGCTACACTGGATTTTAGCTAGTGTTAAAATGTTAGGTTTGATTTACAAAAGTTGTAGGACCCTTACTTTTTGTTTTTATATCATTTGAACCCAAATGCAACATAATAGTGGCAGCGGTACGGATTCCAATAATTCTGTGTGAATTAGTTGGAATTGTTAAATACGTTGGAGTTGTATTTGATAATTCCAAAGCTGTGAATTCACTGAATCTGTGTATGATATTAGCAGTGACTGGTTGTAATGTGTGTTTAACGTTCAGTTTAATTGCTAAGTGTGACTGGTTGTAATGTGTGTTTAACGTTCAGTTTAATTGCTAAGTGCAAAGTGTGTATAAATAAAAAGAATGTACACGTACAGGCCCATAAATTCATAGAATATAATCACTAGTCATGTGAATGTGAATACATGGATATACCCTACAATAAGTACATATAGTTTGTCAGTATGTCGGTAGCTGATGATATATAAGTTGATGGATCAACGTTTGCTTCAAGACAATCAAGAAGACAAGCGGCAATCAGAATTTGATGGAATTTACAGATATTGAGATTCCGGAGTATAAAAAGGTGCTTAACCTTGAACACATGAAACCACCCAAGGAAACAAAGCGAAAACCTAGCGCAAAGAAGAATGAAAGAGTATTGGAGTTAAGACAGAAGGAGTTTGTATGGCAATGGAAAGGGAGAATATAAGGTTAGAATTGACGCGCTTGGAAATTGAGTTGGAAATATTAAAACATCAAGCAAACAAGACGAAAGAAACATCTTCAATGCTATTTAAAGGAAAGCTACAAGAATATAACCAGGAACAAGGAAAAGATATTGTGACTTTCCTAGCAGAGTTTGAATCAATTACAAAACTTGCCAAGTGGTATGGCGAGTTGACAATATTACAGCTAAAAAGTCTTTGGACAGCTGATGCGAGATATGTTGCAACTCAAGCTTGAGGCGATTACCTGGAACTCAGGAAAAGACTGGTTGATCGCTTTGAAAAGAACCCGCAGTAACATTTCACTGCTTCGGTGTGCATGAAGAAGAAAAGCACCGAGACGTATAGTGGTCTGATGGCCAATTTTGATTAGCACATAAATCGTTTCTTGATATTGTGACTCAATCATCTGTCTTCGAGAGGGATTTTCCTTGAAAACGTTGCCACACGATCAAGCACAGTAGATTATTAGGAACACTGGCTCTTGTCCAGTTGAAGAGGCTGCATAAAATTATATTCCCACCAATGTACAACAGCACTGGCAGAATAATAGGTTTCGTCAAAATATACATGTTAATGGTAACAAGACGAATATTCAGACCTTACAGCAGCAAGCGGAACTGACATCGACGTACGACTAGTCCAAACAAAAGAGTAGACAGTGTTATCGATGCAAGCAATACGGACATTTTGCAAGGTATTGACCAACAGATATGAAACATCGTGGAAACATAGTAATTTCTTTTTATAAGCCAAGAATTGGTGAAGGGATTGTTTCGAAACAGGATGTGTAAATGGCGCGTTTTCATGTTTGTGAAGGACATTGTTTCAGATAAGACCTTGATAAGAGAAGATCTAGTTGATGAGAGTTGCAACCTGGAGGAGCACAAAGGTACTTTATAAGCAGCAGTGGGTCCAGCCATTTACCGCACAGTGGGCAGTGGTAAACATGGACACTCCGTATAATAAGGGACCAGCGCAAGTGGGGCTTATTTCAAATGTAAGCGCAGAAGCCCTATTGGGGATGTATATACTTAGTAAGAAGGGGTCATTTGTTGTTAAGAGGTGGATGGTAAAAAAGACTAGACGATGAGAGAACTATGGAGAAAACTGACCAATGTGAGGATGAGGATAAATATGATCAGCGTGATGATACTAAAGCTGAGACACTATCATCAATGAACGCTGATATGCTGTCGAAGCTGCAGACTGTTGGTATTTAATGATTCGAGAGAAGTCCTCGTGAATAGGTTGGGGAGGAGCCAACGGCATTCTTCTATGATAATTATATTTTGCAGAGGAAATAAGAATCTGGTGGTGCGCGTGGATGGGAGCAAATTGTTGTACCAGCAGGAATACGTACAATGGTAATGGAGCTGCTACACGATCGACCCCTTGCAGGTCACTTGGGTTTTGAGAAAACAAAAGAGAGGATTCTCCAATCGTTATTTTGGCCTGGAATGTTTTCCGATGTAAAATGATATTATACATCGTATCATGAATGACAGATGACAGCAAAAGGGACGGCAGGTGAGAAAGCACCAATGGTTTGCCTACCGGTGATAACAGAACCTTTCTCTAAAATTGCAATGGATATTGAAGGACCGTTATCTAGGACGAAGTCGGGACACAAACACATTCTGACTGTGCTTTGAGATGCAACGAGGTGGTCCAAAGCCTTTCCTTCAAATTATATCGAGACAACGAGTGTAGCTAGAGCACTCATTGAACTATTTTACTGAGTGTAAAAACATGCTTATATATGTTAAAAGGCGCTGTTTTGAATGGTGTCCGAACATTAGAGACAATTTACGGCAACGCTGTGACGAAATTTCAAAATTTGAACTGCAAGATTCTTAGTGGCTCTCTCTCTCTCTCTCTCTCTCTCTCTCTCTCTCTCTCTCTCTCTCAATGTAGCTAAATGTAGTAAAAGTTATAGTCACCCTGATTCTTTATATATCACAATTAATTTATTATAATTTTAGTGTACATGGTCAGTGCTATTATCAACCTGGTTCTCGATACATTTTAATAATATATTCATTTTTTTTAAAATACAATCACTGTGATTGCCCTAAACAACAACAACAAAAAGCGGACTGATTTCTACAAGTTATAGCTAGGTATTACCTCCATTTTCGCATTTATGTTTGACTCCATAGTCAGTGGCGAGTATCGCCAAATAAGGACAATGACTCAGACCTATGATACAGCATGGAAGACAAATACGATAAAGACCCTATTGATTGGTATCATATTTCAGAAAAATTATATCCGAAACTATTCGTTTTTAAATTACGACGCAGTCTCTAAACAACGATTGCGTACACTTTTATACGATTGGGTAGAGATGGAGGCCGTGACCTTTCTAGATTACTCTTGTAATAACTGTGTTCAAAACATAACGAATTAATTACAGTATATACATGTCTGACTCGATGTCAGTACAATAGACTAATGGATACAGAAGAAATTAGATACAATGTATCGTTGACAATAGTAATGGGTACATGCAGATACGTTATTTAAAGTGTAAACGTAAATCAGTTAGACAATCAAAAGACGACTAGTAGGTTGGTATTCTATGTAACAGTTTCTAATATGAATAACAGCCTATTTTGTGTTGATGAGGACATATGTATATTTCTATCTTTTCATCAATGCTAAACTCCCAAAACGCTGTGTTTGGAGCAAAAGCCTCACATTTAAATTTAAATATCAGAAACTCCACTTTTGTAATACGAAATACAAAACTACACGATGATAATTCTAGCGCAGAGAAAGTCGAATGGAAGTTGAAACAAATCACCAAAATTATTATGAAAAAATCCGTGTATCGAAAATAATCGCCGTGAAAATATGTCCCACTTTCAAATAATTCGTTCTTATCTTGCATTCGTTAATATTCCCAGAGAGACCTCTTCACTCTTTAACGTATTTGGGTTTACAGTCGTCCAGTCGACCTTAATCGTCATACAAAAACAACTATCAACAATTCGCTTTGATTGAGGATGACCCTTGATCCAGTAAATTGCTGACATTTGCATATATTTCAAAACATTGAGGCAGAACCATCTGGGTCCGGAAAGACTCAATTATTATAGGGCCATCTGGGTCCGCAAAGACTCAATTATTATAGGGCCATATGGGTATGGAAAGATTATTATAGGACCATCTGGATCCGGAAAGTCTCAATGATTATAGGGCCATCTGGGTCGGGAAAGTCTCACGTATTATAGAACCATCTGGGTCCGGAAAGTCTCAATTATTATAGGGCCATCTGGGTCGGGAAAGTCTCAATTATTATAGAACTATTATAGAACCATCCGGGTTCGGAAAGTCTCAATTATTATAGGGCCATCTGGGTCCAGAAAGATTATTATAGGACCATCTGGATCCGGAAAGTCTCAATGATTATAGGACCATCTGGGTTGGGAAACACTCAAATATTATACGGTCATCTGGGCCCGGAAAGACGCAATTATTATAGAGTCATCTGGGCCCGGAAAAACTCATGTATTGTAAGACAATCTGGGTCAAGAAAGTCTCAATTATTATAGACCCATCTGGGTAAGGAATGTCTTAATTATTATAGGGTCATCTGGGTCCGGACAGACGCAATTATTATAGGGTTATCTGTGTCCGGAAAGACTCAAGTATGTTAGGGCCATATGGGTAAGAAAAGACTCAATTATAATAGGGCCATCTGGGTCTGGAAAGACTAGATTATTATTGGGCCATCTGGGTAAGAAAAGATCCAATTATTATAGGACCATCTGCGTCTTGAAAGACTCAATTATGTTAGAGACATCTGGGTCTGGACATATGCGATTATTATTGGGCCATCTGGGTCTGGAAAGACTCAATTCTTATAGGGCCATCTGGGTAAGAAAAGACTCAATTATTATAGTTCATTCTGGGTAAGAAAAGACTCCATTATTATAGGGCCTTCTGGGTCCTAAAAGACTCAATTATAGAGCCATATGGGTAAGAAAACACTCAATTATTACTCATATGATACCGAGTTATATTTAGTGGCGCCGTCAGTTAATGACCAACGATACTACAGTGTGCTGAAGGATTTTAATGATAATGCGAAGCAGATTTATCTGATAAATCGGCCGGGGATTATATTATTTATTTTATTATATCGGTGAGGCTCCGACGGTCAGCAATATCAACAATTTCGTAATGTACGATGACGTCATAATCATCATCATCATCAGTCCCTTAACCTAGTGTTGCCATTGAGGCACTGTGCTGCTGAATATCTGACCACTCCCCTCGACTTTTCACAATCATGTGTCAATGACTGTGTCTCCGCATAACGTTTCCTTGTCCAATCTGTGATGTTTTCAGTCCAAGTTTTTCTCTGTCTGCCTCTCCTTCTGCCACCCTGGACGCTGCTCTGCAGTACTATTGGGGATAGACTGTTGGCTCTAGTGACATAGCCATACCATTTCAGCTTTCTCTATTTTTCAGTGGTGAGGAGGTCTTCATATTGGCCTACTTTGTGCCTGATAGTGTTACGATCTTTTTCATTTGTGATGTGGTCCATGTAAGAGATGCCATTTCATGTGCCTGGATTCTTCGTTGTAATTGTGTTGTCAATGTCCAGGCCTCACATGAATACAAAAAGACTGAGATGACTAGTGCTCTCAATATTCTGATTTTGTTCACCAGATGGGTCTTAGCTTTGACATAACTGCCGTTGTTTGTGCTGCTCGTGAAAAAAGTTCTGCTCTTGATTCCTCTTCGGTGATTATGGAACCAAGATATTTAAACTGGCCCAATGTTCTAGTTTCTGTGTTCTGACTTTAATCTTGGCTGAGATTTGTTTGCCACTCATTGTCATCAGCGTTTTATTCTTGGCGTTTAACTCCATGTCAAAACTGGAAGATGTTTCATCCAGGTTCTTCACTAAGGTACGACGACGTGATCTTAGACAAATAAAAAAGCAGCAGCTCGGATATTGTCTCGAGGCAAAAATAAAAACAACCGATATTATCAATGCTACTCAGCAATATACTGAAATTCTCAACTTCATAAGAGATAAATGCAATATTCTGGAGGTATTGGTTGATACACACACGCTGAAAAATATTCATCGGACCTGGTGCTCCTGTTACATGGATATAAACAAATGTAAAACCTTTCTCTCACAAGCGCAGGCGACCGCACATGAATTTGCCACAATTAATTTTCATGTTCCCAGATCAAATTATCGCATTGGTCTCGATAAAATGTTTGGTTCAGACGGCAAACATCATTTTGTTTTATCATCCACTCACTGCATCAACAATAACAAAATATTACTTTAAGACCAGATGAGTTTTCGCCCCTTGCTTGACTCTCATAAAAAAAACAACATAGGCAGTATATGCAGGGTTCATGAAAACATCCGACAAAGTTGCTGATGAGCGAGTTTCTGGAATTACTTTTATTTGATTTGGAGTTTTAGCGTAGCTTTAAAAGAATTTCAGTCGTATGGCTACAATGTCTGCAGTGAGGCAGTTTTTAGTGATGTCTTGAACTGGGGCATGATGCCGCAGACATGTAGCATGATGTCCCACCCAGTCACATTATCCTGACACCAGGCCGACCAGTCCTAACACTAACCTCTTAATGCTGAGTGCCAAGCGAGGCATCTGTTAGTAGCATTTTTGTAAATCTTTGGTATGACTCAGCCGAGGATCGAACACACGACCTCCCGCTTCCGCGGCGGACGCTCGAACCACTAGGCCACCGGAGCGGTGCTGAAGTTAATCGTCCTTGTTCTAATTATGCTCGACACAGTACACTTCTCCACTACACTACTTCCACGTTTAATAAATAACATGTGAGCTAGGTAAATGGGATAAGAACATGAAAGTATTATGTTCTAATTTGTATGACTCTTTGATCATAGATAAATAACAATTTGAGGAGAATTCAACAGACCATTTATTTCATTTGAATGCAAAGTGAACATTCAAATGCCAATTCTAGTATTGTCAATTACATTTCATATACTCAATGTCCTATCACACGTCCAAAAATACAGAATGCGGAGAATGAATTCCAATAGTCTTTAATGTGTTGTTTTACTAAAAGTATTGTATGTGGTGATTTACCAATAGTTTTTAATGTATTGATGTACAAATAGTCTAGATTGTGCTGATGGACCATAATGATACAATCCAGTATGTCTCTGAATGATCCCACAGTAATATCCAATTTTAGCACATTGCAATTCCCATGAATGATTTAAATAAATGGTTCTTTTTATAGGACCATCTAATGATACAATCCAGTATGTCTCTGAATAATTCCAAAGCAATATCCAATTTGAGCACATTGAAAGTTGCAGGAAATATTTAAATAAATGATTCTTTTAAACTTATATCTAGCCACAACTAAAAATGATTTGATAGACTGATATTAAGATCGGAATAGATACATTGTTTACAAGACCTCTTTAAATACATCTCCACTTGACCTGTGTTGCAATAGCATTTTCTTAAAGCTAACGGAAAATTCTTCAATTTTGTCAACAAAATTCGCTTTCAAAATATGCCAAAATCGCAAACATTGTTGGGACTTGAGCTCAATTTTAAGTAAATATCTTACAACAAATGACAGAAGTCGGATAAACCAAAACCCTACCCTCAATCACGGATATGAGTCAAGTACAATATAAATTCAATATGCAACAAACTAATAAATTCTCCTTCGTTAAATATGCTTGCCTCCGACTGCCATTGTTTTCAAGACTGAACAACGTTATTAATAGATTTTCAGGCCAAGGTAAAGACGTCAGCAAATATTTATATAATTACTTTTAACAAGATAAATGTCAAAAACTTGCATCTGAAGGTCAAGCTTTTTCTTTTTTGACCTTTGCCTTTGCACCAGGGGCCTGATTATGGCCCGTGAGGCACTCCTTAAGTAAGTCACGATTTAATTAGGCTATTGTTTCATCTCAATTGTTCAAAAGTTTTAGTCCAGACATGTAAACATGTCACTTAGATCAAGTTACAGAGTTACATTTTCTCTTGATACCAGTCTGATTTTTGAGCAAAGGAACTACTGTGGTAGCCAATATTCCGTGAAGTCATAATGTATATATGTGGATTCCATAAAAAGTGGATTCCTTGCCCATAACGTGTTGCAAAGTGCGACACAGACAACAGTGGAAAAACAATCACCCATACGCACACATAAAAACAGTAAATAAATAACTAATGATAAAATCACCCACACGCACACATCAAACCAATAAACAAATAACTAATGAAAAAAATCAGCCATACGCACACATAAAAACAGTAAATACATAAATAATGATAAAATCAGCCATATGTACACATAAAAATCAGCTGCAGAGATTATAGCGTTTATTCAAAGCCAATATAATTTGTACCACGGTGTTCGTATGGTACAAAATTAAAAATCAATTGCTACTAAAATCATGTTTAAAACGTTAAGTGTAGAATCTGCATCAGGGAGTCACTATCTAACAATGAAACTGAATTAACAGAAATGCTTGCAGGTAGGTGTGACGCTGTCAAAGAAATGCCAGACACATTTTTCTTTTATATCAGGGCTGTAAAGAACATAAAAATGCGAATTTTCATTTTGGTTCACCGTCCAAATATATCTGCAACTCAGCTTATGAATCAGTGAAAAACATTTTACATTAATCGGAATAATAAAGTAGCGTAGCTTTTAAGGAATAATACGCATCTCGCTATGGAAACTTATTAAAAAGAGTCCAATGGATTTTTATTATAAAACAAGTTCAAAATAGACAAAATCGACATAAGTATAATAAATGGTATGATTGGTGATCAGCTTTGTCAGATACCAACGCCAAAAATGACATTCTGGGATAAAACAACATATGTTGTGTCCGGTGGTCATATTCACTGTTCATTCATCTTGTAATTTAAAACAAGCAGCATAGACCCTATTTTGTACTCACAAAACGGACCACAATAGACACTATATCAATATATTGCACCGAAACAATAGCAAATACCCTATGCTGCATCATCGAAACGGTACAAACGTATCGACATTCTCCTTTACTCACAAAAGGGACCACACAATAAAAGATTATATCCTTTACTCACAAAAGGGACCACACAATAACAGATTATATCCTGTACTCACTAAAGGGACCACATAATAAACCCGACCCTATCCTGTACTCACTAAAGGGACCACACAATAACAGATTATATCCTGTACTCGCTAGGGACCACACAATAACAGATTATATCCTGTACTCACTCAAGGGACTACACGATAACATATTATATCCTGTACTCACTAAAAGGACTACACAATAACATATTATATCCTGTACTCACTAAAGGGACCACACAATAAACCCGACCCTATCCTGTACTCACTAAAGGAACCACCCAATAAACCCGACCCTATCCTGTACTCACTAAAGGGACCACACAATAAACCCGACCCTATCCTGTACTCACTAAAGGAACCACACAATAACAGCATAGACTCTATGTTGCAATCACAAGCCGGACCACACAAGAATATAAGCTATATCCCGTACTCACACAACGGATCACACAATAGCATAAGCCTTGTCCTGTACTCACAAAATGGACCACATTATAATATATGCCTTTTCCTGTACTCAAAAAACGGACCACACAAAATATAGGTCTTGTCCTGTACTCATAAAATGGACCAAATAGCTTAGGTCAAATCCCGTACTTACTAAACAGACCACAGAATAACATAGGCCTTGTACTGTACTCACAAAACGGACCACATAATTACGTAGGCCATATCCCGTATTCACTAAATGGACCACACACAATAAAATAGGCCTTTTACTGTACTCACAAAACGGACATATATAATAAAGTAGGGCGTATCCAGTACTCACTAAACGGGCTTCAAAATAAGATTATGAGAATGTAGCCGTCATTGCAGTCATATTTTACGAAGGATTCAAATTTGTTTTTGGGATCAAAATCTGTGCGACCGTTTGGAATGACGTGATTTGTGTCAGGGCATATGATATATAAGATGGCAGGAAAAAGCTGAAAATTGGGTGGGATTTTTAAAAAAATCTTATCATGTGGTAATAGTACAGCAGTCACGAAACAGATAACAAAATAACATAGACCGTTTCCCGTACACATAAAACACCAAAATCACGAAGACCCTATCATATAGTCATGAAAAATACCATTGAACCCAGTGTAAAACTAACCAAAATCTCCACACACAAAAAACAATCTTTAGTCTTATTCAGCCTGACATATTAATGAGTTAGAAATATCGCGTAGTTAGGGCTTCCCACATGGCGAAGATCACACGAAGGCACTCGATAGTCTGGCTGTATTAGAGAAAATAAGACACAAGTCGTTTTTTTTCTCAGTACTCTATTATCGGTATTCAACATGTATAGTTATAAGAATAAAGAAGCTCCACGCAGATAATGATTCCGATGCCAAGAGTCTGTCCTTACTTACACAAAATTTATACAAATCTTTCTTTATCCAGTTAGTGCGTCAGTTCAATTTTTGTGATAAGACATTGTAATGGATAAAGAACCTGTTCTACCGGCGCATATTACGAAGAGAGATTTATGTGTGAACTTTTCAAAGTTAGAAGAGAGTTATACCAGATACATGTTAGTCCAAGAATACAGATACCTTACCTACTGTTCTATCAACGATGCAAACGGGCACATTGCCACTCCAAGTCCCATCTGCCTGACACACGCGAGCTTGCATCCCTCTGAGAATGTAGCCGTCATTGCAATAATATTTTGCGAAGGATCCAAACTTGTTGTTGGGATCAAACTCCATGCGACCATTTGAAATGGCGTGATTTGTGTCTGGGCATCTGAGATCTGAGATGACAGTGAAACAAAGATTTATTGGGTGTTTTTCGTTTAAAACTTAAAGTGATAATAGTGAGCTAAAATCAATAAGTATTGTCTCTGGTAATGGTAGTAGTGGTGATGATTTGTGTAATGATAGTGATGATGTTAGTATTAGATGTTGTAATAAACGTTAGCTTTTTGAAGATGGCGATTGAGATTTTAGTAAGAGTACTTTGATAGTAGTGGTACTTGTGTCGTTGAGTATGAGTATTTTTGGCAGTAGTCGTACTTGTGTAGTACAGTATGAGTATTTTTGGCAGTAGTGGTACTTGTGCCCGTAAGTTTGAATATTTCGGTAGTAGTGGTACTTGTGTCGTTAAGGATGAGTATTTTTGGCAGTAGTGGTACTTGTGTCCGTAATTATGAGAATTTAGTAGCAGTGGTAATTGTGTCCGTAAGTATGAGTAATTTTGGCTGTAATGGTACTTGTGTCGTTGAGTATGAGTATTTTTGGTAGTAGTGGTAATTGTGTCCGTAAGTATGAGTATTTCGGTAGTAGTGGTAATTGTGTCCGTAAATATGAGTATTTTGGTAGCAGTGGTAATTATGTCCGTAAGAATGAGTATTTTGGTAGCAGTGGTAATTGTGTCCGTAAGTATGAGTATTTTGGTAGCAGTGGTAATTGTGTCCGTAAGTATGAGTATTTTGGTAGCAGTGGTAATTGTGTCCGTAAGTATGAGTATTTCGTTAGTAGTGGTACTTGTGTCCGTAAGTATGAGTATTTGTTGCAGTAGTGGTACTTATTTCCGCACAGAAAATCTTTTTTTGTTCTAACCTATAACCAGATCTTCCCTTCTGGGTTCCAACACTAAGTATATATTCTATTTTATTAACCCTAGGGGTGAAATTATTGGTATACACAGCTGACAGTTCTATTATGGAGACTTGCTCCATTTAATCAATTGGAACTCAGTTATTAAGCTGTGCAATCTAAGGAAGTATAATAACTGTCAAGGAATTGCACGCACTTCGCTGGAGTGTTGTTTGAAAGGTTAATGGCATGCTTACTCTCGTTCACGCAGCTGAGTCCACAAAACCCATCACATTTACACGATTTTCTGGAGCTGACACAGTCGCTGTCCTTCTCACAGCTTTTCCTACATGTTCTTCCTGCCAAGTGAGCTTGTCTGGTCGGACATTCCTCGATTTGTTGACCTAAAGGAAACAACAACAAAAAAGACGTATTAATAAACTCGCTTCTTAGAAGTCTGGACAAACCTGATAATAATGCATTGCCCTGACTCAAAGCATCCTAATATTTACGTAAAATAATTCGGTCCGTTCAAGCAATTGTTTTATGTCAACATTATTATCGGCTGATGAAATGAAGCACTGCTGTAATCAATATCAAGTAAAAACAAAGAAACCTGTTTTCAGATTAATATTTATCACAGATATTATTTAATTGTGCAATTAAGAGGAGATAAAGCGCATTATATACTAATAATGTCAATAGTTTGCCTGTAAAATATATTACAATTTCGGTAAGGATTTCAGTGTTCAAAAGGATATACATCTTGACGAATACGTTAATCCTTTGCTGACAAGAAAAGATTTCGTCTATCATTGTACTTTGTTTTCACTTAATAAAGGATACGTTTTAAGTTGTTTATTGATTTTAAATTTTGCTGTAATATTCATCAACGATCATTATAAACCAAGGAAGCTACTGACAGATAACGTACAACATTTTCAATAGCCATACTTAAGTGAGTCAAATTACATTCCTTAACATTTTTCTAAATGACCTTTACTTTTGCTGACATAACGTATTGAGTATTGATTATTACAGATTTTTGTTGACATAACGTATTGAGTATTGATTATTACAGATTTTTGCTGACATAACGTATTGAGTATTGATTATTACAGATTTTTGTTGACATAACGTATTGAGTATTGATTATTACAGATTTTTGTTGACATAACGTATTGAGTATTGATTATTACAGATTTTTGCTGACATAACGTATTGAGTATTGATTATTACAGATTTTTGCTGACATAACGTATTGAGTATTGATTATTACAGATTTTTGCTGACATAACGTATTGAGTATTGATTATTACAGATTTTTGCTGACATAACGTATTGAGTATTGATTATTACAGATTTTTGCTGACATAACATATTGAGTATTGATTATTACAGATTTTTGCTGACATAACGTATTGAGTATTGATTATTACAGATTTTTGCTGACATAACGTATTGAGTATTGATTGTTACAGATTTTTGTTGACATAACGTATTGAGTATTGATTATTACAGATTTTTGTTAATAAAAAAGTATATGTCAGATACAGCTCGCATGAAACACCTAGACTACTCAGACATAGCCTATAGACTGACACAGTGTCTAGACTACTCAGACATAGCCTATAGACTGACACAGTGTCTAGACTACTCAGACATAGCCTATAGACTGACACAGTGTCTAGACTACTCAGACATAGCCTATAGACTGACACAGTGTCTAGACTACTCAGACATAGCCTATAGACTGACACAGTGTCTAGACTACTCAGACATAGCCTATAGACTGACACAGTGTCTAGACTACTCAGACATAGCCTATAGACTGACACAGTGTCTAGACTACTCAGACATAGCCTATAGACTGACACAGTGTCTAGACTACTCAGACATAGCCTATAGACTGACACAGTGTCTAGACTACTCAGACATAGCCTATAGACTGACACAGTGTCTAGACTACTCAGACATAGCCTATAGACTGACACAGTGTCTAGACTACTCAGACATAGCCTATAGACTGACACAGCGTCTAGACTACTCAGACATAGCCTATAGACTGACACAGCGTCTAGACTACTCAGACATAGCCTATAGACTGACACAGTGTCTAGACTACTCATACTGTAATGACTTCCACAGCGTCCAGATTACTCATAGTCCATAGGCTTCCACAGCGTCTAGACTACTCAGACATAGTCCATAGGCTTCCACAGCGTCTAGACTACTCAGACATAGTCCATAGACTGACACAGCGTCCAGATTACTCAAAGTCCATAGGCTTCCACAGCGTCTAGACTACTCAGACATAGTCCATAGGCTGACACAGCGTCCAGATTACTCAGACATAGTCCATAGGCTAAACCGCGTCTATACTACTCATAGTCCATAGGCTGATACAGACTCAGACATAGTCCATAGGCTGACACAGACTCAGACATAGTCCATAGGCTGACACAGACTCAGACATAGTCCATAGGCTGACACAGCGTCTAGATTACTCATAAACCAACATCTTTATTCAAGCTTTGCGAAATAGTTAACCATCCCTGTCCCACCAGAGAGAGAGAGAGAGAGAGAGAGAGAGAGAGAGAGAGAGAGAGAGAGAGAGAGGGCTTTTGAGTCACACACAATATTTATGGGATTTAACTGATTTCATGTTGTCTGTATTACACATTTTATCCGAATGGTAGCAGAATTAAAATTAAGGCAGAACAACAATCTTAAAGAAAGTTCTTTTATTTTATCGCCAAGATAAGTTCATCAGGGCTGAAGGCTCCTTAATCGTAGATAGCAAAAGTAGGTTATGCTTAATCACCCTAAAACCCTTAAAACCCTTAAAACACTTACAAAAAAATCCCGAAAGTGCACGCACTCGAGCGGAAATGAATTAAAATAACCCAAAAATAATGAATTGGAGGGAGAAAAAAATGATTATTAGAAAACCAGCCAGAGCCGCAGACAGGATTTATGGGCCGTAAATGTTTTTTTAGTAGGTCCCCATATGAATTACAAATCGTGACGACGGTAGGCTCCTTACTAGTATGGGTTCTTGGAAGTTTGCCCTTGTTGTCCTATTATGTCGGTGGTCCTATAATCAGTAATGAATTCAAATAACCTAATTATTATTAATGAAAACAGAGATTTAAAGTGTAACTTAATATTATTTTGTGAATAATAACAATAAGAATTATCACGACGTACTTTAAAAGTTTCAAACGTAGTGGTACGGTTTTCATTGGGGGTGGGGTGGATGGAGGCGATGAAACTAAAAGTTATTATTACCCCCCAAATAATTGACCGATTAAGAAATGCATTAAATATAACGATTTTTAAATACAATTCAACGAGTCTAGGAAAGATAGACAGAGATTATTTTATAAGACAACGTACGCTAAGTTTCCCATTCCACGTTTACAATACATGTGACAATTAACTAATTGTAATTATTATTATTATTGTTGTTGTTGTTGTTGTTGTTGTTGTTAATGCTTAATGATGATAGCCAGATCCTATCAAACGAAGTAAGTAAGGTGCCTTACATACGTGAATATACATATAATGCATTTTACGGATATAAAAGAGTGAATGAAATGTCATGGGCCAAGTGTCATAAAGGAAGTATCAGGAGAAGTTAAATTAGAGAATTATTAAATTGATGGTAATCCTATCCACTAAAACTTCAACTTTGAAAGCTGCATTGGATATTTTGCTTATTTTTGGTAAGGTAGACGCCATGAATTTGGTTTAACAACATAATTTATTTACCTGTTGAACATAAGTTTCCCTGACATGAAACGATAAACACTAAAATAGATCCTGGAATTTTGATCTACGATATTAAAGATGTTATTTAAAAAAAATTGAATATTAAAAAATGTACCTTGCAAAAATAGAGAGAGATCAGAAAAAAAGACATTTCCTTGAAAATATTAAAATGGAATAAAAGTGAGATCCAGAGCATTAAAGACTTCGACAGGACAGCATCCAATGAAATCATTCATTCCAGAAAAGTGAAAGAATTAAAATAGACAGATACAGTTACTTTACATTGAAACTGTTGACATGTAGCTATAAAATAATTAAAATGGACCGATACAGTCACCTCACATTGAAACTGTTGACATGTAGCTATAACAGAATTAAAATGGACCGATACAGTCACCTCACATTGAAACTGTTGACATGTAGCTATAAAATAATTAAAATGGACCGATACAGTCACCTCACATTGAAACTGTTGACATGCAGCTATAACAGAATTAAAATGGACCGATACAGTCACTTCACATTGAAACTGTTAACATGTAGCTATAATAGAATTAAAATGGACCGATACAGTCACTTTACATTGAAACTGTAGACATGTAGCTATAAAATAATTAAAATGGACCGATACAGTCACCTCACATTGAAACTGTTGACATGTAGCTATAATATAATTAAAATGGACCGATACAGTCACTTCACATTTAAACTGTTGACATGTAGCTACAACAGAATTAAAATGGACCGATACAGTCACTTCACATTGAAACTGTTGACATGTAGCTATAACAGAATTAAAATGGACCGATACAGTCACTTCACATTGAAACTGTTGACATGTAGCTTTAAAATATTTTAAATGGACCGATACAGTCACTTTATATTGAAACTGTTGACATGTAGCTATAACAGAATTAAAATGGACCGATACAGTCACTTCACATTGAAACTGTTGACATGTAGCAATAAAATAATGAAAATGGACCGATACAGTCACCTCACATTGAAACTGTTGACATGTAGATATAACAGAATTAAAATGGACCGATACAGTCACCTCACATTGAAACTGTTGACATGTAGCTATAACAGAATTAAAATGGACCGATACAGTCACTTCACATTGAAACTGTTGACATGTAGCTATAAAATAATTAAAATGGACCGATACAGTCACCTCACATTGAAACTGTTGACATGTAGCTATAACAGAATTAAAATGGACCGATACAGTCACCTCACATTGAAACTGTTGACATGTAGATATAACAGAATTAAAATGGACCGATACACTCACCTCACATTGAAACTGTTGACATGTAGCTATAACAGAATTAAAATGGACCGATACAGTCACTTCACATTGAAACTGTTGACATGTAGCTATAACAGAATTAAAATGGACCGATACAGTCACCTCACATTGAAACTGTTGACATGTAGCTATAACAGAATTAAAATGGACCGATACAGTCACCTCACATTGAAACTGTTGACATGTAGCTATAACAGAATTAAAATGGACCGATACAGTCACCTCACATTGAAACTGTTGACATGTAGCTATAACAGAATTAAAATGGACCGATACAGTCACCTCACATTGAAACTGTTGACATGTAGCTATAACAGAATTAAAATGGACCGATACATTCACTTCACATTGAAACTGTTGACATGTAGCTATAAAATAATTAAAATGGACCGATACAGTCACCTCACATTGAAACTGTTGACATGTAGCTATAACAGAATTAAAATGGACCGATACAGTCACCTCACATTGAAACTGTTGACATGTAGCTATAACAGAATTAAAATGGACCGATACAGTCACCTCACATTGAAACTGTTGACATGTAGCTATAACAGAATTAAAATGGACCGATACACTCACCTCACATTGAAACTGTTGACATGAAGCTATAACAGAATTAAAATGGACCGATACAGTCACTTCACATTGAAACTGTTGACATGTAGCTATAAAATAATTAAAATGGACCGATACAGTCACCTCACATTGAAACTGTTGACATGTAGCTATAACAGAATTAAAATGGACCGATACAGTCACCTCACATTGAAACTGTTGACATGTATCTATAACAGAATTAAAATGGACCGATACAGTCACCTCACATTGAAACTGTTGACATGTAGCTATAACAGAATTAAAATGGACCGATACAGTCACCTCACATTGAAACTGTTGATATGTAGCTATAACAGAATTAAAATGGACCGATACAGTCACCTCACATTGAAACTGTTGACATGTAGCTATAAAATAATTAAAATGGACCGATACAGTCACCTCATATTGAAACTGTTGACATGTAGCTATAATAGAATTAAAATGGACCGATACAGTCACTTTACGTTGAAACTGTGGACATGTAGCTATAAAATAATTAAAATGGACCGATACAGTCACTTTACATTGAAACTGTCGACATGCAGCTATAAAATAATTAACATGGACCGATACAGTCACTTTACGTTGAAACTGTTGACATGTAGCCATAAAATAATTAAAATGGACCGATACAGTCACCTCACATTGAAACTGTTGACATGTAGCTATAACAGAATTAAAATGGACCGATACAGTCAGCTCACATTGAAACTGTTGACATGTAGCTATAACAGAATTAAAATGGACCGATACAGTCACCTCACATTGAAACTGTTGACATGTAGCTATAACAGAATTAAAATGGACCGATACAGTCACTTCACATTGAAACTGTTGACATGTAGCTATAAAATAATTAAAATGGACCGATACAGTCACCTCACATTGAAACTGTTGACATGTAGCTATAACAGAATTAAAATGGACCGATACAGTCACCGCACATTGAAACTGTTGACATGTAGCTATAACAGAATTAAAATGGACCGATACAGTCACCTCACATTGAAACTGTTGACATGTAGCTATAACAGAATTAAAATGGACCGATACACTCACCTCACATTGAAACTGTTGACATGTAGCTATAACAGAATTAAAATGGACCGATACAGACACTTCACATTGAAACTGTTGACATGTAGCTATAACAGAATTAAAATGGACCGATACAGTCACCTCACATTGAAACTGTTGACATGTAGCTATAACAGAATTGAAATGGACCGATACAGTCACTTTACATTCAAACTGTCGACATGTAGCTATAAAATAATTAAAATGGACCGATACTGTCACTTCACATTGAAACTGTTGACATGTAGCTATAAAATAATTAAAATGGACCGATACAGTCACTTCACATTGAAACTGTCGACATGTAGCTATAAAATAATTAACATGGACCGATACAGTCACTTAACGTTGAAACTGTCGACATGTAGCCATAAAATAATTAAAATGGACCGATACAGTCACTTTACGTTGAAACTGTCGACATGTAGTTATAAAATAAATAAAATGGACCGATACAGTCACTTTATATTGAAACTGTCGACATGTAGTTATAAAATAATTAAAATGGACCGATACAGTCATTTCATATTGAAACTGTTGACATGTAGCTATAATAGAATTAAAATAGACCGATACAGTCACTTTACATTGGAACTGTCGACATGTAGCTATAAAATAATTAAAATGGACCGATACAGTCACTTTACATTGAAACGGTTGACATGTAGCTATAAAATAATTAAAATGGACCGATACCGTCACTTCACATTGAAACTGTTGACATGTAGCTATAATAGAATTAAAATGGAACGATACAGTCACCTCACATTGAAACTGTTGACATGTAGCTATAACAGAATTAAAATGGACCGATACAGTCACCTCACATTGAAACTGTTGATATGTAGCTATAAGAGAATTAAAATGGACCGATACAGTCACCTGACATTGAAACTGTTGACATGTAGCTATAAAATAATTAAAATGGACCGATACAGTCACCTCATATTGAAACTGTTGACATGTAGCTATAATAGAATTAAAATGGACCGATACAGTCACTTTACGTTGAAACTGTGGACATGTAGCTATAAAATAATTAAAATGGACCGATACAGTCACTTTACATTGAAACTGTCGACATGTAGCTATAAAATAATTAACATGGACCGATACAGTCACTTTACGTTGAAACTGTTGACATGTAGCCATAAAATAATTAAAATGGACCGATACAGTCACCTCACATTGAAACTGTTGACATGTAGCTATAACAGAATTAAAATAGACCGATACAGTAACTTCACATTGAAACTGTTAACATGTAGCTATAAGAGAATTAAAATGGACCGATACAGAAACTTTACATTGAAACTGTCGACATGTAGCTATAAAATAATTAAAATGGACCGATACAGTCTTCACATTTCAACTGTCAACATGTAGCTATAAAATAATTAAAATGGACCGATACAGTCACTTCACATTGAAACGGTTGACATGTAGCTATAATAGAATTAAAATGGACCGATACAGTCACTTCACATTGAAACTGTTGACATGTAGCTATAAAATAATTAAAATGGATCGATACAGTCACTTTACATTGAAACTGTTGACATGTAGCTATAAAATAATTAAAATGGACCGATACAGTCACTTCACAGTGAAACTGTTGACATGTAGCTATAAAATAATTAAAATGGACCGATACAGTCACTTTACATTGAAACTGTCGACATGTAGCTATAAAATAATTAAAATGGACCGATACAGTCATTTCATATTGAAACTGTTGACATGTAGCTATAATAGAATTAAAATATACCGATACAGTCACTTCACATTGAAACTGTAGACATGTAGCTATGATAGAATTAAAATGGACCGATACAGTCACTTTGCATTGAAACTGTCGACATGTAGCTATAAAATAATTAAAATGGACCGATACAGTCACTTTACATTGAAATTGTCGAGATGTAGCTATAAAATAATTAAAATGGACCGATACAGTCACCTCACATTGAAACTGTCGACATGTAGCTATAAAATAATTAAAATGGACCGATACAGTCACTTTACATTAAAACTGTTGACATGTAGCTATAAAAAAATTAAAATGGACCGATACAGTCACTTTACATTGAAACTGTTGACATGTAGATATAAAATAATTAAAATGGACCGATACAGTCACTTCACATTGAAACTGTTGACATGTAGCTATAAAATAATTAAAATGGACCGATAGAGTCACTTCACATTGAAACTGTAGACATGTAGCTATAATAGAATTAAAATGGACCGATACAGTCACCTCACATTGAAACTGTTGACATGTAGCTATAAAATAATTAAAATGGACCGATACAGTCACTTTGCATTGAAACTGTCGACATGTAGCTATAAAATAATTAAAATGGACCGATACAGTCACTTTACATTGAAACTGTCGACATGTAGCTATAAAATAATTAAAATGGACCGATACAGTCACTTTACATTCAAACTGTCGACATGTAGCTATAAAATAATTAAAATGGACCGATACTGTCACTTCACATTGAAACTGTTGACATGTAGCTATAAAATAATTAAAATGGACCGATACAGTCACTTTACATTGAAACTGTTGACATGTAGCTATAAAAGAATTAAAATGGACCGATACAGTCACTTTACATTGAAACTGTTGACATGTAGCTATAATAGAATTAAAATGGACAGATACAGTCACTTTACATTGAAACTGTAGACATGTAGCTATAATAGAATTAAAATGGACCGATACAGTCACTTTACAGTGAAACTGTTGACATGTAGCTATAAAATAATTAAAATGGACCGATACAGTCACTTTAAATTGAAACTGTCGACATGTAGCTATAAAATAATTAAAATGGACCGATACAGTCATTTCATATTGAAACAGTTGACATGTAGCTATAATAGAATTAAAATAGACCGATACAGTCACTTCACATTGAAACTGTAGACATGTAGCTATAATAGAATTAAATTGGACCGATACAGTCACCTCACATTGAAACTGTTGACATGTAGCTATAAAATAATTAAAATAGACCGATACAGTCACTTTGCATTGAAACTGTCGAAATGTAGCTATAAAATAATTAAAATGGACCGATACAGTCACTTCACATTGAAACTGTCGACATGTAGCTATAAAATAATTAACATGGACCGATACAGTCACTTTACGTTGAAACTGTCGACATGTAGCCATAAAATAATTAAAATGGACCGATACAGTCACTTTACGTTGAAACTGTCGACATGTAGCCATAAAATAAATAAAATGGACCGATACAGTCACTTTACGTTGAAACTGTCGACATGTAGTTATAAAATAAATAAAATGGACCGATACAGTCACTTTATATTGAAACTGTCGACATGTAGTTATAAAATAATTAAAATGGACCGATACAGTCATTTCATATTGAAACTGTTGACATGTAGCTATAATAGAATTAAAATAGACCGATAAAGTCACTTTACATTGGAACTGTCGACATGTAGCTATAAAATAATTAAAATGGACCGATACAGTCACTTTACATTGAAACGGTTGACATGTAGCTATAAAATAATTAAAATGGACCGATACCGTCACTTCACATTGAAACTGTTGACATGTAGCTATAATAGAATTAAAATGGAACGATACAGTCACTTTACATTGAAACTGTAGACATGTATCTATAAAATAATTAAAATGGACCGATACAGTTATTTCATATTGAAACTGTTGACATGTAGCTATAATAGAATTAAAATGGACCGATACAGTCACTTCACATTGAAACTGTTGACATGTAGCTATAACAGAATTAAAATGGACCGATACAGTCACCTCACATTGAAACTGTTGACATGTAGCTATAACAGAATTAAAATGGACCGATACAGTCTCCTCACATTGAAACTGTCGACATGTAGCTATAAAATAATTAAAATGGACCGATACTGTCACTTTACATTGAAACTGTTGACATGTAGCTATCAAATAATTAAAATCGACAGCTACAGTCACTTTACAATGAAACTGTCAACATGTAGCTATAATAGAATTAAAATGGACCGATACAGTCACTTCACATTGAAACTGTTGACATGTAGCTATAAAATAATTAAAATGGACCGATACAGTCACTTTACATTGAAACTGTCAACATGTAGCTATAAAATAATTAAAATAGACCGATACAGTCACTTCACATTGAAACTGTTGACATGTAGCTATAACAGAATTAAAATGGACCGATACAGTCTCCTCACATTGAAACTGTCGACATGTAGCTATAAAATAATTAAAATGTACCGATACAGTCACTTTACATTGAAACTGTTGACATGAAGCTATAAAATAATTAAAATGGACAGATACAGTCACTTTACATTGAAACTGTTGACATGTAGCTATAAAATAATTAAAATGGACCGATACAGTCACTTTACATTGAAACTGTTGACATGTAGCTATAAAAGAATTAAAATGGACCGATACAGTCACTTTACATTGAAACTGTTGACATGTAGCTATAATAGAATTAAAATGGACAGATACAGTCACTTTACATTGAAACTGTAGACATGTAGCTATAATAGAATTAAAATGGACCGATACAGTCACCTCACATTGAAACTGTTGACATGTAGCTATAAAATAATTAAAATGGACCGATACAGTCACTTTACATTGAAACTGTCAACATGTAGCTATAAAATAATTAAAATGGACAGATACAGTCACTTTACATTGAAACTGTCGACATGTAGCTATAAAATAATTAAAATGGACCGATACAGTCACTTCACATTGAAACTGTTGACATGTAGCTATAAAATAATTAAAATGGACCGATACAGTCACTTTACATTGAAACTGTTGACTTGTAGCTATAAAATAATTAAAATGGACCGAAACAGTCACTTCACATTGAAACTGTTGATATGTACCTATAATCGAATTAAAATGGACCGATACAGTCACTTTACATTGAAACTGTCGACATGTAGCTATAAAATAATTAAAATGGACCGATACAGTCACTTTACATTGAAACTGTCGACATGGAGCTATAATAGAATTAAAATGGACCGATTCAGTTACTTTACATTGAAACTGTTGACATGTAGCTATAAAATAATTAAAATGGACCGATACAGTCACTTTACATTGAAACTGTCGACATGTAGCTATAAAATAATTAAAATGGACCGATACAGTCACTTTACATTGAAACTGTCGACATGTAGCTATAAAATAATTAAAATGGACCGATACAGTCACTTTACATTAAAACTGTTGACATGTAGCTATAAAGTAATTAAAATGGACCGATACAGTCACTTTACATTGAAACTGTTGACATGTAGCTATAAAATAATTAAAATGGACCGATACAGTCACTTCACATTGAAACTGTTGACATGTAGCTATAAAATAATTAAAATGGACCGATACAGTCACTTCACATTGAAACTGTAGACATGTAGCTATAATAGAATTAAAATGGACCGATACAGTCACCTCACAATGAAACTGTTGAAATGTAGCTATAAAATAATTAAAATGGACCGATACATTCACTTTACATTGAAACTGTTGACATGTAGCTATAATAGAATTAAAATGGACAGATACAGTCACTTTACATTGAAACTGTAGACATGTAGCTATAAAATAATTAAAATGGACCGATACAGTCACTTTAAATTGAAACTGTCGACATGTAGCTATAAAATAATTAAAATGGACCGATACAGTCATTTCATATTGAAACTGTTGACATGTAGCTATAATAGAATTAAAATAGACCGATACAGTAACTTCACATTGAAACTGTAGACATGTAGCTATAATAGAATTAAATTGGACCGATACAGTCACCTCACATTGAAACTGTTGACATGTAGCTATAAAATAATTAAAATGGACCGATCCAGTCACTTTGCATTGAAACTGTCGTCATGTAGCTATAAAATAATTAAAATGGACCGATACAGTCATTTCACATTGAAACTGTCGACATGTAGCTATAAAATAATTAACATGGACCGATACAGTCACTTTACGTTGAAACTGTCGACATGTAGCTATAAAATAATTAAAATGGACCGATACAGTCACTTTACGTTGAAACTGTCGACATGTAGCCATAAAATAAATAAAATGGACCGATACAGTCACTTTACGTTGAAACTGTCGACATGTAGTTATAAAATAAATAAAATGGACCGATACAGTCACTTTATATTGAAACTGTTTACATGTAGCTATAAAATAATTAAAATGGACCGATACAGTCATTTCATATTGAAACTGTTGACATGTAGCTATAATAGATTTAAAATAGACCGATACAGTCACTTTACATTTGAACTGTTGACATGTAGCTATAAAATAATTAAAATGGACCGATACAGTCACTTTACATTGAAACTGTTGACATGTAGCTATAAAAAAATTAAAATGGACCGATACAGTCACTTCACATTGAAACTGTTGACATGTAGCTATAATAGAATTAAAATGGACCGATACAGTCACTTTACATTGAAACTGTAGACATGTATCTATAAAATAATTAAAATGGACCGATACAGTTATTTCATATTGAAACTGTTGACATGTAGCTATAATAGAATTAAAATGGACCGATACAGTCACTTCACATTGAAACTGTTGACATGTAGCTATAACAGAATTAAAATGGACCGATACAGTCACCTAACATTGAAACTGTTGACATGAAGCTATAACAGAATTAAAATGGACCGATACAGTCTCCTCACATTGAAACTGTCGCCATGTAGCTATAAAATAATTAAAATGGACCGATATTTTCACTTTACATTGAAACTGTTGACATGTAGCTATCAAATAATTAAAATGAACAGATACAGTCACTTTACATTGAAACTGTAGATATGTAGCTATAATAGAAATAAAACGGACCGATACAGTCACTTCACATTTAAACTGTTGACATGTAGCTATAAAATAATTAAAATGGACCGATACAGTCACTTTACATTGAAACTGTCAACATGTAGCTATAAAATAATTAAAATAGACCGATACAGTCACTTCACATTGAAACTGTTGACATGTAGGTATAACAGAATTAAAATGGACCGATACAGTCACCTCACAATGAAACTGTTGAAATGTAGCTATAAAATAATTAAAATGGACCGATACATTCACTTTACATTGAAACTGTTGACATGTGGCTATAATAGAATTAAAATGGACAGATACAGTCACTTTACATTGAAACTGTAGACATGTAGCTATAAAATAATTAAAATGGACCGATACAGTCACTTTAAATTGAAACTGTCGACATGTAGCTATAAAATAATTAAAATGGACCGATACAGTCATTTCATATTGAAACTGTTGACATGTAGCTATAATAGAATTAAAATAGACCGATACAGTAACTTCACATTGAAACTGTAGACATGTAGCTATAATAGAATTAAATTGGACCGATACAGTCACCTCACATTGAAACTGTTGACATGTAGCTATAAAATAATTAAAATGGACCGATCCAGTCACTTTGCATTGAAACTGTCGTCATGTAGCTATAAAATAATTAAAATGGACCGATACAGTCATTTCACATTGAAACTGTCGACATGTAGCTATAAAATAATTAACATGGACCGATACAGTCACTTTACGTTGAAACTGTCGACATGTAGCTATAAAAAAATTAAAATGGACCGATACAGTCACTTTACGTTGAAACTGTCGACATGTAGCCATAAAATAAATAAAATGGACCGATACAGTCACTTTACGTTGAAACTGTCGACATGTAGTTATAAAATAAATAAAATGGACCGATACAGTCACTTTATATTGAAACTGTTTACATGTAGCTATAAAATAATTAAAATGGACCGATACAGTCATTTCATATTGAAACTGTTGACATGTAGCTATAATAGATTTAAAATAGACCGATACAGTCACATTACATTTGAACTGTTGACATGTAGCTATAAAATAATTAAAATGGACCGATACAGTCACTTTACATTGAAACTGTTGACATGTAGCTATAAAAAAATTAAAATGGACCGATACAGTCACTTCACATTGAAACTGTTGACATGTAGCTATAATAGAATTAAAATGGACCGATACAGTCACTTTACATTGAAACTGTAGACATGTATCTATAAAATAATTAAAATGGACCGATACAGTTATTTCATATTGAAACTGTTGACATGTAGCTATAATAGAATTAAAATGGACCGATACAGTCACTTCACATTGAAACTGTTGACATGTAGCTATAACAGAATTAAAATGGACCGATACAGTCACCTCACATTGAAACTGTTGACATGAAGCTATAACAGAATTAAAATGGACCGATACAGTCTCCTCACATTGAAACTGTCGCCATGTAGCTATAAAATAATTAAAATGGACCGATATTTTCACTTTACATTGAAACTGTTGACATGTAGCTATCAAATAATTAAAATGAACAGATACAGTCACTTTACATTGAAACTGTAGATATGTAGCTATAATAGAAATAAAACGGACCGATACAGTCACTTCACATTTAAACTGTTGACATGTAGCTATAAAATAATTAAAATGGACCGATACAGTCACTTTACATTGAAAATGTCAACATGTAGCTATAAAATAATTAAAATAGACCGATACAGTCACTTCACATTGAAACTGTTGACATGTAGGTATAACAGAATTAAAATGGACCGATACAGTCACTTTACATTGAAACTGTTGACATGTAGCTATAAAATAATTAAAATGGACCGATACAGTCACTTTACATTGAAAATGTCAACATGTAGCTATAAAATAATTAAAATGGACCGATACAGTCGCTTTACATTGAAACTGTTGTCATGTAGCTATAAAAGAATTAAAATGGACCGATACAGTCACTTTACATTGAAACTGTTGACATGTAGCTATGATAGAATTAAAATGGACCGATACAGTCACTTTACATTGAAACTGTAGACATGTAGCTAGAATAGAATTAAAATGGACCGATACAGTCACCTCACATTGAAACTGTTGACATGTAGCTATGATAGAATTAAAATGGACAGATACAGTCACTTTACATTGAAACTGTAGACATGTAGCTATAAAATAATTAAAATGGACCGATACAGTCACTTTACATTGAAACTGTCAACATGTAGTTATAAAATAATTAAAATGGACAGATACAGTCACTTTACATTGAAACTGTCGACATGTAGCTAAAAAAATAATTAAAATGGACCGATACAGTCACCTCACATTGAAACTGTTGACATGTAGCTATAAAATAATTAAAATGGACCGATACAGTCACTTTACATTGAAACTGTTGACATGTAGCTATAAAATAATTAAAATGGACCGAAACAGTCACTTCACATTGAAACTGTTGACATGTAGATATAATCGAATTAAAATGGACCGATACAGTTACTTTACATTGAAACGGTTGACATGTAGCTATAAAATTATTAAAATGGACCGATACAGTCACTTCACATTTAAACTGTCGACATGTATCTATAAAATAATTAAAATGGACCGATACATTCATTCCATATTGAAACTGTTGACATGTAGCTATAATAGAATTAAAATAGACCGATACAGTCACTTCACATTGAAACTGTAGACATGTAGCTATAATAGAATTAAATTGGACCGATACAGTCACCTCACATTGAAACTGTTGACATGTAGCTATAAAATAATTAAAATGGACCGATACAGTCACCTTGCATTGAAACTGTCGACATGTAGCTATAAAATAATTAAAATGGACCGATACAGTCACTTCACATTGAAACTGTCGACATGTAGCTATAAAATAATTAACATGGACCGATACAGTCACTTTACGTTGAAACTGTCGACATGTAGATATAAAATAATTAAAATGGACCGATACAGTCACTTTACGTTGAAACTGTCGACATGTAGCCATAAAATAAATAAAATGGACCGATACAGTCACTTTACGTTGAAACTGTCGACATGTAGTTATAAAATAAATAAAATGGACCGATACAGTCACTTTATATTGAAACTGTCGACATGTAGCTATAAAATAATTAAAATGGACCGATACAGTCATTTCATATTGAAACTGTTGACATGTAGCTATAATAGAATTAAAATAGACCGATACATTCACTTTTCATTGGAACTGTCGACATGTAGCTATAAAATAATTAAAATGGACCGATACAGTCACTTTACATTGAAACTGTTGACATGTAGCTATAAAATAATTAAAATGGACCGATACCGTCACTTCACATTGAAACTGTTGACATGTAGCTATAATAGAATTAAAATGGAACGATACAGTCACTTTACATTGAAACTGTAGACATGTATCTATAAAATAATTGAAATGGACCGATACAGTTATTTCATATTGAAACTGTAGACATGTAGCTATAAAATAATTAAAATGGACCGATACAGTCACTTTAAATTAAAACTGTCGACATGTAGCTATAAAATAATTAAAATGGACCGATACAGTCATTTCATATTGAAACTGTTGACATGTAGCTATAATAGAATTAAAATAGACCGATACAGTAACTTCACATTGAAACTGTAGACTTGTAGCTATAATAGAATTAAATTGGATCGATACAGTCATCTCACATTGAAACTGTTGACATGTAGCTATAAAATAATTAAAATGGACCGATCCAGTCACTTTGCATTGAAACTGTCGTCATGTAGCTATAAAATAATTAAAATGGACCGATACAGTCATTTCACATTGAAACTGTCGACATGTAGCTATAAAATAATTAACATGGACCGATACAGTCACTTTACGTTGAAACTGTCGACATGTAGCTATAAAATAATTAAAATGGACCGATACAGTCACTTTACGTTGAAACTGTCGACATGTAGCCATAAAATAAATAAAATGGACCGATACAGTCACTTTACGTTGAAACTGTCGACATGTAGTTATAAAATAAATAAAATGGACCGATACAGTCACTTTATATTGAAACTGTTGACATGTAGCTATAAAATAATTAAAATGGACCGATACAGTCATTTCATATTGAAACTGTTGACATCAAGCTATAATAGATTTAAAATAGACCGATACAGTCACTTTACATTTGAACTGTTGACATGTAGCTATAAAATAATTAAAATGGACCGATACAGTCACTTTACATTGAAACTGTTGACATGTAGCTATAAAAAAATTAAAATGGACCGATACAGTCACTTCACATTGAAACTGTTGACATGTAGCTATAATAGAATTAAAATGGACCGATACAGTCACTTTACATTGAAACTGTAGACATGTATCTATAAAATAATTAAAATGGACCGATACAGTTATTTCATATTGAAACTGTTGACATGTAGCTATAATAGAATTAAAATGGACCGATACAGTCACTTCACATTGAAACTGTTGACATGTAGCTATAACAGAATTAAAATGGACCGATACAGTCACCTCACATTGAAACTGTTGACATGAAGCTATAACAGAATTAAAATGGACCGATACAGTCTCCTCACATTGAAACTGTCGCCATGTAGCTATAAAATAATTAAAATGGACCGATATTTTCACTTTACATTGAAACTGTTGACATGTAGCTATCAAATAATTAAAATGAACAGATACAGTCACTTTACATTGAAACTGTAGACATGTAGCTATAATAGAATTAAACGGACCGATACAGTCACTTCACATTTAAACTGTTGACATGTAGCTATAAAATAATTAAAATGGACCGATACAGTCACTTTACATTGAAACTGTCAACATGTAGCTATAAAATAATTAAAATAGACCGATAGTCACTTCACATTGAAACTGTTGACATGTAGCTATAACAGAATTAAAATGGACCGATACAGTCTCCTCACATTGAAACTGTCGACATGTAGCTATAAAATAATTAAAATGGACCGATACAGTCACTTTACATTGAAACTGTTGACATGTAGCTATAAAATAATTAAAATGGACAGATACAGTCACTTTACATTGAAACTGTTGACATGTAGCTATAAAATAATTAAAATGGACCGATACAGTCGCTTTACATTGAAACTGTTGACATGTAGCTATAAAAGAATTAAAATGGACCGATACAGTCAGTTTACATTGAAACTGTTGACATGTAGCTATGATTGAATTAAAATGGACCGATACAGTCACTTTACATTGAAACTGTAGACATGTAGCTAGAATAGAATTAAAATGGACCGATACAGTCACCTCACATTGAAACTGTTGACATGTAGCTATGATAGAATTAAAATGGACAGATACAGTCACTTTACATTGAAACTGTCAACATGTAGCTATAAAATAATTAAAATGGACAGATACAGTCACTTTACATTGAAACTGTCGACATGTAGCTATAAAATAATTAAAATGGACCGATACAGTCACCTGACATTGAAACTGTTGACATGTAGCTATAAAATAATTAAAATGGACCGATACAGTCACTTTACATTGAAACTGTTGACATGTAGCTATAACATAATTAAAATGGACCGAAACAGTCACTTCACATTGAAACTGTTGACATGTAGCTATAATCGAATTAAAATGGACCGATACAGTTACTTTACATTGAAACGGTTGACATGTAGCTATAAAATTATTAAAATGGACCGATACAGTCACTTCACATTTAAACTGTCGACATGTATCTATAAAATAATTAAAATGGACCGATACAGTCACTTCATAATGAAACTGTCGACATGTAGCTATAAAATAATTAAAATGGACCGATACAGTCACTTCACATTGAAACTGTTGACATGTAGCTATAAAATAATTAAAATGGACCGATACAGTCACTTTACATTGAAACTGTAGACATGTAGCTAGAATAGAATTAAAATGGACCGATACAGTCACCTCACATTGAAACTGTTGACATGTAGCTATGATAGAATTAAAATGGACAGATACAGTCACTTTACATTGAAACTGTCAACATGTAGCTATAAAATAATTAAAATGGACAGATACAGTCACTTTACATTGAAACTGTCGACATGTAGCTATAAAATAATTAAAATGGACCGATACAGTCACCTGACATTGAAACTGTTGACATGTAGCTATAAAATAATTAAAATGGACCGATACAGTCACTTTACATTGAAACTGTTGACATGTAGCTATAACATAATTAAAATGGACCGAAACAGTCACTTCACATTGAAACTGTTGACATGTAGCTATAATCGAATTAAAATGGACCGATACAGTTACTTTACATTGAAACGGTTGACATGTAGCTATAAAATTATTAAAATGGACCGATACAGTCACTTCACATTTAAACTGTCGACATGTATCTATAAAATAATTAAAATGGACCGATACAGTCACTTCATAATGAAACTGTCGACATGTAGCTATAAAATAATTAAAATGGACCGATACAGTCACTTCACATTGAAACTGTTGACATGTAGCCATAAAATAATTAAAATGGACCGATACAGTCACTTTACATTGAAACGATTGACATGTAGCTATAAAAGAATTAAAATGGACCGATACAGTCACTTTACATTGAAACTGTTGACATGTAGCTATAATATAATTAAAATGGACAGATACAGTCACTTTACATTGAAACTGTAGACATGTAGCTATAATAGAATTAAAATGGACCGATACAGTCACTTTACAGTGAAACTGTTGACATGTAGCTATAAAATAATTAAAATGGACCGATACAGTCACTTTAAATTGAAACTGTCGACATGTAGCTATAAAATAATTAAAATGGACCGATACAGTCATTTCATATTGAAACTGTTGACATGTAGCTATAATAGAATTAAAATAGACCGATACAGTCACTTCACATTGAAACTGTAGACATGTAGCTATAATAGAATTAAATTGGACCGATACGGTCACCTCACATTGAAACTGTTGACATGTAGCTATAAAATAATTAAAATGGACCGATACAGTCACTTTGCATTGAAACTGTCGACATTTAGCTATAAAATAATTAAAATGGACCGATACAGTCACTTCACATTGAAACTGTCGACATGTAGCTATAAAATAATTAACATGGACCGATACAGTCACTTTACGTTGAAACTGTCGACATGTAGATATAAAATAATTAAAATGGACCGATACAGTCACTTTACGTTGAAACTGTCGACATGTAGCCATAAAATAAATAAAATGGACCGATACAGTCACTTTACGTTGAAACTGTCGACATGTAGTTATAAAATAAATAAAATGGACCGATACAGTCACTTTATATTGAAACTGTCGACATGTAGCTATAAAATAATTAAAATGGACCGATACAGTCATTTCATATTGAAACTGTTGACATGTAGCTATAATAGAATTAAAATAGACCGATACAGTCACTTTTCATTGGAACTGTCGACATGTAGCTATAAAATAATTAAAATGGACCGATACAGTCACTTTACATTGAAACTGTTGACATGTAGCTATAAAATAATTAAAATGGACCGATACCGTCACTTCACATTGAAACTGTTGACATGTAGCTATAATAGAATTAAAATGGAACGATACAGTCACTTTACATTGAAACTGTAGACATGTATCTATAAAATAATTGAAATGGACCGATACAGTTATTTCATATTGAAACTGTTGACATGTAGCTATAATAGAATTAAAATGGACCGATACAGTCACTTCACATTGAAACTGTTTTCATGTAGCTATAACAGAATTAAAATGGACCGATACAGTCACCTCACATTGAAACTGTTGACATGTAGCTATAACAGAATTAAAATGGACCGATACAGTCTCCTCACATTGAAACTGTCGACATGTAGCTATAAAATAATTAAAATGGACCGATACTGTCACTTTACATTGAAACTGTTGACATGTAGCTATCAAATAATTAAAATGGACAGATACAGTCACTTTACAATGAAACTGTCAACATGTAGCTATAATAGAATTAAAATGGACCGATACAGTCACTTCACATTGAAACTGTTGACATGTAGCTATAAAATAATTAAAATGGACCGATACAGTCACTTTACATTGAATCTGTCAACATGTAGCTATAAAATAATTAAAATCGACCGATACAGTCACTTCACATTGAAACTGTTGACATGTAGCTATAACAGAATTAAAATGGACCGATACAGTCTCCTCACATTGAAACTGTCGACATGTAGCTATAAAATAATTAAAATGGACCGATACAGTCACTTTACATTGAAACTGTTGACATGTAGCTATAAAATAATTAAAATGGACAGATACAGTTACTTTACATTGAAACTGTTGACATGTAGCTATAAAATAATTAAAATGGACCGATACAGTCACTTTACATTGAAACTGTTGACATGTAGCTATAAAAGAATTAAAATGGACCGATACAGTAACTTTACATTGAAACTGTTGACATATAGCTATAATAGAATTAAAATGGACAGATACAGTCACTTTACATTGAAACTGTAGACATGTAGCTATAATAGAATTAAAATGGACCGATACAGTCACCTCACATTGAAACTGTTGACATGTAGCTATAAAATAATTAAAATGGACCGATACAGTCACTTTACATTGAAACTGTCAACATGTAGCTATAAAATAATTAAAATGGACAGATACAGTCACTTTACATTGAAACTGTCGACATGTAGCTATAAAATAATTAAAATGGACCGATACAGTCACCTCACATTGAAACTGTTGACATGTAGCTATAAAATAATTAAAATGGACCGATACAGTCACTTTACATTGAAACTGTTGACTTGTAGCTATAAAATAATTAAAATGGACCGAAACAGTCACTTCACATTGAAACTGTTGACATGTACCTATAATCGAATTAAAATGGACCGATACAGTTACTTTACATTGAAACGGTTGACATGTAGCTATAAAATAATTAAAATGGACTGATACAGTCATTTTACATTGAAACTGTCGACATGGAGCTATAATAGAATTAAAATGGACCGATACAGTTATTTTACATTGAAACTGTTGACATGTAGCTATAAAATAATTAAAATGGACCGATACAGTCACTTTGCATTGAAACTGTCGACATGTAGCTATAAAATAATTAAAATGTACCGATACAGTCACTTTACATTGAAACTGTCGACATGTAGCTATAAAATAATTAAAATGGACCGATACAGTCACTTTACATTAAAACTGTTGACATGTAGCTATAAAATAATTAAAATGGACCGATACAGTCACTTTACATTGAAACTGTTGACATGTAGCTATAAAATAATTAAAATGGACCGATACAGTCACATCACATTGAAACTGTTGACATGTAGCTCTAAAATAATTAAAATGGACCGATACAGTCACTTCACATTGAAACTGTAGACATGTAGCTATAATAGAATTAAAATGGACCGATACAGTCACCTCACATTGAAACTGTTGACATGTGGCTATAAAATAATAAAAATGGACCGATACAGTCACTTTGCATTGAAACTGTCGACATGTAGCTATAAAAGAATTAAAATGGACCGATACAGTCACTTTACATTGAAACTGTTGACATGTAGAAATAATAGAATTAAAATGGACAGATACAGTCACTTTACATTGAAACTGTAGACATGTAGCTATAATAGAATTAAAATGGACCGATACAGTCACTTTACAGTGAAACTGTTGACATGTAGCTATAAAATAATTAAAATGGACCGATACAGTCACTTTAAATTGAAACTGTCGACATGTAGCTATATAATAATTAAAATGGACCGATACAGTCATTTCATATTGAAACTGTTGACATGTAGCTATAATAGAATTAAAATAGACCGATACAGTCACTTCACATTGAAACTGTAGACATGTAGCTATAATAGAATTAAATTGGACCGATACAGTCACCTCACATTGAAACTGTTGACATGTAGCTATAAAATAATTAAAATGGACCGATACAGTCACTTTGCATTGAAACTGTCGACATGTAGCTATGAAATAATTAAAATGGACCGATACAGTCACTTCACATTGAAACTGTCGACATGTAGCTATAAAATAATTAACATGGACCGATACAGTCACTTTACGTTGAAACTGTCGACATGTAGCCATAAAAAAAATTAAAATGGACCGATACAGTCACTTTACGTTGAAACTGTCGACATGTAGCCATAAAATAAATAAAATGGACCGATACAGTCACTTTACGTTGAAACTGTCGACATGTAGTTATAAAATAAATAAAATGGACCGATACAGTCACATTATATTGAAACTGTCGACATGTAGCTATAAAATAATTAAAATGGACTGATACAGTCATTTCATATTGAAACTGTTGACATGTAGCTATAATAGAATTAAAATAGACCGATACAGTCACTTTACATTGGAACTGTCGACATGTAGCTATAAAATAATTAAAATGGACCGATACAGTCACTTTACATTGAAACTGTTGACATGTAGCTATAAAATAATTACAATGGACCGATACCGTCACTTCACATTGAAACTGTTGACATGTAGCTATAATAGAATTAAAATGGAACGATACAGTCACTTTACATTGAAACTGTAGACATGTATCTATAAAATAATTAAAATGGACCGATACAGTTATTTCATATTGAAACTGTTGACATGTAGCTATAATAGAATTAAAATGGACCGATACAGTCACCTCACTTTGAAACTGTTGACATGTAGCTATAAAATATTTAAAATGGACCGATACAGTCACCTCACATTGAAACTGTTGACATGTAGCTATAACAGAATTAAAATGGACCGATACAGTCTCCTTACATTGAAACTGTCGACATGTAGCTATAAAATAATTAAAATGGACCGATAGGGTCACTTTACATTGAAACTGTTGACATGTAGCTATCAAATAATTAAAATGGACAGATACAGTCACTTTACAATGAAACTGTCAACATGTAGCTATAATAGAATTAAAATGGACCAATACAGTCACTTCACATTGAAACTGTTGACATGTAGCTATAAAATAATGAAAATGGACCGATACAGTCACTTTACATTGAAACTGTCAACATGTAGCTATAAAATAATTAAAATAGACCGATACAGTCACTTCACATTGAAACTGTTGACATGTAGCTATAACAGAATTAAAATGGACCGATACAGTCTCCTCACATTGAAACTGTCGACATGTATCTATAAAATAATTAAAATGGACCGATACAGTCACTTTACATTGAAACTGTTGACATGTAGCTATAAAATAATTAAAATGGACAGATACAGTCACTTTACATTGAAACTGTTGACATGTAGCTATAAAATAATTAAAATGGATCGATACAGTCACTTTACATTGAAACTGTTGACATATAGCTATAAAAGAATTAAAATGGACCGATACAGTCACTTTACATTGAAACGGTTGACATGTAGCTATAAAATAATTAAAATGGACTGATACAGTCATTTTACATTGAAACTGTCGACATGGAGCTATAATAGAATTAAAATGGACCGATACAGTTACTTTACATTGAAACTGTTGACATGTAGCTATAAAATAATTAAAATGGACCGATACAGTCACTTTGCATTGAAACTGTCGACATGTAGCTATAAAATAATTAAAATGGACCGATACAGTCACTTTACATTGAAACTGTCGACATGTAGCTATAAAATAATTAAAATGGACCGATACAGTCACTTTACATTAAAACTGTTGACATGTAGCTATAAAATAATTAAAATGGACTGATACAGTCACTTTACATTGAAACTGTTGACATGTAGCTATAAAATAATTAAAATGGACCGATACAGTCACATCACATTGAAACTGTTGACATGTAGCTATAAAATAATTAAAATGGACCGATACAGTCACTTCACATTGAAACTGTAGACATGTAGCTATAATAGAATTAAAATGGAGCGATACAGTCACCTCATATTGAAACTGTTGACATGTGGCTATAAAATAATAAAAATGGACCGATACAGTCACTTTGCATTGAAACTGTCGACATGTAGCTATAAAATAATTAAAATGGACCGATACAGTCACTTTACATTGAAACTGTCGACATGTAGCTATAAAATAATTTAAATGGACCGATACAGTCACTTTACATTGAAACTGTCGACATGTAGCTATAAAATAATTAAAATGGACCGATACAGTCACTTTACATTGAAACTGTTGACATGTAGCTATAAAATAATTAAAATTTACCGATACAGTCACTTCACATTGAAACTGTTGACATGTAGCTATAAAATAATTAAAATGGACCGATACAGTCACTTCACATTGAAACTGTTGACATGTAGCTATAAAATAATTAAAATGGACCGATACAGTCACTTTACATTGAAACTGTTGACATGTAGCTATAAAAGAATTAAAATGGACCGATACAGTCACCTTACATTGAAACTGTTGACATGTAGCTATAATAGAATTAAAATGGACATATACAGTCACTTTACATTGAAACTGTAGACATGTAGCTATAATAGAATTAAAATGGACCGATACATTCACTTTACAGTGAAACTGTTGACATGTAGCTATAAAATAATTAAAATGGACCGATACAGTCACTTTAAATAGAAACTGTCGACATGTAGCTATAAAATAATTAAAATGGACCGATATAGTCATTTCATATTGAAACTGTTGACATGTAGCTATAATAGAATTAAAATAGACCGATACATTCACTTCACATTGAAACTGTAGACATGTAGCTATAATAGAATTAAATTGGACCGATTCAGTCACCTCACATTGAAACTGTTGACATGTAGCTATAAAATAATTAAAATGGAGCGATACAGTCACTTTGCATTGAAACTGTCGACATGTAGCTATAAAATAATTAAAATGGACCGATACAGTCATTTCACATTGAAACTGTCGACATGTAGCTATAAAATAATTAACATGGACCGATACAGTCACTTTACGTTGAAACTGTCGACATGTAGCCATAAAATAATTAAAATGGACCGATACAGTCACTTTACGTTGAAACTGTCGACATGTAGCCATAAAATAAATAAAATGGACCGATACAGTCACTTTACGTTGAAATTGTCGACATGTAGTTATAAAATAAATAAAATGGACCGATACAGTCACTTTATATTGAAACTGTTGACATGTAGCTATAAAATAATTAAAATGGACCGATACAGTCATTTCATATTGAAACTGTTGACATGTAGCTATAATAGAATTAAAATAGACCGATACAGTCACTTTACATTGGAACTGTCGACATGTAGCTATAAAATAATTAAAATGGACCGATACAGTCACTTTACATTGAAACTGTTGATATGTAGCTATAAAATAATTAAAATGGACCGATACAGTCACTTCACATTGAAACTGTTGACATGTAGCTATAAAATAATTAAAATGGACCGATACAGTCACTTTACATTGAAACTGTTGACATGTAGCTGTAAAATAATTAAAATGGACCGAAACAGTCACTTCACATTGAAACTGTTGACATGTAGCTATAATCGAATTAAAATGGACCGATACAGTTACTTTACATTGAAACGGTTGACATGTAGCTATAAAATAATTAAAATGGACTGATACAGTCATTTTACATTGAAACTGTCGACATGGAGCTATAATAGAATTAAAATGGACCGATACAGTTACTTTACATTGAAACTGTTGACATGTAGCTATAAAATAATTAAAATGGACCGATACAGTCACTTATCATTGAAACTGTCGACATGTAGCTATAAAATAATTAAAATGGACCGATACAGTCACTTTACATTGAAACTGTCGACATGTAGCTATAAAATAATTAAAATGGACCGATACAGTCACTTTACATTAAAACTGTTGACATGTAGCTATAAAGTAATTAAAATGGACCGATACAGTCACTTTACATTGAAACTGTTGACATGTAGCTATAAAATAATTAAAATGGACCTATACAGTCACTTCACATTGAAACTGTTGACATGTAGCTATAAAATAATTAAAATGGACCGATACAGTCACTTTACTTTGAAACTGTTGACATGTAGCTATAAAAGAATTAAAATGGACCGATACAGTCACTTTACATTGAAACTGTTGACATGTAGCTATAATAGAATTAAAATGGACAGATACAGTCACTTTACATTGAAACTGTAGACATGTAGCTATAATAGAATTAAAATGGACCGATACAGTCACTTTACAGTGAAACTGTTGACATGTAGCTATAAAATAATTAAAATGGACCGATTCAGTCACCTTAAATTGAAACTGTCGACATGTAGCTATAAAATAATTAAAATGGACCGATACAGTCATTTCATATTGAAACAGTTGACATGTAGCTATAATAGAATTAAAATAGACCGATACAGTCACTTCACATTGAAACTGTAGACATGTAGCTATAATAGAATTAAATTGGACCGATACAGTCACCTCACATTGAAACTGTTGACATGTAGCTATAAAATAATTAAAATGGACCGATACAGTCACTTTGCATTGAAACTGTCGTCATGTAGCTATAAAATAATTAAAATGGACTGATACAGTCACTTTACATTTCAACTGTTGACATGTAGCTATAAAATAATTAAAATGGACTGATACAGTCATTTCACATTGAAACTGTCGACATGTAGCTATAAAATAATTAACATGGACCGATACAGTCACTTTACGTTGAAACTGTCGACATGTAGCTATAAAATAATTAAAATGGACCGATACAGTCATTTCACATTGAAACTGTCGACATGTAGCTATAAAATAATTAACATGGACCGATACAGTCACTTTAGATTGAAACTGTCGTCATGTAGCTATAAAATAATTAAAATGGACCGATACAGTCATTTCACATTGAAACTGTCGACATGTAGCTATAAAATAATTAACATGGACCGATACAGTCACTTTACGTTGAAACTGTCGACATGTAGCCATAAAATAATTAAAATCGACCGATACAGTCACTTTACGTTGAAACTGTCGACATGTAGCCATAAAATAAATAAAATGGACCGATACAGTCACTTTACGTTGAAACTGTCGACATGTAGTTATAAAATAAATAAAATGGACCGATACAATCACTTTATTTTGAAACTGTTGACATGTAGCTATAAAATAATTAAAATGGACCGATACAGTCATTTCATATTGAAACTGTTGACATGTAGCTATAATAGATTTAAAATAGACCGATACAGTCACTTTACATTGGAACTGTCGACATGTGGCTATAAAATAATTAAAATGGACCGATACAGTCACTTTACATTGAAACTGTTGACATGTAGCTATAAAATAATTAAAATGGACCGATACAGTCACTTCACATTGAAACTGTTGACATGTAGCTATAATAGAATTAAAATGGACCGATACAGTCACTTTACATTGAAACTGTAGACATGTATCTATAAAATAATTAAAATGGACCGATACAGTTATTTCATATTGAAACTGTTGACATGTAGCTATAACAGAATTAAAATGGACCGATACAGTCACTTCACATTGAAACTGTTGACATGTAGCTATAACAGAATTAAAATGGACCGATACAGTCACCTCACATTGAAACTGTTGACATGTAGCTATAACAGAATTAAAATGGACCGATACAGTCTCCTCACATTGAAACTGTCGACATGTAGCTATAAAATAATTAAAATGGACCGATGCTGTCACTTTACATTGAAACTGTTGACATGTAGCTATAAAATAATTAAAATGGACAGATACAGTCACTTTACATTGAAACTGTAGACATGTAGCTATAATAGAATTAAATTGGACCGATACAGTCACTTCACATTGAAACTGTTGACATGTAGCTATAAAATAATTAAAATGAACCGATACAGTCACTTTACATTGAAACTGTCAACATGTAGCTATAAAATAATTAAAATAGACCGATACAGTCACTTCACATTGAAACTGTTGACATGTAGCTATAATAGAATTAAAATGGACCGATACAGTCTCCTCACATTGAAACTGTAGACATGTAGCTATAACAGAATTAAAATGGACCGATACAGTCTCCTCACATTGAAACTGTAGACATGTAGCTATAATAGAATTAAAATGGACCGATACAGTCTCCTCACATTGAAACTGTCGACATGTAGCTATAAAATAATTAAAATGGACCGATACAGTCACTTTACATTGAAACTGTTGACATGTAGCTATAAAATGATTAAAATGGACAGATACAGTCACTTTACATTGAAACTGTTGACATGTAGCTATAAAATAATTAAAATGGACCGATACAGTCGCTTTACATTGAAACTGTTGACATGTAGCTATAAAAGAATTAAAATGGACCGATACAGTCACTTTACATTGAAACTGTTGACATGTAGCTATGATAGAATTAAAATGGACAGATACAGTCACTTTACATTGAAACTGTAGACATGTAGCTATAATAGAATTCAAATGGACCGATACAGTCACCTCACATTGAAACTGTTGACATGTAGCTATAAAATAATTAAAATGGACCGATACAGTCACTTTACATTGAAACTGTCAACATGTAGCTATAGAATAATTAAAATGGACAGATACAGTCACTTTACATTGAAACTGTCGACATGTAGCTATAAAATAATTAAAATGGACCGATACAGTCACCTCACATTGAAACTGTTGACATGTAGCTATAAAATAATTAAAATGGACCGATACAGTCACTTTACATTGAAACTGTTGACATGTAGCTATAAAATAATTAAAATGGACCGAAACAGTCACTTCACATTGAAACTGTTGACATGTAGCTATAATCGAATTAAAATGGACCGATACAGTTACTTTACATTGAAACGGTTGACATGTAGCTATAAAATAATTAAAATGGACTGATACAGTCATTTTACATTGAAACTGTCGACATGGAGCTATAATAGAATTAAAATGGACCGATACAGTTACTTTACATTGAAACTGTTGACATGTAGCTATAAAATAATTAAAATGGACCGATACAGTCACTTCATATTGAAACTGTTGACATGTAGCTATAAAATAATTAAAATGGACCGATACAGTCACCTCACATTGAAACTTTTGACATGTAGCTATAAAATAATTAAAATGGACCGATACAGTCACTTCATATTGAAACTGTTGACATGTAGCTATAAAATAATTAAAATGGACCGATACAGTCACCTCACATTGAAACTTTTGACATGTAGCTATAAAATAATTAAAATGGACCGATACAGTCACTTCACATTTAAACTGTCGACATGTATCTATAAAATAATTAAAATGGACCGATACAGTCACTTCATATTGAAACTGTCGACATGTAGCTATAAAATAATTAAAATGGACCGATACAGTCACTTTACATTGAAGCTGTCGACATGTAGCTATAAAATAATTAAATGGACCGATACAGTCACCTCACATTGAAACTGTTGACATGTAGCTATAATCGAATTAAAATGGACCGATACAGTCACTTCACATTGAAGCTGTCGACATGTAGCTATAAAATAATTAAAATGGACAGATACAGTCACTTGACATTGAAACTGTTGACATATAGCTATAATAGAATTAAAATGGACCGATACAGTCACTTCACATTGAAACTGTTGACATTTAGCTATAAAATAATTAAAATGGACCGATACAGTCACTTTACATTTCAACTGTTGATATGTAGTTATAAAATAATTAAAATGGACCGATACAGTCACTTCACATTGAAACTGTTGACATGTAGCTATAAAATAATTAAAATGGACCGATACAGTCACTTCACATTGAAACTGTTGACATGTAGCTATAAAATAATTAAAATGGACCGATACAGTCACTTCACATTGAAACTGTAGACATGTAGCTATAATAGAATTAAAATGGACCGATACAGTCACTTCACATTGAAACTGTTGACATGTAGCTATAAAATAATTAAAATGGACCGATACAGTCACTTCACATTGAAACTGTAGACATGTAGCTATAATAGAATTAAAATGGACCGATACAGTCACTTCACATTGAAACTGTTGACATGTACCTATAATAGTTTTGCACGTGTTAAAGGGTTACCTGTCATTTTTTCTAGTGCCAATGTATTTAGTTTAATTATATTTTAAAGAGACGCTTGAAGTATGGTGATGCATAGTAGGACAGTGTAATTACTGGAGTGCACAACATGTAATTAAAATTAAACCTTGTATCCGCTCGGTACTCAGTAATTTTTGTCATAAATATTTATGATATTCTCATTTCTTTAATTTAATAATAGAATAAACTTCTATGATCGTAATCGTATGAAACTGATAACGAAACTAAGGCATCGATTTTATTTGAATGTAACAGAATTGTTATTGCCATCCAAGCGCCATGACAGTTTTTTATATTTAAATTTTCTACCTCATGTTTATCTGTATTACAGCTTTGTATCAGTGAACCTAATTTAGAAATGGCAAGGTGCGATTCCTTAATCTCTTCAACTATAACGCATTTAATTCACAATCAAACTCATCAAGCACTGAAGCCTCCTTATCAAACTTTGATGTTCGAGCAGCCTCGTGTTGAAGCTTTGATGTTGTGAAGCCTCATATTGATGTTTTGATGAATGCTTTCTTGTCATGTCAATATTATCGATTAAGGGATTAGTGTTTACAGTGCATGGCAAATCTGTCCTATTAAGAAATTCAATGCATGCGACACGCACCCAATGACCTAACGATTCCTTTATTCAGGAAATCGGATTCTCTCCAAGAATAGCCGTAATGTAGTACGTGTAACAGGCTGCAATAGTTGTAGATATATACATAATATTATTAGCATCTTAAATATACAATAAAGTTCATAGATTTCGTAATCTATAAAGATAATTCGAATAGGTATTTAAGCCTTTCTCAATTAGAAATATACCAGAAGAATTATCTCACCGAACACCACAATTAAAACATAGTGTTTCATAATACACAATTAGTACATGCGTTTAACATTTGCATTAAAATATTCGCTTTCGAACATCAAAAAACAATTTGAATATCCATTTTGGCATGCATTTTAGCATGTATATAAGTACAAAATCTTTGTCTATAGAATTGGATAAAAATATGAAGGGACTCTGTCATCTAGATATCCTGGACATTAATGTATCATGAATATATGTATTGACTTTATTCTCAATATTCGGGATATTAAAATATACGAGTGACTTGACTCTGTTACCTCGATATCATACTGACGTGTGATAAATATATCTACTCACCTCGATGTCCTGGATTTTAAAGTGTGATAAATATATGTATTGACTCTATTCTCGATACTCTGGATATTAATATGTGATAAATATATTTATTGATTCTCACCTCGACATTATGTATATTAAAGTGTGATAAATATATGTATTGACTTTCACCTCGATATCATGTATATTAAAGTGTGATAAATGTATGTATTGACTTTCACCTCGATATCATGTATATTAAAGTGTGATAAATGTATGTATTGACTTTCACCTCGATATCATGTATATTAAAGTGTGATAAATGTATGTATTGACTTTCACCTCGATATCATGTATATTAAAGTGTGATATGACTCTCACCTCGATATCATGGATATTAAAGTGAGATAAATATATATTTGCGCCTTGTTTTGTGGAATTTAACGCCTATTTTCAGCATATGATAGACTACGCATAGTGGTCAGTATTTAATGGCAGAGGAAGAGCCATAAAGAACCCGGATAAACCACTGACCCACGGGCAAGATTTCGCATATACACATGTTGGTCGAACCGAGACTTAGACTTATGTGGACAGAAAGGATATGTGAGTGAATTGCAAGAGCCGTAGACCACCCAGAGCCCCAATATATGTAAAGATTGTCTCTATTAAATAGATACCATGGAAATATAAAGGACTGAAAAACTTAACAAATGTTGCACAAAAGGCTTTTAGTAACGGTTCTTAAGCTATAATAAAAAATAATATTACGTATTAAATCACATGACTTAAAACATACTCATTCTATATCTAAATATATTAAAATATTTGAAAATATAAAAATAACTTTAAAAGATTATGGTGGGGTCTACTATGAATTTAAATATATCTAGAATACCCATGATGCATCAGTCAATAATTCCGAATCAATTGCTACGTGTCAGGCAGTCTGTTATGACTCATCATCTGCCGTGACAAGATTCTTAAACCATCATTAATATTTTTTATCTTTAAAAAAAGAAGAAAAAGAAATGAATCAGAACACCACTAACTATGTCCAAGAATTAACGATACAAGCCCAGCAGTTAATACACATTACAGCATGTAGCGAGATTACATTGGATCTCGTGTGGAGATGCGCGATGGGAACCTGTTAATTAGTCTGTTTCAAGAATTTCAATTAAATTTAAAGCAAGTATGGCTGCTGATCCTATCCTAATGATGCAAATAATTTACTCCAAGCATTTTATATTGTTACATGTTTCTTGGCTCGTACAAAAATTAACACGAAAACATGAAGACAGCAAGCTTTGCAAAATTTAACAAATAATTTATTTCCCTAGAAAAACAAGGTAAAAATGAGAAAAAGAACTTGCCGTTTTACGTTTTACTAATCAAATTCAAAATTAATCCAAGATTTAAGAAATATATGTCTTATTATAGAAAGTTCCTAAATGAATCTGAGTTCGAGCCCCAATCAAATCCAAAATATGGCGAGAATCTTAACTCCGACCTCTATGTGGATTTCGTGAATGTTCGAGTCCTTCTAAAAACCTTACTAATATAGTCAAAACACCAGCAAGTATTATGAAATCAGACATGCTTTCTCGCAACAATTACTTGCATTTGCGATATTCAAAGCGAAATGAATACACGGATTTACGTCAGCAAACACTATGTATGTATGTATGTATGTATGTATGTATGTATGTATGTATGTATGTATGTATGTATGTATGTGTGTGTGTGTGTGTGTGTGTGTGTGTGTGTGTGTGTGTGAAAAAAATACGAAACTATATAACTTGAATATACTACTGCAGTTAAGTAAATCGCGTCGTTCAGATATTGATTTAGCATTGATACATCAGAATTTCACTTATTCCTGTATTTTAATGGCAAGATATCACGAAAGAAACTTGATTTAGAAAGACAAAATCAATCAAAAATAATTTTTGTCCAGGATACACGTACAAAGTTGGCAGACTACCTCCGTTATTAGATATGTATCCATGTTTAAGTCTATTCATCTGTAATTAGTGCATATCCATACAATTATTTGTGATGCTTTTAGTTAGGTAATGAGTGGCGAGACTTCCGTTTCACGAAAGCTTATTCCTGATACATATATTAAGTGGGATAATTGAAGCTCAATTATACGAAATTCATTCGGAGTAAACGTCTAATAAATAGCTTTAGCAGACGAATTTTGACAGTGTTTAGTGGGGTCTAGAAAGCTGATAGTTACATCCAAGAGTGTTGACTTTGTCTACATTGGTTTCGATTAATTTAGGCTTTGTCCGCATTCTATTTTTTATGCCATCTCTACATGGATTGTTTTTAAAATCCCTTGCTGGCGTGTCTATGTTTTCATCTTTCGAAACGGCAATGAATTTTGTGAAATAAACTGGCCGTCATTCAGCTAATTTAATTTAATCGCGTCGGCCTAAGTCGGGGCGTAGGACATGTGTGTTAATAGAATAGCCTGTTAAAGCGCCCTCTACTAGAGATTTTTTTATAGCCCATAAATCCTGCCTGCGTCCTGATTAAATGTCGAGGGCCATGATGGTAACAGCTTTTCTTTGTCCAAGTTCCATCCAGCTTGAATTTAGTCACGTGAGTGGTAACAAGTTCTGTCAATCATAAAAACTTCGTAAATAAGTATAAATCCTGCTAACAACTATCTCGATTTGGACTATATAACAATTGTGATCAAAATAAAGTTATAATTAGTTTCACTAGACAATTGGTGCATTTAGACAGTCAGATGCAACATTGCCTCATTAATATGCGTGGATCTCGCTCCTTAACAAACATCACAGAGATCATGACGACGAAAGTCCCATTCCATGTTTGATCAAAATCGGACAACAACTATTGGTGGATCTTGCACATTATAAAACTTATCTGGAATGCTTTATCGAAATTGGATCAGAAATATGACTTCCATTGTGGTAACTAGTTTAGCAGATTCAAGATCTCCCCATTAACATATCTGGTTCACGCTCATTAACAAACGTTTCCTCGAGACAAGGCTATATCGCATGTCTGATGTAAGACGACGCCATTAGTATGAGTAGATCATTGGCAAAGTCTTCGTAGTCATAAGTCATAATGTGAAGAGCTTACGTTCTAGGTTTGATTATATTCGGATCAAAAACAGGCATACAGAGAGTTAACCAGTTCACGTCGATTTCACTCATTATCTGACTCTCATGGGATCTGGATGACAAAAGCCCATATTTCAAGTTTGACCACAATGGGATCATACGTATGTTCATATGAGTGACAACAAGCAATTTGCTGATAGATGAACAGGTGAGTAAATCAATAGACATCTAAAGAGATAGACGCTCTATTGATCGAAAATAAAATTCATGAATTAAACAAAATACGATTTAAGATAAAATAAGATCATTTTTTTAAATTGTGAAGGCTGCGAATATTTATGGTAGTTTTTCAGCGATTACAATATTTTCAATTTATCTGCTTTGGTTGACATATTCGATGCTAATCTGGCACCAGTTTCATTTTGGACCATGTAGACGACATTGGGCGAAATCCCCATGTCAATATGACTCTCCGTTCAAGAGGAGTAGTGATAGCAAGATTGACGACAGTTCTCTTGGCATCCATATTGTATGAACGATTAGCACCACTGTAACTTTGTGCAAATTAGGTAGCATAAGAAGTCTATTGGTGAAAACGGCATGTTTATGCATCATCAATTTGGATGGAGAAGGATAACAGCGTATTCAAGATGGCCACAACTAGGGTCAGTTGGCATCACTGTAATCTGAACCAACTAGACACCATAAAATGCCTTTTGACCAAAACCACGTGACAAAATTACTTTCCATTTAAGAGGATGGGGGAATAACAAGATGTGCAAAATGGCACAAAGGTGGTTATATTGGACTTCATATCAGAACCATATTAATTCAGGACCAAAAATTCATTATAAGAAGTTTGATCGTGACAGTTTTATCTTTGTTTAACTTTCCGACTAGCAGTAACAATAACAAGATTTTCAAGACCGTAGCTGTGGTGGTCGCATTGAATATTATATTATCATCATCAATGGATATTAGATATTAGATTAGCATCATCAATGGTTATTAGATATTAGATTAGCATCATCAATGGATATTAGATATTAGATTAGCATCATCAATGGATATTAGATATTAGATTAGCATCATCAATGGATATTAGATATTAGATTAGCATCATCAATGGATATTAGATATTAGATTAGCATCATCAATGGATATTAGATATTAGATTAGCATCATCAATGGATATTCGATATTAGATAAGCATCATCAATGGATATTAGATATTAGATTAGCATCATCAATGGATATTAAATATTAGATTAGCATCATCACTGGATACTGGATTAACATTGTCACTGGATATTGGATAATTGATTAGCATCATGACTGAATATTGGATAATAGATTAGCATCATCATTGGACATTGAATAATAGATTAGCATCATCATTGGACACTGGATAATAGATTAGCATCATAATTGGATATTGGATATTAGATTAGTATCAGAATTGGGTATGATTGATTGATTGATTGTTTAATAACGGCGCACCAGATCTGTTATGCTTTTTACCGTCACACAATCGGTTATATGTATACGAGTTTAAAAATGGTAAAAGATTTCATATCAACCAGCGATATAAAAAACACATAGTTCAAAGTTAAACGGTAAGATGGTAACGGTAAAATATGAACCTTCCCTATCAAAGGGAGATGTAAACGGTTAATATGTAAATGTAAATATGTTAATGATGACATATGAAAAAATGTTGAAAATAAGGGGCGGTATTTACAGTAGCTAAACAAGCTCTAGGTGATGGCATACAAGTTATAGTTTTTTTTTAAAAAAGTGTTTACTTCCTTCAAGAAATCTAAAATACAGGTGATATTGTATCAAATAGTTTCTTCATGTCATGCATATTATAATACTTATGACGCATAGTCACCATTGGATATTGTTAGATTAGCATCATCATTGTATATTGGATATTAGTTTAGCATCATCATTGTATATATAATATTACATTATATCATCATCGGATATTATATTATCATCATCATTGGATATTAGATTAGCATCGTCAATGGAAATTAGAATAGCATTATCAATGGATATTTGATACTAGACTAGCATCTTCATTGGAATTTGAAATAGCATTATCATTGGATATTTGATATTAGATTAGCATTTGCATTATAATTTGATATTGGATATTAGAATAGCATCATCACTGGGAATTGAAATAGCAATATTATTGGATATTAGAATAGTATCACCATCTTGAATTAGAAAAGCATCATCATTGGATATTATAATAGCACTACGATTGGATATTGGATATTAGAAAAGCATCATCATCGGGAATTAGAATAGCATTATCATTGGATATTTGATATTATATTAGTATTTGCATTATCATTGGATAGTGGATATTAGAAAAGCATCATCACTGGGAAATGAAATAGCATTATCATTGGATATTGGATATTGGAATAGTATCATCATTGGGAATTAGAATAGCATTATCATTGGATAGTGGATATTAGAAAAGCATCATCAATGGATATTATAAGAGCATTGACATTGGATATTGGATATTAGAATAGCATCATCATTGGGAATTAGAATATCATTATCATTGGATATTTGATATTATATTAGCATTATCATTGGATATTGGATATTAGAATAGCATCATCACTGGGAATTAAAATAACATTATCATTGAATATTTTATATTATATTAGCATTTGCATTATCATTGGATAGTGGATCTTAGAAAAGCATTATCAATGGATATTATAAGAGCATCATCATTGGGTATTGGATATTATAATAGCATCATCAACTAGCATTACCATTGGATATTGGATATTAGAATAGCATCATCATTGATAATTAGAATATCATCATCATTGGATATTGGATATTAGAATAGCATCATCATTGGATATTATAATAGTATCATCACTGGGAATTAGAATAGCATTATCATTGAACATTGGATATTAGAATAGCATCATCATCGGATATTAGAATAGTATCATCATTGGGAATTAGAATAACATTATCATTGGATATTGGATATTAGAAAGGCATCATCATCGGATATTAGAATAGTATCATCATTGGGAATTATAATAACATTATCATTGGATATTGGATATTAGAATAGCATCATCATCGGATATTAGAATAGTATCATCAATGGGAATTAGAATAGCATTATCATTGGATATTAGAATAGCATCATCATCGGATATTAGAATAGTATCATCATTGATAATTAGAATATCATCATAATTGGATATTGGATATTAGAATAGCATCATCATTGGATATTATAATAGTATCATCACTGGGAATTAGAATAGCATTATCATTGAACATTGGATATTAGAATAGCATCATCATCGGATATTAGAATATTATCATCATTGGGAATTAGAATAACATTATCATTGGATATTGGATATTAGAAAAGCATCATCAATGGATATTATAAGAGCAGTATCATTGGATATTGGATATTAGAATTGCATCATCATTGAATACTGTAATAGCATTACCATTGGATATTGGATATTAGAATATCATCATCATTGGGAATTAGAATAGCATCATCATTGGATATTGGATATTAGAATAGCATCATCATTGGATATTATAATAGTATCATCACTGGGAATTAGAATAGCATTATCATTGAATATTGGATATTAGAATAGCATCATCAATGGATATTATAAGAGCAGTATCATTGGATATTGGATATTAGAATTGCATCATCATTGAATACTGTAATAGCATTACCATTGGATATTGGATATTAGAATATCATCATCATTGGGAATTAGAATAGCATCATCATTGGATATTGGATATTAGAATAGCATTATCATTGTATATTGGATATTAGAATAACACCATCATTAGATATTAGAATAGCATCATCATTGGATATTTGATATAGCGTCAGTTCCATTTGGAATCAACTATAGATCTTGAGAAGTTTTCTGGTAAAAATAAAATCTTGATAGGACTATCCTTCTAGTAATTGGCGCAATGGGTGGCCAAGTCAGCCCATTTATCATTCTCATTTTATAACGAACTAGACATTATAAGTCGTTGAACGACCCCATTCTGATAAGAAGACTCATTCAGTAGTGATAACAAGATTTTAAAGATGGCCACTGCAGCTGCCATATAGGTTTAAGTGGCACCATTTTCATTCAAAACATACTCGGCATCGTAAGAAGTCTTTCATTAAAAAGCTAGAATGATATGGCCATCCGATTAGGAGGTATTCTTAAAAAAAAATCAAATGGGCACCATTTTTATTGAATGTAACTTATTCATCATACAAAATATCTTGTTAAAATATCAATACAGATACGACTTTCCTTTCAAAACGGGAGAAAACAAAGGTTTTCAAGATGACTGCTTGGCGGCCTTGTTGGACGTGATATGGGCACCATTGTCAGTTACGACCATTTGGATATCATACGAAGTCTTTCAGTGGAAATGCCAGGTTTATATAACCATCCATTCTGGAGTAGTAGCACTAATAAGGTTATCAAAATTGTATCTCCAAACTTTGCCAGTTTCACTTAGAACCAGTTAGATTATGGGATAAATCTTTCTGACGTATCTTGAATATTCTCCATGTAGTTAAGGCTTGTAGCGATAACGACGAACCATTCCATAATCTTCCTGAGAGAGAGAGAGAGAGAGAGAGAGAGAGAGAGAGAGAGAGAGAGAGAGAGAGCTCTGTTTACAATGTCTCTGGCAAGTGAGCGAATTACCTATCAGCAGGGAACAACGAAGAGCTCGTGTTCATCGTCCAATTACTCTAAAATACTTAGGTCAAACTACAACAACAGCAGTATGATGGGTTGGTATAATTGTAAAACTTTTATGTTTCGCTTAAATAACTGACTTTAAACTATGTTTGGGTTATGAATCATGAATTAAATTAATTTAATGTGTTTTCATGTCGAGTAACCATGGAGAGAGTAACGAACTTGAGTGAAGCATAAAATTGTTCGTCCTTATATTAATGTATTATGACCGGGCACCAGAGTTTAGTGAAGATCTCACATAGCCACGCGAGAATTTAATTGAGCGAGATTATAGTCAAACCCTTTTTCGAAAGGAATTCGATATGACACATTTAATATTTACTTCAAAAAGCATTTTAGTATGGAAATAAATCAAAGAAAATTAGTGCTTCCGCCAAAATACTCCATCAAAGTTTTAAAATTAGTACTTATATTTTGTACCGACCACTTACCCTGAATTTTGTAAAATAAAAGGGATTCGTTGCTCGTAAACTATCTTTTTATATGATGGAACTAAGAACGCTGCTGATAAAGGAATTAGAATTTAATACTTTGTTCATTTATTTAACGCCAATAAATAAAGACTTCAGAGACGTAGTCATAGATAATATACGACGCAAGACTTCAGAGGCACAGTCATATTTGATAATAAGAATTCAGAGACGTACATTCACATATAGTATATGACAATAATACATCAGAAACGTAATCACAAATGATAGTATACCATGCTAGGATTCAGAGATGCACAGTCATACGTAGTATACCATGCTAGGATTCAGAGATGTACAGTCATACATAGTATACCATGATAGTATTCAGAGACGTACAGTCATACATAGTATACCATGCTAGGATTCAGAATGTACAGTCCTACATAGTATACCATGCTAGGATTCCAAGATGTACAGTCATACATAGTATACCATGCTAGTATTCAAAATGTACAGTCCTACATAGTATACCATGCTAGGATTCAGAGACGTACAGTCATATATAGTATAATATGCTAGGATTCCAAGATGTACAGTCATGCATAGTATACCGTGCTAGGATTCAAAGACGTACAGTCATACATAGTATACCATGCCAGGATTCAGAGATGTACAGTCAACATAGTATACCATGATAGGCTTCAGAGACGAACAGTCTTATTATGAAGTGTCGAATTTTGAATAAGCAAGATGATGAGATAAATCCATTTGTAGTTAAATCCTACTGATATAACTTAAATTGAATTGAAATTACCTCTATTAATTCATTTGATTAAATCTGTTATTGTCCTTGTCTAAGGGGTCTCATATTGCATTATTTCTTCCCAATAATCATGCCCAGTTCTCTGTTAATAGTCAATCTTTTCACGCACATCGGATCATACTATCGAGTGAAATCATTCCCTATATGACGCAGCTAAATCCGTCTAACCACAACCCTTGCTGAGAGAGAGAGAGAGAGAGAGAGAGAGAGAGAGAGAGAGAGAGAGAGAGAGAGCTATTAAATATTCTTGATATAACTTGAATTGAAATTACCATTATAAATTTGTTTGATTGAATTTGTTATTTGTCTCATATTGCAAATTTCTTCCTAATAATCTTACCCAGTTCTCTTTTGATATTCTATCTTTGTACTAACACCGGGTCATAATATTGAGGCAGGCGATTGCCTAGATGACGTAGCTAAATCCAATGAACTACCCCTCTTACGGAGAGAGAGACGTGACACATATATAGTATACCATGCAAGACTTCAGAGACGTAGAATCATACACAGTATACAATGCAAGACTTCAGAGACGTATAGGCATATATGATAAGACCTCAGAAACGTACAGTACTATATGATACTTAGATGTCAGAAACGTACAGTCATATACGATAATACGACATCAGACACTTTCAGTCCTATATGATAATAAGACGTCAGAAACGTACAGTCTTATACGATAATAAGATATCATACACTTTCAGTCCTATATGATAATAAGACGTCAGAAACGTACAGTACTATATGATAATAAGACTTCAGAAACGTACAGTCTTATTCGATAATAAGGCTTCAGACACGTACAGTTCTATATGATAATAAGATTTCATACACGTACAGTACTATATGATGCTAAGACTTCAGAGACGTACAGTCATAATAGTATATGATGTTAACACTTGAGAGTTGTACAGTACTATATGCTAATAAGACTTCAGAAACGTACAGTCATATATCGTATATGATGGTGAGATTGCAATTGTTTTCCTATAATCACGAGTGGTACACATTACGTGAAGTCTTGTGATAACTTCTCAACGTCATATTAATTCGAATATAGAATTAATACAGAAACAGACGGAAATAGAAAGACATAAGCTGAACAAAAAGTCAGTAATATAAATATGCCAAAGAGAGAGAGAGAGAGAGAGAGAGAGAGAGAGAGAGAGAGAGAGAGAGAGAGAGAGAGAGAGAGAGAGAGAGAGAGAGAGAGAGTTTACCTTTAATATCTACATGTGATATAGCCAATATCAGCAGGAGTGACAATAACGCACTATAAATGTTACAATCCATAGTCGTGAGCATCTTAGGAAGCAGTCACTTTTCTCCACTCTCTCCTTACTACTTAACGGCATTTGTTGACGATGCTAATTATGAAAGTTCTCCATTTCTGTATACGTAGCTGATTTATAGAATCCGCACGAGCCTTGGGATCAAGTTACAAAATATCATACTGCGGAGTTATGTTGGGCCATGTTATAGAACATTAGCTGGTATGGTTTGTGTATCTATAGAGGACGAAACTCAGTTACTTACGATACACATAAATTTTCGCTGAATTCCGTTATGACACTTTGTTTTTTAGTCATAATCAAAACCATTTATCATCAATCGAAATTCCGCGTGTTTTTTATGGATAGATTAGCACACTGGTGTGTTTTGATTTGCCAGAACACTTCCTATATATATTCGTTATAAAGGTAGGTAACTTATTTTCTAGAGCAACACAAGTTGTCTAGTTCCTGGGCCAGTAATATTTCGAAAAAAAATTCAATTTCTTTTTGTTTGCTTTATCATAGCTAATAAAAATTATTAAAATAATTTTTCGAAGCAAATTCTACTTTTTACCGTAAATTCTCAACATTGAATAATATATTCCAAACTAATAAATTTATTTTAAAAATGACTAAACAGTTCATTGTATAACATTTTAATCCAAATATCAGAATTTTGTTGCCAAATCTTAACTATTTTACGTAAGTGTAAGAGCAATTTTATGACACATTTTAATGGAAACTCTTGACAACTGGTAATCAGAGAAGTTAACTCAGTCTCCACTGGTCATCATACTTGTAATGAAAGCCCATGACCACCAGTCACCAAATGTCATAGAAAACAGTAGCTCATTATTTATCAATCTCAACGAAATGTCTAGACGAATAAGCATTAAATTTTATGAAGGTACTACAAGCAAAATGTGTCCTCTAAATTAGCTATTTTAAATTTCAAAATGCATTGTGCACACATGTAAGTGATAATCTGGCTTAAAAATGGGTCGTAGAATTCCAACCAAGAAACTATCTTTATTAATGAAAAACTGCTTGGATGACCTAATGGTCAGAGCGTCCGTCTCGGATGTGGGAGGTCGTGGGTTCGAACACAGACCGAGCCATACCAAAGACAAAAAATGGTTCCGACAGCTGCCTTGCTTGGCGCTCAGCATTAAGATGATAGTGTTATGACTGTTCGACCTGGTGTCAGAATAATGTGACTGGGTGGGACATCATGTTACATGTCTGCGGCATGATACCCTAGTGCTAGACATCACTATAAACCGCCACACCGCAGACATCCTAGCCATATGACTTAATTATTGTTAAAGCTACGTTAAAATCCAACACACACACACACACACACACATACATATACATGCGCGCGCGCACACACACAGACAAACACATACACGAATACAAAGGTAAATAACTCCTTGGTACCTTGGAAACAGCCACGAGACAAGTTGTCGTCCAAATTCTCTTGAGCTTATCTCCTCTCCAAAAAGCATCAGGAGATATGCTTCATAATCCCAATATTTATTGTGTACTACTATGTAAACACAAATACATCTAGTGAATGACCCTGAGTTGATTAGTTAGACACTTATATAAAACAGTTGGTAACATTGACCTTGAATTTTATTTGTCGGTCTCGTCGTCAATACATGTATTATCCAATGTCGTCTGGAGATAACATAAGTATATACCAATGCTGTCTGGAGATAGATACATGTGTAGAGCAATGTTAAGATAAATACATGTGTAGACCAATGTTATATGTTGATCAATACATAAGTAGACCAGTTTTATGTAGGTAACTACATGGATTGACCAATGGTGTCTGGATAGTTTTCTGGAGATAACTACATGTTGAACCTTCAGCTAGTCAAGGGGCAGAAAGTGGATTCCCAGCAAAACTCGGTGGAGGGCTAAGAGCTCGACGAGACACGTAGGAAGTACTGGTTATCTGCTGGAGGCAACTCGGTCTCAGGCCGTCTCGAAGTAGTCATGCTGCTGTACTCAGATAGTTTTCGGCGGAAGAGTTAGGTGGAAGAACTGCTTAACTCTTCCTCACTTAAAAAGGTCACCGCACAAGTCATTCTTGTCATCCACTCATCACCAACTAAAGTCCCGTGGCGACAGGCAAGCCACGAAGCAGAAAGTGTGTGTACACTGGTATCCGTAGCCGCAAACCTGCACACAGGCGGCTCAGGACAATAGGGACGTTTACCACTTATATGGAGCAGCAGTGGAGTGCGGCAGCCCCCTGACCGACTTATAGGATCTTTCCAGGAATGCGATGTTCTACTCCCAGGCACGAGGAAGGGGCTAGAAAAGGTACCCTAAACATTACTTGTTTTAAACGTCCATAGCCAGCTTACCGCAGATGGCGGGGACCCTACTTCAGCGGTCACAATACAAAGAATAAAATGAGGATTGTTCCTCTCACACTTGGACAGAGACGATACTGAAGACCCCAAGAGGAGACTCCCCCCAGATCCAACGAGGCCATTGCTGCCTTGAGCAAGACCCTGCTTTCTAGAAAAAGTCAGAACTCTGTGAAAAAGCTCCGGATACACTGTCTTTCGAAGCGGACAAGAAAGTGAAGAGCGCAGTGAGGCTTTTGTCGGCTTTGCAGTGAAGACAGCACTGATTGAAAAATTGGCTGGAACTTCCAAGGGAGTAAACGACAGACTCGTGTCCATGCATCTCCTCCTCTTGTCTTGTCACGCTCTAACCATGACCAAGCCAGATGAAATGAAGGTCAAGGTCTGTGAAGATCTTCACGTCTTCATTGCTGACGTGTCAATGGCAGATAAGCGCGTCATTCTTGGAGATTTCAGTGAAAGAGTAGGCTGTGATCTCATTTCCTGGGATAGAGTGTTAATAAAGCGAGGAGTGGGTCACTATAAGAGCAACGGTATCCTTATGCTCCAGATGCGCATCAAGCATGAACTGAAGATCACCAATACAATCTTCGACGTCCCTATATGGATGCATCCTCGCTCTAAGCACTAGAACCTCACCGACTACGTCATTTTCTGGAAGAGGGATAGGCAGGATGTGCGTGTGACAATGTCCTTGTGTGGCGCTGACTGATGTACAGACCACCGCCTCATCATCACCATGTTCAACATTCGCATTCAGCACAAACAACATCTACAGAGAAAGAAAGCTCATAAACGACTAAACATTACCAATCTGAAATGCACCAGTATCAAACAGTAAACAGTCTCTCATGGATGCCTGGAAGAACGTCTGAAATCCACCTATGTGGACACCCAGAATGTGGATACCGACTTTGAAAATCCTAGAACCCTTAACGAGAAAGAGACAAGACTGAGGTGATGAGAACTGCGACGAGATTAAGCAGTTGCTGGATGAGAAACACAGCCTCCTTCAAACCTACCTCAATAATACAATGTCCACCTCTATGAAATATGCGTAAAAAGTATACGCAGAAATGTGCAGCAAAAACTTCGTCAGATGCGACACATTTGGCAGGAAAACAAAGCTAATGAGATCAAGTGCTACGCAGACCGGCATGACATGAAAAGCTTCAACAATGCCATGAAAAAAAGTCAATGGACCTACATCCTCTGGATCATCAGCCCGTCTCATCTCAGACGGGAACAAAATAATTAATGAGAAAGAAAAGATTCTTCAACAATGGGCTGAACAATTTGATAGCGTCATGAATCACCCTTCATCCATCAACGATAAAGCCATCAGTCGTCCCAGAATCACCCAGCACTGAAGCACTGGATGACACTCGAACCATCCTCGAGACAGATACATCGATACGTCTGCTCTCCAGGAACAAAGCTACTGGTTCCGTTTCCATCGCAGCTGAAGTATACAAGGAAGGAAGCACTACCCTGAATGAAACACTCCACAAACTGTTTTTGCTGATGTGGCAGTAAGAGACGGTCCCCCTGGAATAAAAAAACGCTTCCATAACCCAAAGTATAAGCGCAAAAGGAACCACCAAACCTGAGATAATCACCGGGGTATATCCTTACCCTAAATTGCAGGCAAGAAACTAACCAGAATCTTACTGAGTCGCCTCACGACACACTTTGACCAGGGATTACAGTCAGAAAGCAAGCGTGGATTCCAAAGAGAACGTGGAACCATCGACATAGTGTTCGCTGATAGTCAGCTTCAAAAGAAATGTAAAAAAAATCCGACCTTTCGCCATCTACATCGACTTGACAAAAGCCTTTGATGTTGTAAGCAATACGTGGAACGTAAGGGCCAAGTACACTATCCGATACAATCTATATCCATGATGAACCATTTCAACAGCAGCATACAGACAGGAGTCTAGGACAATGGAGAGACATCTGAGCCATTTGCAGTAACCAATGTCGCCAAGCAAGGTTGTGTTCTAACACCGACACTGTTCAATCTATTTTTCTCCGACATGCTGACTAATGCTTTCCGAGAGGTTGGAGTCGGCTTCAGGCACCGTACAGATTGAAAACTATTCAACCCCAGGAGGCTTCAAGCGATAACTAAGGTTGTGACAGAAAGCATCTGGGATTTCATATCTGCATGAGTAGCCAAACTGCAATGCAGCGTTCGCCAGTTCTCCAACTCTTGTACAAATTTTGATATCACCATCAGTATCAAGAAGACTGAATTCCTGCATCAGCCGGTCAATGGAAAGACCTATGGTGACCCCAACATCACAGCCAACACAGTGTGTCACTATTGACGACGAGGTAAACCTTCGCATTGCCAGAGACAGCGCAACTTTCGGCAGATTGTATGCCAACGTATGGTATAAAAGAGACATCAGCATCCATACCAAACTAGAGGTAAACAGGGAGGTTGTGCTTTCAAAATGCGAAACGTGGACGGTGTACCAAAACCATGCCAGGAAGCTGGACCACTTTCACACCACAAGTCTCAGGAAAATCCTCAAAATTAAGTGGCATAAAAAGGTTCCAGACACTGAAGTAATCGCCCAAGTAGGTTTGCCCAGCATCCACACTATCCTGATGCTGCCCCAGCTAAGCTGGTCTGGACGTGTTGTACGTATGCCAGACCACCGGCTGACTCTTCTGTGGCGAACTACATCAAGGACAGCGATGTTGTATGTATCTAACAGGACAGGAGCTGCAGAGCTGAAGAGACAAACCAGAAAAGCACAAACCATCAACCCTCCTGGATATGTTCCACTCATCTCCTGTTCCTTATGCAAACGAACATACCGTGCAAGGATTCGCCTCTTCCGCCATCTGCGCACGAACAGAACAGAACCAGCCTCTCCAACCCTCGGATGACTAGAGTAGTACTCGTCGAATCGACGGACGAACAATAACCACATGTATATATTAATTTTATCTGAAGATAAATACATGCATTGAAAAATGTTATCTGAAAATACACACACACACACACACACACAGATCTGTATACACGGCGAATAAAAGATATGTGTAAACCTAGAAAATTAAATTGTATAAATAAGGATTAGGGTACGCATGTCCATATATATATAGTTATAAATAATACTTTTTTATAGGGTCTAATTAATTTTTTTGACAATCATGTACGTGTCATTGACAAAATAGTTATTTAGAGGTTTTAACAAGAGGAATGATAATATCCATGTTCATTTCGACATGCTATTAATACAAATATCAGTAAAATATTTACAAATTTTAACACTAAATCTTGTATAAATATGATTGAAAATGCGTTACAATGTGATTTCTTTTGCTTTTGTGTCCAATGATTAACAAATCAGACAAATGATATTTAAAAATAGGGTACAATGTTAAGAAGCTTTGATTAATAACTGGAACTTTGTCGAAAAATGCTTTAATAAGTATTTTAGTTTGTGTTCAAATTTCAATGAAACAAATCAAAATATGAATCAAAGAAAAGGAGTTAACTGGTCCAAAACTTTGGCTTCTATTACTACAATAACGATTGAAAAGGGTCTTTATTGGGTCTAAAGCTAATCATCAATAATCCATCTGGGTAAAAGCAGGCCCTAAAATGTTCTTTATTATATACGAGTCTAAATAGTCCCCTCAATTATTAATATCTATGGGTCTCAATCAGACCATACACATGTTATCTAATCTATCTGGGTCTTAATCAGACTTTAGGATATATCTGGGTCTAACTCAGGACCTAAAATGTTATGTAATCTCTCTGGGTCTAACTCAGGCCCTGTTCTATAATAATTCTGGTTCTTAATCAGTCTAAAATCTTCTATAATCTATCTGGGTCTCAATCAGACCTTAACATTTATATATCTGGGTTTAACTCAGGCCAAAAAATATTCTATAATCTCTCTGGTTCTTAATCAGTCTAAAATATTCGATAATCTATCTGGGTCTCAATCAGAATTTACAATATCTCTGGGTCTAACTCAGACCACAAATTTTCTATAATCTCTCTGGTTCTTATTCAGTCTAAAATGTTCAGTAATCTATCTGGGTCTCAATCAGACTTTACAATATCTCTGGGTCTAACTCAGGCCAAAAAAATGTTCTATAATCTTTCTGGTTCTTAATCAGAGTCTAAAATGTTATATAATCTCTCTGGGTCTCAATCAGTCTACAAAGTTCTATACTCTCTTTGGGTCTGAATCAGTCTCAAATGTTATATAATCTCTCTGTGTCTCAAGCAGAGTATAAAATGTTCAATAATCTATCTGGGTCTCAATCAGACTTTAAAATATCTCTGGGTCTAACTCAGGCCAAAAAATGTTATATAATCTCTCTGGAACTAACTAATGTCCTACAATGTTCTATAATCTCTCTGGTTCTTAATCAGTCTAAAATGTACTATAATCTCTCTCTAGGTCTGAATCAGATTCTAAAAAGTTCTAAAATCTCTCGTGGTCTCAATCAGTCTAAAATGTTATATACTCTCTCTGGGTTTTCATCACAGTCTAAAATGTTCTAAAATCTCTCTGGGTCTTAACCAGTCTAAAATCTTCTTTACTCTCTCTGGGTCTTAATCAGAGTCTAAAATGTTATATAATCTCCTGGGGACTCATTCAAACTTTAACATGTTCTATAATATCTCTGGGTTTTAATCAGACTTTAACATGTTCTATAATATCTCTGGGTTTTAATCAGACTTTAACATGTTCTATAATATCTCTGGGTTTTAATCAAACTTTAACATGTTCTATAATATCTCTGGGTCTTAATCAGACTTTAACATGTTCTATAATATCTCTGGGTTTTAATCAGACTTTAACATGTTCTATAATATCTCTGGGTTTTAATCAGACTTTAACATGGTCTATAATATCTCTGGGTCTTAATCAGACTTTAACATGTTCTATAATATCTCTGGGTCTTAATCAGACTTTAACATGTTCTATAATATCTCTGGGTTTTAATCAGACTTTAACATGTTCTATAATATCTCTGGGTTTTAATCAGACTTTAACATGTTCTATAATATCTCTGGGTTTTAATCAGACTTTAACATGTTCTATAATATCTCTGGGTTTTAATCAGACTTTAACATGTTCTATAATATCTCTGGGTTTTAATCAGACTTTAACATGTTCTATAATATCTCTGGGTCTTAATCAGACTTTAACATGTTCTATAATATCTCTGGGTTTTAATCAGACTTTAACATGTTCTATAATATCTCTGGGTTTTAATCAGACTTTAACATGTTCTATAATATCTCTGGGTCTTAATCAGACTTTAACATGTTCTATAATATCTCTGGGTTTTAATCAGACTTTAACATGTTCTATAATATCTCTGGGTTTTAATCAGACTTTAACATGTTCTATAATATCTCTGGGTCTTAATCAGACTTTAACATGTTCTATAATATCTCTGGGTCTTAATCAGACTTTAACATGTTCTATAATATCTCTGGGTCTTAATCAGACTTTAACATGTTCTATAATATCTCTGGGTCTTAATCAGACTTTAACATGTTCTATAATATCTCTGGGTTTTAGTCAGACTTTAACATGTTCTATAATATCTCTGGGTCTTAGTCAGACTTTAACATGTTCTATAATATCTCTGGGTTTTAATCAGACTTTAACATGTTCTATAATATCTCTGGGTGTTAATCAGACTTTAACATGTTCTATAATATCTCTGGGTCTTAATCAGACTTTAACATGTTCTATAATATCTCTGGGTCTTAATCAGACTTTAACATGTTCTATAATATCTCTGGGTCTTAATCAGACTTTAACATGTTCTATAATATCTCTGGGTTTTAATCAGACTTTAACATGTTCTATAATATCTCTGGGTCTTAATCAGACTTTAACATGTTCTATAATATCTCTGGGTCTTAATCAGACTTTAACATGTTCTATAATATCTCTGGGTCTTAATCAGACTTTAACATGTTCTATAATATCTCTGGGTTTTAATCAGACTTTAACATGTTCTATAATATCTCTGGGTTTTAATCAGACTTTAACATGTTCTATAATATCTCTGGGTCTTAATCAGACTTTAACATGTTCTATAATATCTCTGGGTCTTAATCAGACTTTAACATGTTCTATAATATCTCTGGGTTTTAATCAGACTTTAACATGTTCTATAATATCTCTGGGTTTTAATCAGACTTTAACATGTTCTATAATATCTCTGGGTTTTAATCAGACTTTAACATGTTCTATAATATCTCTGGGTCTTAATCAGACTTTAACATGTTCTATAATATCTCTGGGTCTTAATCAGACTTTAACATGTTCTATAATATCTCTGGGTTTTAATCAGACTTTAACATGTTCTATAATATCTCTGGGTCTTAATCAGACTTGAACATGTTCTATAATATCTCTGGGTCTTAATCAGACTTTAACATGTTCTATAATATCTCTGGGTTTTAATCAGACTTTAACATGTTCTATAATATCTCTGGGTTTTAATCAGACTTTAACATGTTCTATAATATCTCTGGGTCTTAATCAGACTTTAACATGTTCTATAATATCTCTGGGTTTTAATCAAACTTTAACATGTTCTATAATATCTCTGGGTTTTAATCAGACTTTAACATGTTCTATAATATCTCTGGGTGTTAATCAGACTTTAACATGTTCTATAATATCTCTGGGTGTTAATCAGACTTTAACATGTTCTATAATATCTCTGGGTTTTAATCAGACTTTAACATGTTCTATAATATCTCTGGGTCTTAATCAGACTTTAACATGTTCTATAATATCTCTGGGTCTTAATCAGACTTTAACATGTTCTATAATATCTCTGGGTTTTAATCAGACTTTAACATGTTCTATAATATCTCTGGGTCTTAATCAGACTTGAACATGTTCTATAATATCTCTGGGTCTTAATCAGACTTGAACATGTTCTATAATATCTCTGGGTCTTAATCAGACTTTAACATGTTCTATAATATCTCTGGGTTTTAATCAGACTTTAACATGTTCTATAATATCTCTGGGTTTTAATCAGACTTTAACATGTTCTATAATATCTCTGGGTCTTAATCAGACTTTAACATGTTCTATAATATCTCTGGGTTTTAATCAAACTTTAACATGTTCTATAATATCTCTGGGTTTTAATCAGACTTTAACATGTTCTATAATATCTCTGGGTGTTAATCAGACTTTAACATGTTGTATAATATCTCTGGGTGTTAATCAGACTTTAACATGTTCTATAATATCTCTGGGTTTTAATCAGACTTTAACATGTTCTATAATATCTCTGGGTCTTAATCAGACTTTAAAATATCTCTTGGTCTAACGCAGGGCTTAAAATGTTAAATAAAACCAAATTCGTGTAAAATATTTTTCTTTTCCACCAAATTTGTTTCCATGGAAGCTCAGATGTGTGCGTCCAACGGTCATTGACATACATACATACATACATACATACATACATACATACATACATACATACATACATATAGGTTTGATATTTATCCATTAGATTTTCATCTTCCAGTATTTGTTTCTTTCTCGCAGTTTTGTACATTAATTTGAAAAGTCGATATTTTCATGACAACCATTCGATTACTTCCGCCTAATTAATTGGTGAAGGGCCTCGCTAAGGTCAATTTCATTATGACTGCGTTATCTGATTCTATGTCTGCAGAATGTGTATTAACTCTACCATCCCTCACACCATAATGCTTCTACAGAATTTAGATGAACCCGGTTTAATAAGACTAATTTCGAATTGTTTTCTATGCCATTCACGTTTTCAAATTATATTGTCAAAGAATCATAAAGTTATTAGTTACACTCCAATTAGAACAAATAAATTAACAATTTTTAATTTTAAGGAAACAATCCCTTTTATCTATGTTTGGACTTTAATTGACCCATAAAGTAGGTGCAATATAAAAAACATATTAAGAGAAACCCTTGTTTGTCAAAATCTCTAAGGATTTCATTAAAATGAGCAAGTAGTGTGTATTTTTTCGCTTAAAGCTATATATTTGTGGCATGTGGTATTAACTCAAATAATACAAATTCACTTTTATGATTTTAACTATGCTGTTCGTACGTCGATTCTACGAGGACATCTCTAGTCATTCGATGGTTTGAGGGACTGTTTCTGGTCTGTGTGTACCCAGGAGACCAAACCTTGCACTTGATGTTCGTTTGTATAAGGGAAAGAAAATGAGTGGGACATCTCAAGGATGGTTGATGGCACATTCGTTTATGGCTGACCTCTTCAACTCTGCAGCTGCTTTCCTGCTAGATTCGTAAAAACTGGAGTCTTTGTGCACAGACGAACGCCAAATGAATCGATCGCATGCTGTTTGCTACCAGGAATCAGGGTTTATGTTGAATGCTTTCAATGTAGCTTTCAGGTTGCCTTTGAAAGGTTTCTTCTGACTTCCATGAGATCACTGTCCTTGCTGTAGCTCGCCGTAGAAGAGTCTCTTAGGCAGCCTGTATTCTGGCATGCGTACAACAGATCTCGACCAGCGTAGCTGGCACTGCATTAGGATGGTATGGATGCTGGGGAGATCTGCTTGGGCGAGTACCTCATTATATGGAATCTTGTCCTGCCACCTGATGTTGAGGATTTTCCTGAGCCTTGTGGTGTGAAAAGTGGTTCAGCTTCCTGGCATGGTGTTTGTACACCGTCCACGTTTTGCTCGCGTAAAGTATTGTCGAGAGCACAAATGTTCCTTAGACCTTTAGTTTTGGTATGGATGCTAATGCTTCTTCTATTCCAGACGTTGGCATGCAATCTGCTGAAAGTTGCACTGGCTCTGGCAATGCGAAGGTTCAACTCGTCATCAGTAGTTACTCTCTGTGACAATTTGCTGCCAAGGTAGGTAGAGCGGTTCACAATGTTGTGCTTTTGACCATTGACGGTAATGTTGGGCTCCCCATAAGGCTTTCCAGGGTACTGGCTGATGCAGGATTTCAGTTTTCTTAGTACTGATGGTGAGACGAAAGTTTGTGCAGGAGCTGGATAACTTGTCAATGCTGCATTGCAAATCGGCTTCTGAACCCGCATTGAAGGCGCAGTCATCAGCAAATAAGATATTTCTTATGGTTTTTGTCATGACCTTGGTTTCACTTGAATCCTCCTTCGATTGAATAGTTTTCCATCTGTACGGTACCTGATGCCGACTAGAACGTCTATGTATCTGAAAGCATTAATCAGGATGGCGGAGAACAATAGACTAAACAGTGTCGGTGCCAGAACACAACCCTGCTTGACACCATTGATTACTGAGAATGGCTCAGATTTGTCTCCATTGCCCTTGACTCGTGCCTGCATGTCATCGTAGAAATGCTGCAACATGGATATAATTTCCTTGTGCATTCGTATTTGGCCATTACCTTTCACAAGCCTTTCTGCTGACAGTATCAAAGGCCTTTGTCAAATCGACGTAGATGGAGAAAAGTTCGGTGTTTTGCTCTTGACATTTCTCTTGTATCTGACTCGCAGCAAACACTATGTCGATGGTCCCAGGTTCTTTGGGGAATCCACACTGGCTTTCTGGCATTCAAGGTGTGTTGTGAGGCGATTCAGTAGGAGTCTGTCGAGTATCTTTCCTGCACTTGAGAGTAAGGATATACTCCGATGCTTATCGCAGGCCCTGTAGTTCCCTTTGCGCTTATACAGGTGGATTATGGAAGCGGTTTTTAATTCTTGGGAGGCTGTCTCTTGCTGCCACATCAGTAAATACTGCTGGTGGAGCCGTTATATCAGGTATATTCTCCCTTAAATGTAGATTTCAGCGGGGATGGAGTCTGCACCAGGTGCTTTGCCGCCGCAGAGCAGATGTATCGCTTTATGTGTCTCAAGGAAGGCTGGAGGGTCATCCAGTGCTTCGTTGATGGGCAATCGGGGGCAATGACCGATGGGTTCATGACTGATGGATGAGGGGCGATTCAGGACACTATCAATGTGTTCAGCCCGTAGTTGAATAATCCTATCTTTGTCAGTAATTAGCTTCTTCCTGTCTGCAATGAGAATGGGGGATGGTCCAGATGATATAGGTCCATAATATTCAGGGCATTGTAGACGTTCTTCATGCCATGCTGTTCTACGTGCACTGGGTCTCATTAGCTTTGTTACTCACCCATAAGTCTCGCATCTGGCGGAGCTTCTGCTGTACAGTTCTGCCTATGTTGTTGGACGCATCTTTCCTAGAGGTGGGTTTTTTAGGAATGCTGAGGTAGGCTCGAATGAGGTGGTGTTTCTTATACAGCAACTGTTGGATCTTGTCGGAGTTCAAACCAGTACTGATGCTCTCTGGTTGAGGGTCATAAGATTTCCGAAGCTGTGCTGTAGACCAGCTCTCTGAATGTAGACCAGCTCTCTGCACGTTCCGATTGTCTACAGGGATTGATTTTAGACTTTCTTCCAGGGCATCCACGAGAGACTGTTTAATACTCATGCATTTCAGCTTGGTTATGTTTAGTCGTTGCGGAGCATTCTTTCCCTTTGTGCGTCTTTTGGGCGGAATGCGGATTTTAAGCTAGGTGATGATGAGGCAGTGATCTGTCCAGCAGTCAGCCCCACACTAAGACTTGGTCACACGCACATCCTGCCTGTCCCTCTTCCTGACAGTGACGCAGACGATGCGGTGTCAGTGCTTAGAGCGAGGATGCATCCATGACGTCCGGTTACAGGTAGGGAGGCGGAAGACTGTATTGATGATAAGCAGTTCGTTATCAGCGCAAGTCTGGAGCAAAAAGGAGTATTCTAACTATGCATTTTTATTCAGAAATTGAATTTAAGAAACAGGTTTAAAGTTAAATCAGTGTCCTTTTGAAATTCCGTTTATCACATTCTTTTTATTTTAGTTGAAAGAGTTTGTATAGAGAAAAGAAGAGACGATCTTTTGCACTTCATGAAATTTTGGCTCAGACAAGTGTCTTTCATTTCTATAGCGTGAAAAAATAAGAAAAATATCCACAAACGCGTGTTTAATCAGTGATACACATTTCTATAACCAGTAACATTGTAAAGAACATTTGTTTTAACAAATAATAATTCAAAGAACAAACGTCCTTCCAAATAAGTACAATACTTAAAACCGATATACTTTTTCGGCACTAATTTTCCAATATAAATTGATATGTGAAGTTGCGTTGTTCGCTCGGGCCAAGTCAACCAGAGATGAAGCGCCATACACAGGGATTTCGATGAGACTGTTAGCAACGTTTCCAACTAGATCCAGAAATGTCTAATAAATCTAGATTATAAAGGCATTGCTGTATATAATTGTGATTTAAGCTTTAACGTTTTGAGAGTGGATATTTACATTTTGTTTTATTTGGAGGAATGCTATAGTAGGAAAACTTTCGGTCAGTGGGATTCCATATTTTGTGGACATTCTCTTTATAAGAGAGGTGAGTTCATTTACGTCTAGTTAGGTCGAACATTTCAACCACGCTTGTTCTAGAGATGTGCTCCTGTTCCAGTTTCACATTCGGAGAATTCCACGCAAGGTAAAATGGCCATATTAAGACAGGTAACCACAACTATGCGCTTTTATGATAGTCGACCCCTAACCCACCCCCACACGATGTATTAGGCATTCAGTTGAAAAGATGGCCCACGAGGAAATGCGTCAGGCGTCTGAAACTTAGAAAGCGTATCTTGTCCTTAGATTGTACAGTCACGTTACTTGTATTTAAGAACAAATGTCTCACTGGAAAGACTTTTTGGCAAATTTTCATTCAAGGGTGAGATATAACAAAAAAAAAATCAAAACGATATTATGACAATAACGATACACACCTCACCACTGCTCTGTACCCTACACTGCCTATCGATTCGATACAGAATCAAACACAAAATTTGTTCTCTGTGCTATGTTTCAATGACAGACTCCAGTCCAACATACCTATCCAGCCTCACCAATGTGTATACACCAGCTAGATCCTTACACTCTTCTTCTGATAATCGTATACTCATTGTTCCCAAGGTGAAAACAAAGTCATATGGACAACGTTCGTTTGCACACCAGGGCCCGGCGAGCGTGGAACGAATTGCCCATGAAATTAGACACAAAGACACAGTGGTCCCTTTTAAGAGTGCTCTTAAGACTCACCTGTTTCGACTGCAGGGACAAAATTAGCGACCTAATCATGTTTGATATCTTATATGTTTTCAGCATGTTTTTATGTTTTCCAATTTCATTGCTTTTGTCATTTGTTGTTCGGTAGTGTAGTCATATCATTATTGATGGTGTAAAGCGCTTAGAGCTTCGAAAGATTAGGTGCTATATAAAGTCCTCATTATTATTATTATTATTATTATTATTATTATTATTATTATTATTATATATTTACTACAGAAAAATCATGTTGCAGTCACAACGTGTGGCTGGTTTACAGATATCCTCCTAGAGGTTCCGAGTGGTCTAAAGCGCTCACTGTTACGGATCACTGCCATCTCATCTCTGCGTGGGTTCGAGTCTCGGATTCGGCCATTGTATGTGGGAAAGCTTGCCAGTAGCTTGTCGTGGGTCTGTGGTTCTTTCCAGTTTTTTTCCAGGATTCTTCATCCATCATTAATACTGGCCGCCACGAATAGCCTATCGTATGCTGAAAAATGGTGTTAAACGCTACTACAACAACAACGGATATCCCCCACATGGTTATGCAAAACAATTCGGTGTATTTTATTTGTGTCGGTTTTAACGGCACTTTTAACATACCCAGGAAATGGGAGTCAAGAGTTAACAGGACACACAAGGCAGCCGACACGCGTTGCAAGAACTTGTAATTCAGTGTGAAGCATCGAGCCCTCTAACACGTGTGGGCAAGACCAAACATTTAGTCAAACGACATGCAAAATGAGAGAGAGAGAGAGAGAGAGAGAGAGAGAGAGAGAGAGAGAGAGAGAGACGCAGTAAAATTCCTAACAATTTGTACAATTATTTCTTTAAAATAAATTGGCCTTATCTCCAATTGCTTTCAATTGGCAAGACAAGTATATGTTAATTATAATATAACAGTTAAGTAAGCCTTGCACTTCTGTCACTCGCGAATATCCCACTCTGTTTCTTCGAAAAAGGCCTCCATACTATCAGCTTAATAAATGTTTTATAGGTCTCCCACTACAATTATTACATTATGTCTGAGTCGGCTTTTGATACTTGAATTCCTATTCATTGTGATACTTGAATTCTTATTCATTTTGATACTTGAATTCCTTTTCATTGTGATACTTGAATTCCTATTCATTGTGATACTTGAATTCTTATTCATTCTGATACTTGAATTCCTTTTCAGGAAGAAGTTATCTTTGGTTTTAACCGAATCTAAAAATAGATTATTATTCGTTTGTAAAGAAATCATCAATAGATGGCTAGCAGTATTGAGTTGTACATACATTTCTCACCCATGCGACAGAGACATCTAGCTGTTTTGCTAATCTTACTTTTTTTATCCAAGTCATCACAGTCAAGGTGTACATGCACTCGGTACTTTTAAAAAAAGAACCGTGTTGTCTTCTGCTGTGCCAGACATAGTTGTTTTATGCTCTTCATTAATGACCCCACATAAACTGTAGGATCCTCTTAAGTCGGGTTCGTAGTAAACGAGTCTGTTATACAAGTTAATTACTAGCCAGCATGCTACTGAGCTTATCCAAAAGGATATAGAAGATAACATGGTAACTGAGCTTCCATTCCAGCAAATGCAGTTGTCATGATTTCGTCTGATAAGTCAACGTACTTTCTGCATAAGTGATATACACCTCATTAACCATTATTATTATTATTATTATTCTGGAAGAAACGCACTGAAACATAGTCATTAGATGAAACAGATGCAAAGTTTTGTTCAATAAAATTTAAAAGTATTGCACTACAAAAGGCAAGAAGCCATTAAAACAATGGTAAGACCCAGGAGTCACGCTACTAGGCGATATGGGTGACTAAGTCGCCTAAAAGATGCAAACCTCGCCTTGTTCTGTTAGGAAAGTGAAACTACATCGCCGTAATTTTTTTAAAAGGTACATTGACTGATGCCTCTTCGCCTTAGCCAGGTTAGTTCAAGTGATGTGTTGTACCGAAATGTATTCATCAAAACATCAGTAGCTTAGTCTGTTATCAATTATGCCCAAAAACAAAATTTTGCACCTTCACGGGCATGTGTTTTGATAGCTGACTTATCATTAACCATTTCCTAAGTTAGCAACTATCACCGCCCGATTCCCGCATGATATCCTTTGATGAAGGAAATATACTAACTTGTGTTTCGAAACTTTAACAATTGTACGTAAATAACAATCCGTGAACACAATCAGTGATCTGGATAATTTAAATGCCAGTTTGAAACTGTCTAAGTGTACCTGATACGGAGAAACAGTGGCGTTCATCGCTCTATCAATTACTCGATTAATTTCGTAAATCGTTGGACAAATGTATAATCACAAAAATATACAATTCTCAGGTATTATGTTATTGAAAATTTAGCTGTAAAATGCAATTATGTAGGTTTTTAGGATAATAAGGAAAAATACAGCATAGCAAATACTATTTAACCAATGCCCCAAATTACTACAAATACGTAGACAAATTATCAAACAAAAAATTTCTAATCCTATCAATGAAATATTGTAATGAAGCTATATAAAGTGAGTATATATTCACAAAACACCTCCTTCTAAGAAAATAGACTCACATGCCAGTGTTGATTTGGTTGGAATGAAGGGAAAGGTTTCTATACCGAATTACGGAAGCCCATTAATGCCAAATGGAATCTTGTCAACAAATAAATATGTGCAATACTATGTGAACAAAACGCAATACTTTTTGCGAATTTTCGTAATATTAATTGCATCTATTCGCAATAGTATTGTATTTATTCACAATAAGGAATGTTTTTATTCGCAAAATATTTTTTTTACATACCATTTGGCACTAATGGGCTTCCATACAGACTATAAAACAGCCATGTCTAATTTGATGCATTTCGGTGTGTTATGCAGGAGTAGCTACGGCAATGTATTATCTGCAACAAAGAAATTATGATGAACAGTATGATCTGAAGACACCTGTGCATTAACCCTCATTTACATGGTATATGGTTGTTTCAAATGCGTTTAGAAATCTTTCATGTGCCATAATTGTGAACTTTTAGAAAGAACGTCCTGGTAATCCACTGCACTCAACTCTGTCTCCGGCTGTCTTGATGTTGTCGTGCTGCTGGGCCCAGGTGGCTTTAGGCGAAAGAGTGAGGTCGACAAACTGTGCAACTTTTCCTCACTTAATACTAAATCACCGTACAAGTCATTCTTCTCATCCAGCCATCCCATTGCAAAAGCATCTAATGTCATGTTGCGACAGCCATGCGACGATGCAACAGGTGAGGGTACACTGACAGAAGTAGCCGAAAACCTGCAATCAGGCGGCTCAGTCCATTAGGGTCGTTCACCACTGGCATGAAGCAGCAGTGAAGTTCGGCAGCCCCCTTGGGCGACTGAGTAGCCATCTTCAGGAATACACTGCTCACCTCCATGACACGAGGAACAGGTTATAAAAGGTACCATAAACATTGCCTGCTCTAAACTTCCCTTGGTAGAATACCGTGAATGGTGGGGGCTCTACTTCAGCGGTTAAAATACAAAAAAAGGAAAAAACATAAGGATTGTTTTTCTCACACTCTGTACATGTAATGTGCGCACCATAATGGACAGAGACGATGCTGAAAGACCCCAGAGGAGAACCTCCCTAGTAGGAAGGGAACTCGCCAGATACAATGTGGACATTGCTGCCTTGAGCGACACCCGGCTTGCAGGTGATTGCGAACTCTGTAAAAGTGGCTACGGATACACTCTTCTGAAGCGGCCAAGGAAGTGAATAGCGCCGTGAGTCTGGTGTCGGCTTCGTAGTGAAGACAAAACTGATTGGCAAATTGGCTGGACCTCCCAAGGGAGTAAACGACAGTCTCATGACCATGACCCCACCCCCGTTCTTGTCTGGATGAAAGCCCCTTACCATCATCATTTGTTGTGCCCTAACCATGACAAATCCAGATGAAGTGAAGGTCATGTTATATGAGGATCTGCACTTCGTCATTGCTTACTTTCTAATTGCAGATATTCTAGTCATTCTTGGCGATTTCAATGCAAGAGTAGGCTGTGAGCACGTTGCTTGGGATGGAATGCTAAGAAAGCATGGTGTGGGTCACTGTTACAGCAACGGCCTCTTTTTTCATTAGACCTGTGCCGAGCATTAACTGCCGATCACCAATAGTCTTCAGTCTCTCTACCTGTAACCAGGCGTCCTCGATGTACTGCCATAAAACCAGTGTGGTTTCCTAAAAGAACGTGGGACCATCGACATGATGTTTGCTGCGAGGCAGCGACAAGAGAAATGTCAAGAACAAAACACCGACCTTTTCTCCATCTAAGTAGATTTGACAAATGTGTTTGATACTGTCAGCAGAGAATGCTTGTGGAAGGTAATGGCCAAGTACGGATGCCAAGAAAATGTATATTCATGGTGCAGCATTTCCAAGATTGCATGCTGGCACAAGTCAATGACAATGGAGAGACATCTGAGCCATTCCGATTAACCAATGTCGTCAAGCAGGGTTGTGTTCTGGCACCGACACTGTTCAGTTTATTGTTCTCTGCCATGCTGACTATTGCTTTCTTAGACGGAGAGAGGAGAGTAGGAGTCGACATCATGTACCGTACAGATGGAAAACTATTCAATCCCAGGAGGCCTCAAGCGAAGACCAAGGTCATGACAGACAGTATCATGGATTTTTTTATTTGCAGATGACTGCGCACTCAATGCTGGCTCATAAGCCTTCCTGCAATGCAGAGTTGAAAAGTTCTCCAGCTCCTGCACAAGCTTTGGTCTCACCGTAAGTGCAGGAAGACTGAAATCCTGCATCAGCCGGCCCCAACATCATTGACAATGGCAATAAACTCAACGATGTGAATCGCTCCATCAACCATGGCAGCACACTGACACAGAGCGTCACTGTTGACGACAAGGTGTACCTTTGCATTGTCTGAGCCGGCACAACTTTCGACATATTGTCTGCCAACGTCTAGAATAGAAGAGGAATCGGCATTAAGACCAAACAAAAGGTCTACAGGGCAGTTGTGCTCCCCACAATACTTTACGCATTCGGAACGTGGATTACGCATTTTCACACAAGTCTCAGGAAAATCCTCAACATTATGTGGCAGGTCAAAGTTCCAGATACTGAGGTACTTGCCCAAGCAGGTCTCCCCAACATGCACACCATACTGATGCAGTGCCAGCTACACAGGGCGGGACATGTTGCACGCATGCCAAACCACCGGCTGCCCTAAGAGACTCTTCTATGGCGAGCTACTTCAAGGACAGCGTTCCAAGACAATCTAAAAGTTGCATTGAAAGTATTCAACATAAATCTTGATTCCTGGGAGAAAACAGCAAGTGATTGAGTCACTTGACGTTTCTCTGTGCACAAAGGCTTCAAGTTGGCCAAGCAGGACAACAGTTGCAGAGCTGAAGAGGCAAGCCAGAAAAGCATGTGCCATCAACACTCCTGGAGATATCCCAGTCATTCCCCGTCCCTTATGCAAAAAAAACATTCCATACAAGGGTTGGCCTCTTCAGCCACCTGCGCACACACATAACAATATTTGATTGCTCATGATGAAACCTATATTTATCAGTATAGATGAAACCAAGATAACATCTGTGTAGAGAAAACGATATGAGCTGCTGCATTTTCTGGGCCTGCATGTATTTGAAACGCATGCTTTCAGTACTGTGCCAAAGAGTCAGATTCTAACTTCAGTAATTAGTGCTCCAAACTCGAGATTCTTAAAGAACTGAAATTCCATGAAGAAAACAATATCTCTTTTTTAAGTTACAACTAGGATATGCATGCAAAAGATTCGTTTCCCCCAAAACTAACTTTCATTATCAACCGATCATGGCCACCCAAACCCATTTGGCAGAAATATGAATAGCAAGTAGCTCAATGTAAAAGTAAGCAATGCGCATAGTTCTGCTTGTCAAAGATTAGATTAGTAGATAATAATATCTATTGCAGGTTCATGTTCATCTAAAGAGTAATGGAGCATTGCAGACAACATTTAAGTATTTGAGCATTATTTAAGAAAATCAGAAACAAATATTAAAATAAAGCTGACTGAATAGATTCACCTTTTTAATATCACCATTTACCTCTCTTCCATTTAATACTGAAATATATTACCAGCCTTGTCATATTATGTAATTAATGAGATAAAGGTCAAGGTAACCATCTATATGTACATGTATTATTATTGAAAAGGAGATTGAAATGATGTAAATTACCTAAAATTCCCCCTAGAAGACATACAATTTAAACCCATGGTAAGGTAGACATGTCCATTAAAACACAAAATATGAAATTTCAAAACATCCAGTGAATGAAATTTGTGGGATGCAAAGTCGTGACAGATCATCACCATTATGCATGGTAGAAGAGACCTAAGTCATCATATCTGAATGTTAAATACAACACTAGGATATAGCATATTACTTACAGTAATTACACTATAATTGGAAAATTGTATATATTGTATATATGTATTGCTTAGATGTAAACAAAAGTGCAAAGCATTCAACCTAACATAGTCAAATCAACACTCTACAGACTGCACTGACCCCCCCCCCTTCTTCGAAACAGTTGATGTATCTGAATATAACACTGAAAGTCACTCTGTGGTTACAAAAGGCATTCATTTTGCTTGTTATTCACAACAGAACCGCATGACTGCATTTATAGCAAAGTTAATTGCACATGTCGAGTTATTATTGCTGTGGCTGTCAATAGGACTTAGTATTAATTCAGTTCCCATAGTAACACAATGCAAACACCATTATATTAAAAATTCAATAACTTAAAAATTTCTGAGTGCTCATCATCAAACCAATATTTATCAGTACAGATGAAACCTAGATGATGACTTCTGTCTAGAGAAAAAGATATGACCCATCACATTTTCTGGACCTGCATGTGTTTGAAACATGTGCTTTAAATTCCATGCCAGTCAGGTGCTAATTTCAATAATGAGTGTTCCAAACTCAGGACATATCAGATATGGACTAATGAGCTAAAAGTATGACACAAATACATATTTATGATCAAAATAGAATTTATTCAGAGGTAATAAAAAACCAATTACATTTCAGTATCATCTTATTTTAGCATAGAATGTTATCAGATTGACTGACAATACCTTTATAAATACTGAAACACACCCAAAATAGACACTTATAGAGCATGGTTACCTGCCTTGTTTTTGACAGTCTTCTATTGGGACACTGATAGAGCATGGTTACCTGCCTTGTTTTTGAGTCTTCTATTTGGACACTGATAGAGCATGGTTACCTGCCTTGTTTTTGACAGTCTTCTATTGGGACACTGATAGAGCATGGTTAACTGCCTTGTTTTTGAGTCTTCTATTTGGACACTGATAGAGCATGGTTACCTGCCTTGTTTTTGACAGTCTTCTATTGGGACACTGATAGAGTATGGTTACCTGCCTTGTTTTTGACAGTCTTCTATTGGGACACTGATAGAGCATGGTTACCTGCCTTGTTTTTGAGTCTTCTATTTGGACACTGATAGAGCATGGTTACCTGCCTTTTTTTTGACAGTCTTCTATTTGGACACTGATAGAGCATGGTTACCTGCCTTGTTTTTGAGTCTTCTATTTGGACACTGATGGAGCATGGTTACCTGCCTTGTTTTTGACAGTCTTCTATTGGGACACTGATAGAGCATGGTTAACTGCCTTGTTTCTGACAGTCTTCTATTGGGACACTGATAGAGCATGGTTAACTGCCTTGTTTTTGAGTCTTCTATTTGGACACTTATAGAGCATGGTTACCTGCCTTGTTTTTGACAGTATTCTATTGGGACACTGATAGAGCATGGTTACCTGCCTTGTTTTTGACAGTCTTCTATTTGTACAGCATGGTTACCTGCCTTGTTTTTGACAGTCTTCTATTGGGACACTGATAGAGCATGGTTACCTGCCTTGTTTTTGAGTCTTCTATTTGGACACTGATAGAGCATGGTTACCTGCCTTTTTTTGACAGTCTTCTATTTGGACACTGATAGAGCATGGTTAACTGCCTTGTTTTTGACAGTCTTCTATTGGGACACTGATAGAGCATGGTTACCTGCCTTTTTTTTGACAGTCTTCTATTGGGACACTGATAGAGCATGGTTACCTGCCTTTTTTTTGACAGTCTTCTATTTGGACACTGATAGAGCATGGTTAACTGCCTTGTTTTTGGCAGTCTTCTATTTGGACAATGATACAGCATGGTTACCAGCCTTGTTTTGGACAGTCTTCTCTTTGGACACTGATTCAGCATGGTTACCTGCCTTGTTTTTGACAGTCTTCTATTTGGACAATGATACAGCATGGTTATCTGCCTTGTTTTTGACAGTCTTCTATTTGTACAGCATGGTTACCTGCCTTGTTTAGATAGTCTTCTATTGGGACACTGATACAGCATGGTTATCTGTCTTGCTTTTGACAGTCTTCTATTTGGACACTTATAGTGCATGGTTACCTGCCTTGTTTTTGACAGTCTTCTATTTGTACACTGATACAGAATGGTTACCTGCCTTGTTTTTGACAGTCTTCTATTTGGACACTAATAGGGCCTTGTTAACTCTGGATGTTATTCAGCAGATGGCACCAATGACATTGACCTTTGTTCAAGGTATGCCGTTTTCAGCTAAACTACATAAGCAGAAACCATTACTTTTCTTTTAAGACTTGCCATGATTATGACCTCTGACTGTAATACCCTAGACTCACCTGTTTACGTTATAAGCCTGGGCCATCCACAAAGTTTGGTTGAGGAACTTACTCTAGAAATGAAGTTATTTTTCTCTGAGCCAAAGCTCCGCTGAATGTTGAATCTTATTTAATTGAAAATTCAATAGGTCTCTTCCATGCCTTAAGTGCAAGTAGTCCACAAACTTTAGTACAAATTGAAAACTAAAGCCATTATGTAAAACAATTCTTTCATTTCAAGTAACCTTGACATCTGACCTTCTAACCCCCAAATCCACAAACATTTATTTCCTAATGCATTAATAATCAACACATTTCAGTGAAGGTATATGCATACAAATTTTATGTTTTGTGGATGTCAGCTCTGTACCATTTTCAAATAGGACAAGATTTACATCATTAAAGGTCTTGGTAAAATAAAAACAACAACATATTAGTCTTGGAAAAATCCCTTTCATAATGATCATCCATTCAGGGGGAGTAGTAACAACATTTTTCAGTTAGTCATCATCATTGGCATCTTGTTCATTTAGGACTTTGTGTCACAATGATCATCTTTTCAACGGAGAGGAGGAGGCACAAACTAAATGGCACTGTTTTCATATCGGAACAGCTTGGTATTGTAAGAGATTTATTGGTGAAAGCACCATGCTGATATAGTCATCCATTTTGAAAGAAATAGAAATATTGATATTGTCAAGATATGACTTTCCATTCAGGAAATATGGCTGATATGGTGGCCACATTGAATGCGAGATTTTTCCATTTAAGATAAAATAAAATTGTAACAAATCTTTTGGTTAAAACCACAGATCACTATTACTTTCTGTTCAAGTATAGCTGTGGAAACAAGATATTTTTAAAAAGGAGGATTATCAATACGAAGATTTTCAGGATGGCTGCAGTTGTAGCTATAGTACACTTTGTATTGCCATCATTTTCATACAGCACCGACAAGACGTCATAAGAAGTATTAGTGAAAACCAATGCCTGATATGACTATTCATGAATTAAAATTAGTAATAATAAAATGTTCAAGATGGCTTTCATCCTGGATGTCCAAGCAGCACTGTTTTCATTTAACTAGATGTAAAATCTCAAGGCAATATTCTGCGTATCTTACGGTGGAGTAGCAGTAACAAACTTGTGCTTACAGATGGATGGATGGACAGTCCAACTCATAACCTCTATCACCAATAGAGCTAAAAACCAGTTTCATTCTTTCTAGAAATCATGACCTTGACCTCTGAACTTAAAATCAATAAACTGCGCAGTACATCCAAGAAATCTGATAACTGTACATGGTGAAAAACTGAAGTTATTATTTTGTTTCTTTCAGTCACAGTGACTTCGATCTATGTTTGCTATTTAAGTCAATGGGAATCTTTCCTAGTTCAAGTTCAAGCTATTTACATGCAATCTGGTAACTGATTTGTTGTTGTTGTTGTACGCTTTAATGTCATTTTTCAGTACAGGATAGGCTATTTGTTCTTTTTTTAATGGTTTAACGCCATTTTTCAGCACAAGATAGGCTATGCATGGCGGTCAGTATTAATGGTGGAGGAAGAACCCGGAAAACCTCGGAAAGAACCACAGACACACGAGAAGCTACTGGCAATCTTTCTCACATACCCACATTGGCTGAATCTGAGACTCGAACCCACGCAGACAGGTGAGACGGCAGTGATCCGTAACTGACAGCCCTTTAGACCAATCACGGCCCCCAGGATAGGCTATACATGGCAGCCAGTATTATTGGTGGAGGAAGAACCTGTGAAAAAAAACCCGGAAAGAACCACTGATCCACGAGAATCTACTGGTAAGCTTACTCACATACTCACATTGGCCGAATCTGAGACTCGAACCCACGCAAATCTGGTAACTGAAGATGATGGAATTACTGTAGAGAAACAATTTTCTGCTTTCAATCATGACCATGACCTTTGACTTTACCCAGAAATCAATATTATTTCTTTCTTACTCCATGTACAAGGTACAAGCTATCTACTAAATTTGATTCAGGTCTGTAATACAGAAATAATGATGTTGTGCAGAAACCACTTTTCTTCTTTCTGTGAACTTTACCAGAAATCCTGAAATTAAAAGCTTCTCCTTACTACCAAGTGAAAACTAGTTACATAGTTGTGTAGTGCAGGAATGTACAAGAACATATTTTGTTGTGCAGAATAGGAAGGCATGTGCAAGAAAGGTATACAAACATTAAAACACAGTGGCACTGCATTACAAACTCCACCAAAGTGTGAAATATGTACAAAAAAATGGTCACAAAACAAATTATAAGACTTATAAACATCCAAAATATGTCAAAATCTCAATATTTTCAAATTTCTAATTTTGTGTACTACGATGAAAGTTATGATAACATATTCTGAAACTTAAGATTTAGTAAAGGTGTTTCAACAAAAACACCAAAATGTACCATTAAATAAACATAAAAAGTAATAATAAAATTTCAAAGAAAGTCTTCATCTAATGGAATATATGTTTATGGCTGACAATTCAAAATAATTTAAATAAAAAATAAAATGCTAAGTATTAGCTTTTTTCATAAATTTAAGTCACATGTATACAACTACAATAAACAAAAGACATGCCTTACATTCATTAAAATGAAGAAAAAAAAACATAATGCACGTACTTTAATATAACAAATGAAGACTATATTTTTTATAAAAAAATTATTCAAATATGGACATTTAACAAAAATGGAAAATATGCATTTTTATCTGGAACTAGTAAACAATATAAAAATAATAACCTTTATAGTAAGGGTTTTGCAAATAAATGCTTCTAATGCCTAAATGCGTTCATTAGAACAAGAGACAAAAGCATATTTACACGTTTTATCTATCAGTATATTCTGACATGACAACTGGTAAAAAGATGAATCCTGATTTATGAAGGAAATTTTATGTGAAAAAAAGTGAATCTACAAAGATCTTTACTCAAGAAGTTATCTCCCATTGCTCACATATTGGAAGATAAATAAAAATTTATAAAATAATGAATATACAAAAACATATTCGCAATCTTTTAAAAATATTCTGAAACACCACAGAAAGAAAAAAATCCCAAATTATTCTATTGAAAGATTTATCCAAAAATGTATACGTTTTGTTACATTCTGATATCAAGCTGGATGTTCTTTTTGTGTAAAGGATGGACTGAAAATGTCCCTTGTTTTTGTAACATAGCGGCAGCCTTTAAAGATTGATGAAGTTAATAACAATTACATTCTTTTTCCTGTGAAAATAATATAAAAGATATCATTAAAATATAATTGAGCCAAAATAGTTCAATTGCAACAGTCACAAAACAAGACATGAGAATGTTTAGAAAGAAGAAATGTCATTATATACGGACTATTTATATATCCTACAATATATTTTTTTCTCAGTACATTCTACAGTTAACCTGACAACATCCATGTCTCTAAAAATGTGGATATACACATTGTACTACAATCATCTCAATTTACATTGTAAATTACTTATATTTATCTTGATGGGTATCAATTTTTGTGGTTTTTGAAAATGACATTTTCATTTAGTGTGGAATAAGTTCCTATTGTTTTTATAGAATGATTATATTTTATTGGATTTCTATCTATAATATTGCAAGATTACAGTCATGCAAGTTTCATACCTTGTGAAGTTAAATGTAGACATTATTTAATTAAATCTATAACAGAACAAGATTAACCTAAGTTTTTTTTCTCGAATTTCCAAGACAAAGTCACTGCATGATTAATCAAAACAGTAAATGAATCATTGAAAAATATTATCACAAGAAATTATACATCGCTGTGGTTTATATACAGCAATGAAAAAAGTCCTGAAGGAACCTTTCGAGGCATTTCACGTAAAAATAATGTCCTTCCATTAAATATTCTTCTGGAATGTGGCATGTTTCCATGTTTAATGTTGAGGACAGTCTTCATATTTTCCAATTAGCGTATAAAAGTTTTTCCAAACTTTTGGATGTTGAAAACAAACTGTACCTCCAGCCCTGTGAAACTGGCTTTCCTATCAATTGAGAAAAAAATAGAAGAGTAACTACTGTATATTCTTTTATACAAGTAGAGTCAAACTGGAAACAAAATGGACTATCATCTGCCATCCCATAATGCACCAGTATCACTGGGTCTATGTCGTCTGTTCTGTTGAGTATTCCTAACTGTACAGACCCTAGATCTGCCAGTGTATTATGCAGTCAGAGATCTAGGAATTTGTAATTTACTTAGAAAGCAAATATATTTGATACATTTAAGAATATTATTATCTTTATTTATCTTGAAAAGACATATATAAAACTTCAAAAATTTAACATTGATGTTAATGTGGATGTGAGAAATGTTATAAACAAGTATCATAATTACAGTAATTAATTAATTTAATTAATTAAAACTATATCAAAGATCAATCAGTAAATTATTCTTTCCAATCAAAATTGCAATCAAGTAAAAGGTACTCTCAGTTCATGAAATGCCTAATTTCATAGATTAATATACTTCATTATCAAGAAGCAAGTTCCAGACTTTGTAGTGAATGTAAACTTCTTGACTTGGCATGCACAGGCTTGCCCAAGGATGAAAACAAATTTCACACAGCAATGAAATTATGGCATCAATATTTTACTAATGCAACACAAAAAGTAAAGTTTCAAGGTTGTTGTTTTATAAATAAATAAATAAAAAAAGAATCTTGTTTAGTTTAGAGTCAACAATAAATCTCAAATGCATCCATATTTACATGTAAAATGCAGTGATGTAATTCTCAATGAAGAGAAGCTGCCTGGATTTTATCTCAAAGGCTGATCTGCACCATTTAATCAAATAAGGGGGTGAGTAAAACAGAAAAGGACAGGGAAGGGGAAACAGCCATAGCGCACTATTTTCCCATCATTTGAATATCTGTCTCTTTCTTCCTGCTGTATCCGACCTCTAAAATCCTTATGTAACTACTAGCTGTATATAAATCTAATTGTTTCTAAACTTCCTTATCTGTGTATGAATATCATTTTTGTTAATAACCCACCCTACAGTCAACTAGCTTGAAGCTGGATATTTAACAAGTTGTTATGTGAAATCTTCCCCAACTCACAGGTCTTGTTATTTTTAAAAACACTTCAGCTCCAAAGAATTTTTTTTTACTAACATAAGTTCTGCCAACATTTCTCTTTCTTGAATTATTACTTGAGTGACTACTATGCCATATTTCTTATCTCTTCCATAATTCAGTATTAGGGTTTAAGTCCATCAATACCAGATTTCTTATCTCTTTCAAATTACAATATTAGGGTTTAAGTCCATCAATACCAGATTTCTTATCTCTTCCAAATTACAGTATTGGGGTTTAAGTCCATCAATACCAGATTTCTTATCTCTTTCATAATGCAGTAATAGGGTTTAAGTCCATCAATAACAGATTTCTTATCTCTTCCATAATGCAATAATAGGGTTTAAGTCCATCAATACCAGATTTCTTATCTCTTTCATAATGCAGTATTAGTGTTTAAGTACATCAATACCAGACTTATCTTTTCCAAATTACAGTATTAGGGTTTAAGTCCATCAATATCAGACTTCTTATCTCTTCCAAATTACAGTATTAGGGTTTAAGTTCATCAATACCAGATTTCTTATCTCTTTCATAATGCAGTATTAGGGTTTAAGTCTATCAATACCAGATTTCTTATCTCTTCCAAATTACAGTATTAGAGTTTAAGTCCATCAACACCAGATTTCTTATCTCTTCCAATTTACAGTATTGGGGTTTAAGTCCATCAATACCAGACCTCTTATCTCTTCCAAATTACAGTATTAGGGTTTAAGTCCATCAATACCAGATTTCTTATCTCTTCCATAATGCAATATTAGGGTTTAAGTCCATCAATATCAGATTTCTTATCTCTTCCATAATGCAATATTAGGGTTTATTTAAGTCCATCAATACCAGATTTCTTATCTCTTCCATAATGCAATATTAGGGTTTAAGTCCATCAATACCAGATTTCTTATCTCTTTCATAATGCAGTATTAGTGTTTAAGTCCATCAATACCAGACTTCTTATCTCCTCCAAATTACAGTATTAGGGTTTAAGTCCATCAATACCAGACTTCTTATCTCTTCCAAATTACAGTATTAGGGTTAAAGTTCATCAATACCAGATTTCTTATCTCTTTCATAATGCAGTAATAGGGTTTAAGTCCATCAATAACAGATTTCTTATCTCTTCCAAATTACAGTATTAGGGTTAAGTCCATCAATACCAGATTTCTTATCTCTTCCATAATGCAATATTAGGGTTTAAGTCCATCAATACCAGATTTCTTATCTCTTCCATAATTCAGTATTAGGGTTTAAGTCCATCAATACCAGAGTCTGCTTATTCAGACAGAGGTATTTAGTTAAAAAATATATCTTGACTTATTACTTTTATTTTTAGAGTCTTATTTATTCAGTATAGAGCTCAACAGTTTTGTAGCACATGATCCATCAGAGCTAACATGTTTGATAAATGAAACAAAAATTATTGCACCTTACAATTAAATTCTGCCTTTTCTAAATTTCATTTCATTAACAACGATCTCTGGACTGGTCATCAGATTATGGTTCAGAACAGTAAAAATGGCATTTTATAACACATTAAAAAAAGACCAGCTAACCAATAAATCATGGTGTATAATTAATTGTAGCCCATCATGTCTCACAGATGAGGACGCCTAATTAGTAAACAATTACCTAATATTACAATTGCTTTTTTGTGAAACCTTTAAATATGGAAATGTAAGCAGAAGTAATTAACTTGCCTTTATACTTAAGCGAAAAATACGAGAGTAGGTGAACAGAACAGTATGTGCTCGCCCAATGTTGAATAGTCCTTTATGTTGACAATTGAAATCTTGTAATTGGAAACTATTTTCTTATTTTACTGACCTTCACCTTTGACAAATTAACCTTCAAATATATCGGCTTCTTTCTAACCCCAAGTTTAAGCTGTCCACAAAGTTTGGTAAAAGTGTGTGGTATAGAACAAATGTTATTCCGCAAAAAACATTTTTCTTCATTCAGCTAAAGCTTTGCCTTTGACATTTTGAGCCCCAACATCAAGGCTTATTCCTTGTCCCATGTGCAAGCCATCCAATGTCTGGTGAATGCAGATGATGGGAGATTCAAGGTGTTATTCCTTGAGTCACAGTGGCCTTGATCTTTTTGATTAAAGCTAAAAATGAAAAGAACCTTCACATGGTTGTAGCCAATCAGTAATTATAAAAATGTATAAAAATTATATGGGCTTTTATCAGATCAATCAGAATTGCATAAAGCGACAAGCTGACAAAAAAAATATTAAACTGCACACACTGTACGTAAACTGAAAAAACTATGTGACAGAAAATGTCATCCAATTCTAAACAGCGTGTTTTTGAGCTGTTGCTTAAAATACATTCTACTTTGGTGACCATAGTTGATAACAAATTGGCATCAATGATACAATCCATCTTCTATTTTGGTGACCAGAGTTGACGAAATATTGACGTCATAAATAAAGTCATTTATATAGTAGGTATAACTGTGGCAGGCCATCAAACCAAATTGTGTTCAATGAATGATTAAAAACTGATCCAGTCGGTTCTGAAAAGCTGAAGAAAACAAATATTATAGGACAGAAAACAGGTGATGACCTTGACCTATGCTCCCCTTGTTTTCTAGAAAGACCAGTTGTAGTGTTCACATTATCTGATGGCAATAGTGAGCATCTGCAATGGGCATCAGTAGTAGTATTTGGCAACATCATCCGATGGATACAGCGAGCATTTGGAATTGGCAACATCAACTGATGACAATAATGAGCACTTAGAATGGGCAACAGTGAGCATTTGGAATGGGCAACAGTGGTATTTGGCAACATCTGATGGCAACAGCGAGCATTTGGAATGGGCAACAGTGATATCTGGCAACATCATCTGATGGCAATAATGAGCACTTGGAATGGGCAATAGTGAGCATTTGGAATGGGCAACAGTCAGTGGTATTTGGCAACATCTGATGGCAATAGCGAGCATTTGGAATGGGCAACAGTGGTATTTGGTAACATCATCTGATGGCAATAATAAGCATTTGGAATGGGCAACAGTGATATCTGGCAACATCATCTGATGGCAATAGCAAACATTTGGAACATCATCATTATCATCCCAAGTCTATAAGAGTTGTAACATTCTTTTTTTCAGAGTACCTATTCTTGACTTTTATTTCAGTCGATCTATAACATTTCTTTTTCACCATTGGAAACCCAGCATGTGAAAACATGCTTTTGCTGCGATAATGATAACTAATGAATTTCAAATCCTGCTTTTCTCAGGCCTACCAATATAATTTCCATTTAATTGGTTTGGAGTTTTTTCAAGGACTTCAAAAGGAGTATTTTGTCTTAAGGAAATTAAATCTTCATATTTTTTCATGATGTCCCACCCAGTCACTTTATCCTGACAACAGGCCGACCAGTCCTAACACTAACATCATAGTGCACAGTGCCAAGCGAGATGTAATTATAAAAATCTCTAAATTAAAATAGATGTTTTTTTTTCTGGAGCTGCAGCATTCTGTATTCCCTTAGATAAACAAATAGTTCTTAATGCAAAATTCAAGAAGCCTTAAAATTTAGATTTTTCAAGAAAAAACCCAAGCATTTTTTAAAATGAAAGTTTTCATGGACAAAACCAAATGTTAAGAGTTTAGGCTCAAATGAGTGGTAACAAAGAAAGAGTGAAAACAACATGCTTTGTAAAATTTAACAAGTAATTTATTTTTGTGGGAAAAAAAAATTTAAAATGGAAAAAGAATTTACCATTTTAAGAATCAAATCCAAAACAAATCCACAAATAATGTTACAAAAGTCCTAGCAATGAAATGTTCTAATAGATTCAAGTTCATGTCTTGTTGGAAAACCAAGATGGAAGACGATGACATATGCTGATGTCTGTTTTGTGTTTATCAAGACTTCCTAAACTTTCTATTAACTTCCAGATCTTTATCTAGCATTTTCAGCATTTACACAACCATTCATTCTGTCCAGATCTTTTACTTACCATTCTGTTTATATCTCCGATGCAAGTCCATGTTTTGCTGGCTGAAGTTGAGATAGCCCATTTTGAATGATCCTTGCTCTCTACAAATGTTGCTTCATTGGTGAATGTTACGTTTTCTACATTATATACCTAAAACACACAAGTCATACTGGGTATAAGGCAGAGAATGTTATAGTAAATGTCCTCAGACGGGCCTAAAACTCTATATCCAACTTTGGAAACTTTGAACAAGGTCTGAAGACCCATCACCAATAGATTAAGAAGACAAAGTCATTTTAAAAAAAGACATGCAGACAGCTTGTATATTCTGTAGAATAAGATATACCATATGCTGCACAGACTGAGATTGGCTGACACATAATGTACAGGCAGATGAAGGTCCATACAGTGTGTTGGGATTAAATCATAAGTCAAAACAACAATGACTCTGGTCTGCTGGTGCCTTTATGCAACGGGTTATTAGAGTTGTTTTGCTTCAGTGGACATCATTTATAACAAATAATATATGGTAATGTGAATTCATACGTTTTTGGTGGTTATTTAAGTTTGTGGTTTTGCATTATAGTTTTGTTGACAACTAAAACAGACTATAATTCTTTAAATTCATTTCTTTTAGCAATGAAGTACCCAATGGAAATTATATAACTCTGAGTGTTAAAAGAAACCCAGCTTCAGGATGCTAGGCAAACTGAAATGTCAAGCAAGGGTCATAATTCACTTGCAATCTGAGAGAAAAAGATGAACTTGACCTCGGTCTTTTTAAAATTAAATTTGATTTATATTCAATGTACTCTTTAAATAAACTGCATTGCTAATGATTATAAATTATGAGTGATCATGATTTCTTTCTTATGCCATTGCTATTTACTGATTATGAGTGATTATCATTCCTATCTTATGCCAATGTCATTTACTGATTATAAGTGATTATCATTCCTTTCATCTGCCCTTGTTATTTACTGATTATAAGTGTTATCATTCCTATCTTATGCCATTATTATTTAATGATTATAAGTGATTATCATTCCTTTCATCTGCCCTTGTTATTTACTGATTATCATTTCTTTCCTATGCCATTATTATTTACTGATTATCATTCCTCTCTTATGCCATTGTTATTGACTGATTATAAGTGAATATCATTCCTATCATATGCCATTGTTATTTACTGATTATAAGTGATTATCATTCCTATCTTATGCCATTATTATTTACTGATTATAAGTGACTATCATTCCTATCATATGCCATTGTTATTTACTGATTATAAGTGATTATCATTCCTCTCTTATGCCATTGTTATTGACTGATTATAAGTGAATATCATTCCTATCATATGCCATTGTTATTTACTGATTATAAGTGAATATCATTCCTATCATATGCCATTGTTATTTACTGATTATCATTCCTCTCTTATGCCATTGTTACTGACTGATTATAAGTGACTATCATTCCTATCTTATGCCAATGTCATTTACTGATTATAAGTGACTATCCTTCCTATCTTATGCCATTGTTATTTAATGATTATAAGTGATTATCATTCCTCTCTTATGCCATTATTATTTACTGATTATAAGTGAATATCATTCCTATCTTATGCCATTATTATTTACTGATTATAAGTGATTATCATTCCTATCTTATGCCATTATTATTTACTGATTATAAGTGAATATCATTCCTATCTTATGCCATTATTATTTACTGATTATAAGTGAATATCATTCCTATCTTATGCCATTGTTATTTACTGATTATAAGTGATTATCATTCCTATCTTATGCCATTATTATTTACTGATTATAAGTGAATATCATTCCTATCTTATGCCATTATTATTTACTGATTATAAGTGATTATCATTCCTATCTTATGCCATTATTATTTACTGATTATAAGTGAATATCACTCCTATCTTATGCCATTATTATTTACTGATTATAAGTGAATATCATTCCTATCTTATGCCATTATTATTTACTGATTATAAGTGAATATCACTCCTATCTTATGCCATTATTATTTACTGATTATGAGTGATTATCATTCCTATCTTATGCCATTATTATTTACTGATTATAAGTGATTATCATTCCTCTCTTATGCCATTATTATTTACTGATTATAAGTGATTATCATTCCTCTCTTATGCCATTATTATTTACTGATTATAAGTGATTATCATTCCTCTCTTATGCCATTATTATTTACTGATTATAAGTGATTATCATTCCTATCTTATGCCATTATTATTTACTGATTATAAGTGATTATCATTCCTCTCTTATGCCATTATTATTTACTGATTATAAGTGATTATCATTCCTCTCTTATGCCATTATTATTTACTGATTATAAGTGATTATCATTCCTCTCTTATGCCATTATTATTTACTGATTATAAGTGATTATCATTCCTATCTTATGCCATTGTTATTTAATGATTATAAGTGATTATCATTCCTCTCTTATGCCATTATTATTTACTGATTATAAGTGATTATCATTCCTATCTTATGCCATTATTATTTACTGATTATAAGTGAATATCATTCCTATCTTATGCCATTATTATTTACTGATTATAAGTGAATATCATTCCTATCTTATGCCATTGTTATTTAATGATTATAAGTGATTATCATTCCTCTCTTATGCCATTATTATTTACTGATTATAAGTGATTATCATTCCTCTCTTATGCCATTGTTATTGACTGATTATAAGTGATTATCATTCCTCTCTTATGCCATTATTATTTACTGATTATAAGTGATTATCATTCCTCTCTTATGCCATTGTTATTGACTGATTATAAGTGACTATCATTCCTATCTTATGCCAATGTCATTTACTGATTATAAGTGAATATCATTCCTATCTTATGCCATTGTTATTTACTGATTATAAGTGAATATCATTCCTATCTTATGCCATTATTATTTACTGATTATAAGTGACTATCATTCCTATCTTATGCCAATGTCATTTACTGATTATAAGTGAATATCATTCCTATCTTATGCCAATGTCATTTACTGATTATAAGTGACTATCATTCCTATCTTATGCCAATGTCATTTACTGATTATAAGTGAATATCATTCCTATCTTATGCCATTGTTATTTACTGATTATAAGTGAATATCATTCCTATCTTATGCCAATGTCATTTACTGATTATAAGTGAATATCATTCCTTTCATCTGCCCTTGTTATTTACTGATTATAAGTGTTATCATTCCTATCTTATGCCATTGTTATTTACTGATTATAAGTGAATATCATTCCTATCTTATGCCATTATTATTTACTGATTATAAGTGAATATCATTCCTATCTTATGCCATTGTTATTTACTGATTATAAGTGAATATCATTCCTATCTTATGCCATTATTATTTACTGATTATAAGTGAATATCATTCCTATCTTATGCCATTATTATTTACTGATTATAAGTGAATATCATTCCTATCATATGCCAATGTCATTTACTGATTATAAGTGAATATCATTCCTATCTTATGCCATTATTATTTACTGATTATAAGTGACTATCATTCCTATCATATGCCATTGTTATTTACTGATTATAAGTGATTATCATTCCTCTCTTATGCCATTGTTATTGACTGATTATAAGTGAATATCATTCCTATCATATGCCATTGTTATTTACTGATTATAAGTGAATATCATTCCTATCATATGCCATTGTTATTTACTGATTATCATTCCTCTCTTATGCCATTGTTACTGACTGATTATAAGTGACTATCATTCCTATCTTATGCCAATGTCATTTACTGATTATAAGTGACTATCCTTCCTATCTTATGCCATTGTTATTTAATGATTATAAGTGATTATCATTCCTCTCTTATGCCATTATTATTTACTGATTATAAGTGAATATCATTCCTATCTTATGCCATTATTATTTACTGATTATAAGTGATTATCATTCCTATCTTATGCCATTATTATTTACTGATTATAAGTGAATATCATTCCTATCTTATGCCATTATTATTTACTGATTATAAGTGAATATCATTCCTATCTTATGCCATTGTTATTTACTGATTATAAGTGATTATCATTCCTATCTTATGCCATTATTATTTACTGATTATAAGTGAATATCATTCCTATCTTATGCCATTATTATTTACTGATTATAAGTGATTATCATTCCTATCTTATGCCATTATTATTTACTGATTATAAGTGAATATCACTCCTATCTTATGCCATTATTATTTACTGATTATAAGTGAATATCATTCCTATCTTATGCCATTATTATTTACTGATTATAAGTGAATATCACTCCTATCTTATGCCATTATTATTTACTGATTATGAGTGATTATCATTCCTATCTTATGCCATTATTATTTACTGATTATAAGTGATTATCATTCCTCTCTTATGCCATTATTATTTACTGATTATAAGTGATTATCATTCCTCTCTTATGCCATTATTATTTACTGATTATAAGTGATTATCATTCCTCTCTTATGCCATTATTATTTACTGATTATAAGTGATTATCATTCCTATCTTATGCCATTATTATTTACTGATTATAAGTGATTATCATTCCTCTCTTATGCCATTATTATTTACTGATTATAAGTGATTATCATTCCTCTCTTATGCCATTATTATTTACTGATTATAAGTGATTATCATTCCTCTCTTATGCCATTATTATTTACTGATTATAAGTGATTATCATTCCTATCTTATGCCATTGTTATTTAATGATTATAAGTGATTATCATTCCTCTCTTATGCCATTATTATTTACTGATTATAAGTGATTATCATTCCTATCTTATGCCATTATTATTTACTGATTATAAGTGAATATCATTCCTATCTTATGCCATTATTATTTACTGATTATAAGTGAATATCATTCCTATCTTATGCCATTGTTATTTAATGATTATAAGTGATTATCATTCCTCTCTTATGCCATTATTATTTACTGATTATAAGTGATTATCATTCCTCTCTTATGCCATTGTTATTGACTGATTATAAGTGATTATCATTCCTCTCTTATGCCATTATTATTTACTGATTATAAGTGATTATCATTCCTCTCTTATGCCATTGTTATTGACTGATTATAAGTGACTATCATTCCTATCTTATGCCAATGTCATTTACTGATTATAAGTGAATATCATTCCTATCTTATGCCATTGTTATTTACTGATTATAAGTGAATATCATTCCTATCTTATGCCATTATTATTTACTGATTATAAGTGACTATCATTCCTATCTTATGCCATTGTTATTTACTGATTATAAGTGATTATCATTCCTATCTTATGCCATTATTATTTAATGATTATAAGTGAATATCATTCCTATCATATGCCATTGTTATTTACTGATTATAAGTGACTATCATTCCTATCTTATGCCAATGTCATTTACTGATTATAAGTGAATATCATTCCTATCTTATGCCATTGTTATTTACTGATTATAAGTGATTATCATTCCTATCTTATGCCATTATTATTTAATGATTATAAGTGAATATCATTCCTATCATATGCCCTTGTTATTTACTGATTATAAGTGACTATCATTCCTATCTTATGCCAATGTCATTTACTGATTATAAGTGAATATCATTCCTATCTTATGCCATTGTTATTTACTGATTATAAGTGAATATCATTCCTATCTTATGCCAATGTCATTTACTGATTATAAGTGAATATCATTCCTTTCATCTGCCCTTGTTATTTACTGATTATAAGTGTTATCATTCCTATCTTATGCCATTGTTATTTACTGATTATAAGTGAATATCATTCCTATCTTATGCCATTATTATTTACTGATTATAAGTGAATATCATTCCTATCTTATGCCATTGTTATTTACTGATTATAAGTGAATATCATTCCTATCTTATGCCATTATTATTTACTGATTATAAGTGAATATCATTCCTATCTTATGCCATTATTATTTACTGATTATAAGTGAATATCATTCCTATCATATGCCAATGTCATTTACTGATTATAAGTGAATATCATTCCTATCTTATGCCATTATTATTTACTGATTATAAGTGACTATCATTCCTATCTTATGCCAATGTCATTTACTGATAAGTGATTATCATTTCTTTCTTATGCCATTGTTATTTACTGATTATAAGTGAATATCATTCCTATCTTATGCCAATGTCATTTACTGATAAGTGATTATCATTTCTTTCTTATGCCATTATTATTTACTGATTATAAGTGAATATCATTCCTATCTTATGCCATTGTTATTTACTGATTATAAGTGATTATCATTCCTCTCTTATGCCATTATTATTTACTGATTATAAGTGAATATCATTCCTATCTTATGCCATTATTATTTACTGATTATAAGTGAATATCATTCCTATCTTATGCCATTATTATTTACTGATTATAAGTGATTATCATTTCTTTCTTATGCCATTATTATTTACTGATTATAAGTGATTATCATTCCTATCTTATGCCATTATTATTTACTGATTATAAGTGATTATCATTCCTATCTTATGCCATTATTATTTACTGATTATAAGTGATTATCATTCCTATCTTATGCCATTATTATTTACTGATTATAAGTGATTATCATTTCTTTCTTATGCCATTATTATTTACTGATTATAAGTGATTATCATTCCTATCTTATGCCATTATTATTTACTGATTATAAGTGAATATCATTCCTATCTTATGCCATTATTATTTACTGATTATAAGTGTTATCATTCCTATCTTATGCCATTGTTATTTACTGATTATGAGTGAATATCATTCCTATCATATGCCATTGTTATTGACTGATTATAAGTGATTATCATTCCTATCTTATGCCAATGTCATTTACTGATTATAAGTGAATATCATTCCTATCTTATGCCATTATTATTTACTGATTATAAGTGACTATCATTCCTATCTTATGCCATTATTATTTACTGATTATAAGTGACTATCATTCCTATCTTATGCCAATGTCATTTACTGATTATAAGTGAATATCATTCCTATCTTATGCCATTGTTATTGACTGATTATAAGTGAATATCATTCCTATCTTATGCCAATGTCATTTACTGATTATAAGTGACTATCATTCCTATATTATGCCAATGTCATTTACTGATTATAAGTGATTATCATTCCTTTCATCTGCCCTTGTTATTTACTGATTATAAGTGTTATCATTCCTATCTTATGCCATTATTATTTACTGATTATAAGTGATTATCATTCCTTTCATCTGCCCTTGTTATTTACTGATTATAAGTGTTATCATTTCTTTCCTATGCCATTATTATTTACTGATTATCATTCCTCTCTTATGCCATTGTTATTTACTGATTATAAGTGAATATCATTCCTATCTTATGCCAATGTCATTTACTGATTATAAGTGAATATCATTCCTTTCATCTGCCCTTGTTATTTACTGATTATAAGTGTTATCATTCCTCTCTTATGCCATTGTTATTTACTGATTATAAGTGAATATCATTCCTATCTTATGCCAATGTCATTTACTGATTATAAGTGATTATCATTCCTTTCATCTGCCCTTGTTATTTACTGATTATAAGTGTTATCATTCCTCTCTTATGCCATTGTTATTTACTGATTATAAGTGAATATCATTCCTATCTTATGCCATTGTTATTTACTGATTATAAGTGAATATCATTCCTATCTTATGCCATTATTATTTAATGATTATAAGTGAATATCATTCCTATCATATGCCATTGTTATTTACTGATTATAAGTGATTATCATTCCTTTCATCTGCCCTTGTTATTTACTGATTATAAGTGAATATCATTCCTATCATATGCCATTGTTATTTACTGATTATAAGTGATTATCATTCCTTTCATCTGCCCTTGTTATTTACTGATTATAAGTGAATATCATTCCTATCTTATGCCATTGTTATTTACTGATTATAAGTGAATATCATTCCTATCATATGCCATTGTTATTTACTGATTATAAGTGAATATCATTCCTATCTTATGCCATTGTTATTTACTGATTATAAGTGAATATCATTCCTATCATATGCCATTGTTATTTACTGATAAGTGATTATCATTTCTTTCTTATGCCATTGTTATTTACTGATTATAAGTGTTATCATTCCTATCTTGTGCCATTGTTATTTACTGATTATAAGTGATTATCATTCCTTTCATCTGCCCTTGTTATTTACTGATTATAAGTGTTATCATTCCCATCTTATGCCATTGTTATTTACTGATTATGAACTATGATTATCACACTTTTAGTATTCAACATATATGTTGTTGCACCTCTGTTTCTGTGTTTAGTAATTCATGTGATAAACTAATTAAACATCTAACAAATGAACATTATAACAAAAACTTTATAATACATAGTAATTTGACTCTGAAAATTAAGAATGTTCTATCCAAGAATGTACTAAACAATCTTTACAATAAAAAAAAGATATATGTGTGTCTTTGTGTTTCTTCTGTGTGTGTTTGTATATGATCTGGATTAAGCAGTGTGTCAGTTTATTATGATGTCTAGCACTAGGGCATCATGCTGCAAACATGCAGCACACCCAGTCACATTATCCTGACACTAGGCCAACCAGTCCTAACACTAACCTCTTGATGCTGAGCACCAAGCGAGGCAGCTGTAAGTCCCACTTTTATAAGTCTTTGGTATGACATGGATGGGGTTCAAACCTGCAAGCTCCTGCATCTGATGCAGATGCTCTAACTACAAGGCTTATATAGATATGTATGTATGGTCCAAAAATTTGCAAGTTTCATTGCAACTGAAATATATGTAAATATGATTTTGGCACAATGAAAGGGTGCCTGGGGGAAGGGAACCAAAGAATGAACATCACTCACACATCTTGTTCACTGTTAGACAAAGGGAAAGATAACATAAAATTTCAAGTAGAGGTTAGGAGATGAGGTAAAATAGTTACAGATGAAGAGCATCACTTTTGCCAGCTTATGTTGGGGATAATAATTAGAATGGAATCATGAAGAACAAAACATATAATGGTAAATTAAAGTTTAAAAAACGTAAGTTCCAAATGAAAACATAAAATGGAATATCTTAGTTTCCATAGTTATTAAAATTTGCGAATTTGGTGATTTTTATTTTTGTCTTGCTTAATCAAAACTTCATAATTATATCCCCAAACTGCATGGGAAAACAGCTGTAATTTTACCTTGAATTGAGTTGTACAGCTGGAATTTAACTTCTCCGACTTGTTACCATTCTGCCAGGTTTCCACAAAAAGGTCAATACCTAAACTACAGGCAAGCCAGGGGCTATACAGATCTGGAAAGAGAATTAATTGTACTCAAAACAGCATAGCACATCCTATATCTCAGACACCAAGAAAAATACCAAGTAATTTTAAAAAAAATATTACTGCTTATTAAATCTTGAATTTAAGAAGAAAAAACAAACATAAAACAATTTTTTTTAAATGCTTATTACACACACGCACACTCACAATCACAAACATCCATATATGGGGGAGAGGTAATGCAAGATGGTACAAGTGTCCTACAATAGACAACTGGTGTGATACTACTGTTGCAGGCAATCAAGTAGCAGTGTGACACAAATGTCACAGATAATGAAGTACCAGTGTGATACAAGACCCTTAGGCAACAAAGGATCAGTGCAATACAAATGTTCCAGGAATTTAAAAATCAGTGTGTTACAAGAATACTTGGCAATAGAGGCTCATTGCACCACAAGTGTCCCAGGCAATGTAGGATTGTCAAGATACTGGTGTCCAAGGCAAGTTGTTGTGATAGCATTGTCCCAAACAAGGTAGGATTATTGTGATTGCAGTGTCCCAGGAGATATGGGGTTGTTATAATAGTGTCATAAGCAATGTAGGATTTTTGAAAAACTATTGTCTCAGGCAATGGAGAATTTGTGTGATGCAAGTGTATCAGGCAATGGAGGTTCAGCAACACAAGTGTAACAAACTATGGAGGATGAGTGTCAAAAGGATCTCAGGCAATAAAGGATAAGGACATAAGTATCCCAGGCAATGGTGTAACAGTGTGACACAAGTCTTTGACAATGTAGGATCTGTGTGATACAAGTGTCTTAGGCAATCAACAATCAATGTAATACAAGTGTCTTATAATTAATCTGTGTGATACAAGTCTTACAGGCAATAGAGGCTCAGGGTCACACAAGTGTCCCAGGCAGTGCAGCTGTTCAACATTACATGACTATGCAAATATATACCTTATGAGGCACAGAAGCTGTTTGACATTACATGTAAGCAAACTGACAATAAATAGTGTAGAAGCTGTTAGACATAAACACGTGCAAATGCACTAATCATGCATACATGGAAGACTGAATCATACAAACTGATGAACTTTAAAAATGCAAGAGAAACAGTTGATCATGTCCTACTTGATCACAATGAAAAACTAATTTTACCTGTCACAGATATGAGGATTAAATGACATTATTTAAACGTGCCAATATTTTAGAATCTGAGAATGGTAGGAATCACATGTTGTGTATTGTGCTACAGATTATAAATTTCTGACTATGGAGAGAGTCATAATAATAATAATAATAATAATAATAATAATAATAATAATAATAATAATAATAAAAACTTTGCATAGAACCTAATCTTTAAAAGCTCTAAGCGCTTTACATCTATAATGAAATGACTAACAAAAAAAACCACCATGAAAATAAAAAACATAAAAAATGCTAAAAATATTTAAGGTAGGAAGCACTATTAGGTCTTTAAGTTTGTTCTTGCAGTTGAAAAAGGTGAGTTTTAAGAGCACTCTTGAAAGGAATCCCTGTCTTTGTGTCTGATTTCAATGGGTAATTCATTCTATGCTGCTAAGCCCTGGTATGCAAAAGAACGTTGTCCATATGACTTCATATCATTGTGGGAACAATGAGTATACAATTGTCAGAAGTAGAGCGTAAGTATCTTGCTGGTGTGTACATATGGGTGAGGCCAGATAGGTATGTTGAACTGGACTCACTGAAATGTAGCACCACAGAGAAAAAATTTTGTGTTTGATTCTGGATTGAATGGATAACCAGTGAAGGTACAGAGCAGCGGGGAGGTGTGATCTGATTCTGGCACTCTAAGGATGATGCGAGCAGCTGTGCTTTGAACTTTTTGAAGTTTCTGGAGTAGATGTTGAGACAAACCAGCCATAATTGAGTTACAATAGTCGAGTCTTGAAAGTACTAATGAACACACAAGTGTTTTAGTGGCATCAACTGACTGAAAGATATCTGTGAATGGAACTGATGCGTCTCAGCCCAAGATATGTAGCCTTGTATATGTTCATGACATGTTGGTGCAATGTTAGAGTACTGTACAGAGTAACACCTAGATATAGTACTGACTGTGAATTCAATGTTGGTGTTGCTGATATTTATTGTTTGATGTAAAGGATGTGAATGAGAAAGTCGTTGTGTTGTGATCAGAATGACCTCAGTTTTATCATCATTCATATGTAACTTGTTACATCTCATCCACAACTTCACATCAGAACTGCACCTCTCTACTTCTTGGATGGTAGCATCAACTTCAGTTGGGTGGCTAGATTTGGGTGTCATCAGCGTACAATTTGTGAGACACCTGATCATTATCTATGACACTTGAGAGTGGCTAAATGTATAGAATGAAGAGAACAGGTCAAAGAAGAGACCCCTTTGAAACACCACAACATAGATCAAATGGGCTGGAGTGTATTCTATTAGCAGGTACAATTTGTGTCATTTTAGCTAAGTAGAACTTAAACCAAAGTAAGGCTGTATTGTCAATGCCAAATACATGCTGGATACAGTGAAGTAATATATCATGGTCTGTTGTGTAAAATGTTGTAGACAAATTAAAGAGGGTAAGGACTGTAATCTTTTCACTATCCAAAGCAAAGAGAATGTCATTCACTACTTTACGAAGAGTAGTTTCAGTACTGTGGCAAGGGCGATATACAAACTGTACTTTGATACAAAGACTGTTTGAATTCAGATGAGATACAAGTTGAGTTAACTTAGTACTTTTTCTAAGATTTTTTTCTATGAACAGAAAAGAAACTAGGTGGTAGTTTTTTTTAAATCGTTATGGCCGAGTGTTGGTTTCTTCAGCTGAGGCTTTACATCGGCAGTTTTGAAAAATGATGGTAATTCTTCGTATGAGAGAGGTATTAATAATATCAGTTAGTGAAGGCAATATTGGATCTAGGCACTCAAGCAGCAAAGATGTTGGAATTGGATCAAGTTCACAAGACTTTGGTGCACTCTACATCCATACTAAATCCATAGAGACAGGTTCAAATGCTAACGGTTTCACTAAATTTCTGTATCGCAACTGTATGGTGACGACGAGTCAATTGAAATTGTGTTGTAAAGCTTATCTCTAATGGCTTGTACCTTGTCACAGAAGAAATATGCAAACAAGTCTGGAAGGTCTACTGGAGAGAAGGCAGTTGGAAGTGGTTCCTTGACATTAGTTTGTTAGTAATCTCAAAGAGATCTTTTCAGCTGGAAATCTCATGATCTTTGTACTGTAGTGGGCTAATTTGACTATGTTCGTGACATTTTTCTTAGCGGCTTCATAGATTTGTTTATGAATAATGAGTGATGGAAAGCCAAAAGCCTCCCTCTTTTAAGCTGGTCCCCAACACTGCTATACAATGGAGAACACTTGCATCGATACTTTGCATTTGGTGGCTGGGGCATGTTTTTAAAAAAATGAATGCAGGCAGTTATCGAGTTGCTCTGTTGTAGGAGGTAAACAAGTTGTCAGGCTTACTTGGATGTCATGCAATAGTTGGTTCTATTTATCATATGGTGGTTTCTTTTAGCAGCAAATAAAGGTGGAGGGTTAGAGACTGATACGTCCAGATGGCATATAATACAGACGTGATTTAAGTTCATGGGATACAAGGGTGGTCCGTAGAACATTATCATCAGGTCTATGAAGAATCCAGTCTAAAATGTAACTGTGTTTATGGGTGGGTTGGTTAAATGACTGTTTAAGGTTGAAAACATGAATGGAATCTAGGAGTTTTGATGGCTATGGGTTTCCAGGACAGTCAAAGTGAAAGGTGAAATCTCAAGAATAATTAGGTTGCCACCTATCAAATTTCATACTCCAGAAGATTCGGAAACTGCTCCAAAAGGAGAGATTCAGTCTGCTTGTTTTTTCTACTAGGAGGAGGGTGGTACAGGAAGAAAAAAATGGACTGACCTTTGTTCCATTGTGAGTGTTGTTCAGACTAGTTCAAACAATGTGTGACAGAAACTGAAGGTTGTGTTTTGTTCGTCAGTGGCAGGTGGTTTCATTTTATGTTATTTACTGGATGTATTTCCAGTCAGAATACAGACTACAGTTATGTTGGTCTATCAGTGGCAGGTGGTTTCATTTTATGTTATTACTGGATGTATTTCCAGTGAATTAACATAATGCTGTTCCATGGCACAATATACCAATCAAATTTAGTTTAACAACCATTCATGTCATGTGACTAGCATTGACATTGGCCAGGTTAAGTTTCAAATTGATGTAAGAATTTAGGAGTTGAGAGCACAACAAATCTTTTTTTTTAAATTATAGAGAGCATTTTTCCTAGAGCAAGAACTAATTTCTACACCTGAAGGATATTTAACTTTATCAATATCTGTAAAGACCTTCAACAGAAACTGTTAAGAGCAATTGTTTTTTTTAAACATAAATATGATAGCATGAAAGAAATGAACTTGTATCTCTTCTCAATCAGTGGGTAAGACAGGCTTTAGAGCTTAAATTAATGATGAGCAATCAAGGATCATTTATCTGGAAACAAAGGACTATATTGAATAAGGGCCATTTTCTGCCCCCTCTCCAAATGTCCTTATATTATGTATACTGTATATATGTGGTGGTTAACATTTATTTCTGACATCAGTTTTGTGTTCCCGTGTCCGTTGCCATGGTTACGGGGTGTCAAAACACTATAATAAAAGACATGAAAAGTATTCATATTTTCCTATTACTTATCATAGATACTGCTTTATCAAGAACTATTCACTCAGTTTTAAATTTTGGAATATGAATTCATTTTAATTTTGGGTTATAAAGCTTTGTAATAAAAATTGTATTTCTAAAACTATACCAAATTGATCTATAAAAGGCAAAAACAAAACTATATATATATCTAACGTATACGTCAACTGAACACTACACCTAAATTACATTGACAAAAAAGGTACTCAACCATAAAATAATACAAATTGTTCAAACATGAAATACTGATTAACATTATTTGACAATGTTTAATTGTAATGAATTAATTGAATTATTGTTTAATATTACTGAAAGATAATAATATATAAGATGCACTGACAGGGGCCAATATGTTCGCTTCATCACCAAATATATTGGTTTGTTACCTTAACTGGGAATGAATTCTTTATGTATTTGTATCCTTATAATTTCATGGCAATATATCACTCACACACACACACACAAGCACGTGTTTCAATCTATAGCAGAAATCAAAATAAATACCTTGAGATCCATACCCCTTGATGTAGCCTCTATTCAATACATGATCCTTTTATGAACTATATATTTGTCCGCATATTAATGTGAATGCCAAGCAATATTTAATATACCTTATACCAAAACTTTTGCAATTTGTTCATACTTTTGTGAAATATGAATGATAATGGGTAAATTGACCACCACCAACCAAAGACCAAAAATGCATATATTGTAGGCCTAATGTTTAGCAGCACAATCGATAATGGCGCGAACGCACTTTATTAATATGCCAAGGAAGCACAATAGTCTATTTCAAATTCTAAACGAATGATCACATGATATTAGTCAACTATCATAAATACACTACCTAGTCCGTAACTAAGTTGTGTTCAAATAAGTGCAAAAAAGGCAACAATACTAACCTCATCAGTGATTATATATTAGTTTTAAACATAAATATACTGATAAATCTACACTTTACAAAAGTGGCAATTCTAATATTCCCAATTGCAGTCTTCTTTAAATATATAATATGGACATTTATAAAAAAGAAAACACTATTGGTTTAAAAGTTTTAATAAATGGTTAAAAATGTTTTAGAAATAATAAAAATGGAAGGTTTTGCGTACATGACCTCAAACCTGAATATATTAATATAATCACAACATCATGTATCCCAGTTTACTCTCTGTCTCTCTCTTTAAAATGTTCATTGCAACAAATAAACAAATAAATTACAGTGGCTGATATGATATAAAGATAGAACAAAGAATACAAGAAAGAAACAGACTGTATGTACTTATCGCCATATGCGGCTATTTTTAAACTAGCATGGGAATAAAACATTAAACTCGCTACATATAGTTTTCTGTCATTCGAAGGGATGTGTACATTTATAAAGAACTTTTGTCTATAATGACCAAAATGTAACGCTTATTTTATTATTCACTTTGCGAATGCCATTAAACAGCACTTAGCCTACTACGATGGCGATTTACAGTGTACAAAAATCGGACGTTGTGAGATGAATGCAACTTCATTCAAACTTGGGAGGAAATCCCGTTTGCAACCATCATGAACGTAAAGTAAAGGTTAATGAAAAGTCATGGTAAGTATTTATGAATTTTTTCATTGATTCAAATATATGACTTTCTCTCTCTCTCTCTGTCTCTCTCTCTCGTCTATTCAAGTCATTTGCATGAACATAAAATAGGGGCTCTCTATGGGGGCATTGAAGAAATTCACATAATTATAGACATATTGGAACGAATAAAATAACGTTAATTGAATATATGTTCATATAAACCATTAAAGTAAAGATAGTTACATTAATAAAATAACTATTATAACTTGAGGTTTCGAAATCAAATTTTGTGCACATATATTTTAAGTAAGTTATCCTATACATGTGCACTATTTGTAGGCTAACATGCATGCATGTATTCCTACACATCAACAATAACAATATCTCACCTTAAAGCTATGTAAATAATTGGAGGTAATGATGCAAGGTTAAAATGAAATGCGCTGATTAAATAATTATTACCTAACATTAGTATTTAAACACAATTAATTGCAAATCCCGATTCTTGTAACATCCACATCATTCCTACCACAACATTTAGTAAGGGTGTTAATACACCTGCTATGAAAATGTTGAGATGATTAACGGTTTATGTGCTTGCCCATTTAACCTTTGACCCCGAATAGAGACCCCAAGGTAGGTGGCCAGAATTTTTCAGTAACACTATTTTCATTGATTATTATATGGCCAACATACACGTCACAAGAAATTATGATGTACTCGGCTACACCTTTTCCATTTTCTATAGACAGAAGAACCAGTGCCATGACTGCACAGTCATCAAATATAAAAAATTACTGAAAACCAAGCTAGTCATATATATATATATATATATATATATATATATATATAACACAACAAATGCTGAAGTAAAGTAACGGAATAGGGTGCAAATCATAGTTCAATAAAATAATTTTTATGTATATCTATCTATCTATATATATATATATATATATCCAGATGATTACGGATGAGGGTAGTGTGTTCACGCCATAATAGAAATCACTCCTCAATTGATTCCCCATTGCACATTCTGGAATAAATGATGCATCCTTAAGATGAGAAGTTATTGATTTTCTCTTTGTCAAGTCATCATACTCCCATCTTTTGCAGCCCAGAAACCATATGACACTTGGCACGTGGGCACAACACCCTACAACCCGAGCACCAACCTTGCAGGTACAGTACCATCCTTTTTATGGGATCTGTGTCATCATTAGGCTTGTATTGGATCCACAGTGAATGTGTTTTATTTCTGGAGTGGCGAGACTGGATTTTTACATGTAACAGACCTGGAAAATCCATGCATAACATAACATCATAAACACCCTCATCTGTGAGATGTTCATGTGTATAGTTTGGAGCCTGTTTGACTTGATAAATCCCCATTGTGATGTAATGCAGGTAATCAACTGAGAGGCTGGGGAAATCAGTCAGTTCATTAGTGGATGCATCCATCTTAAAATAGATTTTACGTTTATTAATCAAATTATTTTCTTGAACTAGGATTTGTACCCTGTTCGGTCCCTTTGCTTTTTCAACCATCCTTCTAGCAGTTACAGCTGTTGATGGATCCATGTTGGCCAGTGGTGGGCGAAATTTATTCATTATTCCACAGATGATTCTAAGGAAGTCACCAATATGCGGAACAAGGGTATTTGGCACTACTTTGTCAAAAAACTTCCACTGTTTCACTCGTGCATTTACGCTCTCTACTACCCATCGCACTTTTGTGACCAGTCTTGAAGTGTTGGCATCTTCTGTTGAATGCTGCTTCTGTCCTTTATGTAAAAAGACTGGCATTTCAACTTTAAATCCATGTTCCTGCAGGAAATCTACAGAGTCACGGAACCCCCTGTCTACAACAAAAACATCACCCTCCTGTAACCAATTTTGTAATGTCTTCAGCATTTGTTGTTACAATGTGTTTAGTTATGCTTGCATCGTTGTTATAATGATCAGCTAAATATGGGCCTAAAACAGTTAAAATATAACCATCAGTTCCCACAACCATCATTGGCTTTACTAATGGTCGATTTTTATGTAAAGTGTAGGAACGGCGTTGGAAGTTATAGTCTGCGCTCTTTTGTGTATATATATATATATATATATATATATATATATATATATATATATATATATGTACCATCAAGGACAAGGACTGCATTGTTGCCTCCAGGATTACATATTTCCCTTGCAGTTGTGGTAGTGTGGACAGATGGGAATACATCATGTGTGATGTGATGAAAACCAAGGTGTTGCCCAACAAAGTTAACCATAAGGGACTCTCGCACTGTTTTAATTATTTGTTGCACTTGTGATGTTGTTAGATGGAAAAATGTGGATAAAATGGTTTTTGGAAGGCCTACCCGCATCTTTGTTAGAAAAACACCCAGGCATGTCAGTGGAGACCTACCATGTGTATTACGCAGTGTATTCAAGAAAGAAGACACTTCCAGGAATTGATCCCTTTTCAAGCCAGTAAGATGAAAATAGTCATCATCAGACAGGCAAGAAGGAACATCAAAGTTAAAATATGATTTTGTTTAAATTAACTCATGGGGGGCCCTGAGTGGCTGAGTGGTCTAAAGCGCTGTCCGTTACGGACCACTGCCATCTCACCTCTGTCTGCGTGTGTTCGAGTCTAAGGTTCGGCAAATGTAGTTATGTGAGAAAGCTTGCCAGTAGCTTCTCGTGGGTCGGTGGTTCTTTCCGGGGTTTGTCCGGTTTCTACCTCCACCATTAATACTGGCCACCATGTATAGCCTATATTGTGCTGAAAAATGACGTTAAAACCATAATAAAAAAAAAAAAAAATTAACTCATGCACATTTTGTAAAAGTGAGGTAATATCTGTTCTTGAAAAGTCTTCAAACTCTTTTGTTGCACTGATAGATTGTAAGGATTCATTAGTGAAGAATGAGTTTTCCAAATGAAACTTGCAGCATCTACTATTAGAGTTTATAAATATACCACACTCTACAAAAGACTGGGTAATGGCACAGATTGGGACATTAACAAGATGATTTCGATGCCCATGTGGTCTTTTACATACAACACGTCTGTGTGATCTTGGTGTTGATGGAATTTGAAGTTGAATTGATTGTGGGCTTTTCAAGTTGGCAGTTGAAGTAGATGGAAACTGAAAATCTGGATCATGCTGTGGACTTGGTGACTGTGTTACTGACAGATTTCTGTAATATTTACTACGGCAACTAGAGCAAACATCATTATCTTGTGTTACCGGCCTTTGCAATAATTCCTCTGTATGCTTTTCAAGAGTGCCTGTAAGTATTTTTGTTCTAGCTGATGGTTTTACCCTTCTGTAGCACCAGGAACATTGATATGCTTTAGGCATTTCAGATTTTGTTAGAAATAAATTAATTGAACATTATGATTTGATACCATTTAACAAACTGTCACATCTGACATAAAGTGTTATATAACTCTCATTTATGGTTATTATTCATTATATTGCAACAATTCACTCAGGCAGTCATATTTATTATATATTGGTACTCGAAGTCTGCAACTTCAACCCACTCAGTTCTTGTAGGGATGCAGCCTGAAACAGATTGTATGTAGAATATTATGTATTAATTGTCATAATTTATTTATATAATAATTTTATTGTGTATTAAGTTATGATGTATAACAGAAGCCAACATTTTGTACTTCTAAATCACTTTGGTGTGAATATATGTTAACTTATGGTTAATAAGTACCCCCCTTTGTTTATTTCCCGTACAAACTAAAAAATGTATGTTGGTTTTGTTTTAGTACTATTTTACTTCTGCTTGTATTATTTATTATTAATAGTAGTAGTAATATTGATATTCATGCCAGTTTTACTTTGAATAAAATATTTTCGCCTGTAAATGTTATTGCATTATAGTTTTGATTTTGTTTTATTATACCCGAGTAGTAAGTTGTAAATTTTTTATGGTGGTTTTGAAAAAATGAGCTGTTAAAATTTTTTATTTCAAGCTGTAAATTCACAATTATTGATATTGTGGATATTAATTCTTTAAAAAAAAAAAAATTAAGAAAATATGGAGATTTGAACTTGGTTCAACAATTTGATGCAACAACCACTATACTGTTTGAGCTATTGAAACTTACGTTTTCGCGGCTATATATCATGCAGATGACAATTTGTTTCCCCTTCTGATCTATATAATTGCAGACTATTAGTTGTTGTTTGCATAGTTAATAGTTTAATTTTACAAAATTACTATTGCTACTATATGAAGAATGACTCAGCAAAATTTAATGAAAAAATACGCCGGTTTTTAGTTCCAGCAGAAAATTGACTGATTGATTTAGATTACATTTACGGAACTACATTGTAATAGTGAATTAACAGTTAAAAACATAACGTTATCAATCGGTATCATGATTAAACAGAAGAAAAAACAGTGTTATTATTGTATAAAATAAATAATATATGTATCTACTTACCCCATTTTTTAAAGTATCCTTTAGTTTTTCCAAATATTGGCAACGTCAAAATATAATTTCATTGAATGTTTTCTCCGCGTATTCATTGTTTACATATAGTTTCCAATGCCCCTTCAGCGCCTCTTTAAAAAATCCCATTCTCTAGGCAATTTATAAAAAGGTGAAGAAAGTGAGAAAAAATTGATAATATTGTTTTTAAATTTTCGGAATAGTTATTATTCCCGGATTTTTAAAAAATATAATAATGAATGAAATAATATAGCGCATTCTAGAAAGGCGGGTCTAATTGTTCACGCGTAGCGATACTTCGGCAGCTACGGTGCAACAGGTTCAACAACAACGAAGATACTTAGCCAGTCAAATTCACGAACTTTTTAATTTTTAATGATTAGCGCAAATGTGAACACGTAAATAAATTTTATAAATTAACAGTTTTAATAAAAATGAACCAAGCAGTGTAAATACCTTGTCTGATGAAGACTGCGCTTATATTTTATTTCTAGGTTAAAGTTGCTCAAATGTAGTAATTTCTCGTAAATTTCCCATACTAGACAATGTTCAAAGGTCGTATTAAGGTATGAAAAAGAAATTTATATGCATATTTAATGCATAATAAGGTGATTTATACATCTAATAATATAATGAAACACAGAGTTGTGATATTTACAAGAATTTTTTTCACCATAAAAAGGGGGGGGGGGGGCAGAAAATGGCCCTTATTCAATACAGTCCTTTGTCAGAATTTACAGCCTCATTTATTTATGAATCTTGCCAATAACCAACAAAACTATACCAACCTGCATAGAATTTTGAAAATTTAGCAAAACTCCAAAAGTCTATGCCCCCTAGGGATGTCAGTCCAATTTCACTGTACCATGGTTCCTTTGTTGGACGTTTCTGTGGTGATTCCAGGGCAACAGCAGCCATCTCAGGATACTGGGCAGCAAGGGATTCTGGGAAATACTTGTTGTATATTTGTGGATAGTTGTACTGGAGTTGAATACCTGCATAAAATAGAACATTCCATTTCAATTACAATGACAAGTCACTAGAACCTAATGATCTTCTAATAGCTTAAGAATTTTCCAAGAATTCTAGACAAAATCATCTCTTCCTTTTAGCTGCTGAGTATTGGAACCATCTTTGACATTCATCACTCATATAAAAAAAAATCAACTTAGCTGCTGAGCATTGGAACCATCTTTGACATTCATCACTGATATAAAAAAAAAAATCAACTTAACTGCTGAGCATTGGAACCATCTTTGACATTCATCACTGATATAAAAAAAATCAACTTAAATGCTGAGTATTGGAACCATCTTTGACATTCATCACTGATATAAAAAAAATCAACTTAACTGCTGAGTATTGGAACCATCTTTGACATTCATCACTGATATAAAAAAAAAAATCAACTTAGCTGCTGTATACAAGGAAACCCCCGAGAGGTACAAGCATAATTAGAGATATTATAAGTGGCAAAAAGCATTATTTGGGCACAAAAAGTGTAATTGATATAATCAAAGTCAGATTGACACCATTTCTATTTGGTATAAACTAGACATCATGATAAGTCTCTTTGTGAAAACCACAAGGCTGATATGACCAGGCATCTAGGAGAAGTATGATTGTGGCAGACATATTTAGAAGCTGGAATGGTACCATCTCATTTATGACAAACTAAACAGTACAAGAAGTCTTTTAATGAAAATCTTAAGTTGATATGACCAATCATTCAGGAGAAAGCAAATTTTTAAGTAAATTGTTTTCACCAAGAATACTTGCCCACTCATGTTAATATTTGCGGATATAAACTTGCTATCTTGCAAATTAACCCTATTATTTTTTGTCTATCTCATATAGGCAAAGGACAATAACTCTTGTCCATTACCTCCCCTTGCGACCGCCAGGAGACTACTAGTCTTTAAGCTAAGTGATATACTAATAAGGATGCTTACATGCTATATTCAACATGGCACTCAATTATATTATATTCAACATGGCACTCAATTATATTATATTCAACATGGCACTCAATTATATTATATTCAACATGGCACTCAATTATATTATATTTTCAACATGACTCTCAATTATATAATATTCAACATGGTACTCACTCAATTATATAATATTCAACATGGTACTCAATTATATTATATTCAACATGACTCTCAATTATATTATATTCAACATGGCACTCACTCAATTATATAATATTCAACATGGTACTCAATTATATTATATTTTCAACATGACTCTCAATTATATAATATTCAACATGGTACTCAATTATATTATATTCAACATGACTCAATTATATTATATTCAACATGGCACTCAATTATATTATATTTTCAACATGACTCTCAATTATATAATATTCAACATGGTACTCAATTATATTATATTCAACATGACTCTCAATTATATTATATTCAACATGGCACTCAATTATATTATATTTTCAACATGACTCTCAATTATATAATATTCAACATGGTACTCAATTATATTATATTCAACATGACTCTCAATTATATTATATTCAACATGGCACTCACTCAATTATATAATATTCAACATGGTACTCAATTATATTATATTCAACATGACTCTCAATTATATTATATTCAACATGACTCTCAATTATATTATATTCAACATGGCACTCAATTATATAATATTCAACATGGCACTCAATTATATTGTATTCAGCATGGCGTTCGATTATATGATATTCAACATGACTCTCAATTATATAATATTCAACATGGTACTCAATTATATTATATTCAACATGACTCTCAATTATATTATATTCAACATGGCACTCACTCAATTATATAATATTCAACATGGTACTCAATTATATTATATTCAACATGACTCTCAATTATATTATATTCAACATGACTCTAAATTATATTATATTCAACATGGCACTCAATTATATAATATTCAACATGGCACTCAATTATATTGTATTCAGCATGGCGTTCGATTATATGATATTCAACATGGCACTCAATTATATTATATTCAACATGGCATTCAATTATATTATATTCAACATGGCATTCAATTATATTATATTCAACATGGCATTCAATTATATTATATTCAACATGGCATTCAATTATATTATATTCAACATGGCATTCGATTATATTATATTCAACATGGCATTCGATTATATGATATTCAACATGGCACTCAATTATATTATATTCAACATGGCATTCAGTTGTATTCTATTCAACATGGCATTCAGTTATACTATATTCAACATTGTATTCAACTATAATATATGCTATTATGGAATATCACATAATTCAGCACTGCCCCTCACATAGAATATTTTTGCCTAGAATTAACATGAACTGTTCGCCTTTAAATTACTCAACAGAAAATGTCTAGAAGACAAATTTTCTGACATTAAGGTCATTATATTTCTTCAGGCATGGTACAACAGTAAATATCTTGCATACCACATTATGTGTTTTAGCCCTCCATTATTTTATATAAATGTATCATGCTTTAACTGTGACACTCAATCATGGGATTTCCAAATTGAATTTTGGCAGTAAAATCCAAACTATCATTTGACTGCATGGGTATCTTTTAAAGTCATGATCATGAAGATGCATGTTTATCTGTAGTTTAACAATATTTGGTCCCAGTGACTAATTCGACTATAATTAATACAAGAGGCAATTGAAGTATTAGTAGAATATGACTGAAATAGCAATAAGTTAACTCTAAGCAAATCATGTAGGAAATAATACTGTAGAAATTGTGGATGCTACTACAAAATTAATTTAAACTAAATTAAAAATTAAATTAAATAAATTAAAAATTAAAATTAAATTTAAAATTTAATTTAATTCAATTTAAACTCATTTAGGACATACATATACATGTAGCAGAGTGCCTCCTGGCTGATAATCTAAAATACATTGGTATAAACGGTAGACAATTTTAAGACAATCTACAAATCCTTAGTATTAATTACTTACCTACATTTTCCATTTGTTTCTTTGAAAGAGAGATACAAAGAAATGTCTGACCAAAGTCAAGGGCACTCATGGGCCAAGCATACCCTTCTGACTGATTCTGGGGAAATTTTGGTGTGCTGTGTACTAGCCAGAAACCAGTGCCTTTACCAAAGGCAACAACACCTGAAAATTTGGATGACAATAATGTATTGAATTACTGGCCCCAAATACCTTCCTCTGCAAATAATGCTCTGCAGGTTCCAGTTCACAAAACATTTTAAAAGTTTTCTTCCTTAAATTATGATATCATTATGATACACATTTCATTCTGCTGTGTGTGCATGTGTGTGTATGTGTGCCATGTGTGTGTATGTGTGCATGTGTGTGTGTGTGTGCATGTGTGAGAGAAATTTAAATTTTTAACAGCTTTAAAAAGTTTGACATATCGCTAAAATGTCTGCAGTATGGTACTTTTTAGTGATATATAGCACTTAGGCATCATGCCACAAACATTTATCATCATGTGACGTCCTACCTAGTCATATTATCCTGAAACCAGGCCAACAAGTCCTAACACTAACCTAATAATGAGTGTCAAGCTTTGTTAGTAATAATTTGTTGTTTATTTCACAACACTCAGTATTTATCAGGGCTTAAAATACAGTTCCAAAATCTTGAACTGATAGCATATTGCCTTATCTTTGAAAATTTGAATACCTCAAGTTTTCATTCAAGATAGGAAAGTGCCCATGGGTCAAGCTGTATAGTGTAAAAGTGAGTTTGTATCCTTTATCCTATTTCCACCTCTGAAATATCAAAATAAATTAAAAAACTGACAAAGTCTCTCAAATTTGGATAAAACTGAGGGTGTGTACTTTAGTAGATGGTCATTTTGTACAAGGATGTTATTGTGATGTTTTGACTTTGAAAGCTGTAGAAGAAATCATTCTGATGAATTTATAGGAATACGTTCAGCTCATGGGAATACCAGGTCACCTAATTTCTGATTGGATTACTGCTAAAAGCCTTCACCTTGTTGACAAATATAATATTCTGGAAACGATTGTTAACCTTCTTTCTGTTTCTGAAACTGCATCTTTGTTTTCACATAAGAGAGATAGATAAAAATTAGTTATTCCTATTTTAAAAATGTCTTTAGAGAGACATTCAGCTATGATGAATTGAGAATATTTATTTCAATTATTTACTGGATTGACATGGTGGTCCAAAAATGTGAATTAAGTAACTGCATTGGAATTATTGTAAATTTAAATTAAAAACATTTTGCATTATTGTGTAGAGATTGGACTTCATATGGAACACCAATGGAACTAATTTGGTATACCTTATACTTTTGGACTTGTGATAGAACTTTTAGGACTATTATTTATTTATATGGTACAGTAGTGTTTAATGTTACTCATTGGCTGAGGGTTAAATACTTGACTGAGAGATTACTAATATGGCAATTCTTAATGTTACTGATTGGCTGAGGGTTAAATACTTGACTGAGAGATTACTAATATGGCAATTCTTAATGTTACTGATTGGCTGAGGGTTAAATACTTGACTGAGAGATTACTAATATGGCAATTCTTTTGGAAAATACGTGTACAACCAGTGGCTCAAATAACATATATGGCTGCATTTATTAGTGGATGAACATCTGTCAAATAGACATCAAGTATGGTTTTTCATTCACTATCCATCCAGTTAAGTTAGAAAAAATATTTGTTTCACTTCACAACAGCACGTATATGATCCATGTGCATCGTTAGTCATGTTATCTTATCTTCGATGATTGATAGTAAGAATAAGTACCGGTAATCGATGAGAAAAAAGCATTAAAATTGTCAGACTTAGACCTTAACAAACAGATAAGCTGACCACTCTCCTTCCAGGCTTTATTTTTTTTACTAAATTATTTGGCTTATACAGGAGTCTATAAGGTAAGTTATTGTTTTTTAACTTTTCTTTTTGTATTCTAATTTATAAAGTAAATTTGTGGGGACAAATTAGTTTTGTTATTATTTTCTGATGAAAATATTTAGTATTTATGCATTTGCTCTTAAAGTTAATGATTTACATATGGACCCCAAAAAAATAATTCAGTTTCCACAATAACAATGAAGTGATTTGAAGGAACAAACTTAAAAATCTAATAATGTTTTTTTGCATCTTAGGTTTTCAGCATGTTTTTATGTTTTCCAATTTCATGGTGTTTGTTATTTGTTTCTGTAGTGTAGTCATATCATTATAGATGCTGAAAAGCGCTTAGAGCTTCTTAAGATTAGGCGCAATACAAAGTCCTCATTATTATTATTTGCCAATTTAAAATTGCAACCACAGGCTTCAGAACAGTGAATATACGAAAAGGTCTGGATGATTTGTACATCAATTCAGATCAGGTTTATATCTAAACGCATTTTTGGGGAAAAGGAAATTTTAATTTCAGTATGCTAGAGTGACTGAAATAAGCACTAAGAAACCAGAGTTTGGTTTCTACACACTTGGTCATGGACCATGGAAATTAGGTGAAAGCTTATAACATGGCTTTTATAGAAGAAATTTAAAATGCATTACTGAGGAAAAGAAAAATTTAATTTCAGTAAGCTGGAGTGACTGAAATAAACACACACACCTGGTCATTGACCATGGAAATTAGGTAAGTTGATAACACTGACTTTTAAAGAAGAAATTTCATGGAGGGATATAGGCTTTGCCATTAAGACTAGGTAACTATTAGAGCAGGTCTGTGTAAATAAAAAACAAAAACAAAATAAATACATAACAACCTTTTGTATGTCCATGGGTTAAGATGGCTGAATGGCTGTGAGGCTTTTCATCATTGTACATCAAAAACATTGAGTCTGGAGTTCCCTGAAGAACATTAAAATGTATTTATTTCTTCATGTATAATATAAATACAAATAAAGAAAACTTGGTTCTGCCACAAGGTTCATTCTCGACTGAATTGTTCCAATGACCAATTTTTTTTATCTTTGGACCAAGTTTTCTCCATGATGGCATTAGGTATGATAAAAATACCCAAGAAAATAACACCATCTGTGTGTGTTTGTGATCTGCATTTTTAATGCAGCTTTAAAATTATTTCAGTCATATCACTACGATGACTGCAGTGTGGCAGTTTATAGTGATGTCTAGCAATGAGGCATCATGCCGCAGACATGTAACATAATGGCCCACCCAGTCACATCATCCCGGCACTAAGCCAACCAGTCCTAACATTAACCTCTTAATGCTGGGCACCTAGTGAAACAGCTGTTAGTACTATCTTTGTCATGACTCAGCAGAGTTTTGAACATGTGACCTCTCACATCTATGCCAGACACTCTAAACCACTAGGTCACTGAAGCAGTCCAGTCACATAGTTATATTTTGCAAGTAGGTACTCTAAAACAGCCTTCTGTAATGGGATTAGATGTCCTCATAGTCAAGTAACTAATATCTCCCACCCCCACTAAGAATTTATTTTGGCAATTTGTGTATACATTTATTCCTTCTGTAAATTTCTTTGAAAAAATATACAGGAGTATTTTTTATGAAGAATTTATCTTTTCGCTACATTTTCTATCAATTATCACAGATTGGTGCCCTTGCTAATGAAAATCAGTAAGACAATTCTGTTAGGCAATGAAATTAATTGACTTCTGCTTTATTGATCTTTGGTACATATGTGATCCTCCCTGCCAATAGTTTTCCTCCTGAAATGAGGGGTATCTCCTGTTTGTCTTGTCCTCTCATTGAAAACTTACATGTATTAATTAATATTATTTTGTTAAAAATTGAGAATAGAAATGTTTCCATTCTTCTACATACTTAGTTTCCAATGTAGTATATTTCTGGTAAAGACTTTGTGTTATTTGTAACTGTGAGCTGGTTTATATATAGTTTAGGCATGCCATTTTAATCTGCTTATCTGACACAATAATCTAGTATTAATCCTTGGATTATACTATGTGTGATCAGTAGTAATTCAGAAAAGATTAAAGATGTTAATAAAGGAAGACTGGATTACTAAAAAAAGGTTCATGCTGCATACAACATCTAACATTACTGGGGATTCTTTCAGCAGCAAACAGAAAACCACACATTGGCCATGAATAGAATATGGCCTATTATAAACAGTAATCCACACATTGGCCATTTTGAGAAATGGGCCTATTATAAACAGTAATCCACAATCTGTCCATTTAGAGAATAAGGCTTATTATAAACAGTAATCCACACATCCACACACTGGCCATGTAGATAATCTGCTTATCTGACACAATAATCTAGTATTAATCCTTGGATTATACTATGTGTGATCAGTAGTAATTCAGAAAAGATTAAAGATGTTAATAAAGGCAGACTGGATTACTAAAAAGAGTTCAAGCTGCATACAACATCTAACATTACTGGGGATTCTTTCAGCAGCAAATAGAAAACCACACATTGGCCATGAATAGAATATGGCCTATTATAAACAGTAATCCATACATTGGCCATTTTGAGAAATGGGCCTATTATAAACAGTAATCCACAATCTGTCCATTTAGAGAATAAGGCTTATTATAAACAGTAATCCACACATTGGCTATGTAGATAATATAGCCTATTATAAACAGTAATCCACACACTGGCTATGTAGATAATATAGCCTATTATAAACAGTAATCCACACACTGGCCATGTAGATAATAGAGCATATTATCAACAGTAATCCACACATTGGCCATGTAGATAATATAGCCTATTATAAACAGTAATCAACACACTGGCCATGCAGGTACTAGAGCATATTATAAACAGTAATCCACACACTGGCCATGTAGATAATATAGCCTATTATAAACAGTAATCCACACACTGGCCATGCAGGTACTAGAGCATATTATAAACAGTAATCCACACATTGGCCATGTAGGTACCAGAGAATATTATAAACAGTAATCCACACACTGGCCATGTAGATAATTAAGCCTATTATAAACAGTAATCCACACACTGGCCATGTAGGTACTAGAGCATATTATAAACAGTAATCCACACACTAGCCATGTAGGTACTAGAGCATATTATAAACAGTAATTCACACACTGGCCATGTAGGTACTAGAGCATATTATAAACAGTAAACCACTCTGGCATGTAGAGAACAGGGCCTATTATAAACAGTAATCCACACTCTGGCCAGGTAGTTCCCAAAGCTGAATGACATTTATATCTGGTGCATATAGTACAACCAGTGACAGGACAGCACCAAACAACACTCAACATGTAAAATAAAATATAGATTATTCCACTAACACAGACAACTGTATTTACTGGACCACATTAATTTTTCCCTGACCTAATTAGATTTCACACAGCCTCATTAATTAGATTTCAGCTGGCCTTATTAATTTCACCCAACATCATTAGTTTCACCTGGCCTCATCAGATTTTGCAAGTGTCTGACTGAAAATGGTGTCCCATTTGTCAACAGTATTATTCTTATCTAGCTTTCTGCAGTAGGGCAGTAACTACATTGTACTAGTGGGGCATTCTGGGTAAATTATATAGTTCAGTATTGCAAATAACATCCCAATGTAAGATAAATTGCGTCTCCCTCCACACTCCTTGTCCTCTAATTTAAGAGAAAAACAACTTTTCAAAAAGACAAAGAACATACAATAATGTACTGAATGTACCACCAGTAGTAAACCAGTAGATGATAATTGCAATGATAATTACATTGATAATGAGATCATCTACACAAAAATATCAATTGGAAATTCTTAAGTTGACTAAGTGATGCAAATTTGACAAGTTAGGTAAAAGTGAGTTTCATTGAGCATGTGTTATATTTATAGGATGTATTGTGGTCAAGCTACACCAATAGACAGATATTAATTGGTCAAGCTACACCAATAGACAGACATTAATTGGTCAAGCTACACCAATTGACAGATGTTAATTGGTCAAGCTACACCAATAGACAGACGTTAATTGGTCAAGCTACACCAATAGACAGACGTTAATTGGTCAAGCTACCAATAGACAGACGTTAATGTAAAGAATGTCTCTCAATTATCAGAAAATAGGCCATTTTTTCTAAACAATGAAACCAATACTATTTTTCAACCAGGAAGGAATGTCTGACTTTGATACTGGCTTTGCAATAATTCAAATAATTAAGTGATCAAAACCCCTTTAATTTCATTAGCAAAATAAACAAACACAAATCAGATTAATAAAGTGATCAAAACCCCTTTAATTTCATTAGCAAATAAACAAACACAAATACGATTAATTAATTAAGTGATCAAAACCCCTTTAATTTCATTAGCAAAATAAACAAACACAAATCAGATTAATTAATTAAGTGATCAAAACCCCTTTAATTTCATTAGCAAAATAATTTAAATAAACAAACACAAATCACATTAATTAATTAAGTGATCAAAACCCCTTTAATTTCATTAGCAAAAAAAACAAACACAAATCAGATTAAGATGGAATTTTATGTTGAATTTTTAAATTAATTGCACTTGAAACACAAGAGAAAATAGAATCCAAATGTAACGATCAGAAAATGAATGGTCTACATTTGGGACAAAATTACATCCTTAGTCAGTTTCTATTTGTTACATGAAGGCACCAATACAAAGTCGGAGACCGGCTCATAAACATTCTTAGCTAGAGATAGTGTTATGTATTTTTAATCTGTATTAATTGTTGGCTATTCTTGCTGATTATATGTTATATACATTTGTATTTAGTACCTGACCTTGTCCACAATCAAGTTCACTGTACACTGCAGCTAAAATTTATTTTGTAAACAAAAGAATACATAGCTAGATATTTCTCTATGATAGTAGATCAAATATTCAAATCATAATTTAAACATTTTTACCTGAATTAGAGTTAAACGAGTCTTGCTTCTCACCACAGAATGTTCTAGACTGGAAAATTCCATTAAGTGACAAAAACAGTGTTAAATAAATTTGAAAATTAATTTTTTTTTTCTTCATAATACTGAAAGTATGTTTCAATTTTTACTTTGTATTCAAGGAAATAAATTATATGCTGAATTTTACAAAAAATGTTGATTTTTGCTCTACATGGTTAAATACCAAAGAGTTTTAACAATAAATGTAAGTTTGTCTTATTTTAAGAGAGAATGACCATCCCCAAAACTGTTATCTAAAGCACAACATGCTAGTGTCTGCTTATTTAACCAATAGTGTCACCACTTATTTTTACCAATAGTGTCACCACTTATTTTTACCAATAGTGTCAACACTTATTTTGACCAATAGTGTCAACACTTATTTTTACCAATAGTGTCACTTATTTTTACCAATAGTGTCAACATTTAATTTTACCAATAGTGTCAACACTTATTTTTACCAATAGTGTCAACACTTATTTTTACCAATTGTGTCAACATTTAATTTTACCAATAGTGTCAACATTTAATTTTACCAATAGTGTCAACACTTATTTTTACCAATAGTGTCAACATTTAATTTTACCAATAGTGTCAACACTTATTTTTACCAATAGTGTCAACATTTAATTTTACCAATAGTGTCAACACTTATTTTTACCAATAGTGTCACACTTATTTTTACCAATAGTGTCAACATTTAATTTTACCAATAGTGTCAACACTTATTTTTTACCAATAGTGTCAATACTTATTTTTACCAATAGTGTCAACATTTAATTTTACCAATAGTGTCAACACTTATTTTGACCAATAGTATCACACTTATTTTTACCAATAGTGTCACTTATTTTTAACTAGTGTCACACTTATTTTTACCAATAGTGTCAACACTTTTTTTTTCCCATAAGCTCTCTAATGTCAACACCATGTCATGTACAGGGTGTCAGCTATAGTGCATGCCTAATTATTCCACTTGTGCTTGGTGTCAGCTATAGTGCATGCCTTATTATTCTACTTGTGCAGGGTGTCAGCTATAGTGCATGCCTAATTATTCCACTTGTACATGGTGTCAGCTTAGTGTAAGCTTAGGATTTTTAGATGACAACTTATACAACAATTAACACAACTGTAGCAAATTCATCTACAAAAAGTTAATAACCTTTTAATTGGGAGGCGGGTTGATTTTCTTTCGTCTCAAGAAATATATAAAAAATAAAAAATAATATGGTGTTATTTTCCTTTAAATCAAAGCACGATATTCTGCAAATTATTTGAGAGATAGAAAAACAGGCCACATTCACAGAGAATAAATTGTTGGCACCTAATACTACTTGGGTAAACCATGGATGACATTACACAGCCAGAAGTAAGCATCAACTTGTTAACTTACAGTGTAGTTCTTGTAAATCTGCTGCAAGGTGTTGTAAATGGCATGGCCTGATTGGCCTATGTCCACACCAGAAAACATCCAATCAGGACTGTCGGAGTCCATGTAGAAAAAGTTTTTTCCTGAGCCAAACTTTTTATCGCCAGGTAATAGTGGAAGCTTGTAGACTACAAACCTGAGGGACAAAATTAAACGCTTTAAGGTAAATGTGAAAATAACAATATATTTGTCATCTTCCATACATCTATTCAGAATGTTTCCAACTTGTCAGTAAAAGTGTTGAAGGGACTACATATTTAACAAGCTAAAGCTACTGTAATTTAGTTAACATAACAATTTGGGGTTGATGCACGAATTTCATATACATGCATGACTGGAAACTGACATGTAAGCATTCCAAACTATGTGTTAGCATGACATTTCAAAATTTTTTCATTCTGAATTAAACATTCTATGATAAATTTGACATTTTTTCTGTTTGAATGACAATACCAAGATACCTGCCTGACCATCTTCTGATCATTTAGCATTTTTCAAATGCAAAGTTGTAAGTGGCATGGGATTCTGCAAAAGCGGATGTCAATGTTACCTCTAGTCTTATCTTCTGACTAGATAAACAAATTATGTCAGCATCACTGGTTGAGATAACTGGAATTGAATACCTCTTTATACGGGAAGATGTTAATTTAACAAAATGACTTGAAATTAAAAATAGTGAACAGAAATCAAAGAGAACTGACTAGGATAAGAATCGTGTGATTGTTTTGTTATCCTTGTAATTTATAAGTCAGTGGATTGTGTATTAGCTGGTCATGGTTCCGGCATAGGAGTAAATAATACTGTAAGAAACAGAATTTGTGCTAACCCATCATCAACAATGCCAAATATATTTGAGGTGCTTTATAATTAAATACATTTGAATGTAATATGTGATGAAAAAGTTTTTTTTAGTCTCCTACCAATATTGATTTTTTTTTTTCATGCAACCCTGAGTGGGTTTACAAATCATTCAATCTGTTACAATTTTAGGCTCAAATAAAAAATAACAATGAAAGAGTGAAAACGTAAGCTTGGTAAAAGTTAACAAATAATTTATTTCCATGGAAAAGATTTTAAAAATGGAATAACTTACAGTTTTAGTAATCAAATCGAAAAATAATCCATGAATTAAATTACAAAGTCCTAGTAATGAAATGTTCCAACAGATTCAAGTTCTAGTCTGTTTGAAAATCCAAGATGGAAGACGATGACATGCTTAAGTCTGTACATGGAATGAAATGCCCATTGAAATTAGACACAAAGATACAGTGATCTCTTTCAAGAATGCTCTTAAAACTCATCTATTTTGACAGCAAGAATAAAATTTAAAGACCTAATAATGTTTCCTACCATATTTTCAGCAGTATTTGTTTTCAAATTTCATGGTGTTTAGTTTTTTATATATATATTTGATGTCATATAGATGTAAAGTGCTTATTGGTTCAAAAGATTAGGTGCAATAGAAAGTCTTCATTTTTATCATTACTGTGCTTATCTACAGTTCCTTGAAGAAACAATAATTAACACTATGGTATTAAAAATCCGAATAACATTTTGATAAACTGTCTTTTGTCAAAGAATTCTGTATGAGCTCATTAAATATTTCCCACGATACAAATTTAAATCCATTAAAATCACACTGGCTATAAAAAAAAAGGACAATGTCAGATGTAAAGCCCAAAACTAAACATATTTCATTAAAGCAAAGATTATAATGTATTCTGATATGCAGTTTTGTGAGAAAGAAAGCTAATAGGAAATCGAGAAAAGCAGGGGGGGGGGGGTTAAGGATTAATGTGATCATGTTTCTACCACATACTCCTAATATGACCCTAATGTAAAGCAATCATTTAACTAACAGAATAAAATGTTGTTTACTTCTTAATTAATTAGTCCCATCCTGACCTTGACAATAACCAATCATTTTAAAATAATATAAAAACTGTTTATGTGGTTGCCACTAACTCTGAATGAAGAATTCAGGATTAAGGTCAACATTACTTGTTTACATAATAAAATTCAAGTCAACAGATGTTCTGAAAAATACATCATCTGTAGTAAATAAATTTACAAACCGACAATTAAATTTATATATATATATGCACACACACACACACACGTAACACATCTCACTTCTGTCCATGTGGGTTTGAGTCTCAGTAATTAGCCAATGTGGGTATATGAGAAGGTAGCTTCCTGTAAGTGGTTCTTTCTGACTCTTCTGGTGGGCTAGTGGTTAGAGCATCCACTTAGGATGCAGGATGTCGCAAATTTAAATCCAACCGGAGTCGTACAAATAGTACTAACAGCTTCCTCGTTAGGCACTCAGCAATAAGGTATCATGGTACCAATTGTTTTTCCATAGACCTCAATGCTAATATTTGGAGAGATAAATATATTTTCTATCCTAATTTAGCGTCAATCTCACACACTGTTATAGAGAACAATGTTAGATTGTCAATTTGATGATGACAAAACCAGGTACTCCATTGCATTTAAGAGAGACAACTCTTTTGGAACTAGACAGGGGTATGAGTTATCTAGTCACAACATACCTATTTTCAGTCATGTGTATCACATTTTCAAAAAATCATAAAAAATACAAAATATGATCTATATAGGAATTAGCATAAATTCACATGTTGCCAAGAGGCTAAACTTTTTTTTAAGCCTAACAGAAAGTACAACTCTTACATAATCCACCAATCATAGCTTGTGTTGTTCTTTATTTCTGAATGGTATGGACCCTACACCTTAAGCACCTCCCACCTGGACTTGTGCAATTGGTACCATTATACCATAAGAGTTTAGTGTTAGAACTGTTCAGCCCAGTGTCACGATAATGTTAATGGGTTAGACATTATGCTACATGATGTCCCATTTTTAGACATCACAATAAACTGCCACGATGCATTTATCTGATTGACTGTACCGTACAAGTTCAAATCAAGATGGATAGTATTTGTCCTACTTGTTTCTTTGGTTACTGTCATGGTGATATTTTCTGAGGACCTTTTGACATTTAGTTCGAAACCATATTATTATTACAAACAGGACTGTGATTTGACAAAATATTCTGTAGTAGTGTCATTAAAAAATGATAATAGTTAAATATATGGATTGTATACAATTAAATGCATACATAATTTTTTAAAATATCTCTTGCAGTCTACAGCTAAATTTCTTACCATCATGTTTTTTTAGCTATTTTAATTTTGACAGGTACATTTTTGCTTAGTTTAGTGGCAGAAATTAAAACGAGTTTCCAACTCTAAAACTATAGTCAAGTTGATATATGCAGATATTATATTTTAGAGAGTTGCTAAAAACATCTAAATAGTCAATAATAATCCATTTACTATAAACAGATTATTTTTACATATTCCTGTATTTTCAGTGGCATTAATATTTCCTGATCTAGTGCTAGTTTTATAGGCAATGTATACACGTCAAGAATTTGTTCAGCATCATAGCAGGAAAAAGAAATCAATGGATTTGACAAGAAACTTTTATTAAACAATTATTGATTTTATGAGTTTTGGATATAAAACACATTTTTATTTGAATTACACATTAGTATTTTTAGGATCCAAAGGTATTAATTTCACCTATAGTGTAAAACATTTAATCTGAAAGAGGAACATAGCATACTTCAAAATAAACATCACTGTCAAAATAAATATTGTCAAAATAAACATCATTAACAAAATAAATATCGTCAAAATAAACATAATAAATCATAATAAATATCATCGTCAAAATAAATATCATTGTCAAAATAAACATCAACAAAATAAATATCGTCAAAATAAACAACATCATCAGTATCTTAACTTTAAACCAAAGGAAGGCAGCAGACTAAAAAATAGAGAAGGAGAGATATATTTCTTTCAAAAACATCAAAGTTAGTTGTCAAATACAAATATTGAGTAAACATATGGTGTTTCTGCCAACCAGATCAAGTTACGATGCCCAATAAAGTGACAACATAATTTTGGTACTGTTGAAGTACATAAGAGTTATTGCCCCTCTTAAATCAAAGTAGTAATGAATATAAAACACAAACAGAAAAAAGTAAAATTACCAATGGCAGTATAACATTATTTTCATTTAATAGAATCTAAAGGTATACAATATAGAAAGTAGATTTTGTGTTTTAACCATTGTTCTGGTATTACACATTTGCTTATTGTACTTTTATTTGTTGCGGCTTTATCCAATTTAATTAGGTAATTGATCTGACCCTGAATTTACGAATCTGTGTGATAGCAACTTAGTAATATTTTCAAGCACTGTTCTTAATATTTGCAAAATCATCGAAATATGTGATATTGTTTAATTAGGATCTTTAACGTAGCTTTAAAAATTGTTCAGTCATATTGCTACGATGTCTGCAGTGAGGTAGTTTATAGTGATGTCTAGCACTGGGGTAGCATGCTGCAGACAAGTAGCATGATGTCACACCCAGTCACATTATCCTGACACCAGGTTGATCAGTCCTAACAGTAGTCTCTTAATGCTGAGCACCAAGCAAGGCAGCTGTTAGTACCATTATTGTTTGTCTTTGGTATGAGTCGGCCAGGAATTTAACCCACAACCTCTCGCTTCCAATGCTCTAACCACTAGGCCACTGGAACAGTCTGATATTCTTTGATGAAATTTGATCTATGTTTGCAAGGTCAACAAATATTGTAAGGAGCAAACTGGCACTGCTGGTACAGCCTGTATGACTATCACCCATAGCCTTCATTATAAGACATATCACATGTCATTTATGTTTTAGTGCTACATCAAACTACCCATGACATGTCGATTAATGGATCGTGCTATCCATTGTTTTCACGTGACGTCACAAAACGTGTGTACTTCCATATCCGCCATTTTGAGTCCCTATCCCACATAACCGGCACATTTCATTTTGTGAGTAAGAATATAAGAATACATCACATTCTGTTGTGCATGTCAACCTCGCGAGATCGAATCGCGTGACTCTATTTACGTGTTTCTTCAAATAAAATATTTATATTTCAACCATATTTGTTATTCTTTCCTAAACAAATAGATTGATCAATAAAACGCATAAACAAATGGATATACAACCAAGTAGAAACATTTAATGATTTTGGATTTTCACGGGCTTAAATCAAGCATTTGATTATCGTTAAAGTTTAAAAGCCAATTGTTTATATACAATTTCATATTTCTAAAAGCATTTGAGGAAAACATCGTTTTGACATTCGAAACAACGTCATGTTCCGTCAGACACGTGTTTCGATTGAATACACTAAAGATGAAACTTTGACCGGTTATCGCTTTCATCTATTATAAGCCTACATCCACCATCCCCTCCACAAATACAATATTTGAATATACTAATTAAAATGGTTTATCAAATATTCTATGGCACAAACACATGTTGTTGCGAAAAATATTTGAATATAAAAGTTCTAGCATAAAATACATGCTATGAAATTTTAATTCGTGACTGATATTGTATCCAGAAAATCATGATCTGGAAATACTCTTTCTCTTTCAAGATGACAAGCTTAGGGATATGATACGAATGACTTTTTAAAAACGTCAATATTGTCTGTTTGTAAACAACAACAAAAAGTGCATTTCTTAGATATCAATAATATACACGATTACGTAAACAACAACAAAAAGTGCATTTCTTAGATATCAATAATATACACGATTACGGTTCTACTTTACTATTCTTTCTTTCGATATAAGCAAGGGAACTTCCAGTTTCATTTTTTTTTTCTATAGAGCACATAACTTCAGGTATAATCTATGTATTGTATTGTGTCGAAGAAGTAAATATTCTTATCGATAGTTAAATCAGATTATTATTCTTGAATATACATAATGACTAATGTTGACAACGGTTAGGGGCTCAAATTGGCGGCAGGTGTGTGCGCGTTGAATTGTGGGTATTTGCGTACTTAATCGTGACGTCTGTGAAAACAACCCTATGAGGGTTTGTGACTGTTCTGGTGAAAATAAAGGATAATTCACCGGATTAGATTCATGCGATGGTCGTCCTAGAGGTATAAGTAGGCACGTTACTGTATTTTGAATGGATATGTTTAGTTTTTCACTCTTCTTGCGATTCTGAAGCGATAAAAGACGCGAAAGAAAAGTAGAATCAAGCGGATGGTTGTGGTCACGCTTGCACTTATTGTGTTAATTTGTAATACCGATGTCACAATGTGATTTTATGTTGTCAAGAGATTTCGTCGTACTTTATTCATAAAACGTCCGATTCCTGTACTTACATGCAGGTCTACCATCAAAAACACCCAATCCCCGACCTTTGACTTTGTACATCAGGATCAACGTTTAAGAATGCAGGACTACGTTAGACTCACAATAACGAAACTGGCGGACTTCGTTCGGCAAATTAACCACGAGGCTTAAAAAAAAAGGTTTTTCGCCTTATATGATCAAAAACAAACTTACCAATCAATCGGGGATGCTGAGGCGTCCAGACACTGCACATCTCCGTATACTGCACCGATGAAGAGCGCAATAAACAGAACATATAAAAAGAAACATAAGCAGTAACTTCGCAGACTTCTTATTCCCGCCATGTTGTCAAATGACAATGACGTTTTGAGAGTACACTTATGTCATGCAGGCGCTTTGATTCATGCCATTTAGCACTGGATAATTCGTATTTTCTAGCATTTGCCATTTCACACGTAATCTAATTCTGTAATGTGGTTTAGATTTACTTTGAGTTAGGATTGGAAATGGATTGACTTGTTGGTGACTGCCTGTCACATTTTGACTTGCAGTGGAGATCAAATGCGTAAGTTTGGCTTCAAATGAGCAGCCAGCTTGGCTCACGTTTTAACATGTGGTTGAGGGGTGATGAAAAGTATGCTAATTTGTTAGGGTGCTAGTGAAATTTATTTATGCATAACGCAATTACTGAATCTTTTAGCTGTCTTGTCACAGGAAAATATAAAAAAAGGTCTTGCATGTAATTAAAAAAAAATGAAAGTAAAAAAAGAGGGGTTGGTGGCAGTGTTGATTCAGTTGTAGTTGTAGATGTAGGGTATACCACCTTCATCGTCTGCGCGTCTCATGCTGAGCGAAAGTTTTCATTACAATCATGGCCGTCCTCGACATCAATTTCCAGCTTCTGGACAAGTCCATTTTCATCGAAGGGGCGGATACATAATCAAGGGCAGTATCCGGAAGTAACCAAATAGGAGCAATGACGTCACTTTGAAAAATAGATTTGCCCAAATTGTGTGCAATAATGGTGTCGTGTTAGTATGAAAACTTCCGCGCCGACGATGAAGGTGTTATGGACACCCTGGTCGCAACGAACCTGGTCGTTCCGTACCCAAGTCGTTTCGTACCCACATAAATTGGTCGTTTCGTACCCAAGGTGATGGTCGTTTCGTACCCAAGGTGATGGTCGTTTCGTACCCAAGGTGATGGTGGTTTCGTACCCAATTAATTTACACCAAAAAAATAATTTAATTTAAATTTTTTAAAAATATTCACTTTGACAGTAAGAGAAAACGCAGATACATTAGTGTTGTTTGTGTCAGTTTTTCTTCTCCAAGATCTAATACTGGTGTTAATTTAATTTTTTTTAGCTGCTTTTAAAAGTGTTGAACGTTGTATATTTTAGGTATCACGGTACCAATTGTTTTTCCATAGACCTCAATGCTAATATTTGGAGAGATAAATATAGTTTCTATCCTAATTTAGCATGCATCTCACACACTGTTATAGAGAACAATGTTAGATTGTCAATTTGACGATGACAAAACCAGGTACTCCATTGCATTTAAGAGAGATAACTCTGCTGGAACTAGACAGGTATGAGTTATCTAGTCACAACATTCCTATTTTCAGTCATTTTCAAAAAATCATAAAAAATTACAAAATATGATCTATATAGGAATTAACATAAATTCACATGTTGCCAAGAGGCTAAACTATTTTTTAAGCCTAACAGAAAGTACAACTCTTACATAATCCACCAATCATAGCTAGTGTTGTCGTTTAATTCTGATTGTAATGGACCCTACACCTTAAGCACCGCCCACATGGACTTGCGCAATTGGTACCGTTATACCTATAGCAAACCTTGATTTTTCCAATAATCTGTGAAATAGCTCGGGACTATATAACTAACAAATTTACTTAGTCTCACTTGTGAAAAACAATTTTTTGAAGTACTAAGCTATGTTCTATATGATTGTGTATAAAAATGTTATCGAGCTTTTTGAAGTCTTTTTTTTCATATATTTGCTTCACTATCAAACTCATGTTTTGAAATAAAATGAATTCTTTTAACTATGAGTTGTGTTTTATTCATATTAGCACTTATCAAACTTCACTTTGGTGATATGGGATAAATCACATTATGTCATATTGTTTAATAGTAAGGTCAAAGGTCAATGCACTAGTTAGCATGTACCAGTTCTACTCTTAAAGAGACATTTTGATCTAAAATAAAGGACTTATATTTGTTTCATTCGCACAGAAAGTAACAACAGGGACAGGTGGACATGGCCCAATCTAATTATAAAGTATTATCTTTGAACACTTTACACTGTCTGCATATGCAAGAGGTCACTAACCTCCAGTCCTCACACAAAGGTCAAGCTACCCAGCCTCTTTGTCATACAAATAGAAAGCTTCCCTACTTTGTGTAGTGCATACAATTGATCCAATAAGCCAATCTGACACCAAATAAAATAGATAACAGCTTTGTAAGTGGTTATGATGGATTTGGGTAGTGAAAATGGGGTCTAAAATACAGAAAAAGTCTAAATGTTAACAATGAGTATAGTGAGTTCAATGGATTTAAAAACAGGAGGAAAGTGTGTATCTAAATGGGAGATGTAGCTAATAATACTGGAATTAAAGGAGACACAAACAACAATGAGAAAAATGAGAAGCGAGAGCTTGGACAATATTTGTAGGCAGTGGATCATAGGTGCAGGGACAATGAAATAGGCACCTGTGCTATAACATCCCTTACAGGCACCAAATATCAGGTGACATGGTGTTCATTCCCAGCTAATATAAAAGGGTGAATAATGTAGATAGTATAGATGCATGTAATTCATATTTCTTCTAAATAAGAAATTAATAATAATGGGCTTCAGTTAGGCAGAAAATATCTAAACCAAACAAAGCATGTTGGATCAGTTTTCAAACTTGTAAACTTTACTGGGATAAATTATTAAAGTACTTCTTCTTAAATTTGCATCAAGACTGAGGGCTAATATGATGCTTCACAAATTCTTTCTTATATTCATTCAACATCACTAACATTGTGGGTTTCTATTTATTAAAATTTTATGTCTGCTGTAAGGGAGATAACTGAATTGTATACATAAGGTTTGTACCTTTTATTTCCTACAATATATTATCAATGTAATAGTTCAAAAACACATGTATTAACTTCAATGCAATTAACTTATCCAAAAATGTATTACCAATAAAGTGAGAACCTAAAATCCATGATTATATATGTAGTGGAGACCTCAAGAATGATTATGTAACTAACTAGCGAATCGCATTGTTAATTTAAAGACACAAAAGTTTACAAAAAAAGACAATTAGAGCAGGGCAATTAAAATCAAAATAGGAAGGAATACCATATCTTTAGCAAACTACCTAAAATACTTATACCAGAATATTCTTTATGATACAAGTGAACTATCTACACATGGACCAAGAATGTCCTGTATCCTGGTCTATAACATGCTTTACAAGAACAAAAAAGTTGTATTTTATCCATGATTTTTCATCTTTTGCGCATAAAATAGACAATATTTGGCTAAAATTAACTATATTAACTTTACATAACTTATTTTTTTTTGCCTGTATGCTAATATTGGAGCTGACTACACAGTCACAAAGCCATCAGTCTATATATGCTATAGATATAGTTATAAAAACCCCATTCCAAAGCTAATGTGTGTTATTTTCTACATTTTCTATGTAAAAGTCTGTCAATATTAGACCAAAAAACATCTCAATATCCATTGTTTAACCAAATGACACTATGACAGTATAGAAGTAGTTGATATATATACTCGTTACTAAGGATACACCTTGAAGCTGGTATTATCTTTTAGGTATCACGGTACCAATTGTTTTTCCATAGACCTCAATGCTAATATTTGGAGAGATAAATATAGTTTCTATCCTAATTTAGCATGCATCTCACACACTGTTATAGAGAACAATGTTAGATTGTCAATTTGACGATGACAAAACCAGGTACTCCATTGCATTTAAGAGAGATAACTCTGCTGGAACTAGACAGGGTTATGTATGAGTTATCTAGTCACAACATACCTATTTTCAGTCATTTTCAAAAAATCATAAAAAATACAAAATATGATCTATATAGGAATTAACATAAATTCACATGTTGCCAAGAGGCTAAACTATTTTTTAAGCCTAACAGAAAGTACAACTCTTACATAATCCACCAATCATAGCTAGTGTTGTCGTTTAATTCTGATTGTAATGGACCCTACACCTTAAGCACCGCCCACATGGACTTGCGCAATTGGTACCGTTATACCTATGGGGGGGGGGCAGCCGATCGCACTTTCATACTTGTGTATATATTTAGTCACTTTTGTTATCCTCCACATAACTGAGAGAGAGAGAGAGAGAGAGAGAGAGAGAGAGAGAGAGAGAGACTATTAATGTTATATGAGAGCTTTCATTTGGCTCTACTTTTTGCATATATTTACTTTGTTGTTTTGAAACAGATTTAATTATCTAAGATATATAAGAATGTTTTGTTTGAATCAGTAATATGGTGACTTGGCATCGCCTCTTTTTAGAGCGGACTGAGTACCACCAGATTGTTACGCCTGTCATTTTACGCTAGAAAGATTATTAAATGGGGCTGGATGCAGATACAGTAGTGTTGTTTGTGTAAGTTTCTTTTCTCCTATTACTGCTGTTTATTTTTTATTTGTGTTGCTTTAAAGTGTTGAACATGGCATATTATACGGGTAACCATGCCGGGGGGGGGGGGGACAATCGATCGCATTGGCATACATGTGGACATTTTTGCTCATTTTTGTTATCTTCCACATAAATGAGAGAGAGAGAGAGAGAGAGAGAGAGAGAGAGAGAGAGAGAGATTTAATTTGTCACTGCAATTTACATATTTACTTTGTTGTTTTAAATTTTATAAATAATCTAAGATATGTATGCATGCTTTGTTTGAGCCAGTAGTGAAACTTATTCAATACAGCATATTTTATTCCCAGATTAGAACAGTAAAAATTACCATCCAAAGAATGACTGAAGGAGATGTCTCAGTAAGTCAAATTATTAGCTTGAAAGGTTCCATTAAGAACAAAAGACACTGCTTGAAAATATATCTTTAATTTTTGTAAAGACAACTCAACTGCTTTTATAGTCTTTACAGAGACTAAAGATGAACTTTCATCTTTTTGTTATGTAAAGATATTGTAAAGGTGATACTGATACATTGTACATCTTTACATGTATTTAAATAAAACTTAAATGTTTTTGTACAGGCAACTTTTCATACAGTGAGACTAACAACATTATTCACAAATGTACATTCTAGAGTTTTATTACATGCATATAAAAAAAATACAATTACAATATGCATGGTATCATACTATGATACTGCAGTGAAACTGCCTTGTCATTCAGTTGTCGGGCCGTATATACTGCTGCAACGTCTCAGTAATTTTGAAGAGGATATGACGCCGTTCTGATATTCTTCCCACACCGAGAATATTCTCGCCTGCATTTGTAGATATTTTTTTCTGGTATCATTTTAGCTTTTTTTCAGATACCAGTTGAATCTGTGTTTCAATTGAATTGGCTTCGTCATACAAAAGACCAACTAGCACATAGAAGGCAAGATTAGCTTTGTCGGCTTTACCATTGATTCTTCGATGCCAACCCTCTACATCGTTGTTGGTACGTACCGATTTCCGAAACACAGACCACGAGTCGATCGGGAATGTGCTGTTTGTAATCCAGGTTGATTCTACATAGTCAACCCAACTACATAATACTGGAATCATCTTGGACTGAGTTTTTAAACGGGCAAAGGCAGGGACTATATGTTCTGCGGGCAAAAATGGTAACGCCATCACCTGAAAAAGAGACACAAAATGAAAGCAATTTGTTTATAAGATAACACATCATAATGACAAATGTCATTTATAACACGCATTAGCCAATTCATTCGAATGTCGATATTATGCATTACCTTCCTGCAAAACTGATGAACACATTTTTTTCTTGAATGTAGGCTGTTCTCAACCCCAATTCCTGAAGTTTTCGCCACATAGCTTGCCCCTGGTGAAATGCACAGCCGTGGATAGGCACTCCTGGATAAACACGCCGGAAAGCTAGCCAGATACCTAAATAATTAAATATTTAATGTGATGAAGAAGTTTGTGCGTGTGCGCGAAAGCTAACAGCTAGCCAGAATATTGAAAACAGTTCATCGATAAAAATAAGAAAAAGTATTTAGTTGGCTAATAATTGGAGAAGAATAACAAAATTCTTTATATTAATATTACGTGAGTAGCAACAACTAAAGCCACTCTTACTACTACTACTACTCTACTACTACTACTGTACGAACCTGCTTCAAAGTCTGCAACAATACCGTTGACAGTGGGAGGAGACGGAAGAAGTCGCTTCAACGCTTTGAAAACTTAATTACAAGCAATGAAAAAGACCGAGATAAATTACCGTAATATGCAACATTATAACATGAAATACTGCTGCTACAAATACTACTAACTGCTAATACTTTTACTCCTACTACTACTAAAAATAATAAAAATATTCTTATTATTTGTATTACTACTACTACTACTACTAACAATAAACTGTGATAAAATACGATAACTATATTATCGTATACAATCGATAATATTATTTGCATGAATGCTTTTGTAACCAATGTAAAATCAAATTGTAAGAAACATTAAAATTTAGTTAACCTCAAATCTGTCTTTAAATAAATCCATATAAAATGAAAAACAAATGAATATTTACCTTCTTGTAATCCTTTTTTCTTCATCCTGACATCAAAGCGAACGCCAGTGGCAGCTGTTTTGTTTCATGTTCGTCATTCTTAACAAAGGCATGTATAGAAAACAACTGCATAAACAGGTCCCTGATTATTTTAAAGGTGGCGTCAACATACCAGATTTTTGCTCTCGCCAAAACTTCCAATTGTTTGTCAGTGGCCAATAAAATGTGACGTTTACTGCCAACATGAATGTCTTTCCGAAGAAATTTGTCGGGTAACTGTGACTCGTACAACTGAAAGATGTTAAATAAGGAAATAATACATATTGAAGGGCCTGGTGCAAAACAACCAACGCAATATTAATACAAAATTATTAGTGCTACTTACAACAAATTCTAAGTCGCACGGCTCTTTTGGTTGCATTTTCTGGCGAGTCCTATTGGCAGCTCTAACTAAGAGCGCTGGTTCGGGAAGAAAGTGACCATCCTTTGGCACTAATTCATTTAAAACTCTATCCATGATTGTAGCAGCTGATGTATATTTATGCTGCTTTGCTACACTCTTCACCTATGGAATATATTATAGAATATGTGAGCGTTACAAAATAATAAATGAATATATAAATATTAAAACAGCGAGCGTATATATAGTAGAACGTTATAGTTAATGATGTGTATTTCAAATACTACTTACACGTACATTGATGTTCCTAATAGAAACAATTAATATTGACAGGTGCAGGGTAATGAGCGATGTGTATTTTGAAATTACCAAGACGTAGTCAACATGCAACTAACCTCCGATGACACCTTAACCTTGGCGACGATCCCTGGATCGATGCTGTGTATATGGTGGTGTAGTCCTCTCTCGTAACAATCACCACGTTGTATTATGGTGGCTGGGCATCGCATCTTTTTAGAGCGGACAGAACACCACCAGTATGTTACGTCTGCCCTTTTACGCTAAAAGAAAAGATTTTAAAACATAAATGTGCGAATATCCATGATACCACCGCCAACACTTCTACAAATATGACCAATAACGATGATGATATTATGGCAATTACCAATATTACTACTACCGGTAATTACCTTGATAGTGTATGAATATCCATCAGCCTCCACAAGTTTTGGACGCGACATTTTGGAACCAGTAAGAACGATCTGAAAATCTGGATGACGTACTTGGTTTAGTCTGAGCTGTAACGTCGGTTCATTTATGGACCTGTAAAAAAAAAATCGATTTCGTGAATAAAGAATATTTAAATCGAGAGTGTGATACTTTTTGGATACTGTGCTATTCAGTGTCTTACATATTATGATTTTCTCCAGAACACTAGTTAGCTAATCATAATATGTAATCTTATTAATTTTCAACTACATGCCATTTCAATTGTATTTTATTGAACGCAAATTTACATTACAACATAATACAATTCTTAAAGATTATAAAATAATAAACTCACTCTTCTTCTTGATTTTCCGTGACTTTGAAAGAGGCGTCTATATTAAAAGTGCACGTCACTTCTACATTTTGGGACGCTGTCCAGGTATAAGAACTAACATCTGGTAGCAATCTGGAAGAAGAAAAAAAACATTTCAGTGGTTACCTAATGTGAAAATGCTGCACATTTATTGCGTATTTGTTTCGTACGTTTAGAAAGATTAAATTAAGATGAAATAAATGGATATATATCTTACTTGACTGAAGAGTTGTCGATCGGGATGTCAGAATCATTGACACTATTAATGATGTCAGTATTCATTGCCTCATCAGCAGTCAGATGTGTACTCTCTGCTATTGGCAAAATGTTCAACATATTGTTGAGACTGTAATCTGTCATGATCAGTGGTGGAGGAAGTCGGGAACAGTCCTTGCAACGCCACCCACTTAGCGTCTCATCACCACGACATAACTGTCGATACAGTGTCTGTGATATTCCTTTGAAGAAAAGAAACAACATCAAAATAAAAGTAGCTACAGCATTAATATTAATATTATGTTTAACTACTACCAGCAGTACTTTTATCACTGCTGATTCTACCATTTGTTACGGCTATATGATTTAAAAGGATTTATTGAAATTTTATAAATTTCAAATTTGTCAATTTTGGGTCTATAATTCAATTAGTTAGAACAGTTTTTCTAGAAATTCAGTTTGACCCATTAATTCTTAGTGGATTAGATTGTGAATTCTTTTGGACTTCATTTTAGGACTTGATTCTCTAAAATCGTAAGTTATTTATTCTCTTTTATGATAATATTTATACTTAATAAATTCTTTGTTAAAGTTTTACAAACCTGTTAGTTTTCACTTTTTCTGTGTTAATCCTTATTCGAGCCTAGGTTGTAACATAATATTAACATCACCGCTCCGGTGTCCTAGTGGCTAGAGTGTTTGCCTCAGATGCGGGAGTTAGTTTGTTTGAACTCCATCCGAGTCTTACCAAAGATCTATAAAAATGATACTAAGAGTAACCTTGATATACATTCAGCAATAAGAGGTAAGTGTTGCGACTGGTAGGATTGTTGTCAGGATAATGTGACTGGTGGGACACCATGCTACATGTCTGATACATGATGCCCCAGTGCTCTACATCACAATAAACTGCCACACTGTAGACATCGTAGCGATATGAATGCAAAATTGTAAGAGCTACGTTAAAATGTCCAAATCTCTCTCTCTCTCTTTCACACACACACACTAATAATAATAATAATAATATACATACCTGTCTCACATTTACGATGCTGCCACTTTTGGCAAGTGTTACATTGTAAAGCATGTTGTCGTGGTCGTACTCTTTGGAAACAAACTACACAATTGTCCATGTCTCGCTTCTATTTGCATATGTGTGTTGATGTCTGACTATTTCTTCTAATACAGTGGGGCCTTGACTTACGAGTGTCCCAACTAACGAGTTTTTTGAGATACGAGTCGTCTTTCGGCCGATTTTTTGCTTTGAGTTACGAGCTAAAATTCGGGTTACGAGCCAGCTTCAGATACCCCACCGCTAGTTGGCGCAGTGAACGTCACAGTGAACGCATGAACATCCGCCAATCATCCCGTGTCTCACTTGTTCACTTTAAGCGGTCAGCTCGCAGTGGAAGCATTAGTGTTGTGCTCGCATTTGTGCTTGCGGTTATTTTGCAAAGAAGCAGATGATATTCATTGAATTAAAGAAAGAAATTATGGAAAAACATGACCAAGGTGTGCGTGTAGTCGACTTGACAAAGCAGTACGAGCGTAGCACTTCCACGATCTGCACCATACTGAAGCTGAAGGAGTCAATACAGGCAATCACGCTAGCCAAGGGCGTTAAAATAATAGCGGACGTCTCTCCGTTAAAATATGGAGAAGCTGCTGATGGTGGGTTGACGGAGAAGCAGCTCGCCGGAGATACCGTGACGAAGGCTATAATCTGCGAGGAGGCACGAGCTATTTACGCTGATTTGCTGCAGGTTCTCTACCTTCCACCCAACATCACCCCTATCCTGCAGCCCACGGACAACATTTGATTTCTAATTTCAAGAAACTCTTTACCAAGCACCTGTTCCAACGCGGATTTGAGGTGACGGAGAGCACAAACCGCAACCTTAGAGAGTTCTGGAAAGACCTCTATAACATCAGGATATGCTTCAGAATTATCGATATTGCGGTGTCTTTTGGAGGTCCGGAACGGATTAATTCCATTTCAATTAATTTCTATGGGGAAAATGGATTTGACATACGAGTAATTTGAGTTACGAGCTCCGTCACGGAACGAATTAAACTCGTAAGTCAAGGCCCCACTGTACTTTTGTATAAACCATTTTAACTATTTATATCTGTATCGTGTTTTCTAGTCATATGTTGTTTGCACAGAGACATTATAAAAGCTGGCTTCATTTATTTATATTAATAGATAGAATAAACATTTAAATAAACTGAGATAGAAATAATTGTTTGTTTGTTTGAATTTTAACGGCGCATCAGCACTTTTAGGCTATTTAGCGCCATACAAGAGGTAAAGATGCTTAAAAATAAGAAAGGTTTAACATCGACCAGCGATATGAAAAACCATAATAGTTAAATGTAAAATGGTAAGATGTTGGTGACAGGAAAATATGAAGCTTCCCAATCAACGGGAGATGTAAATGGTGTATGTTGATGATAAGATCTTGTATATAAAAGGTGATATTTGCATTAGATAAAAATATTCCAGGTGATGGCATACAAGTTATAGTTTAAAATAGAGATTTACTTCCTTTAGGAAATCTAAAATACAAGTGATTTGTATTGTATCAAAAAGTTCCTTCATGTCATGTACATTATAGTATTTAACACGCATAGGTTGCAGGTCGGAACACTCGGTCATAAAGTGTTTAACAGTGAATGGCTCATTGCAAGAAACGCACTCTGGTGGATCTTCACCTTTCAGTATGTGGGAGTGGGTAATGTATGTATGACCGATTCTGATTCTTGCAATGACAGCCTCCTCCCTACAGATAGTTCTGTAGGAAGGAGTCCATTCTCCCAGGGTTGGTTTGATGGCATGAAGTTTGTTATTGACTGCATCATCCCATGACGCCTGCCACCTCTGACGTAGGTACCTTTTGATACAAGGTTTAAAATCAGTAAACGGTAATTTAAAATCCGATGGTTCTTGGGATAGAGCCATCTTAGCAGCCCGGTCTGCTTCTTCATTACCTCTAATACCAATATGGCTAGGTAGCCAACAGTATACTATATTGTAGGAGTTACTAAGCTCAGAGTTTTTGACGAGAATATCGACTAGTAATGGATTATCCAGTTTTCTATGGTGTAGTGACTGAAGTACTGACAGCGAGTCACAGAAAATAATGCTATTTAAAATGCGTTTTTGTTCAATAAATTTCAGAGCAAGGTCTATTGCTCTGATTTCCGCTGAAAATATGGACGCATCGTTTGGCAAGCGCACTTTGGTTATGTGTTTGCCACTAATGAAGGCTGCAGCAGCCTTGTCATCAACTTTTGATTCATCAGTAAAAATTTTGGTGTAGTTTTTAAAATCGTTGAGGAGTTCATGATAAGAGTTCTGCAAAATGGCAGGATTTGTCTCAAGCAAACCAAAGTGATTTTTACGTTGCACGATGGGAGAAAATCTGAGACGAATCCCGCAGCAGAACTATCCGTAGGGAGGAGGTTGTCATTGCAAGAATCAGAATCGGTCATACATACATTACCCACTCCCACATACTGAAAGGTGAAGATCCACCAGAGTGCGTTTCTTGCAATGAGCCATTCACTGTTAAACACTTTATGACCGAGTGTTCCGACCTGCAACCTACGCGTGCTAAATATTATAATGTACATGACATGAAGGAACTTTTTGATACAATACAAATCACTTGTATTTTAGATTTCCTAAAGGAAGTAAATCTCTATTTTAAACTATAACTTGTATGCCATCATCTAGAATATTTTTAATGCAAATATCACCTCTTATTTACAACATCTTATCATCAACATACACCATTTACATCTCCTGTTGATTGGGAAGCTTCATATTTTCCTGTCACCAACATCTTACCATTTTATATTTACCGTATTTTCCGGCCTATAGGTCGATGCGGAGTATAAGTCGAATTGACCAATTTTGTAAATTTTCCATCCTTCGTCCATATATAAGTCGATTCGGAGTATAAGACGAGGTCAGGTCAATAACTTGGCTTTGTATTTTATACTACCGGTAGTAACTTCCGGTTGCATGAATATTGATGGTATCGTCGTATGATATTCCATATTACCGGCAATATCCATTGCAACAAGAGCTATGATCATTCCTTCCAGTTGAAACCAGTCTTGAGTGCATGGCTAAATTCATTATTTACATCTAGAGAAGGGAGTGGGCATCATTTCCTGTTGTACTTAATCCCATTGATATTAAACACGAGTAGCGTAATTGATGCGGATTAATTATAAAGAACAATGGGGTACCGGCAATATGGTAACTAGTATCGGTAGCTAAAGCCAATATCAAGGTTGAAACAATTGCGGCAACTGGCTTTGATTGTTGTTGGAAACCAAATACCAATTTATCAACAACTGGTATAATCAAAGAGAGACACCGAAACGTCAGCTGGTTAAGAATGAATACATCAAAAGAACATGACGCAATAGCTGGGCGGCAAGTTCAAAGGACTTTTACTAGCAGCTTGGGTGGGAAAATGTTCTGAAATTTACAATGACTGAATTCAGAGACAGAAAGATCCTGAGATGTACATGTAGTTATTATAAGAATACACTTTAGCTTCCATTATTTAATCTACGGACATGTACTATTTCATCATTCATTATGTACACCCGTTACGTAATTTTTGTTATTTTCTTTTCATTGAATTCAGTCACATAATGATCTGTGACAAAATTATTGAATATTTTACATCTGTGTGTGGATATTTTCGATGGAAATATTTGTATTATGGATTCAATGTATGTTACAAGATTTGCTGGTGAGTACACGGTGTTGATACTCTTTTCATGCAATAGATTATACATGTATATATAAATTAGACACGTGTATGTACCAATGCATGGTTCTCTGAATAAAGTAATATATTATATCTGCAATTTCTGTTACCACAGCAAATGTTTTTCTCATTTAATATATATTGATCAAAAATGGTAATTGTGCCATGCATTTTCGCACCCGTCTTTATGTACCTCACACCCCCCCCCCCAATTAAATCCAAAAATGTGTTGGTATTGTACATGGTTGCTTATGGTTCGGTTCATAACACATAATGTAGGTGAAGTGTTGACATTACAATTTGCTTTAAACTGAATTGCGAAACTAAAAATATTGGATCACTGATGATCTATGAGTACTGGTAGTCCATCTATATATCTGATTTTAGTGTAGTTTAAACCTATGGTAATTTATTTGAGAAACTTTGTCAAATACAACTAGAAACATATGATTTGGGGGATTCATTAGAATGCATGATCTACATTATTTTATAAATAATCATAGAACGCTAGAGTTAATATGGATTATATCCCTTTGTAGGATCAATTGGATCAATAAAAAAAGCTATGCCGGTAATTGCTCACGTGTGTCCAACATTATACTGGAAAATCAAATATTAATGGACTAGTTATTTCATATCTTTTATTTTTAGGAACAAACAATATGCTTTGAATTAGTACAGTACACTATAGAGTATAGACCATAAGTGTGCTATGCGGCCCGGTGAAGTTTTTACCGGTAATTGTTTTCTTTTATTTTATGTTTGAGAAATAAGAAAAAACACGCAGAATGCAAAATAAATAATGACAAAACTTACAAATATTAATGCAGTCATATTATTTTATGACAATTTATTGACATTGTAATTTAACATGAATTTGTACTTCTATGTGACCTGTTTTCGAATATGCCGATAATAGAGCAATATCAATAGCATACCGGATACTGTAATCCATATATAAGTCGATGCAATTTCAATGCCAAAATCCATATATAAGTTGATTCGGAGTATAAGACGAAGACCGAACTTTCAAGTTAAAAAGTCTCGACTTATACGCCGGAAAATATGGTAACTATTATGGTTTTTTATATCGCTGGTCGATGTTAAACCTTATTTTTGAACATCTAACCTATTGTATGGCGCTAAATAGCCTAAAAGTGCTGGTGCGCCGTTAAAATTCAAGCAAACAAACAAACATAAATCGTTAAATATTTTAAGAAGCAATGTCAGAGAAGATTCTGGGAGGTTTTTCAAGAACTGGTAATGTACTTCGTCAGGCCCAGCGGATGCATCATGGGCCTTGTCTAATGCCTCCCTAAGCTCCAATAAAGAAAACAGCTGGTTATAATTTTCATTATTGTTCGATGAAAATTTTAAACGTGACTTTTCTTTTTGAGATTTTAATCTTCTAAAGCCATCTGAATAATTAGATGATGAGTTTTTCGAAAAACTATCTGCAAGAATATTTGCTATGTCATGTTTCGAACTGAAATTGATATTGTTTATTTTTAGGTGTCGAATAGAATTGTGTTTCCTCTTTCCATTTATTTTTCAAATAGTATCCCAAACGTGTTTCATTGAGGAACGAGTGTTTAAAGAAAAAATATATTTCTTCCAGGATGGACGCTTACATTCTTTGATTGTGCATAGAGTTTTAGCCCGGGCAATACGATATTTGTTTAAATTTTCGAGCGTTGGACGATTGTTGAATGTTTTTGATATGGTGAACGGCAGAGGCAGGGCCGGCTTTAGACCAATTGCACCTAATTGGGCCCCGCACCTTGATTGGGGGGGGGGGTCAGTTCACAAGTAGTATAGACAATTCAGTGCATTGTGATGCCACCGTGGTCAAGGGACACAATCTTTTGCCAGTGTTAAGTGTACAGGCCACATGATAACTGTAGCAAGTGCCAAGTGAAGAAGTACCAGCTATACAGTTATATTAACATTTAAAACCTGCAAGTCTGTCAGGCTACATATAAAGAGCAGTCCACACCGGGAGTTAAGCACTTAGTGATGCTATTGATTTTGATATTAAATAGCGTCACAGATAAAATACTGCCCTGGGGCACACCTTTCTCTTGCTGGTGCATATCGGAGAGGGTAGAGCCCACGCGTACTTTGAATTCTCTGTCGGAGAGAAAACTGGAGATGAAAGCGGGCAGACGGCCTTTTAGACCTAGATCGTGCAGGCCATTTAGTATCCCGTACTTTCATGTTGTATCATAGGCCTTTCTAAATCAAAAAAGACTGCTACTAAATGTTCCTTCTTGATAAATGCATCGCGAATAAATGTTTCCAGTCTAACCAGATGATCGTTAGTACTACAACCAGAACGGAAGCCATTTTGGAAAGGAGAAATTAAATTATTACTTTCCAAGTACCATACAAGCCGAGAATTAATCATTCGTTCCATTGTTTTGCATATGCAGCTTGTCAATGCAATAGGCCGATAGCTGTTAGGATCTTCGTTATCTTTGTCTGGTTTGGGAATCGGTATCACTGTTGCTTCTTTCCAGCTCTTAGGTACATTACCAGCAATCCATAAATCATTAAAGATTTTAAGAAGTTATGTGAGAGAAGATTCTGGGAGGTGTTTCAAGATCTGGTAATGTACTTCGTCAGGCCCAGCGGATGTATCATGGGCCTTGTCTAATGCCTCCCTAAGCTCCAATAAAGAAAACAGCTGGTTATAATTTTCAGTGTTGATCGATGTAAATTTTAAACGTGACTTTCCTTTTTGAGATTTTAATCTTCTAAAGGCATCTGAATAATTAGATGATTATGAGTTTTTCGAAAAACTATCGGCAAGAATATTTGCTATGTCACGTTTCAAACTGAAATTGCTATTGTTTATTTTTAGATGTCGAATAGAATTGTGTTTCCTCTTTCCATTTATTTTTCGAATAGTATCCCAAACTTGTTTCATTGAGGAACGAGAGTTTAAAGAAGAAATATATTTCTTCCAGGATGCATGTTTACATTCTTTAATTGTGCGTCGAGTTTTAGCCCAGGCAATACGATATTTATTTAAGTTTTCGGGCGTTGGACTATTGTTGAATGTTTTTAATGCTTCTCGGCGTTGTCTAATGGCTTCTTTGCATTCCTTGGTTACCCAAGGTTTTTGCGATCTCTTACTGTTCGTTGAGGTCTTAGGAATAGATTCATCTGCAATTGAAATTAAAGCAGAGGTAAAATGCTGTATAGGATTAACAGCGTTTAATACTGTATCATTATTTAGTCTAGTTTTACATAGTGTTTGAAACATAGCCCAGTCGGCTTTCTTTATATTCCATTGTGGAATTGCGTCATCAATTTTGGAGTTATTTTCAAGAGTGATTGGAAAGTGATCACTGCTGTGAAGGTCATCAGTGACCTTCCATTCATAGTCCAAAAGCAGTGAGGGAGAGCAAATTGTCAAATCTATGCATGTGTACGTACCCGTTCCTGGGTGTAAATATGTTGGTAAGCTGGTGTTATATAGACACAGATCGTGTCTAGAAATGAAATTTCTACTTTATGGCCTCTGTCGTTTATGTGATTTGATCCCCATAATATGTTATGGGCATTAAAATCCCCGAGTAAAACAAAGGGTGCGGGAAGTTGTTCAACAAGATTGTCCAATTCCTTTTGTACTAGATTGGTGTTTGGTGGTAAGTAAATGGAACAAAAAGTAATCACTCGATGTAGAGTGACACTTACAGAAATGGCTTGTAAATTTGTGTTTAAAGGAATGACTCTGTGAGGGGCTCAATTGTTCACAGCAATAGACTTCTCCTGAGGCCCTGTCTGCGTTTTGAAAGTACGCATTAAAGTGGGAAAAGTTTTTAAAAGTAATTTTATCGGTCTCTTTGAGGAATGTTTCCTGTAAACATAGTACAGCAGGATCGTGTTCATTTAAAAGCAGAAGAATATCATTGTAGTTTGCTTGAAGTCCTCGACAATTCCATTGTATGATGGTGTTCTTCATTATAATGTTATGCTGGAGATTCTGGAGCTAGGTTAGACTATTCGCGGAGGAAGTATGTGTTATTTGTCTGGAGGAAGTATGGGAGTATATTTATTTTTATTAGGTTTGGAGCTACTTCGAATACATGGAGCAGTTTCTTCTGCATCCATGCTCTCAATGTCTCCAAACCTGTTGTACAGTTTAATGGGGTCATATGACCCCTTTTGCGGTTTATTTGTTTGTGCTTTGTGTTTCTGTTTTGGTGATTTTGGTGGTGGATTGTTATTAAAAGTTGTCTGAGTTGATGTGCTTTTCTGTGGCTTATAATTAGGGATATTGGCGCTTGTGGTTGAATTGGGCTGATCCGTCTGTGTTTGGGCGTCCTTCGTGCTTTTTGAATTGTGTTTTACGACTGTGGAGAAGGATGGGCCAGGAAGGGATGTTTTCGCCTGGACAAGTTTTCTGGCCTCTGGGTAGAGAATGTTCGAGGTAAACTTTACCCTCTGAATTTCCTTCTCCTGTTTCCATGTATCACAATCTTTGGAACTGGCGTGATGTTCCTTGCCACAGTTGACACAATGCGGAGTTGCTCTACAATCACCTTCCTGATGAGAGTGTTCTCCGCATCGGCCACATACCATGTCTCTGGAACATCGATCCTCGTGATGTTCGTATTTTTGACATTTATAGCATCGAAGGGGGTTTGGAATGTAGATCTCGACCTTTACTTGTAAAAACCCAACCTTGACCACTTTCGGCACTGTTGGTTTATTAAAGGCGAGTACAAATGTATTGGTGTCCTGCAGGTTGTTATTACATTTAATACGTATTCTTCGCACCGCAGTGACACCTTCATGTTTCATCCCTTCGATGATATCTACGTCGGTGACTCCAGCCAAGTCACGACATCGCATCATGCCTTTGGACGAATTCAGAGTAGTGTGGGCGAATGAGGTCACTGGAATATCAAAGAATGTTTTCATTTTCATGATATTTTCTGTTTGCCTGTTTCGCTCACACTCTACAAGAAGACAACCTGATTTTAGTTTTTTTTAACACTTTTTGGAGTGCCAATAGAGCCGGAGATTGTTTTCTCGATACCGAATGGAGATAAACTTGAAAGCGGTTTTGTATCATCCTTGGACTGAATAACCATGAAACGTGGAAATGATTCCACGCCACATATTTCTTCATTCGAGTCAGACAGTGGCTTGGTACGTTTATTGTTGTTCTTTTTGGTTGTGTTTGCCATGGTTAATTATTAAAATTTCAGCACCCATGCTCCCCGCCCACCATGGAGCCCAACGAGGGGACACTTTTCAAGTGCCAGGGATACATAGATGCCATACTCGTTAGATAAAATTACCTGGGATTGACTCATGAAGCTTCCTTCAAGGGTCGGTAAAATTACCTCCCGATTGACCCGTTGACCCACCGCCTTCTAAAACTTGGGAAAGTGACAGCTAAGGGAAAAAGAATGTAGGGGCAACGGTGGTATCAAGAGAGATACAAGAAAGAAAGAGAAGATGAGTAAGTAAAAAAAAACCTCCTAGGGCTCGGCGTGACCAGCCTATTTGTCGAGACCGGGCCCATCTCGACCACCCGTCTATGAGAAGTAGAGGCCAAAGTAGTGTGTTGCAACTACCAGGATCCTTTCCTCCCCCGACATGGGACGCAACCCATGGCAAACAGGTTGCTTCTACTTAGTCGCCTTTTACGACACGTGGCAAGGCACGTCGGGCCAATTCTACAACCCCGAACCCACAGGGGGAGAATTAGGGGAGTAACCAATCACACAAAGATGTCTCAAGCACTCTTGAAAACACCCCAAAAACAGTTTAAATTATGTTTTAAAGTTGAAATTATTTCATTTGAACAGATAATGGTTTAATCCTAAATACCCCAGAATTGAAAATTAAAAATGTAAGAAATGTTTAAGCCAATAAGCTAGTCACCCACAGCAATGAAAGTTATTGTGCTTTTAGTTCTTGGCATTGAATAAAAGCATTCTATTCCTTTTAAAGTAGTCTAATATTTCATGCACTGGTGTAATATAATCATATATCATTAATTAAATCAGTATTCATTACCCAAGTAGTCCATATGTTAAAGTTGTGATACAATTAATGTTTACAAATAAATCAAACAATATGCAGTCTAATTAGTACAATAAATTGTAGCTGATAATTTTGAATTGGGTTCCTTGCATTTTAGTTTTTACCCAAAAGCAAATAGTTATTTTTTGGACATTATTTTGTTGACCTTTTTTTACCAATAATATATCCAGTTTATTGTTGCTTTTTTTTATAGATGATGAGCATTCTGCAGTTAGCATCAGACTTGTTGAGGAAGGCTGCTGATGCCTTGTCTACCACAGTCCCATGTGCAACAAGTACTACAGGTGTCTCGAGACTTATTTCAGAGGTTAATGAAAACTTGCGGAATATATTTGCTCTGTAAGGAACTGGTGGAAGGTTTCCAAATCCAAGACCAGAAAACAGTAAAGGAAGGGAACCCATGTCATATTGGACACAGATATTGCTTGTTATCAAGCACATCTGAGGTATAAAGAAAACCCAGCTATCTTTAAATCATAGCTTTTTTCAGTTATGAACAAAGTCCTTTCGTTTATATGGAAACAAAAATTCTTTAAGCATGTGTGTTTGTGTATGTGGTATTTAGATTTTTAACATAGCTTTTAAATATTTTCAGTTATATCACTATGATGTCTGCAGTGTGGCAGTTTATAGAGATGTCTAACACTGGGATATCATGCTGCAGACATGTAGCATCATGTCCTATCCCGTCACATTATCCCCACCCCAGGATGACCAGTCCTAACACTAGCCTCTTCATATTGAGCACATAGCAAGGCAGCTGTTACTAACATTTTTTTTGTTTAGGTTTTTGGTACGACTCAAACTTCAGTATTGTCACTGCGCATCCTAGCTTTCATGGAGATTTATCAGCATGCAATGCATCTTCGACAACACTGATATCAACTAACACAATATCATTTAACACTAGAATCTGCTTTTCACTTTGTCCTGGAATATCAACTTCGACATTTTGTCTTCGTGTATCCTTGGGTCTATAATACAGCGGTACTGGAAGTGTTGCAAATTTTTCTTTGTGTGTGTTAAATAACTTCATCTAAAGTGTATCTCTATCTTTATACTTGCCACTATCAAATCGTTTGGTCTCCACGCTTTCCAGAAATCATTTAATGGGGTTTCTGAAATTATTTCACGCGCTATTTCACATTGGAGTCTATCCAGTTGTAATCTGATTAGTTTCTTGAACTCGTGTAATTGTGTATGAAGTGCCCTATGATCGGTATTAATTTCTTCATGATAGTCTACAAAATTCTGTAGCCACTTATGTAGGGATAAACCGACAAATCGTGGTGGTTGACCATGATCACCACACATTATCACTTATGTATTCGCTAGCAATAACCAATCGAGAAACCTTTGTAATACATCTAACGACACTGTGCATATCTCATCCCAAATAATGATTGCAGGAATAAATTTCTCACCCATTCGATCAGGAGTCCATTCGTCACCTTTCCATCGAAAGAAACGGTGATAAGTGCAAGCATTAATTCCTCGTTGTTTCATCTCTCTTGCAAGTCTATGTGTTGGTGTTAGCACAATCATGTTTCATTTCCCTCGAAATAATTCGATCGCACGAGTCGTCTATATTGACCCACCATAGCCGTTTACGTAACTTGTTTTATATCTTCATATTGGATCAGAACATGACGGTGCATTTCATAGTTCTGATATCTGATTATTTTTCAAGCAATTGTTTTCAATCGTAACATCTGCTGATTTAGAATAATAACGCAGTATTTTCTTTTTAATTCTCCATGTTCCCCAACTCTCGTCTGAATTAATGAATTCAGCCACTGCTTCGCTGTGTTTTACGTCTATATAAAATGAATCAGTGACTACTCTAACTGCGGTGTCAGGAAATCTATCATCGTAAGTAAATTAATAGAAGCATAAGCCAGCATATATGACCTTAAGTACATGTATTGAGGATTTTCTCTATCTGTGTAAATAACAATTGTACCTCATTTGGCTTGATCGGACAAGAAAGCGTCTTTACGATCGCCGTATATACCCCTAGATGTTACATCTGCGATTATAAAATCGTATTCAGCATCATCTATAATCAATCGCGAAGAATATCGTTTGTGGTCGTATTTCCCACCATGTGTGAATTTACCAATTATTCTTCTAACGAATTCTTTTGCGTGTTTATTTCTAACTTCAAAGATTTCTTTGGACCATTTCACGATATATTCTTCGTCCAGACTGGGGAATTATTTTTTGTTTTCACTGATTATACTATGTAGACTATCGGGTTGTGGTAATCAGACTTCAGTTTGTTTTCAGTATTGATATAATTGCTTCACTGGCAATCAGCGATATCAGCATTTTAGAATCAATCATATACCGTAATAACACTATTGGCATCCAGTGTTTTTCAGAGATGTGTCTACCAAACCAAACATAACAACGCGGATGAAGTCCTTTATCCAATTCAAATGATACCACACGAGCGAATCCGGTGAGATCAAAATCAGGCAGTGGTCCATTAATCGCAACACGGGTCATCTCATGTGTGGGGTGTCCAAATCTTTTGAAGTACTCAGAACACTCTCCATACTCAAGAAAACTCCCTGGAGAACACGCAGTCATATCAACCGAAATAATACTTTTAGGGTCGTATTTTGTATTCCATAATCCACCATGGCCATATTTAACACAGCTTGATTCTATATCTGAGAGAAATTCAGCGCGTGTTGGTTTCAATAGATTTCTCTTTCTCGTGAAATGAGCTGCAACTGACGGAATTGTAAAACAGTTTGTTAGTAATTGTTAGTTGTAATCCATTTAAAAACCACTAGCTAGTTTTTTCATCTCGTTGTGGAGGGCTTTTATGGTTCTATCTCGCGGAAATATTGTTACCGCAGGTGTCCAAGCGTGTTCATTATGGTCAATAATTTTGATTGGAGCTCCATTTGATTTATATTTTGATTCGTGTAATACCTCTCCTGTTATCGTCATTACGGTTATTGGGAATCTTAATGATGTTTCTAATTTGGTTATATCTTGAACTGTTGCTCCGCTCTCCTTCACTGTTAATCCCCATTCATTTATTTTGTTGCGTCTATGATCCGTCAATTTGTTTCCACGCAACGCATTTGTAAAATGCTCTATTATTCTTTCTGTTACACAACTTATTTTCTCTGATAATTTCATGGGTTTTAATTTTTCATTATTCCGTTTATCATTTATCGGATAGATCCCATAAACAACTGTTGTTACAGGATAGGACCTCTCGTAATACGGTTTGTAAATCCCAGTCAGAATTCCTGGTTTGGAATCCTGACTCACAGTGACGGTTCTTTTATTTTTCAGGATGGGTTCAAATTTGTCGCGTATAATCCAATTCCCCGTTTCTGAGCGGATAATGAATTTCACTCTAAAAAAAAAATACTTTTTCTTGTCAAGATGCGAGATTATCACTGCTGCTCTTTCGTCGTTCATGGTAGCAACAGTACCATCAATTCGAAATATTGACCAACAGTGAGATGCTCCATCGCGCTTGAATTCGTTAAAACAATCACGGATTTTACCCAACATGCTTCTATCAATTAGACCCTTTCGTACATCAGTGGAGACTCTATCGAGATTGAATTCAACATTTTTCCAAGGTGTAATTTTCGATAAACTCTCAAACTCCTCCATATTATAATTAAAACAAGTATTTATTATATAATGAATCATTGCAAAAGGCTTATGATAGGATAAGTAACTGCTTGTAGCAAATCATGCAGAAATGAATTATGTGGACGTCATTTACAAAGAGTACGTCGTGGAAGCTTAGGCCCTTACCTTGCATACGACGTGGGGTAGGTGTGCGTGGTTTAGTCAGTTATGTCTCAATTGTGGTGGTAAGCGATACAGTTTGTTTGTTTGCTTGAATTTTAACGGCGCACCAGCACGTTTAGGCTATTTAGCGCCATACAATAGGTTAGATGTTCAAAAATAAGAAAGGGTTAACATCGACCAGCGATAAAAAAAACCCAAAAAAACCCATAATAGTTAAATATAAAATGGTAAGATGTTGGTAACAGGAAAATATGAAGCTTCCCAATCAACGGGAGATGTAAATGGTGTATGTTGATGATAAGATCTTGTAAATAAGAGGTGATATTTGCATTAGATAAAAATATCTAGGTGATGGCATACAAGTTATAGTTTAAAATAGATTTACTTCCTTTAGGAAATCTAAAATACAAGTGATTTGTATTGTATCAAAAAGTTCTTTCATGTCATGTACATTATAGTATTTAACACGCGTAGGTTGCAGGTCGGAACACTCAGTCATAAAGTGTTTAACAGTGAATGGTTCATTGCAAGAAACGCACTCTGGTGGATGTTCACCTTTTAGTATGTGGGAGTGGGTAATGTATGTATGACCGATTCTGATTCTTGCAATGACAACCTCCTCCCTACGGATAGTTCTGTAGGAAGGAGTCTATTTTCCCTGGGTTGGTTTGATGGCATGAAGTTTGTTATTGACTGCATCATCTCATGACGCCTGCCACCTCTGACGTAGGTACTTTTGGATACAAGGTTTAAAATCAGTAAACGGTAATTTAAAATCCGACGATTCTTGGGATAGAGCCATCTTAGCAGCCCGGTCTGCTTCTTCATTACCTCTAAAAATAGCACGCTCGCTGAATCAGATGCTGGACATAGGACATATAAACCAACTTTTGTACTACAATATCAATGGCGGAACACGTTGCAGAGTGTGAAGCTGCTCCCGAAAAGCGAAAAAATCGCGGTGCTTTGGACTTTGTAACAGCAATAGTAGATATACAGATCGTGAGCATATGACGCGTGTATTTTGGATTGAATTTCCAAAACCGAAAATAAATCTCGATAAGTGTCAGCGTTGTGTGCGTGCCTGTGGAAGGGAAAATTTTACCACTGACAAAATCACAAGATGGACATATATCTGTAGTAAACATTTCGTAGGTGGGAATGGACCGACGACGGATTATCCGGACCCTATCCCAGCAACACTAACACCAACTCAGGTTCGTCATTTACATCGATTTAGAAACAAGAACGTGTTCGATTAACATGGGGGTGGGGCATGTTTTCAATCAATAGATGTGCTAGTAACGCAAAGCCTTTCAGTTTCGTGACACAGGGGCACACAACTAATTTACTTCAGAAATAAGAAAATACAATTAAGATACAATTAAGATTTATTTAAATTAGTAACTTTATACCCAAGTTTACAATTGTCTAGTTATTTATAGATTTTTACGTTGTCTTGCCTCCTCTCTCATTTGTATACTTCAGATTTATATACAGGCCTACTCAGTGCAGGGGGGATTAGAGTCCTGTCATCAACTCAGATATCAGAAGAAGAAAAAAATCATTGCAATAAAATAATGTACAAAAGTGTTTATATGCACACACACAAAAAATAAACTAGATGTGGGGCCCATGGGGCTTGATTATTATGTATTACCAAAATTTGCAGTTTATATATTGCATAGTAAGACAATGTTGAATGTTCATATTTTTTTCAGGTTGAGCGATTTTCTAGAAAGTGGAAGGCGCCAACACCAAGAGCCACAGCTGCCTCTAAAAAGTTATTAATGGAAGTGGCAGAGGTAATGGTGTCTTTACAAGACAACCCACCACATCCAAATTCATCTGAATCTGAAATTCTCCCTAACAAGAACGCAGATCATCTAGACCCACAGGTAAATGGCAGCTTATTCAATACACAAGAACCTTTATTCAGATGTTTCTTTTGAATGGTAAAAATGAAGACACGAAGTAAACATACTTAAATCTTACTCTTTCAAAATTCAAGTGTGACATGTAAGATAATTACTTATGTCTTCTGATTTGTTTTGTAGATACCAGACGAGGCCAGCATGCATAGAGCAACCCCTGTTTGTGATGCTGGGACACAAACTACCTACTATTGCAGTGATGTGGTTGCCAATAAAATAGAAAGGAGAATCAGAAACAATGATTCCAAAAAGGTGGAAACTTCCTGAAAAAAAGACAAAACTTGCATCACCAACAGATTTTATTTTGACAATCTATCTAAAAATGAAAAACTTTAAATTCTACACTGGAATAACTGTTGATCAATTTAACCATTTTTTTAACTGTCTTGGAGATCATGTCAATAACTTAATGTACTGGCAAGGAAATCGAACACAACCCCCCCAAAAAAAGTCAAGCAAACGATCATGCCTGCAAAAAAAACCACCTCAAAATCAACTATTGCTCACCTTGATGAAGTTACGACAACGGTTTCGTAATAAAGACTTAGCATGTAGATTTGGAGTCAGCCAAAGTACCATTTCTATCACTATCAATACATGGATTCCATTTTTATTTAAGATAACAGCATGGATTTGGAAAAAAATGTTTCCATCAAAGATGCTTATTAAAGAACAGTTACCTGCTCGTTTCAGATCATTCAAAAATGTAAGGGTCATTATAGACTGCTTTGAAATATTTGTTCAATCTAGGAACTTTGCTGAACAAGGGAACATGTACTCTTCTTATAAGAACCATGCTACACTAAAATGCCTTGTAGGAATTTCACCGACAGGAGCAATAACGTTTTTGTCAGAAGTGTACAAAGGCAGCATTTCGGACAAGGATATTTTTGTTAAATCTGGCCTGGCAGATTTACTCGAGCCAGGAGATTTGGTGATTGCGGACAGAGGGTTTTTGATTAAAGATGCTTTAATGTCTCGCAGAGTTGATTTGAACATTGCACAATTTCCTGCAGGAAGAGATCGATTAACACCTCAAGAAGAAATCATGACAAAACGCATTGCGCGTGTTCGTATTCACGTTGAAAGAGCAATTGAGAGAATGAAGAAGTTTAAGATCATAGGTACTACTCTCCCACTAAGCCTGAAACCTGTAGCATCTGAAGTTGTTCAAATTATTGGATTTTTAGTTAACTACGAAACTCCTCTTGTAAAGTAAAATGATTTATTGATAATCAGGGTAGCATGTTATTTTCAAAATGATAAACATTTCTATCTTGTCATCAGTTTTAAAACTTCTTGTTTGTATATGCAACTTCTTATGGAATGATACACGTTGATTAACTCTTCAGAATGTTCTAAGAACATGAATTAAAAGTACATATTCAAATTAGACGAAATCAAAACAGAATCATGTCAGTTACTTCATTTTATTTATATTTTTCTGTCATACATATATGTATTTATGTAGCATCTCACCACAATTGGCTTGAAGTTTTTGTACACTAAGGATTTAAATTTCCCATTGTTTAAGGCTGTAATACCCCTTGGATATACCCCTATATATTTATCAACCAATCAAACGAAGGTCAATCTAAGCGCCATATTAAACCTTCAGTCAATACAGAACAAGAATTGGGCTATGACATTTTCGATTCATAAACAGTGTCAAACTTACTTTATTTATCAGGGAATGCAATAATACGGTTTTGGAATTAACTATTTGCGTACCGGAAGTGATGCAAAAATCACCCCTTTAAGTAAACTAATAAATTTATCACCTTTCCTTTGATCGGATGATCGTCGTATTTCAAAATAATGAGCGGGAAGAGGTTGGATGTGACTGACTGACTTGTGTGTTTTATAGCTGCAACCGTCTACTAGAGACATATGTGCAGCTTTTATAGACACCATATCGGTGTCCATTTAATTCCTTCAGGGAGGGGAAGTATGCACTCCCTCCCCTTAGGGTTCAAGTGCTTAATTGCACCATATTTTAGTCAGTAGCAGGCGTTCCCTTGAATTACTAAAAAGTAACTATCAAGGGAAATGGAAGCCTATAGGGTGAGTAGGAATGGCACTACACACACCCACCCCTATTCTAAATACCAATCAGAAGCACCCCCTGCGGGTTCGGGGTTGTAGAATTGGCCCGACGTGCCTCGCCACGTGTCGTAAAAGGCGACTAAGTAGAGGCGACCTGTTAGCCGTGGGTTGCGACCCGTGTCGGAGGAGGAAAGGATCCTGGTAGTTGAGCGGAGGCTTTTCCGATGCAATACACTACTTTGGCCTCTACTTCTCTTAGACGGGTGGTCGAGATGGGCCCGGTCTCGACAAATCGGCTGGTCACGCCGAGCCCTAGGAGGTCTTTATTTACTAGCTCACGTTCTATATCTTTCTTGTATCTCTCTTGATACCACCGTTGCCCCTTCATTCTATCATTCTAGCTTTCATTTTCCCAAGTACTAGAGGACCTCCTAGATAGCGGTGGCTTAACGGGTCAATCGGGAGATAATTTTGCCGATTCTAGGTAATTTTATCTAACGAGTATGGCATCTGTGTATCCCTGGCACTTGAAAAGTGTCCCCTTGTTGGGCTCCATGGTGGGCGGGGAGCATGGGTGCTGAAACTTTAAAAAAAAATCATGGAAAATTCAAAGAAAAATCAAAACAAACGAACGAAACCACTATCCGACTCTGATGAAGAACCATGTAGTGTGGAATCATTCCCACGCTTCATGGTCATACAGTCAACAGATGCTGAAACTCAAATCGCTGCGCTATCTCCTTTTGTAATAGAGAAAACATTAATGGGCTTGATTGGCACACCAAAAGGTGTCAAAAAATTAAAATCGGGTTGTCTTCTCGTTGAATGTGAGCGAAAAGGTCAAACTGAAAATCTGAAAAAGATGAAAACATTCTTCAACATTCCAGTAACCTCATTCGCTCACACTTCATTGAATACATCTAAAGGCGTGATGCGGTGTCGTGACTTGGCTGGAGTCAACGACACAGATATCATCGAGGGGATGAAACATGAAGGTGTCACTGCAGTACGTAGAATACGTATTAAACGTAATAACACCCTGCAGGACACCAACACATTTGTACTCACCTTTAATAAACCGACAGTGCCCAAAGTGGTCAAGGTTGGGTTTCTGCAAGTAAAGGTTGAGATTTACATACCAAATCCTCTTCGATGCTACAAGTGTCAGAAATACGGCCATCACGAAGACCGATGTTCCAGAGTCAAGGTCTGTGGCCGATGCGGAGACCACTCTCATCAGGAAGCTGATTGTAGAGCAACTCCGCACTGTGTCAACTGTGGCAAAGAGCATCACGCCAATTCTAAGGATTGTGATACATGGAAACAGGAGAAGGAAATTCAGAGGGTAAAGTTTTCCTCCAACATACCCTACCCAGAGGACAGAAAACTTGTCCAGGCAAAAACATCCCTTCCTGGCCCATCCTTCTCCACAGTTGTGAAACACAACCCCAAAATCACCAAGGACGCACAAACACAGACAGATCAGCCCGATTCAACAAGTGCCAACATCCCTAATTACCAACCATAGAAAAGCACAGCATCAACTCAGACAACATTTAATAACAACCCACCACCAAAAGCTCCAAAAAATAAACAAAAACAACAAACAAATAAGCAGCAAAAGGGGTCAGATGACCCCATTAAACTTTACAATATGTTTGGAGAACTTGAGAGTATGGATGCAGAAGAAACTGCTCCATGTACTCAAGGTTCCTCCAAACCTAGCAAAACCAAATATACTCCCGTACTTCCTCCAGACAAATAACAACACATTTTCTCCGCGAATAGTCTTACCTAGATCCAGAATCTCCAGCATAACTTTATAATGAAGAACACCATCATACAATGGAACTGTCGAGGACTGAAAGCAAACTACAATGATATTCTTCTGCTTTTAAATGAACATGATCCCGCTGTACTATGTTTACAGGAAACATTCCTGAAAGACACAGATAAAATTACATTTAAAAACTTTTCCCTGTTCAACACTTTACTTACAAAACGCTGACAGGGCCTCAGGAGGAGTCTCTGTTATTGTGAACAATAGAGCCCCTCACAGAGTCATTCCTTTAAATACAAATTTACAAGCTATTGCTGTAAGCGTCACTTTACATCGAGTGATTACATTTTGCTCTATTTACTTATCACCAAACACCAAACTAGTACCAAATGAATTAGACAATATTGTTCAACAACTTCCCACACCCTTCATTTTACTCGGGGATTTTAATGCCCATAACATCCTATGGGGATCGAATCACATAAACGACAGAGGCCATAAAGTAGAAGATTTCCTTTCTAGACACGATCTGTGTCTATATAATACTAACTCATCGACATATTTACACCCAGGAACGGGTACGTACACGTCCATTGATTTAACAATTTGCTCTCCTTCATTGCTTTTGGACTATGAATGGAAGGTCGCTGATGACCTTCACAGTAGTGATCATTTTCCAATCACTCTTGAAAATAACACTAAAATTGATGACGCAATTCCACAATGGAATATAAAGAAAGCTGACTGGGCTTACTTTGAAACACTATGTCAAACTAGACTAAATAATGATACAATATTCAACGCTGTTAATCCTATACAGCATTTTACTTCAATTCTAATTTCAATTGCAGATGAATCTATTCCTAAGTCCTCACCGAACAGTAAAAAACCGCAAAAACCTTGGGTAACCAAGGAATGCAAAGAGGCCATTAGACAACGCCGAGAAGCATTAAAACAATTCAACACTCGTCCTACGCCCGAAAATCTAAACAAATATCGTATTGTGCGGGCTAAAACACGACGCACAATCAAAGAATGTAAACGTACATCCTGGAAGAAATATGTTTCTTCTATAAACTCTCGTTCCTCAATGAAACAAGTTTGGGATACTATTCGCAAAATAAATGGAAAGGGTAAACACAATTCTATTCGACAACTGAAAACAAACAATAACAATTTTAGTTCGAAACGTGACATAGCAAATATTCTTGCCAATAGTTTCTCAAAAAACTCGTCATCATCTAATTATTCAGAAACCTTTCGAAGATTAAAATCTCAAAAAGAAAAGTCACGTTTAAAGTTTACATCTAACAACTCTGAAAGCTATAACCAGCTGTTTTCTTTAATGGAGCTTAGGGAGGCTTTAGACAAGGCCCACGATACATCCGCTGGGCCCGACGAAGTCCATTACCAGTTTTTGAAACGCCTGCCAGAATCTTCTCTGACATTACTACTGAAAATCTTCAATGATTTATGGATTGCTGGTAATGTACCTAAGAGCTGGAAAGAAGCAATAGTAATACCGATTCCCAAACCAGGCAAAGACAGCGAAGATCCTAACAGCTATCGGCCCATTGCACTCACAAGCTGCGTATGCAAAACAATGGAACGAATGATTAATTCTCGGCTTGTATGGTACTTGGAAAGTAACAATTTAATATCTTCTTTCCAAAGCGGTTTCCGTTCTGGTCGTAGTACAAACGATCATCTGGTTAGACTGGAAACATTTATTCGCGATGCATTTATCAAGAAGGAACATTTAGTAGCAGTCTTCTTTGATTTAGAAAAGGCCTATGACACAACATGGAAGTACGGGATACTAAATGACCTGCACGATCTAGGTCTAAAAGGCCGCCTGCCCGCTTTCATCTCCAGTTTTCTCTCAGACAGAGAATTCAAAGTACGAGTGGGCTCTACCATTTCCGATATGCACCAGCAAGAGATGGGGGTGCCCCAGGGCAGTATTTTATCTGTGACTCTATTTAATATCAAAATCAATAGCATCACCAAGTGCTTGGCTCCCGGTGTGGATTGCTCTTTATATGTAGATGATTTTTTAATTTGTTATCGATCAAAGCACATGCATACAATTGAAAGGCAACTCCAGCAAAATATCAATAAGATCCAATGTTGGGCCAGTAATAACGGTTTCAAATTTTCTAAATCGAAAACAGTATGCATGCATTTCTGTCAATTGCGAAGACATCATGATGACCCTAAACTCACGCTGGATGGAACACGTATTCCAGTTGTTGAGGAAACAAAGTTTTTGGGTATTATCTTCGACAGAAAGCTGACTTTTATACCACACATCAAGAATTTAAAAGCTAAATGTTTAAAAGCTTTAAATTTACTAAAAGTAATTGCGCACACTGACTGGGGTGCTGATAAAAAAGTACTCCTTAATTTGTATAGAACATTTATCCGTTCTATACTAGACTATGGATGCATTGTTTATGGTTCAGCTAGGAAGTCCTATTTGAAAATGCTTGATCCAATTCATCATCAAGGAATAAGACTCGCTCTAGGAGCATTTAAGACATCTCCATGTGGAAGCCTTCTCGCGGAAGCGAATGAGCCACCACTATCACTTCGCAGAGAAATGCTTTCTGCACAATACGCTCTTAAATTAAGATCAAACCCTCGGAACCCTGCTTTTTCGGCTGTATTTCAACCAAAATACAAAACTTTATACGAAAACAAACCAAATGCCATACCTTCATTTGGCATTAGAATATCATCCAGCCTCGACAATATCAAAAGTAATTTCTCTACAATTCAGAAAACGTTTGTCTCGAAAACACCACCTTGGCTACTTAAGCAACCCAAAGTGATTTTTACGTTACACGATGGGAATAAATCTGAGACCAACCCTGCCATATTCCTGAACTCTTATCATGAACTTCTCAACGATTTTACAAATTACACTAAATTTTATACTGATGGATCAAAGGTTGATGAAAAGGCTGCTGCAGCCTTCGTTAGTGGCAAGCACATAACCAAAGTGCGCTTGCCAAACGATGCGTCCATATCTTCAGCGGAAATCAGAGCAATAGACCTTGCTCTCAAATTTATCGAACAGAAACGCGTCTTAAATAGCATTATCTTCTGTGACTCTTTATCAGTGCTTCAGTCGCTACACAATAGAAAACTGGATAACCCATTATTAGTCCATCTCCTCGTCAAAAATACAGAGCTTAGTACCTCCAGCAATATAGTATACTGTTGGTTACCTAGCCATATTGGTATTAGAGGTAATGAAGAAGCAGACCGTGCTGCTAAGATGGCTCTATCCCAAGAACCATCAGATTTTAAACTACCGTTTACTGATTTTAAACCTTGTATCAAAAGGTACCTGCGTCAGAAGTGGCAGACGTCATGGGATCATACAGTCAACAACAAACTTCATGCCATCAAACCAACCCTGGGGGAATGGACTCCTTCCTACAGAACTATCCGTAGGGAGGAGACTGTCATTGCAAGACTCAGAATCGGTCATTCATACATAACCCACTCCCACATACTAAAAGGTGAAGATCCACCAGAGTGCGTCTCTTGCAATGAACCATTCACTGTTAAACACTTCATGACCGAGTGTTCCGACCTGCAACCTACACGTGCTAAGTACTATAATGTACATGACATGAAGGAACTTTTTGATACTGTATCTATCACTTGTATTTTAGATTTCCTGAAGGAAGTAAATCTTTATCTTAAACTTTAACTTGTATGTCATCACCTAGTGCATTTTTATTTAATGCAATTATCACCTCTTATTTACAACATATTTTCATCAACATACACCATTTACATCTCCCGTTGATTGGGAAGCTTCATATTTTACTGTTACCAACAACTTACAATTTTATATTGAACTATTTGTTTTTTTTTTTTTTTTTTTTTTTTATATCGCTGGTCGATATTAAACCTTTAGTATTTTTAACCATGTTTAAATACAACCTGTTGTATGGCGCTAAATAGCCTAAAAGTGCTGGTGCGCCGTTAAATATCAATCAATCAACCAATCAGAAGCAGCGCAGCAGCAATGGTAGCGAAGGAAACAGTTTTCCCACTTCGCTAGTAATGTACACGTCCGGAAGAGGAAAAGGCTGAAAGGCAGGAGGCTCCAAGGCACTGCAACCATCGTCCCACACGAAGAGGCGGCGAACGCACATCCGGACCCATAGCAAAGAAACAAGAGGCACACCCTAAGTAATTTGCTAATATACAACCTCATAGGACATGTACCAGAGTGTGTATGATATATTATGTTGTGTTATGTATTGTTTTGGTGTTATTTATTATGTCTCATTAGTTTGCAACATTGTGTTTGCAGGAACCTGATAGTCCTGGATTAAGACTACCTTATAGTTGCTAATAGGGACATATATGGATGTACGCATGTGTGTGCTGTCCATGAGGTTGCATTCCCTTTGACTTGTCACAATTTGATCCAGTTGTACTAGTGGATGTTCCTATACACCAATAATGTGTGAGCCACCTGTGTAATTGTGTCAAGAATATATAAGTTACAGAATTTTCAAGTAAAAACTTATCACTATATCATTAAGTAAGTACAAAGTGTACTATATGTCACCACCATCCTTTGGCCGGTGAAAAAACCCTTCTTGCGAGGGTGATTCACCTTATGAAAAAACAAAAACCCTACACTAAAGTGTCAGAGTGACTATATCAGTTGTTCAGGGTAGGTTGGTTTAAGTTATTAATTTAGTTGGGTGTGTTCCGAAATGATCAAGTTGAGATTGATTTTGGTTAATCAAATGGAATTCTCGTACCAATCGAGATTATGAGAATTCAGCATGTGATAACATTAACAAGAAACCGATACATAGTATTCAGAAGGATGAATGGGTAAAGGGTCAACACCAGCTTCCCTGAGAGACTGATTGAATGGATTAAGTACAGAGGTGTACTAGGCTGTACACATATACATCTCCAATCCAGGCTCGCCCACAAGAGGAAAACCCGCATCTCCGCTGTTCCACTGGTCTTCCCCAATTCCCAAAGAGGTACAAAAGGGTGGGAATAGATACAGCACATTTACAGCATTTAAAAGACATAAGTATAACAGTTGAATAAAGCAAATAATCATTAAGAATAAGTAACAAGAACGAAACAAACAAAAACAATGAATAAGAATTGAGAACAAGAACAAAACAAGAACAAGAACAATTAGTAACCGGAAATAGGACTAGAATTATAACGTAAAAACATTAAATTGAACTAGAATTAACGTAAAAACATTAAATAGCCCTGAGAAGGGCTGTTTGACAATCCTGAGAAGCTGTAGTCTGATCCTCCACTTTTCCATTGTCATCATAGATAGCGCCATGAATTCCATTGATATTCTTAGAGCTGTCCACATTTTCTATAGTTCCGGTTGTTATTATACATTTTGGAATATCAAGTGCCAATGACTTTTGTTCTGACAGTTAAGATAGGAGAGTGGTGTTAATAATGTTTTAATCACAGACTACATTTTTAAGTTAACATTCTAGCGGTAATCTCTATCAGGTCTATACTCATAGATGGGTGTAAACTCGCTAATAGCGTATAAGTTCGATATGAACTCAATATCGACATCCATCTAATTTACAGCCCCAACAGAGTCACAGGCTATGTTAATGGTTGTAAAATCCTGTCCAATGAGTATATTATAGCGGTAATCTCTGTAAAGCACAATAATGAGTGAGTGTAAACTCGCAAAAAGCGTATAAGTCCATTATGAACTCAATATCGATACCCACTCAAATCATGTCTCATTCAGAGTCACAGGCTAGCTTAAAGTCCTTTATAGTTGAGTACTAGTTTTTATAACATGGGTTTATTATCTATATATGAGATTAATGTTAATATTAATGGTATCTTATTGCATTTATTTTAATTGATATAGCGGTATCCGCTATGAAAGAGTGATTATAAGTTCTATAAATTCGCTAGAGGCGTATAAGTTCTTTTGAACTCAGTATCGCTACCCACTCACATCACACTTCCAACAGAGTAACAGGCTAGTTTGAATTTTTTGTTGATAAGTTATTTATGTATTTGTAAGATAATTTATCAGTTTTGCTATAAAGGGAAAATAGTGATATACGGTAATATTGAATTTACAATGTACGCTTTTTATATAGTGGTATACGGTAATAGTTAGGATGTGTAATTTGATACTTGGTTGAGAGTTAATTCAACATATATAAGTTATTTGAAAGTTGATTGTCCTTACAGTTATAGAATGCATTTCCTAGTGTGCGGCCACAGTTTCGTGAGAAGGATTGAGAGATTGACCTGGTTGGGCAGAACCTGTCATCAGCCTGCAGATATGATAATAACTTATGATGGCAGACCTGGGGCTTGCTGTTTAAATTTTATTAACCGTCTTCCAGTAGGGACGGCAAAGGGTAGGGGAGATAACCAATGCAAACTTACCAAAATATGTATGGAACTTTTTGGTATGGAAATGTGTGAAAATCCGAATGGGTGGGTACACTCTACGGCAATTTTACTCAAGGCTATATATTGTTATGATTCCGAAAGGTGCCGAAACAGTGGTAAGAGCCGTAATGGACGAACCACTTTAAACCCATCAAGTCAGTCAGTCAAGGTGCCGAAACATTTTCTCAAGTCTCTGGAGCATGCGTATTGACACTTTTTTTCTAAAAGGCACGCTTTGCGGTTATTGCAAATGATCGTAGAAGACAAGAAATATTAATAATACTATTTTCCTGACCGATTACGCAGTTCTTTTCAATTCATTCATATTTTATTCATTTCTTTTAATGAATAGAGAAAGAACTGCAGCAATTGTCCACGTAATTAATTGCAATTTTTAAATTTTTTATGACCCTGTTCGATGTAGTTGTTCAGCCTCGTTTTCATTTCACTATGTATATGGTTCGATCATCACTGTGAAGATGCAAATATTCAAAGCTGAAAAACACATTGTACATAAAATAAGAGTTATTTAATCAATAATAACGAATAAAGTATTGATTTAGAACTATTTATTTTATGTTTATCGTCTGTTTAACTTTTTTTTTAATTCCTATCAATATATAAGGTTAGTCGCACGACACATTGTGCCTATTTTGTCTTGTAATTTGTCTTGTATAATTTTAATCCGGCATAAATTATTTTGGTAGTAATCACAATTGTGTTTCATATTGATTTTTATTATCATATATTTAACAAATCTTGTACGGAGATTTTTTTTTCTTTTTATTTCGTGTTTTGCATGCTAGTGCATGCATATCTTTGATGATGGATTCCAATAAAGACAGTAGAACTTTAAATGTTCGGACAGCTATTGAGATCTTTCATCAAAGTACATCAGAGACAACTGATGAACATTATTTAATAAACAAATTTGCAGAGATAGCTAACCTCGATCCATCATGTATTAATAAACAAGCTCTAACTGCAAAGCTGTATAGATACAAAAATAAACTGGAAGGGAAACGAGGGTTGGCAAAAAATGAATTTAAAAATGAGACATTTTCTGGACCAGTTAACACTGTGACAGCACTTAAGTTTCCAAGTGGAAAACTTTATGAAGAGGAGCTTTCGTCTTGCAAGCAAGCATGTACAAGTTTAGCAACTGAATTATCACAGTTCAAACAACAAATATAGTCACTGAAGGAAGAAAAAACCATTAAAAGTAGAGAAACTATTGAAACCCATCAGTATGAGATTTCTAGTCTTGAAAGGTCTCATTCTCAAGAATTAAAAACTCAGTCAAAAAAATTTAAATTAAAGACCCATCAACTATCTTCTCAAATCAAAAAGTTATTGAATGATAAAGACAAAATGCTTCAGAAATTAAATTTCGTTGCTAACGAGAAACGAGTTACTCGTTACGAAAACGTACTTCTGAAGAGATCTTTATCACGATATGCCGTAAAGAGAGCTTCTGTTGCAAACAACAGAGCATTGCAAAAAACAATTCGTCAGAACAGAAAGCTTGCAATGTTGTTATAGTGTATTTAGAACATTTTGCCAGTTGCAAAATGAAAAAAGCTTGTTTGTCAATTTTCGAGGGAATAGATTTAACATTACATTTTTTATGGGTCAAACTGCCTTTTACCACCATCAGAGGATAAAGCAGTTTTTTGAAACTGTACATGTAACAGACTTCAAAAACTGACATTATCACTAGTGAAGAAGCCACATATAATTGCCAGCTGTAAGGTTCAGGGGCTCATATCAAAATTAATAACAGCCCCTTTATGGAGATTGATTGAAAGTAATGTTCATGTTTTGGATATGAACAATAGTTACCATACACTCCTTGCCTTCTTTGATAGAGCTAGTGAAGATTCTTCTGATTTCATAAATGGTAATGACCACCCATTTGAAAGTACCGGTAGTCTGATTGAAACAGACGAAATTTATGCTAAACTTGTCCAGCCCTGTGATGCCATTGATGACAATGCGTGTGCTCTTGCACAAATGGCTTTTAAAGGACTTGGAGGCTATGAAAGAACAGCTGCCTGGTGGAAGTTTCTTTCAGCCAACAGATGAAATTAGAGAACACACCCAGTCAGTTATACCACACAACAAAGTTCCTGAACGTGTTTTTTGGAATACTTGACTTCTTTCTTCGTTACAGACCAAATGCCACTACCATCTCTAATGAGGCCTTTCTCATGTTTGCCTTTAATAAAACTTCAGAATGGCTACAGTCACTTCCAATAACGGAAAAAGAACAAATGCTAACTGAATGTAGAAAAGAAGGCAGACAAATGCAAGCCAAATATAAAGAAAGTCTCAAAGAAATTGAGGCAAAACGAAGAGAGAATTTACAAAATAAACAACTTGCTCTACAAAAGAAGCAGAAAAGAGCACTTCAAGTAAAGTCGAAACATACAAATGCCATCCTTTATTATGGATTGTGGCAAAGACCAGATGATGTAGAGAACATCCTTGCCGAACTATCAAATACAGAGAAAAGAAAGGCACTATCATCACAAATACGTTTCAGGCAGAAAGTCTTGAAAGAGACTGTAATAGATAAACAGCTGTATCAAATGAGTGAAAAGGGTAAGGCATATTCATTAGAAAAACTGAAAAATAATGTCATTCAGTTAATTAAAGATGCCGCAGATAGCCCTAGTGAGGAATCGCCTGCACAAGAAATTCAATTACTTGTTGGAAAGAAGGGGATTCATACCTTCAATGAGGGCATGTGGCCTGGGCAGGTATTGAGTGTAGTAGCAGGATTTCCTGAATTTTACAACATTGTATATGATTGTGATTTGCAGAAAAACAGTTCCCTAAATGCCATCTACACTTATACTCTGAAAGAGGATTACAGAAATGGCAATCTGGAAATTGTTCCAGAGGTGTAGTGTAGTTACAGCTGTTCCTGTTCCTGTTCTGTTACAATTATGCTTGGTTTTTTTTCAGAACAGAATAGCCTAGTAAAGTGGAATTATTTGCAAACATTTTTTTTTATTGTTTACAAGTTTTATGAACTTTGTTATGATGGTTTTAAGTAAAGTAATTGACATAATTTTTTTCTCTGTGCTATGTTTCACTGATAGACTCCAATCCAACGTATCTATCCAACCTCACCCATGTGTATACACCAGCAAGATACTTGCGCTCCTCTTCAATTTCATTGTTTTTGTGTTATTTGGTTTTCTGTAGTACATTGTATAATGATATCATTATAGATGTTGTAAATCGCTAAAAGCTTCTAAGGATCAGGAGCTTTACAAAGTCTTCGTTATTATTAATACAACAATTAAAGTTTTGGTCTTAGATTTTAATAGTTTTATAATTATAATTGTAAGTGAGGATGAATAAATGTTTTTTTCACTTATTTTTTAATAGTTTGTAATGAAAGCAATTGCATATTTTTAGTATTTTACTGACATTGTAAGAATCGAGTTATCTTTTCCTTTTTGCACTTCAAAATTTATAATTACGTCATTTTATATTTTAAAATAAATCACTGATATGATATATATGACAGGGAAAACAACATGTAGATGGGCTATAACCATCAATTCATGGTTTAAACCTATCAGTAAGACTACCAGTTAAAATTTATAACGTATACTAATTTTTTTTAAAATAGTGTACTTGTGACGTTTTTCGGTAATTTGAGTGCGTATAAATGTCGGAGGGTACCGATATAAAAAATGACGTAACTCGATCAATTTTACAGATATTCTTTTCAAATCAATTTTATTTTTCATCTCAAAGATGCTATTACCATAATATTTGTTTCTAAGCTTCATAAAACAAACAGTTCAAAATCCTTTGCCGTCCCTACTTCCAGTTTTGGATCCAGTGCCATGTGTTATTTATTTAAAGATTGGAGAGAATGACATTGGACGTTTCAACACCGAGACTATTGTGATAAACATAATAGTTATATGCCAGATGTTGCTATCTCGAGGTATTTTATTTGTTTGTGTTGGTACCCTGCTGCCCCGACTTCGCCCTAGGGGACTGAGTGTCCCCTATTATAACAGAATTTGTCGTGCTGTTAATCACAGATTATCGGAAATCTTGCGAGGAGAAGAGAGGATAGTTTTGTGCCGTATAACAGGGTTCCGCCGCCGTTACATGGGATCAGATGGGGTACATTTGAGTGATGAGGGAAACACGTGGTTTTTTTCCCAAAACGGGGAGGGGGCTGGGGCGCCAATTTTATAGTTCGTCCCCGGGCGTAAAATATCATAGCTACGCTTCTGGTGAACGGTAAATGCGTTTGAATGCTTCCTTTGAATTTACTTGAAGAAATGGGTTGAGTTTTTAAATCTGCAAATTATGTACAAAACATTCCATTTTTATATGTTCTATGAATCTAAAAACAATGATACCATCTTATTGCATTATGTAGAAATGCAACACTTGTACTAATTCTTGTTCACAAGAGAACCACCTGCGCCATTTCATATTTCACACTTTATTATGCCGAATATTATATCCCGGAGAGAATATGCATTTGACATTCACAAAAGAAAAACAATCCCATTTGACGTAAGGTATCACGGCACCAGTTGTTTTTCCATAGACCACAGTGCTAATATTTGGAGAGATAAATACATTTTCTATTCTAATTTAGCGTGCATGTGACAGTCATAGAATGTTAGATTGTCAATTTGACGATGACAGAACCAGGTACTCCATTGCATAAAATTGTGATTACTATGCTGGAAGTAGACAGGGGCGAGTTGTCTAGTCACAACATACGTATTTTCAGTCATGTGTATCGCAGTTTCAAAAAATCATAAACTATACAAAATATTATTTGTATAGGAATTAGTATAAATTCACATGTTGCCAAGAGGCTAAACTTTTTCTTGAGCCTAACAGAATGTACAACTCTTACATAATCCACCAATCACAGCTAGCGTTGTTTATTTCTGAATGCAAGGTTCCCTACACCTTAAGCTCCACCCACCTGGACTTGCGCAATCGGTACCGTTATACCTATAGCAAACCTTATTTTTTCCAATAATCTGTGAACTAGCTCGAGACTGTACAAGTGACACGTTACTTAGTCTCGCTTGTCAAACACAATTTTATGAAGTACTAAGCTGTTTTCTATGTATGTGTTTAGAAATGTTATTGAGCTTTTTGAACTCGTACTTTTCATACTTCTGCTTCACTAGCAAACTCATCTTTTGAAATAAAATGAATTCTTTTAACTTTAACACTTATCTAACTTCACTTTGGTGATATGGGATAAATCACATTGTCATATTGTGTAATAGTAAGGACAAAGGTCAATGCACTAGTTCGCATGTACCAGATCGACTCTTAAAGAGATATTTTGATCTAAAATAAAACTTGTATTTTGTTTCATAAACACAGAAAGTAACACCAGGGACAGGTGGACATGACCCAATCTTTAAAAAAATGTCTAGGCTTTCAATAACTGTTGCTGCCTCTAAATGAATGAGGTCACTAGCGCCAGTCCTTTTACACAGTTAATCCTCCCAAATCCCTTCTGCAACATAAACAAAATTTCTTCCTTAAATAGTAACTAATATTTATGTAATGAGCCCCTCTGTGATCAAACCTTGTAGCAGCAGAGAGTGTGAACAGACCAACTTTTTAAGCAAAATATTTCGTAAGCGTTTCGTTACAAAACCGAAACAAAAAAAAATCTTACGATGATAGTTGCCAATTTAGTTGTCACAAACACAACGGCTGCGACACTGCGACATCCCAAGGCAACGTTGTAAGTGGTCGTCGTGAAAATTCTTCGAATTTCAACAATGAAAAAAATAATCTTACAACGATGTTGCTATTTAGTTGGCGTTCACACTCTCTGCTGCTATGCGCTAACAATTTTTTTACGATGAAAGTCCTAGGACGAAAATCCTTTGTTGAAATTCGAAGAATTTTCACGATGAAAGTCTTTAAGACTTTACAAACAGACTAATTTGCAAAACCTCACCTCGCAGATCAATCAAATTATTAGATTGGTCAGTGAGTTTGAAATTAATTCTCGTTAAAGAATTATTATGACATCGCATATAGACTGGATTAGTTGGGTCTTCAATAATTAGAAATCCTGGAGGAGCCGTTGGTGCAAATGAATATAGAATATATCCTTGCTGAGCTTGATTTGATTGCTCGAGATTTATTTGATAGCTGCCTTCGATAACATCACACACTAAATTCAATGATATCACCGAGGATATATTTACGTTGTTCGGAGCGATATGTCTACCGCCGCCTTCTGGATCATTATTGTGTTTAAGGGTTTTTATTTCCGGTGATGTTGTTTTTTTCCATTCATCGTTAATTTTCTTAAACCCGATATCGATGGCATAACTGAGATATTTTTTTAATTCGTCGGGGTTATATCCTGGAAGCTTAAACGTGGAAATATCTTCATGGATCTTATACTTCCCTCTAAACATTTCCATAAATTTTTCATCTGATAACACCTCTTGAATAATTTTCGCATGAAATATTTCCATATCGTTGATGATTTTATTACATGTTTCTACGACGCTGATAAATTCATCTCTGGTGAGAAAGCCAGATTTGAGAGATATTAATAGCAGTGATAGATCGTTATTAAACGCTGTTAAATTTTTTTCGATAGACCCAAAGTGTATAGTTGGTAACAAATCTGGGCGATTATTCATGAATTTGTTAGGGGAATGATCTTCATAAGTTTTTATTACACTATCAGGTTTTATCCTGTCGGATACATAATCAGATTTTTTTGGTTCTGGTATATCAACGGTTTTTTCTTCTCGTCGAGGTGGTAGTTCGGGCCATCCTAACACTGATCTTATAGAACTCTGATAAATATCTACAACATACCCAGGGGAATTAATCTCGATCGCAGATGATAACGTCGGCTCGTGAACCGTTATAGCGATTTTTGATTCTTTTCCAGTGATAGATTTAATTCTTCGTTGTAATTCATTATTGATTTGTTCGATTTGATATGACCCAGTTGGCAACGAGACAACGTTCCAGTCTGGGGTTCCGTCTTCACGATTTTTCCACGCGAATACCAAGGAATTATTTGGTTGTTGACCACCAAATGCTACCGATCTGATATTGGGCCAGCTATGATACACTCGTAGTTTTGCTAGCGCGATCTCGCTCACCGGAACGGGAATCGGGAAATTCACACTGAATTCAGGACGCGTTGAGGTTACTGATATCATGCTTGTTTTCACCGGTGTTGTATTTGTTACTATTTGTTGAAGTAGTTCTTGCGACGACATTGTTATTATTATTATTCTGCTCTAATTTTAGCATTGTCTGTTTATACAATTGAGCCATCGTTGAGAATTCGCTATCTGATATTGTTGTGTCGTCGAGTGACGATGATATCAACGAGGATAATTGCGAGTAACCGGCAGATGCAATGTGAAATTTAATTACATAATCGTGTAGTTTACTCTGGCTACACGATGATAGTTTTTTTGTGATCCCGGTTAATATACCCGCAATTGTAGCCACCGCAGAAATAGCGATTGGAACTACGACCGGAGCAATCATTGTAACCGAAGACAGTATTATCCCAGCAGCAGTGATTACTCCCGACACCGAGTACACGGTGATATCAACTGCGGTTATTCTTCGTTGGTATTTTTTGATTTTTATTTGATACTCCTCACAGAGAGAACTGAGTTTAGTTTGAAATTCTCTGACTTGATCATAGCGATACTGATACACTGAAGGGATCGTCATTTTATTTTAAAAGCGCTAGCATTTTCAATTGTGATTTCCCTTAAAAACGCTAGCGTTTTTAGTTTAATTGTTTACTTAAATCCACTACGAATTCTACGTACCACGTTACTGAAACCCTGACTAGATTTCTATCTGTGGTCGTTATCGTGAATTGTTCAGATACATCCTTGTCGATGATCGTTGATACCGTATTATTGACTCCAGATGAACTACTTGATGATATATTAAACTGATTCGGTGATACTATTGTTAATCGATAAATACCCTTGACGGCTGCGGTTACGTGTAAAATGTTATTTGTGGGAGTCCACGCAAATGATCCGTAATGGATTGTGTATACGTTGTTGACAATGACTTTTTTATCATGAGGAATTTTTATTTTTTCAACAACGCTTATCATCCTCGTTGCATCATCTTTCATTGCATTGTTGAATGTTTTAAGCTCATCGATGGATTTTTTAATATCAGGAAGGGTTATTTCAATTTTATCAAATGGGGTTCCAATAAACTTGTCAATGATGTTTTTACGAAACATTGAAAACTGTTTCACGTGTTTATCATATTCGGATTGAAGAGTTGCTAGTTCCAACATAGAATCTTTTATCGAGGTGAGTTTTGGTGTGGTCACTGGTGGATTTCCAAAAAATTCTAGCAGGGGTTTATCAATTTTGTCAATTGTATTTCTTTGTAATTCAGAAAACTGATCAAATACAACTATATGATCGTCATACTTATCATTGAGTGATTTCAATGAATTCGCCGTGTTATCGAATGTTGCTAATTTATCCGTAATTGTTGAAACAAGTACACCTGGTTTGAGTTTACCCTGATCGGAAAATAACGCGATAGTATCCTCTGCTGCATCTCGTCGTTTAACCAAAATATCATCGAGAGAGACATTACTAGTTTTCAATTTATCCTGACGATCTTGAAATACAACTATTTCACCAGGATCAACACTTGCTAAGTTCAACGTTTCGGCTATTTCATCTTCGATTAGTTTTTTAATACCTTTGATTTTATCAAGGATTTCAACTCCACCAGGTTCGGGTTTCTTCAGCGTTGATAAAGGTCGTCCCCAAATATCAATCATTGTTATCATAAAAATCTTTTCTATGTCTAAATCCAATGGATTTTCAATCTAAAAGATTTCATCAAAGATTTTCAATCCAACGACCGCTAGTATACTCATTTACTACTACATGGGGTGGTTTTCTTGATTCCCGTGAAATAGCATCAAGTACGTTTAATACTTCATTGCCACATATGGGTGGGTCAAGCATTGTTTGTGTTGGTAACGTGGAATACCAACGGGGTATTTTTAATTTACTTACATAGCGGTTAAATTCCTTCGGAGGCGCTAATCCATATGAGTCAAAATAAATAATCCCACGTGGATCAATCGCGTATGCAACCCAGTGAGTTTCAGGTCCATCGCTGTTATCTAGATTAATAATACCGGTTTCAACGTGATTTGGTTGTGCCGGTAACTGATCTTTCATAAAAACACCTCTGACGTTTTAATCGCGAGTTTTTTAGCGGCATCAATTAAATCAAAATTGGACATAGGTGTGAAATCTGAAGGATTTCCAATCAAAGATTCCCGAGTTAGTAAACCGGTCCTAGTCTCAGGCCGCTTCCGCTGTACCATGAATACGGGGTTCCTGGTAGTCTTAGACCCTTTCCTTTTTTTTTACCAGCGCGGACGGATCCACCTGTTGCTTTCTTTAGTGCCATTCCTGCCGCGGTACCAACGGCTCCTAACGCTGCCGCTTTAGCCACCGCTGGGGCCGCTGCGGCAATCAACCCTGGAATCAACCCTAACAGCGGGAATATACCACCAGTCTTTTCCATGTTTTTAATCGCGCTCGCAGAAAGAGTAACCTGAACTCCTTTTTTTTCTTTCAGCGCTTTATTAAAATGATTAATCTGAGTTTTCGTCAGCGATAGTTTATTCCCCCCGCCATTCATTTGATTAGGTTTCAGCGTTATTGTGGTTCCGCATTGCTTAGCTGATTTGGATTGTAATTTTTTTAGCTGACCAGGTGTCAACGTAACATTGATATTACTATACGACATTATACAAAACAGATTGATTCTAAATCGCAAGCGATTCAATGGAAATTCGTAGGTGAAATTGCACAGCAATTTTCAATCAAATATTTTCCACTGGTGCATCTATCAGTCTCATTCGTCCACCAACACCTTCGAGTATCATTGACTTATCACTGAGAATGACAGCAACCGCTCTATAATTCGGGATAAGGATAGGAAGTATCCCACCAACTGGTGGACCAGTCGGACGGGTTACACGAGCTCGGAAGTGTATATCAACGACGGACTGTCTCATCAAGTCGAGATGTTCCAACGAAAAGTAATAAATCGGATATAGATTTTTAAAATCCAACTGTGATATTTGTAGACCAGTATCGACATTTTGATCGCGTCCCATATACGACAGCAACCGTTGATAAACTCGTGCAACGTGGTTGTTTTCATAGTTAAGTTTTATATCCTCTGATGGTTCTTGCTGTCCGTTTATTCTCAGCGAGACTTCACTACACCCAATTTGATCAAATATCATGTGGGAACGTTCTTGATTATCTAATCGCGCAGTATTCTGTAGCGCAATAAATATGTGACGTGGAGCTGAAATACCCTGTTTTGATGCTAGATGCCATGTAAGTGTACCATCAATATTAGAATCCATGGTATCTGTGGACGTTGACAACCAACTTAATAATCTCTTCCCCCCTTGATCCATAAATGATAGTAACCGCGGTTCTGTTGACAACGACGGAGTCAACACTGGCATCCACAGTGTTAGTTTTGATAAAACGACTTTACCCGCAGCGCCGCCAGTGCGCCAGATTGCATAATTATCAGTACCCCTTCTCATTAGCGATATAGTATCCTTTACTCCATAGATAACTTTTCTGACGTTTCTACAAAATCCAAATATGTGATGGAGCGGAATCGCACATGAAAACCGTCGATGTTGTCCCTGCAACGTTGCTACTCGTGTTGCAAATCCTAGGTTGTAACTGGTAATATTATTTATGACATCAAAGGCAGCAGCTGGTGTTGTATATCCGGCTGGTGCTGGATCAACTGCAGTATCTAGTGTTGCTTTTACTCTAGAATACTGGATGTGTTCGGCGTTATCAGTAATATCCTTCGCGAACATCATAGACGGACCCGCTGATCTTGTATAGTCATCAGAGTATCTCGCTAACCCGATTATTCCGGTAGCAATATCAACCTCGCGTTCAATAGATTCGATTTCTCTTCCATCAATGAGATATCTAGCACTTTCAAATAACGCCATGATGCCATTGTTAACAAAACCAACTCGGATAGTTGGGTCATTTGCATATGGTGTATTAGCTGCAACATCTGTTACGAGTTCACCTTCGACTTCAACAAAGGCTTCAGCGGGTAAAAAGTATTTACTGGTATCATGAACTTGAAGTTCAATTCTCCCCCGAAGATCAGGTTGTACTGCGTGATAGGCAAAAAATTGATCATCACGTACAGAATCATCTTTAAGTACTGGGGCGTCCATGTCAAATGCACTATCAGGGTTCTGTTTGAACATTTTTTATTATATACCCGTTGGTCTAAATTGGAGGCGAAATCTAAAGATTTTCAATTATTTTAAAATAATTCCTAACAGCTTTAAAAAGTTCTGAAAGAACTTTTCCCTATGGGAAATCCCATGCAAATTCGACCTCTTGACCCTACGGAATTATTCCGGATTTTTCTGGATTTTTCATCGTGAAATTACAAAAATGTGATTTTATTGCTGATTTTTTTATCCTTTTTGATCATTTTTGCTTCGAAAACAATAAAAATAATTCCTAACAGCTTTAAAAAGTTCTGAAAGAACTTTTCCCTATGGGAAATCCCATGCAAATTCGACCACTTGACCCTACGGAATTATTCCTAATTCTCACGGAAATCATCAAAAATTGATGAAAAATCACCCATAAAATCACAAAAATGTGATTTCACAGTAAAAAAATCATCAAAAAGCACCCAAAATTCAGTGAAAACCAGTGAAAACATCGCAGATTTTTTATTTATTATAATAATTATTTTTTTATAAACTGCAAGCAATTTTCATCGACGTCTTCGACGTTTGTAGAAATTCTTTGAATTTCCAAGGCCACTTCCCGCTATCATATTTGCTGTTATCTTATCCTGGGCATTAGTCAACGATGACATCATTGACTGTAGTTTTTCATCTACTGCGTTATTTATTATTTTACTAACTCGCGCAGGCATAACCTCAGTAGATGGCAGTGAAGTCATTCCTGGTTTCTTTCGCCGTCGAACTAGCGCTGTTAGTTTATCCTTTGCGGCTGAAAACGCCTTCGTGGCAAGATCACCAACAGCGTTAATACCCTTATCCCTGATAACATCAATTGCTTTCATCGATAACTGTTTTACTAGCGGCGCTACTTTTGGAGCCATTCTTGAAAATAATCCCATTATAGTATTACCGAGACCATCTCCATAGTATGCTCGGTATTTTGGCAATCGTGAGTTTACCACGTAGACGTTAGTTGGTTTATCATGGTTGTAGTGTTTGATCATTCTCTATTCAATTGATATTTATCTAATCGCTATGATAACCGTCCACTAACTCTTCAATGAAATCTCGATATGTTGCAATATCCATGATACCACCTTGAAATAACCTCCTACAGATATCAGCTGCTTCATTGATTATTTCCAGTGAGTTATTCCCAGCTCGTTTTCCTCCTACGAGTACTTCTAATCGTGCTATATCACCGAGAATATTACCAGGACATGTTACACTAGCGTGAAAATCCATAGGATTTTTCCCAACTAAGCCACTACCCTTTTTTTTAGTTGTACCAGTTGCACCCTTCTTAGAATCAGCCTCTGCCATTATTTGTATTTCATCAGGGATTGGGTCTGCTGTGTATACTGGTGGTGCTGATGTGACTCCCTTTACCATAGCTAGAAATTGATTATAATCACTACTTATTTCTCTTGTGATTTTATTTTTCTGGCGGTTTGCTAAAAACACCTTATTTGCCCAAATGTCTAAACCTTTTACAAAATCTTTAGACGTTTCGTCTATTAAATACTTATCCCTTTTCTTTTTTTTAACGTTGTCTTTGGTAAATTTAGCTAATTCAGAGTTTGTTTGGATATTTCTGATTGTATTTAACGCATCAACTGTAAATATATTTTCAGGAGAATAATCCCCTTTTGAAACAGCTCCCGTTTCTTCCTGAAATTCTTCTTGAAATTCTTCAAGTGGTTCAGGTGGTGGTGAGGAAATATCAACATCACCTAATCGTTCAATTTCTTCCTGAAGTTCTCGTTGTTGTTCTTCTTGTCGTCTTGCAGTAGTTATTATATCACCAGGAAGTGTTTTTAATGATTTTTTTGTTTGTTTAGTTCGTTTTGCTATTTTTTCAAGTTCACCAAGAAGAGGCCTCTCTGTTCGTTTTCCTTCTTCAGGGATATCACCGTATATAGCTCGTTCAGTAGCTGTTTTCACATCTGTAGTTGCAGTAACAATCGGCTTAAAGAGTTGTTGTGTATCCTCTGTAAAATCAGTCTGAAGTAATTGCCGCTGTTGAAGTTTTTCACGTATACGATCACGAAGTGGTAATATTTTATTAAGAGCGCTAAGTCGTTCTTTTGTGTTCCGTGTGGTCAATGATTGTCCTACCATTATTGAAAGAGTATCACTATTGTTAAATTGCAAGCAATTGTGAAACTCTGAAAATTCTTTAGAATTTTTCGAGTGGAAATGCTTTGCATTTCATCAAGTAAAAAAAAAAAAGAAATCACTAAATTGTACACCAACTTGTTATACTTCCCTGTTGTTGCACATACACATAATTTTACTTCCTCGTTGCACAGGTAGTGATTATACATGTCATGTACCGTACCGGTTATACAAACAAAGGAGGCTCTCTACGCGTGGGGCTCAGCTTGCTCCATTAACGTTTTTAATTGTCTCGCCTTACAATTGATAAGCTTCCTTTGTTCATAATCTAAGCTTAATTGCTTACGTACACGTTCTACGATGCTACATAATGGTACAAAAACATTAACGTCTTCGGTATTGACTAAACTTTCACGTATAAGTTTTTGTAAACGCTTAGTTAAAAAATATTTCTTAGCGAGAACATATTTTCCGGTCTGTTCTGCAAATTGTATGTCCTCGAAATCGGTCATGATTTGATCACAATCTAACCCTGAACATAATTTTACATTTTGATCTTTAAGCTTGTTGATTTCAATAACAATACATTTGAGATTTTCAAGATTCATATTATATAAAAATATATTTGTTGAATTGCTTGAATGAAAATTCTTTAGAATTTTTCACAAAATGAATTCTGGACACGCTAAGGTGTTGATCATCTTAGCAGCCCAGAAGCTTAGTGCGATTATAGGTGATTATGATTATAGATGACGACGGTACAATTATAAATCACCGTTTTGAACCCCCTTGGTGTTTTACATCAAGCAGCGCGCTCAACGGTTACAACCGACAAACAGATAACAATAGATTATAGGTGACACAATGAATGAATTGATTTCAATGACAATGGTATATACAATGAATTGATTTCAATGACAATGACGACGGTACAACAATAGATTATAGGTGAATGAATTGATTTCAATGACAATGGATGACGCGGGCTATTTCTACATTCAAGTACAAACAAAACCACAAAATCGAAACTTGGTTTTGAATGTCAATAATAACGTTCATACCACGTGTGACGGTGTGGTTTGGTTTGTACTTGAATTTCGGCTAAGCCCAATTATAACAAGGACGGATTTGTATATAACCACTCATTACAACGAAGTGACATAGAGAGGTGTGGTGATTGTAATTGTTTGTTTTGTTTATTAGCGATCACTGACAACGTTGAAAACACGCATAATACTTGAAACAGACACTAAAAAAAATGTTTAAATACGACGTGTATATGAAACAGTTCTGTTAATACTTGAAAAAAAACGAAATTGATTATGCGTTGTTCAGATTCATAATAGCGAAACTAACCAATCAAAATCAATGACTGTGTTTAAGATCCGTAACTCTGTCATTGGTGATTTATCACACACGCGTTACCTAACGGAGTTATTCCCCGTCAATGCAAGTTTACGTAATTATACATAAACAAATTGAATTTTTTGTCCATTTTTTCTGGAAATCGCCGATTTTTGTACTCGTTCTGCAACAAATCGTACCGATGATATACAAATATCGAAATACTTACCAGCTGAATGCAAAGATTGAAAAACTATTTCCGTGTTATTTTCAGTATTAAACGATCTTACGGGTCTAGCATTTTTCGAGTATTTCCCAGTTCCTCCTCGTTTGGTGTTTTCACGTTGTGAAATAGCTTGTAGATTCGATAAAGAAATATTAGTCTTAATACCATCAATATGATCAATAACAAAACCATCATTGATCAATCCGTTAAATACTTCATAGACGAAACGGTGATTGAGATACTTCGTCCCTCCAGTATTAAACATCAAATATCCCTGATTATTCACAACACCAACAGATTTCTTGAGTCTACAGTGTCTGACAATACCATCACGAGAAGCTTCGTAATTTTCAATAACAGGATGTCTTTGAAATTCTTGGTTCATTTGTATACAATATACTTCTATTTGTCTAATTCGTTAATTGGCTGAGATATAACATTGGCAAATCTGCCTATGTAGTCTTGAGCAGTTTTTATTATTTTGCCGTTGACGTTGTCATTGACAGAGTCAGGATTTTTTATTCTTCGCTTGTCATAATAACGCTTCAACTCTCTATAACGCTTACCGCCGCATCTAATGCATAACTGCGATTTGCCTCTAACACCTACCCCACAATGCAGGCATGGTAGAGGCCCCTCCGAACCGTTTCTCACACTTTGCATATGATACCCACAGAATTCATTTCTGCATGATTTGTTACAAGGAGTCTTTGATCCAATCATAAGCCATTTGCAATGATTCATTATATAAAAAACTTTTTATTTAAATACTTGTTTTAATTATAATATGAAGGAGTTCAAGAGATTATCGAAAATTACGCCTTGGAAAAATGCTAGATTTAATCTCGATAGAATCTCTGATATACCTAAAAGTCTAATAGATGACAAAACCCTGCTGAGTAAAATCAGCGACTGTTTTAATGAATTTAAGCGCGATGGAGCATCTCATACGTGGTCGACATTTCGAATTATCAACAACAACATCGAAGATATCGGTGTCAATGTACCCGTAATTGATGCTACTAAGAACGATACAAGAGCAGCTGAGATACTTTCACACCTTGGCGGGAAATCCCAGCGGAGATATTTTTTTTAGAATAAAATTCATTATCGAAGACGAAGGTGAATGGATTATCAGAGATAAATTTGAACCAATCCTCAAGGATAAAAAATTTGTTATTGTGAGTAGAGATTCCAAACCAGGAATTCTAACTGGAATTGACAAACCATACTATGAGAGATCTTACCCTGTAACAGCAGTTGTTTACGGAATATATCAGCTAAATGATAAGCCAAGTATTGCAAAACTAGCACCTATGAAAACATCGTTAACGACGGAGTCGTCATCGTTACATTGTGTAGCAACACGGTTAATGGAACACTTCACAAATGCATCCCGGGGAAACAAATTAACTGAACAACGACGAAACAAAATAACCGAATGGGAACTGACAGTGAAACAGCGCGGGGCAATGATTTCCGATATAGCTAAATTAGAAGCATCATTAAAATTTCCAATATCGGTAGCGACGATAACCGGAGAAGTATTATACGAACCGAAATATCAATCGCGAGGAGCTCCAATTGAAATTATTGATCATAACAAACACGCGTGGACACCTGCAGTAAATATATTTCCACGAGAACGAATCGTGAGATATATCCCCCGGGAGTTTTACAAGGATGTGTTCTATGAAGAGAAATTATTTGATGCTATTGTTACGTTGTGTAAGGATGATCCTGTGTCGGTGTGGTTACTTAGCAGCGCTGGTTCCGAATCAGGATTTGATCAGTTTGTAAGACCAAATGGAGAATTATATCGCGTTGAAGAATTAGATAACAGAATGAGAAAAATCGCCAATGAATTTTCACCGGAGAGTTTCCATGAAAAACTACTCACGGATAGCTTTACAATTCCATCAGTGGTAGCTCACTTCGCAAGAGAAAAGAACTCATGGCGTCCAACACGAAGTGATTTTCTCGAGGATGTCAAATTGAGTTGCGTCGAATTGGGTCATGGAGGATTGTATACGAAATACTCACGTGATGGTATGATTTCAATTGATATATCCGCGTGTTATCCTGGAAGTTTTCTCGGGTATGGAGAATGTAGTAACTATCTTAAACGATTTGGACATCCCACACATGAAATGACTCGTGTTGCGATTAATGGTCGTTTGCCTGATTTTGATTTAACCGAGTTCGCTCGTGTGATATCATTTGAACTCGCTGCAGGGTTACATCCGTGTAGTTATGTTTGGCTTGGTAGACATATGTCTGAAAAACACTGGATGCCAATAGTGCTATTGAGATATATGATCGATTGTGGTATGCTAATATCGTTAATTGTCAGTGAAGCTATTATATCCTATCGAGCTCAGAAAGAAGTTTGGCTACCAAAACCTGATCTAGATCGTATAATTGAAGAAATACGAAAACAGTTTCCTAATTTCAGCGAGGAAGAAATCATGAAACTATCTAGGCAGTTATTTGAAATTAAAAACAAAGAAGCCAAAGATTTCGGACGAAAAATAATTGGTAAATTCACTCAAGGTGGAAGATTTGACAATGCAAAATACTCTTCGAGGTTGATCATAGACGTCGCTGAATACGATTTTATCATAGCGGATTTAACGAAACAGGAAAAACTTATATCCCGTAGGGATGCTTTTCTATCCAATGGTGAGAAATTAGGTACGGTTGTTACCTACTGTGATGGATATAGTTGTCAGTACACACATATGAGAAGTTCTATGCTCGGTTATTCTATTATTAATCTATTTTCGATGATAAATAGATTTCCAGATACCGCGGTTAGAGTAGCTACTGATTCGATGTATATCCACAACAAATACAGATCAGCTGTCGCGGCATTCACAGATCCCGAGGAAGCGTGGGGACGTTGGCGATTTAAAAAGGAAAAACTACATGAGTATTGTGAATCCGCAGACGTTGCCATCGACGATAAATACTTGAAAAGCAACCATAATCTCTCAAAGATTCAATCAGAATTATCTAACGCGCCACCGGTATCTGATCCCGTATGTAGATACAAGACAGTTTATTTAAACGGCTGTGGTGGATCAGGAAAGACAACTCGGGCAATTGAATTATTTCGTCGGGAAAATCCTACGGATTTCACAAACATGATTGTGTTAACACCAACTCACAGACTCGCCAGAGAGATGATAGCGCGGGGAGTAAAAGCCTGTACTTATCACAGCTTCTTTCGATGGAAAGGTGATACTTGGACTCCTGATCGAATGGGCGATAAATTCATTCCTGAAATCATAATCTGGGATGAAATATGCACGGTATCGTTGACAGTATTACAGATATTTCTTGAATGGTTGTTACTGAAAAATACAAAAGTCGTCATGTGCGGGGATCACGGCCAACCACAGCCATTTGTTGGTGGATCTCCACATGAGTGGTTGAAGAATCATGTAGACTATTATGAAGAGATTAATACCGACCATAGATCACTTGATGAACAATTACGAGAATTCAAAGCGCTAATTAGATTACAACCGGATAAAATCCAATGTGAAATAGCGCGTGAAATAATTTCAGAAACTCCCATGAATGATTTTTGGGAAATATGGAGACCAAATGATTTAATAATCGCGAGTAGAAAAATAGTCAGAGACGCGCTTCAGATGAAATTATTTGAATTGCATAAAGAAAAATTTGCAACACTTCCAGTACCGTTGTGTTATAGACCTTCGAATACACGAAAGCAGAATATCGACGTTGACATTCCTGGACAACAACAAAAGCAGAATTTAGTATTAAATGATATTGTGCTGGTTGATATCAGCGTCGTCGAAGATGCATTGCGTGCTGATAAATCCCCATGGACGTTAGGTTACGCAGCAACAATACACTCTTCACAGGGATTAACTATCACAGACAAAATTGTTTGGATAGTAGATAATCGCATTGAGTGGTCAAATTTAGTTTATCTCGCAGTATCCAGAGTACGGCGAATAAATCAACTTCGAAGAATTGTTGTTGACGATGCCAGTGACGATATTATCAGCGCCGATGATATAATCAGAAAAAAACTCTCTGGTTATAAACAACAGGATAAAAAAAATAAACGAGAATTTGACATTGATGCTGAATTAATAATTACGCTAAAGCAACAACAGAATAATCACTGCGCGAGTTGCATTTGTATAATGCGTTGGCAGTATTCGGATAAAGATCCTCGCCAATTCACCGTAGACAGAAAAAATAACAATCTCGGTCATGTCAGAAAGAATGTGAGGTTGACTTGTCTTGAGTGCAACAGACGCAACGGTGCTAGTTAAGACCACGCGGTGGTAATTGAGTATCCTCGGGAATCACTTGTAACTGTTGTCGAGTAAATCCTCGCTGAGGAGCAGTTGAATCCAGTTTATAGATTGCTGGTCTACCAGTTGATCGTGTTATGCCGGATATTTTATGCGTAGTGACGCTCCAAATAGGATCAGTAGCTCTTTTTTTACCACCCTCAAGCTCTCCTGGTTTGTATAAGTACCTTACAATGACATTACTACCAAGAAATGGTTCGGAAACGTTAGCGTTTCTAGAGAAATCTTTTTGTGGTTGTACGGGTATATACTTCTTTTTAATGGCGTTGACAGGTTTCATATTAATTGTTCTAGTAATCTCATTATTGATTGCGGTAACTACACCTGGTAATCTCTTGACCCATTCACGGGATCGTTTATCCTGGATGAATTCTTTCGCGTATTGATATCCAAATAACCGCTCAGCAAGTGTCCGATTAAACCGTTCAACAATTGCCTGATCGCGATGTAGCGCAGTGTGTCCTCGTCTGATGGCGACATTATGATGTTTCATCGTTGTTAAAACAGCGCCTTGAAATTCCTTGCCAGGATCAACTTGTAACAGATTTGGCCAGCGCAGAGGACCTCGTCGATAAATTTTTTCAAATGCAGAAGCTACTTCAGTAGATGATTTTGTCCTTAGCGGTTCTGCTTGTTTGTATCGACTCGCAATATCAACTAACGTTAACGCGTATTTGTAACCGTTGTCATGCGGCAGAAATAGTATATCAGCTTGATGAACTTCATTAGGTGTTTTAACATCAAAATGCGAGAAGTTAATTCGTTTAGGCGCTGGTAGATAAATTTGCCATATTGCCTGTTTGGATAACCAGTTTGCCGCTGTAGTTTTTTTCACCGCTGCAGCGCTAGCGAGTTTACTTATTGCTGCGTAACCTCTCCAGTATCCCCTCGGAGAATAGTAAATAGATTCCATATTTTTAATTACCAGCACCTAACATCAATTTACCCTTCATAGCAGATTTTACCAACCACGAAGCCAATTTTTCTTTGAAGGATTTATCAGGAATAGCATTTAACGCATGAATTAATTTTACATCCGCAAGATGTCTGTGTTGAAGATTGCTGCTTTTATAAGCGACATCATGAACATGACACGCCTTATCAATAGCGTTTATTGGATACTCGCCGGGTCGGGGCAGATTTTGATCATCAAGTCTGATATCTAATCGTGTTCCCGGTCCACAGTAGCTATATCCTGGAAGGTGCTTTTCTCCTGGATACTTTGCCCACGGTGTTCCTGGGAGTTTTGCTAACTTGGCTGCAATATCACCTCCTCGTTTTTTTTAAAGGTTTCGTGGAAACAAATCTAAATTTCTTTATACTACACTGTACGCACTTACCAGAAAGCGCTGATCGATTATTTTTTGTTGTAATCGTCAAGTCATTTGTGCCAGTACGCGTCCTACACTTCACACAATATAGATCCATAATTTATATATAACGGCATGAATGTAATTGATTATTCAGCTACGAGACGACGGGAACCTATTAGACACCATGCAATGTTACCCAATTCTATTTGCGCGATTATCATCGGACCATCTGGAAGTGGTAAAACACAATTGCTACTTAATTTGATAACGAGATGGATGGCGTGGGATAAGTTGTATATGATTGCTCCGAGTGTAGATGATCAACGATGCTATGAAGTGTTAAAAGATTTTAACGAAGCCGCGCGAGAAATTAACGGCGATGATATCATTGAGTTTATAACCGATATCGAAGAGGCACCTAGCATTGACTCCATCGACGGAAGTATTAACAATTTAGTCGTATATGATGATATTATGTTAGATAATCAAAAAAATCCTGCTAGAATATTTTCCAGAGGCAGACATAAAAACACCGACGTGATATATATCACTCAACGTTACACTCAAATACCAAAAGTGATCCGAGATAACTGCAATATGCTGTGTGTATTTAACGGAGTTGATACTCATACGTTAAGAAATATTTGGCAAACTTGGTGCGGTGGCGATATGGATCATAATCAATTTAGAAATTTCTTTAGCCGCGCTCAGACAATCCCACACGGATTTGTGACGATAAATTTATCAGACCCTCGGACAAGATATCGTGTCGGACTTGATCAAATATTTAGTTAGCGCATAGCAGCAGAGAGTGTGAACGCCAACTAAATTGTAAGATTATTTTTTTCATTATTGAAATTCGAAGAATTTTCACGACGACCGCTTACAACGATGCCTTGGGACGTTGCAGTGTGTCGCAGCCGTTGTTTGTGACAACTAAATTGGCAACTATCATCGTAAGATTTTTTTTTTGTTTCGGTTTTGTAAGGAAACGCTTACGAAATATTTTGCTTAAAAAGTTGGTCTGTTCACACTCTCTGCTGCTCTTGTACAAAAATTTTTGAATAATTTGGGGAATAAAGAACAGAAAATGCCAAGAAAAAGTAATAAGCCTAGCACATCTAAATGAGTTAAAAACAGGAGAAGAGCCTGTTTCCAAAAGGGACATGTACCTTACAATAAAGGATCATATATGAAAACAACAATGCACAGAAAACAGTTGATTGATTGATTGCTTTTTAACGGCGTACCAGCATATTTAGGCTATTTAGCGCTATACAATAGGTTGTATTTATACACGTTTAAAAATACTAACAGGTTTAATATCGTCCAGCAATATAGAAAGCCAAATAGTTCTAAGTAAAATGGGTAGATGCTGGTAAGCTTCCCAATCAACGGGAGATGTAAATGGTGTATGTTGATAAAAAATGTTGAAAAGTAGATGCCATATTTGCATTAGATAAAAATGTTCTAGGTGATGGGATACAATTTATAGTTTAAAATAAAGATTTACTTCCTTCAGGAAATCTAAACTACAAGTGATACGTCATGTAAATTAGAAAACAGAGAATACACTCACATGGGATCAGTATGTGAAAGCTGTACCGAAGAATAACAATGAAAATGCATTGGCACCAGTACTGCTGCGGCCCCTATCTGCATCAAAACATCACATCGAAACAAAACTATATATAAAGAGTAGTGATATTAGAACGAACCAGCTGTTTCGTCGGAACTCAAAGGAGACTTGTATCATTAAAGGTAAGATACTGTCTACGCACAATTTTCAATACTCTATAGGAATTTTTAGTGTTAAGATGTTAATCAAACATTGGGTTATTGTAATATTCTTTACATTAATATATTGAAAAGTTTAATTGTTGCAGAACGTATATTTAATTGTACTTATATTGTTGATTATAGTAAAAAAAATAATTTGACGTTCGCTACCAACCTCATACTCAGTAATAGTCAATTCAGAAATAAAATACGCTGTAAATGACAAGTTCCATATGTTGGCATTTTAGAGGGAATTAGGTAAAGTATATTTTAATGGTTGCAGTACTAACCTAAGACCTTGAATTTTAGATTATTTGGGTATCGTGAATTTATTCGATAATTAATTACCTGTATTATATTCAAAAAGGCAGAAATGGTACAAATATATGATGGTAAGTGAAGGAATATCGTAGTTTTATATGCATTTCTTATATCTGCAAAATTAAGTTTATTTAGATTGACGTTTGAATGTAGTGTTATATATAGAGTATTTCAATAAAGAGTCGTTTCGTCGGTACTCAAAGGAGACTTGTAACATTACAGTATCCCTGGACCTCTCGCATTGCCAAAATCCCCAAGATGTAGCAATACTTACATCGATTGAGTGACAACCTTTCTTTATGATAGAGCAACGTCCTACCTCTCAAGTCATTACATGAGTCTTTTCATAACACAAGTTATTAGTTTTAAATAATGGTTTACCTCCTTCACTAAACCTAAACTACAAGTGACATGTATAGGATTAAAAAGTTCCTTCATGTCATGCACATTACAATACTTTGCACGCGTATGTTGCAGGTCGGAACTATGTCGTCAGAATATGTGGATAAACGTAGCATGTCTTCCCTCGTATTGTCATTGCTCTTCCACTCGGACTATTCCATCCATGTACGTCAGATCATCATGGATAATCACCCGAATGTCTTATATAGCCCTTTGGAAAAGAAGAATATATGTAGAGAAGCAAAGCTGTTTGAAGATAGTAGCTATGCACGGACCAGAAGTTAATCGATGTCCGAGGAAGAGGAGATCCATGAGATGGCATCCATGTTAGCGTAATGATGCTAACATAAAACGTAACGGCCCTCATCACTGCCACTCATAGATCTTTAAAAGATTTGCCTTTTTTTTTTCCTCAACCAACGAAAAGCCGCAAAGTCTAAATATAAAAAAAGGCTTAGAGACCAGCTAGTTGGTATAGTTATGTATACTAGTTCCCATTGTAATCATTAGGAAGATCATTGTATTTATATTTGTAGTTAAGTTCTACTCCCGCCCACCCCTACCCTTCTTGAAATATATCTTTACATTAGGCAGTGTTTAAACAAATGTAATCACAAATAATCCTTACAATTTATAAAATGTTCACATTTAGTACAAGTACTTTCATACTCATAAGTATTCATAGATAAGATGTCATTGATTTAAAATGTGACGGTGATCCCATGCTGTACACAAGATATAGGAAACACATTGCTGTTAAAGGTCAAATGAAACGATTTTTAATCTTCAAATGTAATAAGTAAAATGATTAATTATTATTTTGGAAGTAAAATAACCCTGATGAAATCACAAATAATCCTTACAATTTATAAAATGTTCACATTTAGTACAAGTACTTTCATACTCATAAGTATTCATAGATCAGATGTCATTGATTTAAAATGTGACGGTGATCCCATGCTGTACACAAGATATAGGAAACACATTGCTGTTAAAGGTCAAATGAAACGATTTTTAATCTTCAAATTTAATAAGTAAAATGATTAATTATTATTTTGGAAGTAAAAAAAAACTGATGAAATTAATTAAATCGATGTCGGGTGCACGTACCCGGTCATCAAAAATCGAACTGTGCGCAAATGTCCTGGCTTACTTCCCTTGAATTACCTCTTATGCTGACGTCAATTGTAAACAATATACGGCGTGGGTAGCAAGATAACAAAATGGATTATGTTTCTAATGAAAGTTCGATAGATCGTGAAGAAATGCCAGACTTTACTTCGACGAAACCGTCAATAACACCATATATGTTTGAACCAAGATTATCTTCCGTACAAAATGTTTCAAACAGAGACACAAGCTCAGAGTCCGACTCGGACGACAGTCACCTTTCGACAGAAGAGAATGAAGACTCCTTACTTGACGAAGAGGTTGATGAAGTGAATCTTTGGTAAGATTTCTAACAAATACTTATATTAGGAACAAAATGCAATCGCTTTTTTAAAGAATTTGGTTGCTGTTTTGCTCGTTTCAAAAGGAAGAGTTTAAGAGGGTGGAGTGATGTTTTGTTTTCAGACTATCTCCCTGCACGTGGCCAAGAACCTTACATTGTATATGATGTGCATATTTTTATTCACATCTGCTTGAAAAAATTTAACTTAAAAAATTCATTGGTATTGTCACCACAAATATAGTGTTGATCAATTTGCAGGCCTGCCTACCCTTACGCTTTCGCGTAATTTTCTACGCTTTTTAACCCTTCATTACGCTATTCCGCCTTGTGCGTCAAAATTACGCTTTTTGCGTTTCTTTTCTCCCTCCGACAATGATGCAATGGTCTAAATATAGACCAGTATTTCGTATCCGGTTTCCGGTCTCAGTCTCAATGAATGTCAAACATGGCGTCAGAATCCAAGCGTGCACGTGTGACTGTCACTGATCGCGATCATGAAACTGATGAAGAGAGTGACGTTTGTGTAATAGCTAGTGTTGAAAAAAAGAGGCAAGGCTCTCAAGAAATCAGCGTTTCAAACGTGCCGAGATGAGTATTTTCAAAATTGGCCTTTTTTGAAACCTTCTACGAAAGGAGAAGGCATGATTTACTGCAAGATATGCGACCGCCATTTTTCAATGACACGGCGAGGCCTATGATTGCGAGCGGCATATTGCAACGGCAGTGCATAAAGGAAATACAAAAGACGTGATGCCATGCAAGACGATTGCAGCACATTTTGCTCAGACACGGCAGAGTGATCCTGTCAAGCAAGCAGACAGCATTATGAACGCAGAAATTGGCATGGCAGAAATGATAGAATTAAATCTGCCACTGTCCACTGCTGATGCAATGGTACAGTTTTTTAAGAATTCATTTCCCGATTCAAAAATCGCACAAGGTAATGTTATTTTTTATATATTTTATTTTCCACTATATTATTATTATGGATGACTGGCTTTTAATTAAAAAAATTGTCAAAAATTTTCAGCTTTTTTAAATTTATAGGCCTATTTAATATTGAGTAAGATTTTAATAGGCCTAGGAATATATCTCAGTCACTAACACTATGCCTTAGATAGTCTGAAATTCTTGTTCATTCAAGTACCTGTTGTTAGTATAATTAACTTCTTGAAACACAGTATTAAGTAATATTTTTGACAAAATGTAGACCTTATCTTTGCTTGATGACTTGTAGTTGTTTGATGAATTTTAATCATTTTATGAAATTGTAGCTTCTTCTCTTTTATTGCTTTTAATATGTGGCCACAGTGGGATGTTTTTTAATTGTTGTATATGTAAAGTAATGTATCTTGATTAAGACACCCTGGCCTGATATCACCTCCATGGTGGACAGGGCTTGTCTCACATAATAATAATAATAATAATAATAATAATAATAATAATAATAATATACAGTTTTATTCACTCATTCACATAGTTTTTAGTTTCACTTTGTTTATTCCACTAAATTGGATGATCTATCATCTTTATGATTAAGCTGTGACAGTGTAAATATATCAATTATTAATTATGCACTGCCAGAATTGAGAAATAGGCCTTAGGCTAGATATTGGTATTGTCAGTATTGACTACTCATTATATGATTATTAGGGCAAAAGTAATGCCTTGTAATTTTATTTAGTTTATTTTAATATCTTTTATTTAGAAAGAGTGGAAACAAAAGTGTCTATAGATAATAATATAATTGACTGCAGCTTTTTTTGGCATGTAAATTTTTTAATTTTTATTTCTTACTTTTTCTGCTAATGCTGTTTTGGGGAACCACTTTTATTGAAACCATAGCAGTTTTATTTACTTTAATATCTTTTATTTAGAAACAGTGGAAACAAAAGTGTCTATAGATAATAATATAATTGACTGCAGCTTTTTTTCGCATGTAAATTTTTAAAATTTTATTTCCTACTTTTTCTGCTTATGCTGTTTTGGAGAACCACTTTTATTGAAACCATAGCAGTTTTATTTATTGCAAAGAGCAGACATTCATTTATTGATTTCCACAATCAGGGATGCAGTGCGGCAGGAGTAAAACAGCAGCAATTGTTAAACACCTTGCTGCAACTGCCAAGTTGACGTCAGACAGAATGAGAACTGGGCCCTTCTCTATCTCTACGGATGGAAGCAATGATGCTGATGCCAAGAAATTTCCTATTGTTGTCAGAACATTCAATGAAGAAACTGGTCAAGTTTGTTCAGAACTCCTGGCTATGCCTGTATGCCAGGGATCAGCTTCAGGTAAAACCTACATAATGTATTATTTATTGGTATTAATATTTATTATTATGCATCAATGCAATTATTTTTCGATTGTTAAAATGCCTTATTTTCCTGGGCTATAGTTCAGGATCTGTGAAGAAAATGAGTTACTTTAAACTTTCCTGATAGTTTAGGCTGGGCAATTCACAACACAATATTAGTTTTAAGCAGTTGAACCTCAAACAAAGCCAGCACTTTAACATGTATTGGCTGTTTCAGGGGAGAACATCTTTAGCCTGCTGCATGCTGCTGTCATGGAAGCCAGGGCACCTTGGACCAACTGCATTGCACTTGGTGTGGATAACGCCAATGTAATGACAGGGGCAAACAAGGGTGTTTACCACTTTGTTAAAGAAAAATATGACCATGTCTTTCTCGCTGGGTGCACTTTGCACATAGTGCACAATGCAGCAAAAAAAGCAGCAGAGCATCTGCCAAATTTTGATGAAGTTCTGCTAGATGTTTATCACTATTTCAACAAGAGTTCCAGTCGCCAAGACAGATTTAAAGGGGATCAGGAGCTCTGTGGACTGGAGGAAAAGAGGATGTTGAAGCATGTGTGTACTCGATGGCTGAGTATTACCAGGTAACTTAAATTTGAATGGAAATTTTACTTGTGTTGACTGTATTCTTTTCTCTCTCTCTCTCTTTTTAGATTCCTGGAAAGAATGCTGAAGAATTGGGACGCACTAAAAGTATTCTTCTCTGAAGAGAAGAAAGCAAAACAGTCTTTATATGCTCAACAAAAGGTGGAAAGCATATTCCAGTTTATCAGGTCCCCAACCAACAAGCTATTTGGATTTTTCTTGAAATATGTTCATAAGGAAATTTTGTAAGGAGTACTGGTGCTATTTCAGTCTGAAGAACCACAGATTCATCTCCTTCAACTACACCTGAAGAAGCTTCTGCGAAGAATCATGACATGCTTTGTCTGCAACAACCATATCAGGTAGAGTACCTAGTTTTAAATTTTAAGCAGTTATACATTTTAATTATTTATCTTGCTTTAATTTTAATATAGTTTGCTGGACCTCAAGCAATATCAAACGATTTATAAGCTCACTTTCACTTTTTTGCATGTTTTGTTGCATATGATTTCAGGGGCAAGGATGTCACCCAAATTCTGTACAAAGACCCCAACAATCAGAAAACAATGAACTCGTCATGATTGGTGATGAAGCAAGAGACTTTTTAAAACAGAAAGAAGAGAATCACCTTCGATACAGTCGAATTGATGAGTTCTTCAACACTGTACGAAGTTATTACCAGACTCTATGTGACTACCTACTTCAAAAGGTTTTCTTTTTCTTTCTTTTTCCCAGATGCATTTCTCATAAACTAAAGATTCATGTCTCATAAAACGTTTTTAATTTGGAACAGATTTCTTTCATTTCTTTTTGTTTGTTTATGTTTTAATTATTTGGCTTGTTTTACAGCATGCTTCTGTTGTCGATGTTGACAAGAAGGATGAGCAGTCACCAGGCAGCCTCAGATTTTTTCTTGACAGGTAATACTTCATACACAGCTTGTTCAAATTAATTTCAGAAAACTATTTGTTGGTTGTTTTTTTGGTTTTTTTTTTGTATTAATGTAGATGCACAGAGTGCTTATTTATGTTTCATTCCCTCATTCTGCTACATTTACTGATTTTATTGTATCACTCCCTTTGTCTTTTAGATATCCCTGCCTGCTGCCACCAGGAGCCAAGAAACAGCAAATAATGCAACAGTTCAATGAATACCAGTGCTGTGACTTGTCATCCTGCAAGAAATCAGAGTTGATGAGACCTGGACAGCGATTGGACAGCAGCGGGATGAAACTGGAGAACTTGCCTTTAAGGAACTTAGCCAAGTGATGCTGGGGATCTTAGTTGTGCCACACTCTAGTGCTCACTGTGAGCGGGTTTTCTCCTGCGTTCGCAAAAGTAAGACAGACCAGAGGTCTTCTCTGTCGAATGATATTCTGGAAAGTCTTCTAGTACTGAAATCCAGGACAGGCATCTTTGGGCAGCGAAACTACTCTCAAGAGCAGCTGAAAGCAGTTAAATCTGCATATAAAAGTAGTTTGACATCATAGAGCAAGTTACTTTGTGCTAATTTTGTTTTAAATGTATACAATATATAACCACAAAGCAAGTTCCTCTGTGCTAATATTTTTTTTTCATGTATACAATATGGTTTATTTTGGCATTATAATAAAGATATTACAACTTTTTTCTTTGTATCTTTGGTCGTTCTGAGTTGTCGTATGTCGTGCGTATTATTACACTTTCAAGTTACAAATTCCTCTTTTTAGGCTCTTGGATTATGCTTTTCCCTTATGGTCAGGTAGGCAGGTCTGAATTTGTTAGTGCATTTTACAGTTTAAATGTAGATCTTGAAAAACGTAATTTTTTAATGAGAATAAACTACTTTAGTATATTCTTTTAATTATTGCTGGTGTTCTTGTCAACCCTGCCTGACATTGCAGACAAGAAGTGAGTCAAAGTGTTGCAAAGACACGAATATAGTGGATGGAAAAATGGAAGAAGCAGGCATTCCTGCATAACAGAGCATGGTGGTTTCCAAGCAAACTGTCTGAATGAACATGTTTTGGAAACATCTTGTTACGAGTATTTGGAGGAACATGGACCAAATGATCAAAATATACAGTTTTTTTTTACATTTGTTTTATTAAGGAATACCTGTTAAAGTTAAATATTTAGTTTGCACCTTCTAGTAAACACTTAAACACCCGGTGTCTTTTCCCCCCAAATCAAGTTTTACCCTTTTATGTAGTTTTCTTAATTTGTTGAAATAAAACACAAAACAACAGCTGTTTATAGATGTGTTAATAGTAATGCAAAATAAAAGTAGTAATCGATGGTGAACATGACCAACAATAAAAATGAAATCAAATAAATTTAAAATAAATATATATGTACATGTATAAATGATTATTTCATCTGTACATATATGTGCCACATTCAATTTTAATACCGCTTCAATGATTTTAAGAATATTTTTTTTACAGACTGTACAGGTATATAGCTTATAGAAGATTTGTGTGATGGATTTACCAAAGACTGGGTAAAAAGCAAAGAAAGATCTTGCCATCATGTGTTGTGAAAGCGATAAGAGATAAAGTTCCATCGCTACAATATTGTGGATATAAATATCCTAACTAAATTCTTATAGAGACAAAACTGAACAAATATATTTAATTCGTCTAAATTGAATCTTGAAATATGTCTATCGACTATTTCATTTTTTGACTGTCCTGGCAATGCATGTGCTAGAGGGGCTGGTTTAGACCAGATGTTAACTTGGTCTTCTCTTTGTATGGCATCAAAGGCTTCTGGATAGCTGGTGTACATTTCCCGTCTGATTAGAAGTTCATAAAACAGGTCATCAATATATCCTGCAAACAATCAAAACAAACTGTTTATTACTTGAAACAAGAAGAATAGATGGTTAGATGTGAATGCTATAATTTTTGTTAAAAATTAAATAACTTACTGTATGTTTGTCTGGTTTTAAGTTCTTTTGCAACTCCTCCCTTTCGCCCTTTTGGGAAGGACACTCGATACTGGTGACTGAGATCTAATGTCACCGCCTGACCTCTATTTACATTCTCACTGAACTGCAATGCGGCAAGAAAGCCTGCAATAAAAAAAGATAATTTGAAGTTATTAAAGTGTTGAACGAATAAAACTACTTTTGTTTGAAAAGTATGATTTGCTGAAATGAACAGTATACTGGGTATTTATGCCTTATGACATACAATTGTTATTTTTTTCATTTACTCTACCAGTAAAACCAATTTTTAGTTACATCAGTGTATTAATTTTGGCAGTATAATTACCTTGCTTACATCTGGACATGCAAAAAGTGCAATGATTTTGGTGCGAAAAAGCAAATCACTCTGTGAAATGACTCTAGACTTCAAGTCTGTTCAGCTGGAGACAGCTTCCTTATGTCTGTTGCCATGAGTCTACCCTTGACCACCTTTTTAACCTCTTTATGGGCTTTACTACATGAAAAGAAACAGATGTTACTGTTCTGTTTAAGTTTTTGTTACAATTTAGATTCTTGAGTACTTATTAAATGCAAACAAATAATTTATTGCAAATGATTACATGTATTCACTAAATTTAACAACTGTTACTGGTTCTTATTACTAACTGTAGATACACTGTCTTCATACCATATTTAATCCATTCTCTGTTCGTGTTCACATTGTTGAAATTTGTCTCCATGGACTCCATGAATGTTGGCAACATGATTAAGGATGGAGAACCATTTCTGATAACTCTCCATCACCAAAGCTGCTAGCAGCACACCAATACATGTGGTTGTTTATCGACCTTGCCCATCTACCCACGACGTCACACCCTTTTCTCTTACCAGGTTCCTGTAATTGTTTGTACACACCTATTTTGAAAAAATATTTTCATTTTAATTTGGTCAATAAATATTCTGTTTAATATTTCATAGCTTTTGCATTCAAATGAAATATTGAGCAACTTCATATGTTTAATGTTCATGTTCATCACTTACATGTTCATCAAGTATTGAATCAACATCTCTGGTGTCAATTATTCAAGTCCCAGTAAAAAACAGTTTTAAAATTGCAAATATTTTAATTTTGAACTGTATAATACCTTTTGACACATGCCAAACATATGCATAATCTCTGGATGCTTGTTTTTCAAGTATTTTTTTTACTTGACTGTATCTGTCTGTTATTAAATGTAACACAGTCACATCTTCTGAAGACAGGAAAGCTAGGCATCTTTTCAGACATTCCAACTCCATAGCATATGAACTGTTCACTTCATTGCTCTGGAAAAAAGATGGATGTAAAATATTTATATTTTCAAATGGTCAAAAAACTTGTGGAAAGAAAATATACGTTTTTTAGTATTTTGGTTACTAGTAATAACTTACATTGTTGTGAAGACTGAATGTACATGCATTAGCAATTAACTATTTTCCAGGGACAAAAGGTATATATATATATATATATATATATATATATATATATATATATATATATATATATAAAGGAAATTTACCTGAACAAGTTGAAGATCCAATATTTTCCCACTTTCAAAGTTCATGATGCTGTAAGACCCATATTTTGCTGTGTGTCCTGGAGAACAGCAACGTGCATCTCCACCAAGTTTAACTACACTCCCTCTGTTTCTAATTTCATCCAACATGTGGGGCTGACTTAATTGCCAAACTGATGATACAATGGGAACAACATATGCATTTTGTATCGACATACATGTTCTCTGTGAAAATTTTTGAATGCATAAACACATTCAGTACAGTTGTTGGACTTGCTCCTGCAAACATGATTGCTTCAGATAAAATCAAATTGCCTAAAGGCATTGTTCCTGACATAGGCTGACTATACCACCAGTAACGCCCATCTCATGTACAGCACATGTCCGACAATTAAAGCTGTTACAACAACTGTTTTCATTAGAACTTTCATTGTCCCACAATAGCTACATTTTCTGTTAAGAAGCTGATCGAGGTTTCGCTAAAATATGACAAACTTTCTTTCCATGTTTGGAGGAATATCGTTTACATGTATACTATCAATGCTTTCCTCCTGATCTGATGGACACCAATCTGGATCTTGGGAAGTGTCAGCATCTTCTAGATTTTGACTTCTGTTGAATTCCATTGATGGACTTCTGAAGCTTCTTCTTGTTTCCTTTCCATCATCAGTTTGGGTTCCCAATGTTACCATGCATCGTTCTGCCTGGCAGCTGGAGTTTTTACTGGCCTTTAAAACATTAACGATAAAACTAAGTTTTTCCCAAATAGAAAAAACAATGAAATATGAAATGTACAATGATGTCCAATTACTCTCTTTTAGTTTACTAGTACACACATTTATTTACTAAAAATAGTCTTTGCATTAAAAATATAACAAACAGTGTATATATATATATATAAAATATAACATATTATAATATGAAATTATATATTTTATTCATGAACTTACAGTGGTTCTTGTTGACATGTGGCATTATATCTTGCTGTTAGTTTTAAGCCAGGGGCATGGCAATCATTCTGATCCTGCTCAGTATCAGATTCATGTGGTGTCTCCTTGCCTTCATTAATGGTACATATATTGTCATTCTGATCACAATCAGATGAATCCTTCAATACTTGTGCAAGTGTCTGCAAAAAATTTTAAAAAATAAAATAATTTAACATCTTTATTAGCAACAAAATAAATAAATTATAAATTTACTAAAAAAACATCTTTGTATTACTGAAATTGTTAATTGTGTGGATAGCAATTATTTATGCTAATCATAATGAATGAGCAGTTGTTTACTGTATTAATTAGTGATTATATTTTTAGACATAGTCCAGACTTTCTTGCTGTGCTTCTTATCTCATACATAAAAACCCATTGTTCTTGGGTGAAATTCGAGAGATCTAGTTTATTTATAGATTCATATTAATGTTGAAAATAGTTTCATTAAAAAAATAATGATCAGTAAAACAACTAAATAATAAACTTAACAAAACGAAAAAAATTACTTAAATTGTTTTTCTTTTTGCTACAACCCCCGATTGTCGTTGTTTTGAGTGAATCCGCGTTTTCATATCCTAGTTTTTTCGATTCAGAATCGAAAATTGCTGGTATTGCATCTGGTTTAAGTTGTAGTTTTTTCAATTTGTAGCCGATTGTCATTGCTAATGAAGGATCAACAACTGGTCGTTGGTAAAGTGCTTTCCACAAAGCCTCCAAGTTTTGGATGGTCTGTTTGCTTGAATTTTAACGGCGCACCAGCACTTTTAGGCTATTTAGCGCCATACAAGAGGTAAAGATGCTTAAAAATAAGAAAGGTTTAACATCGACCAGCGATATAAAAAAACCATAATAGTTAAATGTAAAATGGCAAGATGTTGGTGACAGGAAAATATGAAGCTTCCCAATCAACGGGAGATGTAAATGGTGTATGTTGATGATAAGATCTTGTAAATAAAAGGTGATATTTGCATTAGAAAAAAATATTCCAGGTGATGGCATACAAGTTATAGTTTAAAATGTGATCACCCACTCTGATTTGGTTTCCAAGGGGTTAATGTCACAGTAAGGAAACAGTATTACCTATGAAATACAGCTTTTGACCACCATGCCATCCTCATGTTGATCTGCTAGAGTTTGTTATTGTCAGATGAAGTTTTGCTCAGTAAGGAGACTGATAATTAAACAATAACAAGTTATCGGATAGAACTTGTACGAGTACCACAGTAATTTACAGGAACATCATGCTACTTGGGATGAAGGCCTCTTGTAAGGAACACAAATGTGAGATTACACCAATTTTCAAACAATTTCACAGATAAATCAACCAAATGCAATTTGTGCAATTCCTACATATATTACTTCAGGAAATACTTCCTTTGATTGGAAAACTGCCCACTTGTTTTCACATGGATATGGAATAACATCTCTAAATGTTTTCTTTTAGAATAAATCCGGCATATAGTGTTAGGGCTTTAAAGCCACAATAATTTGACTTGAGTGGACCTTATGGGCCTATTTACTTAAAATCTTTGCATTCTCGTAAGGATCAGATTGGCATGTATTGCCATGATTATCATCTACATGTACATGTACTCAGATTCTGTAAAAAAAATAATCTGTTTTTCCTACTGGGTAGACTATTCGTTCCTTTTGTGGCAAGGTCAGAAGATATGCTGAGGCGAAAAGATCATTAAGTTTGCATGTCTTCATATTTACGATTTTTGTGTGTTATTGATTTCAAAGGTGAGTGTATTTAAAATTTCTGTCTTTCTCCATCTTTTGTCCTAAAATAATTAATTCTTATTTAAGCCTTCAAGTATCTTAATGTTCACAGACATTACACTTCATCCTTGGACATAATATTATCATTATTATTGAGGCATGTTTTTATCATTTAAGTTGACTCCCTCAACAGTCACCTTATAATAATTATGATTTACTTGAAATTTTTAAGTCTTTTACCTGCATCACAGTAATATTGCCTTGCAAGTGATACAATTGTTAAGTTTAGTCAGGAACTATACTGTGTTAAAAATTATGTTAATACACAGTACTATAATGATACATTTAGCATTCAGGGTATTAAATGTTTAATTTACTATGTATTTTTTTGTGATGAAATATTGAGTTTACATGTCTGTTTCTGGAAGCTTGGCATACTTTTGTAATTATTGCTCATTCAACCATCACTTTACAGATTTTTACAGGTGCTAAGTTATCCTTTATAGGCAGTCATTTTATGCCATCATTACATTTGTCAATTTGACATATCTTGGCTTATTTAACTTCTGTTGGGCAGCGGCATTCAACATGCACATTTATAGGTCATAATTTTATTTTCAGGTACACAACACAGTGTAAAAATGCAATTTTGTCACTGTGAAAAAGAAGCACTGACAATTCTGCGATATGGCATGTGGCCTGCTACACCAGAGTTACCAAGAGTAGCTATTCATATTGACCTAATGGAACAAGCCACCATGTTGCAGTTTATGGTTTTCATGGTGTTAAGGTCACAGCAAGGAATTTACCTCTGAAAATACAACTTTCAAGGAGAAAACCCCTTAATTTTTGGCCTTTTTTTGCATTAGATCTTCATTGGAGTTTTTCAGCTCATTCATATTTGTCGTCTTCCATAATGGTAGTGTGGTGTGAGTTTCATAGAACTGCTTTCATAAATCTCACCACATATTCCATATTTATTTCATCATTAAGTTTTAACTTGTAAAACTGTCTAATTAACTATAACCAAGAAATGCATTCCGACATGTTACTTTCTTTGAACAGTCATGAGATGAGCTGGCAGAAACGTGCCTGCTTCGTATTAAATACATTAAAGAAATGTCTTCGTTAGTTATTATTATTATATATCATTATTAAACAGTTACAATATGGACAGAAAAATGTGACAGGGACTGGCCTAACAGATGGAGAAGGCATGGATCGGCTTTGGTCCTATCTTCGTCGTTTTCCCAAAATAACCAAAGAGATGAACTTGGACAAAAGACAGGATCTTCTGGTAGATGCCTTGTTCCATTACAGTGAAACTAAGCTATGTAGGTATCAATTATTTAGTTAATTTTGGCATTAGTCTTTCCATACCAAAATTCAGACTTCATTCTACTGATCACGTTTATTGTAACGGGATAATAATTTTAATAATTGAGTGGGGACTGGTGCATTTTGTTGAATGGAGACTGGTGAATTTTGTTGAGCCAACTCTGGTTAAAGTTGCTCATACCAGTCACTTTCATGACCATGTGCTTGTCCATTTATTTTTACTTAAGTACATCCATATCAGAATAGGTCTTTCAGATTAACTTAAAGTTTTTTTATTTGGATATTTATGTGTACAATGCAATTTACTAAAAGATTATGGTTCGTATGACATGCAAACTCTAGCCAGCTTTTTGTTTTTACCAGGAAATACCAAATAAAATTATAATTTTTTAAAACATACAAAAGCTGATTCACCAGCATCAACACTAAAAAATAATTTATCAATCTGATCCCCAGACTCCTTCCAGATATATTTGTCCCAAAAATATTTATTCGCAATTATGCTATGTAATTGGAAGTCAGTTCAAATGATGCTTTATTCATACATTGTTCTCGTTCTTTTTTTGTGATTCTTCTGCACCCTTTATGCTAAGTAAGGGTTAGTATATATTTTTAAAACCCGTTGGAACTAATAAAATTCCTAATTTTAATCAGAACGTTTGCATTTTCTAAAATAATGTCTCCAAATTTGTGTCACTCCAGTTTTTACATCTTTATTGTGCTGTTAAAAAACAATTTATTTTTCAGGTTCCAGGCTAGAACAGAAGCACTTGCGTGCCTTTGCGCAGAAGACTTCTGCACTCGAGTCATTGAAAACATTAACACATAGTATGACAAATTTCAAATATTAACTGCAAAAAATTTCATCAACTATAACAAGTCTGATTTTCTGATATCATCTATATCAACAATGATGTTATGGTAACCACCAATGCTACTTGCATTTAATTTGCCTGACATAGATATACCTTGTAAAAGTTTCATCTTAATTAAATACCATTTATAAAGAGTTTTTGCCCATTTAGATCCCTTTAAATTATCGTTTTTCAAGTGCTTATAACTAGCATCAATCAGAAACCATTAAGCAGACGTTGGTGTTTATATTGTTTTTAAGACCTGCATCTAATTTTCGCTGGTTTAATCTCCATCATACTCTGATGCCATTTATAAATTAGCTATCATATATATATATATATATATATATATATATATATATATATATATATATATATATATTAGAGTGTCCCAAACATAGCCAAAAAAAACATTTTTTGGGAAAAGTCAGTCTCACCCTGCAAAAAGTTTCTTTGTGATTATCTGATTCTACTTAAAAAATTTCAGAATTTTTGAAGAATATTTAGGGTTCCCTCAAGGTCCCCACATTTTCATGAAAATTTTCAAATTTATACAACATAATGCCCACATTGCCCGGTTTTGGTAAAATAAAGTAATGATTATTTTTACAGTAATTATACAATTGTTGCAAATGTCATGTGACCAGTCACTGAAAGCCACGAGTTTACAGACATTTAATGTTTTTAATTTGTTGAATATTTACAATTTGTGGAATAATTAATCATAGATTTTGGATAGTTATGACAGCTGTAGCAGGAATAAAACTTGGTAAGCGTTTGTTATAATTTACATTCTATTTCAGATAGTTTGGTTTTAATGCATAATTTGTGCATAGAACTACTAGATTATTATTACATAGTAACTGAGTGATAATGAGTAGTAAGTATCACGTAAATTAGTAGGCACTCGGAATAAAAATAAAGAATATATAAAATAATTTAATGTACAAAGAATTTTACCAATTATTTTTTTACATTAAAAAAAAGTTTTCCAATACTAATCAATTTTGCAGGATAATGGCAGAGTCTAAACTTACACGGAGTAAAGACTTTATCTGGTTGATTGGACATCCTTGCGAAACTGACGGGCCCGTCTTCCATCTGGTTCTGACGTCATGAAAACCTTTGTGCTCCATCACCGTCTGAAAAAAATAACACTTTCCGACAGTGCTGACAGAGTGTACAACCAAGTCCTGCCATTCTGGACGAAATCGAGACTACCCGTTTGACAGAAACATCATGTCATAAAGATGATTAAAGATCTGTATGGCGAACAAGTCGGACTAATGAGGAATAAGGCTAGAAGTAATGACAAGGATTTACATAATCAAAAACTGTATACTGATAAACTGGATAAACTGTTCGACATCATCCATGCCAATGCCTATCAGATAATATCAAATGAAGAGGACAAGAAATTTTTAATGTTGCAGCAAGAATCACGAAATGGCAGCATCGGTTGTATAGACGTAACACTTTTAAAAAAAGAAAAGCGATCTGCTGAACGGAAACGCCGATTTGCTAAGCAATTGGAATTAGCTGCTGCTGCTGCAGAAAAACCGTCAGAGAATCATGAGTCAGCTACAGAGGTCAATGACACATCAGTTAGTGAACAATCGTCCGATGAAGACGGTGAATTTACAACGTAAGCGTCAGCCCGAAAAGTGATGCAGAAAAAAATCAAACGCAAGCTTATCATATCGCCAAAAGTATCAGCTGTGCTTGACCGAACAAATGCAAGCATACGAAAATTGACCATGCTACTTGCTTTTGTAGTTAACGAAGTGGCTCCATGTTCAACGTCAGCTGTCGTACTCTCAAAACGCACAGTTCATCGTCACAGAAAGAAACGTCAGGAACTGGCACAGCAAATAAAATAAAAACTTTTGCAGCAGTATATCAATAGTACATTGGGATGGAAAGCTTCTACCTGATGTCACTGGTGACGTCAGCCACAAGATTGATCGACTCTCAGTTCTGACAACTTCACTAAATAATGGCAGCACAATGCTCATGGGGGTTCCAAAATGCATAGATCCGAAATTACTCGATACGCTCCGCCCCCTTAGAGACTGTTACTGCGAACCCCCAAGCTTCCCATAAAAATGGCGGAATCATCACAGAATACAGGCACCATGTCGGATTCTCTCTCGCGTATTCCTGATAACATTTCACTTAAATACCTTCCTGATGAAGAGAAACTTTCTGGCCATCTATGAAGAAGAACCAGCCTCCGCACCATCTGCACATCGAAATTACGGAGGAAAAGTGTGAAGATGCATATTGTTCATGTAAAGCGGGGTAAGATTTAATGTTTTGTATTTTTATGAGCTAGTTTTCATGTTTGAACTATTTAATACCCTGAAGTAATGGCAACAGTTATAGTACAAGTCATACAGGTCATGTCGGCATTCGTACTATCATGTTACCTGTTGATTTCACCCTAGTACCTTTTCTCTTGACCAATATATGTACCCGGCCACCATTGTAAATGTCCAGTGATAAATAATTTTAGTCTGGGGTCATCCATATATGACAATGTAATTTGCGCGGATTTTTTAACTGTAAATTCACTTACATGACCATGCTAACATACAGTATACTAGAATACTAAGCTCATATATGTCAGGAATCTCAGGCAGCGGCGCTAAAGACAAACAAAAAACAGTATCTGACATATTTTATTTCTATGTATGTCACTGGGACGATTTACTAATTGTAGTTATCCAAATTGTAACTTTGACACATGTTGGTTGGAAACCTAATAAGTAATATATAAACACTTCCTTCCTCTGGCATTTCACGGAGTGGTGTAAGCAGTATGTTTCACATATATGCACCGAAAGCATTTATTTTACTAATTAATGTGTATGATATCTGAAAAATGTTTTGTTGCAGGGTCAGTGGGCATTGCTCCCATGTTGTTGGGCTAATTAAGTCCCTACAGGGTTTCAAACTACACAACTTCACTATTCCTGACCAGTTGAGTTGCACAAGCATGCCTCAGCAATGACATGTACCAAGGGGATCGAAAATAAAGCCAGTGCCACTTAGCCATGTCGTGGTTGCTAGACCGAAAGAGAGTATGAAAAGGAAACCAGTGATTTGCCAGACTGATATAAACAAAAGTATGAATTTAAAATACAAATTATTTCCCAACAGAAATACTTGTTTAAAATCTTATTGTAGATGGAACATAGAGCTAACTATTTAATACTTCCAGACTAAAATAAACACAACAAACAATATAGCTTTAATACTTTGTTTTATTCATCATGCTGATGCAACGTACTTGAATTGATATGTAATACAAAAATATTCATGTAAATGTACAATACAATGTCATCAAATAGAACAAGTAATAAGGTGTGCATTGAGAATATGTGCACAAATTAAAGATGCCTAAAATAAGCACTGATATGAAGTAAACATAGACACAGCATTGTTTAACACGATTATTTTATTACTTTCTTTTACATTTAGAGTACCAAAAGTGGATGAAAAGGACATGTCTCATCTCTCTAGTCTGAAGGGAACACCCCTAGAATTGCATCCAACATTCCTAAAATATCAACACCTCTAGGAGACGTGCAGATTGGGTCAATATCATCATATCAGGTACTATCCAATCATAATTCAGTGTTTATCCTTAACAAATACATCTTGAAAATGTGTTAGGAGAAAACAAACTGTCCATATTTTATTGGCCTTTTGAAACAAAGATGTAGGAATACAGTGTGATAAAAGTTTATACGTTTTAACTTTACATATGAGACGTTCTATATGTACTCTATGTTTGGCAATTTTGTTAGTCAAAACTGTCTCAGAAGCAGTCGTTTGCATACTTGCCGATGCAAATGGTGGAATGTTTATTTTCAAACCAATTTCATTTATTTCTTTTGCAATGTTAAAACCTTTGTCAACCATTATGGCATCTCCTTTAATATAACCAATTGATTTTAGTGTTTTAAGCACATCATAAAAACCAGATTGTTCTGTGATAGATTTATCTGAAATTGATCCTGTAAATAATTCTGAAACAAACATTACACAACCATTAGGATGACAACCTATCAACCCCTTTAGAGTTGTTACAGATTTATAATCACTATATAACTGACTCTGTAGGCAAAGTGCACTTAGAGTTCGAGTTTTAACTTCAGTTCCATCTATAATAATAATGGTAGTGGGAAAATCTTTCCTATATTCAGATGGCATGTTTTTTTTATAGTATCTTTATATGGCCAAATCGAAAGCTGGCCAAGTTTTAAATACAACAGATCGAGCCATATTGTAAACACAACACTAGCTGACTGTGTTGAGAGTCCAAACCGTGTGGACAGCTCTTTTAATCCAAAACCAAGCCTAAGCCTACATATTGTTAATAAAAAGTCCATCTTCCTGGCTTAGGCTTTTTGTATCCCTTCGTTCTGGTCCATATTTGACTGGACACTCTATTGAGGCTAGAAATGCTAATAAAGCTAAGAATCTTATGTACGTGAGTCCTGTATAATATTTAAACAAATTTTTCCGTGTTTTTTCTTTATACTTCACAATTGCTACACTCAATGTTTGTTTCTTGGCAATTATTCTCTTCAGATGTTGAATTTTTTAATTTTTTGACGACACTTTAAGTTGAAGCTCTTGTATCTCTCTCGAACTATTTGAGAATTTGAGCCTTAGATCCTGATTCTCAGCTGCAACTGCTAGCATATCCATTGCTGATATCCCTGAAAATAATAAAAAAAAAGTATTTCTTTTCTTCATTTCAGACAAAGTACCTGAGAGAAACTACACAAATAACTCAGGAATGTGGTAATACATATGTGACAAGGGCTTCTCAAGTGTGTTTACCAGAAGAGTTCAAACCACTTAATGAGAACACAAAGTGCATCAATCCATGCAACACTGAGGTACAAACAAGAAATCAGCCCTTATCGAATCACTGGTTTCATGAGAGAAAAGGAAGACTAACAGCATCAAATTTTGGATAAATACTATCAAGGAAATACAAACCAAGTGAAACTTTTATTAACAGTTTATTTTCAAAAAATGATGTGAAAGCCAAATCTCTTGAATATGGCAAAAGACATGAGAAAACTGCTAAAGAGAAGTATCTTAAATTGTATCCTTCAAGGTATTTGCACGAGTGTGGCTTTGTGGTCAATAATGACTTTTCATTCTTAGGTGCCACGCCTGATAGTAAGCTATGTGACAATGGAGTATGTGGAATTGTGGAAATTAAATGCCCATTCTCTGCTAGAAAAATGACTTGAAAAAGCATGCAATGATATACCAGATTTCTTTTTACAGAAGGATGAGCATGTCTCATTAAAGAAAACAGTTACTATGCACAGATTCAAGGCCAACTTATGGTCACAGGTTGTGAATTTTGTGAATTCATTGTGTACACACAGGAGGATATGTATGTGGAAAGAATTAAACCAGACATTCCATTTATGACTTCAATGTTACAAACGTTAGCATAAGTTTATAGAGATTATGCAATTCCACATGCAATCTTCTGGATATGTTATTACAATACTTACATGGGTGTTCAGTCTGTGTAGACACCCCTGACTCAATTCTTATCTGGACTGTTCAATCTGTAAAAAATGAATACTTTTGCAAAATGATGTCAGTCAACAAGTAATTTTCATGTTTATATACATGTATGTATTTTAAATTGATTATGAAGTATAAGCAATATCCATGTAATTGAAACTATTTTCAAACAGTATCAGTTGATTAACTTGCCAGCTTTGCATATTTACTTTAAGATTAATGTCTGAATTTATTCTGAAATTAAACTTGTTAAATTTCATATGTCAAAGATTAATAAAGCTAGACATATTCTGTGAGTTACTTTGCCTTGCATAGTTGTGTTTTCTTCCAAATGCAGGCATTGTTGTTGATGTTGAATGGTTTCCTTTTGTTGTGAAGAAGCTCTCTTCACTGCAAGTTTTCTTGCTGGCATAGTACGCGAACCATCAGCTTGAATGGGGTCTGGATAATTCTCAGTTGGTCCATTTCCTCCACCAAAGTGCTAAAAAATATGTATATTTACAAAACAATGCATTATATGACAATCGAAAATGCAAAGTAAATCTGACATTTTATATTAGTATCAGCAAAGAAACATTTTATACCTACATCTTAATTTAGATGTATGGACAATGTAGAATGAAATAAAGAATTCTTATTCTTATTCACGACCTAGTCATAACATAAATATATGCTCCATTATACATGCACTGACAAGAACCCAATGTATTAGCCTGTTGTTAATTCCTTCACTACAAGATAAAAATATCAAGACAGCTAGTATGGGATAAATTTATACTTATAATTTAAGCACTAGTATTACAGCCTACAAGGCTACAGGGTGACCGAATGATCATTTACTGGTCACTGCCATCTCGCCTACGTCCATATAAGTTAAATTGTGGGCTATGCCAATGCGGGTATATGAAAAAGCTTTTTAATAGCTTTCCGTGAGTACGTGGTTCTTCCCGTGTTTTTCATCCACATGATAAACCTGGCCGCCATGTAGGGCCTATGATGTACTGACAAAATGTAGTTAACTCATGATACAAATTTTAATTACATCAACCAGCCTTACGAGATGTGTATCAGATAGTTTTTTATTTAACAATATATTCTAGAATACTACATATACTTATTTACCATAGTGAAATCTAAACTGAATTACCTTTGAGCAAACGGCATTTGTGTTGGTTTACTCGGGCGATATTTAGCTGTTCGTGCGGTCGACCAGACGCTTTTATCCATCGTTTCACCTTTTCCAAATCACGTTTTGGAGTCGGAAAACGTATAAAACGGCCTCCTTCCAACCTTTCCGGATATCTCTCATCGGCATTGCACGTTCCCCATGCACATCGAAGCACCATTATGTCAATATATCCCAAATATCACGAAAGTCTGTAATGCAGCTGTATTTACACGTTTGTTTGTGGGTAAAACATGGCGGATGTTACAGTAACACCGGACGCTCTTATCCGATTGGTCACTATTTGTGAATTTGATTGAAAGGTCGGATCTATGCATCGACTTCTGGTTCAGGTAAAGCTGCTGCTGATGCGGTTTTCGAACTTCTGAAATCACGGCAGTCGGAGACACTCGTCATTGGTATGTGCTTTGATACCACTCCCTGTAACACAGGCAGAATGAATGGAAAGTGCTCTCTTCTCGAGTCATCTATCGGCCGGAACTTTAGTGTTATGCCATCTCCTGTTACAGAGGCAATGATGAATAGGGACTACGTAAGATCACCCAAAAGCCTGTCAAGTTCGGCCTCATCTACCTGTACCTGTTGTGAAGAACACAAACAGCACAGCCAGAGGTTGGCGGAAAAGTTTACAGTTGCAGTGGATGCCATGAACCAATCAATAAGTCTAGCGGCCCAGGCAGTCAGAGGGGCTCTGGACGTCTCCGTAGATGCTCCGAATCATGTGACGAAGGTATTACAAGAGCAGACGGTGGCATGAACAATATCAGAATATCACAAACGATTTAATAAAATCCATAAATGAGCGCACATTCGCAAATTCAACTGAAACCGCAAGAAACCAGCCAGTCTTGAGGGAGAACAAAGGAAGGAATGAAGAGAGAACAGATAGCAAGGAGAACAAGAAGAGTGATACAAGGAGGGAGAACAGCGGTGAAAAGAAACATCAGAGACAGGAGCGGAGGCATCACCCATACTAGTATACAATGATATTTGTTACAAGTTGTAATTTATGTCATGTTACTTTAAAGGCTACAATGCATTTAGGACACTTTGGTTAGATGATGGGTGTCGCTTTCGGTGTTGAGGCTATAATTATTATGATATTAGCTTTTAAAGGTCACAATTAAATGGCAATAGTCCAACTCCTACACCCACCCATTTGGTTAATTAAAAAAAAATTCTTACCTTGTTATGGAAGTCCATATTCTTATTCAGTGATTTGGCTCACTGTTCTGAAGTCTGCCAATTGTATATTTAACTTACTCTGAAATATCATGCATTGTAAATTTTAATTTTAACAGTAAATTATCAGCCAGTAAATTTAATACATTATATACATATTCAACTTTTCTAGAATTGCTCAATCCAAATTAGTGTACATATGTTCTTACACATTTCATTGTTAACATAGTACTTGTGCTTGAAACCTGTGACATCTGAAGGCTCGGAATTTGGAATTTAAGACATTTATAAATATTAATTATATCAGTGTTAAATTACAGTATATATTGTTTACAGTTAATCTGAGTAACTTAATTACATGTTCTTGTTTTTGAAGATGTTGAGTTTTCTGTGTAAATTGTAACCATTATATTTCAACTGCTCCTACCATTACTACAGTACTTTCTATAAATTTTAAAGCATCACTTTTGTGTACAAAAGTGCCTTCAGTGTAAATCTTAAATGTATTGTGCGGACACCAACACTCTTGGCAGAGGTTATTGTAATAACCTGCATTTAGGGAGTGAAGTATGCATGCGTGTAAACGGTAAACACTATTCATCTAAGCCGTCCAATTCGGTATACATTTTTCTTAAAATTATAAATCTGTGCATTAGCAGTGAATTTCTTAAATGAGTTGACATTACTATTTTCTAGGATCCTGTGTTTTGTTTACTTGTCGATTAATAGTTAGCTGGTATAGTCTACGTGTTTGTGATAGCGAAAATAGGGAGTATCATGCCGGCGACTGGCATCCTTGATAATTCGATTAGTGCTTATTTCTAATCAACAGCTTAAGACTGTACGCTACATACTCAATGTGTTTATAGTCACTGGGGTTTCATTTGTAAACGTCATTGCATTTAAGTTTGTTTTTCCTCTTCTTTGTTTCTTTGGTAATTACAACTGTTGACTACCGTTTCATGCGGTCTACCTCGGTAATATTGTAAGAGTGCACAACACGGTTTCCGAACCATTGCTATAACGACAGACTAACACAGTATGTGCCGCGAAATACCAAACTGATTTTTTTTTTTTTTTCCTTATTTCAATTCATTCACAATGTAACAATGTGTAAAATATCCAGTTGGTAATTTCCATAAATAATCACTGTAATTAACTAAATATACACATGCTGGTTTGAATATTCCAACAAGAATTGTGTGTTTTGTGGGCGTTGTGGGTTTTGTCAGGAGTATATAAGGCTTTGTGGGCTGCTTGAGGGGAATTCAGTCAGCTAGCAGCCATCAAACTAGGTACATCAGTTATTGTTTTATTTTAATATTTTTTATGGTTTTGTTTAGTTTATTACAGAATTATGTAACTTTTAGGCACTATTTTGGACAGTAAATATTTTATAAAGATTAAGTACAAATCAATTTTTTCATATAAGTTATACTTTTAATTATTTTTAATTCCTTTCTCTCTTCCAAATTATACATATTCTAGTCATTTCTAAAATATTTCACAAGCAAAATATATATTGTTTAATCATGTTATTTAAAATTCAGTTATTTAGTCAAGTGAGGGTTGTCCTCACAGACCCATACTTGTATTGATTTCTTTTTTTCTTATTTAATTTGTTTTATAAAGCTAAATACATATAGAAAAGTTTTGCTACACTACAAATGTATAATTTCTTTTTCTTAAATCATAGGTCTAACAAAGTTTTTAGGGAAATAAAATGTCTATGTCATTGTGATTGTTTTCCTCACCGACTTGACATGATAAATTCAATTCAACAATACTTGATTATTCTAGCAATTTATAAAATTTAAGTTATGTGTCTATTTTATAATTTATTACTTGTCTAAGTCACTGAGTGTTTTCCTCACCGACTTGACAGCCAATTTACTTCCATTTATATTAATTCACTTCAAATAAGTATTACGCGAAAGTTGAAGTGGAAGGTCAAGCAACTAAATCCAGATATGGTAACTCTGATATAATCTTTACTCATCAGAAGAAATAATGTAATAAACTAATAGTATAGTGCTGACGTGTATCCTGACCTTGCATGAAATTATCATATACTATGCCTTCACACAATGACAATATTTTGACTATTGATAAAAACAACACGACTGTCATGGACATGAACTGACTTTATTCTCTGTTTCTTAAGAAATGAATCATCTTATGTTATGGTTGAAAAGAAATCAAGAGTTCGAGTTTACTCAATTCTCCCCCTCTTTAGTCAGCTGACAAGAAGTTCCTCATCCCTGGTGCCATACTCCAATGTAATATTACTTAGGACCTGGCTTGGCCGTTACAATATATATATATATATATATATATATATATATATATATATATATATATATATATATATATATATATGCAAAAAACTGACTAGCAACAGTGCAAAACTAGTGTCACTCTAGCCTGAGCGCTTTCGACTCTTAATGAGTCTTTATCAAAGGCAAATACAGAACATAGACATAATACATTTATAAGTTGAATTCCTGTAGCAGCAGGCTTGTAAAGTTTTGTAAACACGGTTTTTGTATTTTACTTGTCTGTCTTGTCTATGTTCTGTATTTGCCTTTTATAAAGACTCATTAGGAGTCGAAAGCGCTCACTCTAGATTGATACTAGTTTTGCACTGTTGCTTGTCAGTTTTTTTTATTTATTTATCTTGATCAATCCCTGACACACGTGATCCCTTGCTGGATCCATTGCATTTGAAAGGACTGTTATATGCCATATCATTTGTATGTGTATATATATATATATATATATATATATATATATATAATCACTAGTTTTATCTTATTTCATGCAAGCTTCTATGGAGGAGATCAATCAGTGGGCAAATACTAAGAAGTCCAAGTCACAAATGCAATCAAAATACGTGAAAGGTGACTATTTTTCTAGACTTTGTTAAAGTTCCAATCTGATTTCGTTACCTTTTTTTATGTAACTAAAACTGAGTAGTTGATATGCAGCGAATACTGTTTGGATAATGTTGAAAAAAACTATACTTTTTAATATAAAGAAAAGGAAAATTAATGTGAGAAATTCCTAATCTATGTGAATGCTGCTAATAGTGCGAATTTGTAAGTTCAACAAAATGATGAAATATCAAAAAACTTAGAGATATTTTCCACTTTATGTGCATTGTTATGAATATTATAAATGTGAAAGTGCTCCCTGACACGAGTATAAATGGGAATAAAGTCAGTTAGTTTTATATCTTTAAGATCACATTATAATAACATTCACTTTTTATAGGTGGTGAACATGCGTCAGTTTAAAGTACTGCAGTTCATTGTTTCAGTTCTATCAGACAAGGTACTTAAATAAAATTTTGGCAGACACATTGATAGGCAAACACACAGACTGGCACCCTGGTTAACCATACACCTTACAGCCCTTTTAGTTCACGACTCATGATTAATGTCTGTATGTTGCATATTAACTTTACTACTAATTCTGCACTTGTATATGCAAAAGTTCTTGTCTATTTTTTATATTAGTTACATTATAGCAATACTTACAGTTGTCATGTTAAGGATTTTACCTGTTTTGCATTATGTTTGTGTTATACGAGTTTTGTGGCGAATGCCGGAACTTAATTTGCGCTATGTGGCAAGGATTGTGCCATTGGCCCATCAAGCCCAGTACATGTGTTCTCATTTTGGGTCTGTATTGTTTGGATTGTTTAGTGACAATTATGAGCTAATATTTACTACTTTAATTTGTTACTAAAAGACTGACTTAAATTAAAGAATCCTTTTTGACTCTTTTAGAGTCATTTCACTGTTAAAATCCCAACCCAAGTTACTAAGGTTTAATATTAAGTAATTATCCTGTGTATTTCATTGTCAAAAAGCTTGACCAAGTATCTTTTTATGAAATATACTTTATCTTTAAAAACCAAATTAAAGTTAATATTTGTAATATTAAGAACCAGTGCTTTAGAATTTTATTTCAGATATATCGAAACACAAAACAAGTTTTGTCCTAAATTCAGCAAAAACATTTTCACTTAAATAGAATATGATTAATTTCAGAGACAAAATGCCTGCCTTCCCTGAAAATTTCAGAGATAAAATGCCTGCCTTCCCTGAAAATGCTCAAGAAGATGAAAGCATGCTGAAAAGTGAAATGGAAAGGTTTGATTTTGTTTATTTACTTAATCTTCCTATCGGTTTCAGGTTGGACTCTTTAAAAATGTAACTATTTTCAGTTCAACAAAATACTGTCTAACATTAGTTTCATTCATTTTTAAATCTGAATAATAAACTGACATCAATACATTCCTTTTCCGATAAATGTTTGTATATAAAATGGTTGTATAATTTTATGACATATAGTAAAAATATGCATGTCAATTGGAACTTTCCTACCATTTTAGATTGGAGAAAAACTTGGATTTTGGCAGAGAAAAAGATGAAGTTAACAGAGATGGACGGTCACCAGTGAGAATTTCCATTTGAATCTTAAATGTGGCAGAGAGAAGAGAAAGACCAGTTTAATTAAGATCCTGAAAGACTCTGCCACCGAGAGAACTTTTCTTTTGTCATCGATGAAAAATTATGCAGGTACCTTATCGAGGATAGTGTGGCTATTCAATAAATACTTGTATGTTCATCACAGGGGAGGGGGGAAATGGTAACTTACTTTCCTGCTACATTATACTTTTTTTTAACGAAAATCATTTTTATTAGTTATTATCTGCAAATGTATACTCAATAATGTATTTGTAAACTGTTCTGAGGAATCCACAGAAGCTTTCATCGGTTCACACTATCATCTGTTTCTAAGGGTAATATCAAAGCAAGGTAACATTCATAAACAATGAGTTGAATATATTCAAAACAGCTACAGCAGAGCACACATTAAACGCGATAAAAACGTCTTGCGAGGCATATATCATTGGGAACTAATGCTTGAGTGGGAGCTGTGGATTTTTTTGGCAAACTAATATGTAAATTTGCAGTGTGTGTGTGTGTAAATTGTTGTAACACTTGTCAATGCAATAGACAAATGGGAAGAATAAAATAGTTTTTAATTTAAATATAACACTATCCACATGTTATAACGTATGGTGCAAAATTATAACATATGTATGTATGCATTGCAAATGTTATTAATAATGTTCATTATAATAAGTAATGTAGAGTATTAACACACACAACTGTGTCAACTTTCCGTTTATACCATTGTAAATATTATTAAATACGATCGAAAATACTACAAATATAAATAATAATAAACTTATATTATTATTGTTCTTATTTTTGTGTAGCATATTTTCATATCTGAATACAGTGTGGTCTTTATACAATTTATTTATCATTCTCTCTGTTTCTGATATGCCGTAACGACACATCTCCCACTCAAGCATTAGTCAGTGTCACGGAATGATGTAGTTTTTATTCAGCAAATAAATGTACTCTGGTTTCGTTTATCGTGTGCAACGATACCGAGGGTGATTCATATATATGGGCGGTTGTACTTCGAAATCGCGAGTACAATTCGCTCTATGCCGCACGCGCAGGGTGTTCTCGATACGGAGAACGAAAACGTATAAATACTCTACTATATGTGAAGGGTCTACACATTACTAATGGTTTTGTTAGCAAGCGGCTTGTTTAAAGGACTCTAGCTGTAGGACTATTGATCAGAGGGAGGATTCGCACAACTCTAGCTGTAGGGTTAGGTAAATTTTGGTACTGAGTGATAACTTTTGTATTACTATATTTACTTTTGCATGTTTGTTATATAGTTTTTCACAGCATAATGCGTGCATTTTCTACTCTCGTTTGCAAGGCATTTAGATTGGTAATGTAAAGCTATATTTAAAAAAAAAATAGGGTAGGAATATCCGGGGTGACCGGAATTGCCTGAAGGTAGAAACGTCCGCGCGTCCGGAGCGTTTAGGGTCAAGAGTGACGAAGTAGACCCAGCTATAGAGCCGTAAAGGGACCAGGGTGACGGGAGGGTCTAATGTTTCAAGGGGTTTTGGCAAATTATGGGTTTGTAAGACCCAGTGTTTTCTTAGAGTCTAGAAAGATTTTTTGTTTGTTTGCTTGAATTTTAACGACGCACCAACACTTTTAGGCTATTTAGCGCCACACAATAGGTTAGATATTTAAAAATAAAAAGTTTAACATCGACCAGCGATATAAAAAAAAACAACATAATAGTTAAATATAAAATGGTAAGATGTTGGTAACAGGAAAACATGAAGCTTCCCAATCAACGGGAGATGTAAATGGTGTATGTTGTTGACAAGATTTTGTAAATAAGAGGTGGCATTTGCATTAGATAAAAATATTCTAGCTGATGGCACACAAGTTATAGTTTAAAATAGAGATTTACTTCCTTTAGGAAATCTAAAATGCAAGTGATTTGTATAGTATCAAAAAATTCCTTCATGTCATGTACATTATAGTATTTAGCACGCATAGGTTGCAGGTCGGAACACTCGGTCATAAAGTGTTTAACAGTGAATTCATTGCAAGAAACGCACTCTGGTGGATCTTCACCTTTTAGTATGTGGGAGTGGGTAATGTATGTATGACCGAGAGTCTAGAAAGATAGGTGGTATGTCTGAGCGAATACATTTTTACTATACGATTAAAAAAAAACCAACCCTGCATTGTTTACTATGTGAGTGAACTATATTCATCTTTTAGAATCATTTGTGTATATTTCTCCGGTATTTTTGTAGCGTTGTACAATTTATTTGTATCTTTGTATAATTTGTTTGCATCTTCGAGTCTGTGCGTTTTTTGTTTAAATAAATCCAATATTGGGATTACAATACGCACACATTTCATTTTTGTGCTTACATATATATCGCCACATTAAATCATATTTATTATCTGTATCATCAAAAGTGTTCTGTTGTCAATCCGAAATATCCCTCCCGGTTATCTTGTTACAGTCAGTTCCCAATGATATATGCCTCGCTAGACGTTTTTGTCGCGTTACTCTTGCCATCTGGTTACACACGAACATCGGTAATTTAAATCTGAGGTCAACAGTCGATAGTGTTCTGTTCTGACGGGGATTTATACTAAAAAAGTGAGTGTTCTAAAGGATTTAACGCAGTGGATCATTAGAAGGAAATTATACTTACCGTCTTGGTATAAAGGTTAGTGTAAATAAATGTTTTAATTAATAGCATGCAGTCCGATCATTGGCAGTTATGGTTCACCAACGATCCAGCACAGTTAATGCAGAGTACGGCTGGTCTCTGGGCCGTCAATTCAAAATATAAAAAAAGGCTTAGAGACCAAGTTAGATGGTCTATCTCCAAGCCTGTTGTAAAGTTTGATGGGATCATCTTACCTCTTTTGTTGCTTATTTGTTTGTGATTTGCAGGGCCGGACCTGCACGGCCCCCCCCCCCCTTTAAAAAAAGGTGTGTGTGTTGGAAGAACGAAAGACAGAAACAAGCAAAAATCAACAAACAAAGAATATTAGATGCTAGTGCAACAGGCAGACCCTGAAAAACATCCCACCCGCTGACACACCAGAGCAGTACTACCGACGGTCTGTGGCTATCCCCTTTGTAGATTTTCTTCTGCTCCAACTTCAGCAAAGATTTGGCCAAGCTGAAGTTTCAGCAAACGGGCTGATCTTAGTGCCATCAGCTTTACTGAAGTCAACGCACCCTGGATTCAACACTGTTCCAGCAGGCGTCGCAGACCTGGCTAAACTGTGGCAGGCCGATATGCCTAGCAGCCATGACATCCCTGCTGAGTGGAATCGCTGGGTGAACAAATGGCAAAATTCCATCTCTGAAACGCAAAACGACCACAACAGCGTTGAAGGCATGTGACAGTGACATGTTTCCAAACATCCACATCCTGCTAAAACTGCTGTGCACCCTGCCAATCACCATAGCGGAATGTGAAAGAACGATTTCCAGACTAAAAACTCTGAAGACATGTCTACGTTCCTCCATTGGTCAAGATCGATTAAATGGGAAAGCTATCATGCGCATCCACACAGACAGGCCAGTCGATATGCAACAAGTGATAAATGTCTTTGCCAGAAAGTATCGAACAAGGATGGCATTGAAAACAGACGAACTCTTGACGTAAATAAGATGTCTAGCTCTATTTCTAACTATAAGCCCTTGTGTCTGCGTATTTTAACATTTATGTAGGTGTAGAAGTTGCCAGCTTCTGATGTGTTTGAGGTATGCATCAAAAGAGCACAAAAACTGAGAGTACTGTAGGTTTTGGTTTTGTTATTCATTGCGTCATTTATTAAGGTTCCTCATCCCTGTCCTAACCCTCTTTCTCCTTATTAACACCGAGATCATTAAAACACTTGACTACTATCATCATCACCATTATTAAATTATACTAATGAATCAAATTATAAAAAAGCTACGAATAACGTCTTCCAAATGTTTTCTCAGTTTGTCTTTCGCATGTGTAATGCCTGTCAAACCCAAGGCCGCACCTCCCCTAAAAAAATTTAAAAAAAAAAAACCAAAAAAAACCCTATTCACTGCTTTTGATAAAAGATGCAAAGGGGGGTTCCAAATTTTTAAATTATTTATTGTTTTTTTTAACTATTTTTTAGTGTTTTTAAAACATTGCAGTTGTTAGTCAGGGCTGTTCCAGTAAAACATATTCCCCCCGGGGACGCCACTTTAAAAAACAATATGTAGGAGGTTATGTTTGAAACTATTTATATTCTGATAGTGGAGGGTTGGCTTGAAAAATCACTTCAGGTGTGGGTTGTGTTGAAAAATCAGAAATCACATGTAGGGGTGTCAGAAAAAAAATCAATGCATAATATTTAAATCACATCTAAAGCCCCCGTCTTTGCGGTCTAAATCGCGGCGAATCAACGTGCAGGGGAGAGAACTTTAACGGGTTACTTTTTTTTTTTGTCTCGAGTTATCCAGTGAGATTTGCGCGCACGCGTTTTCGAGTGACACGGCATGGCGGAAGAAAGTGTTCGGCAGTTGGGGATTGATCAACTTTCAAGTTTTCTGCGGGAACGTGGAATTATAGAAGAAATTATCCAGAAAATTAGAGGTTTGCTATCTTGGAATTCAGTTTTTCAGTTCCATTTCTCATTTGGTCTGATCTAGCTCGCAACACATCGGTGTACATTTAAGACACTTACCGGTATTTCTCGCGTCTCTTTGGCGATATGTAAATATTATTATTATCCATTTCCGTGTTTGACGCCTTGTAAATCCACGTGGAATAACACAACCATGTGTCATGAGGCCATTTCGAACGTAGTGGCTACATAGTCATGTTACCGTGTACCGGTAAGTGTCTGAACTATACGCTTGCATGTTCCGGACAAATTTCATGCGGCAATTGAGCATTTTAATGAAACGGGTGACTTCATATCGTCCATCAAAACGTGTTTTTTTTTTTTGCGGGGGGGGGGGGGGGCTAATTTATCGGACTGAGAGCAGACCCCAACGGATATAATCACTAGAACTTGCTTAGACGTCAGAACTGTTTCTACCAATAATAACTGTTGAATTAGACTACAGTTTCCTGATAGTATTTATTACCATTTTCAGGGCCAAGTAGTAGTACACACTGTTTCTGACCTTCATAACCGATCACTATAACAGAATCTCTTTTAGTTTCCATGTTTGCGGAAGTGTTTATTATTGTTTTTGAAATTAGTGAAAAACTTACTGACATCTATTAGGGTCAATGTCATTCAATATATTCAATTCTGATTATTCACTTATTCGACATATAGTTATGTATTCAATCATATAATAATGGATCAGATAATTATCACATCATTAATATACTGTGAATCATGAAAGTTTAGCAACCATCAAATATTTTAACTCCATCCAGTGGGTGGTTGGGATGAAAATCATGGAACAATAAACTGATTGATCAATAGGGATGTTGAAACAGTGTTTTGACATGCTATATTTCTTTTTTTGTATATCAATCATGCAGCAAGGCATAAAATTAAGACATATCATTTGCAGAAAATATATTTTTCAGACAAGAAATTATAAGTGTACAAGCAGGCATAAATAATGTAGCATCACTTTCACACGTTTAAATTTTTGTTTATTTTTGACAAATCAAGAAACAAACTTGGCTGACAGACAAAAGAACAAAAGATGATTGATTACAGACATTGGATACAAATAAAAATGTGCAGTAGATTATATATCTAAGAATTCTCCTCCAGTCAGCAGTCATTTAAATCGCATCTGTCCCCAACCCAAAATTAAAATCGCTTCTACCACCCTCTAACCACTAGCTAGAAATTAGGTAAAATAATATGCTTCTGTAGGGGGTGATGTTTTTTTTTATTAAAATGCAGCAGACGGTGGATCATAATTTTTTTAAAATTGCTTCTATTGTGGGTTGGTTGAATTTGAAAGTGCTTTCCCCCCCCCCCCCCCCCCCCCCCGTTATGTTTTACTGGAACATGCCACCAAAGCAAGCAGCGGGTAGCAAGGGCGCTGACTGTTGATGCTGACATTTGATACAGGATCCTCGTGGTCTTTTGATTCCCGCCAAACGCCAAATCTACATTTCATAACTCATACTACGTGATGTTCAACTGGATCGGGTGTCACAACTCCTTCTAAGTGATTTTTCAACTGGTATAACTCAACTAATCTTTCATACTACTAAATCTTTACTCACTTTCTTGCTTGTCTATGCTTTCTTCTAATTGCACTACCTTTGTTATCACATTTTCTTGCACCATTTAATTCATGTTTCATTTCAATCACTCATTCACCTCAGCTACTAACTAATCATTATTTTTCACAAATTTCATTTCATTAAGCACTAAGTACTCACTCTCGTTATTGATTAATCACTTTTTAACTACCACTAAATGTTTTGTATTAATACCTAACGCTATCTGCGCTTGGAATTAAAACCTTATCCAACGATCGTGCTACCTCGTGTACGTCGCGACGATGACAGGCGCGGTATCCACCATGGAACAGATCTATATAAAGCACTTCAGGTGCGAAACGGAGGAAAAAAAATGAAGGCACTATGCTTAAGGCACACAGAGGGCAATGGGTTCAAGCCATTGACCTCTCCCACGTGCAGGCCAACGAACGACCCAATGCCCCGTCACTACTAGCAATGCTAGGCGCCAGGGGGGTTAACGATACAAACGCTGAATCCCTCACCTATAATGGGAGGGGAATTTTCCTACTCTATCCCAAAGATAGGGTTTTTTTTTACTCCCCATGGGAAAGCTCGAAGTGGGCCACTTCACTGCGACCATAACACCTGCGCCCCCCATCGACCACCTTTTCGAGCGGAAAACGATCGACATCTACGTGTCCCAATTTCCCTATGAAATACCTCTCTCGGTATTTAGGGAAGGCTTTGAACAACGAATGCACATCAATGTGCTAAATGTTCGCCGCGAAACCTATAAAACCTTTCCCAACATCAATACAGGGAAAATTATTCTAAAAGTCTACGCTAGGGATGCCACCAAAGTTCCCCAATTCTTTAAAATCTATGGTTTTGTTGTGAATACTTGTTATGTAGGGAGCGTTCACTACAGAAAGTGCGATAACTGCCAGAAAACAGGGCACGATAAATGGAGGTGCCCGCAACCAAAAGCTATGCGCAACCACAGCAACAACCCTCAAACCCAAAACATTAACACCACCACCACCAACAACAACACCGCAAGCAATACCAGCCTCAAAACGCACAACACTGACATACCAAACTTATGCCCCTCTAATACCAATACAGGGAGATCTTATGCGAGCGTAACTGAAACAGGCTTGACTACTCAAAGCAGTGACAGAATAGAGGGAACCGAATATGAACAACAAGAGACAATTGATATGCGAGCGACCTACAAATATCACAAGACGAAATCATTCCTGATACACAGCCTGCAAACAAAGGCGAGTGGGAGACTCAAAGGAATAAGAAGAAAACGCCAAAAAAAAAGACAAACCTACATGGTGAAATTGAAAAAGAAAAGCCAGAAACGACTGGAGAAAAGAAACAAGCAAAAGAAAAAGAAAAAGAAAAGGAAAGAAGCGAGGAAACGAGCACAGCGGAAAAAAAAGTGAGAACAGGAAAGAATATGGAAACTGGCTCACCTCAAACAAACAACGATTACAACAGTAATCAAGACCAAAATGACTCAAAGAATAACAGCATTCAAGATGAAATACATCTTGTTGTTTTCGGATTGTTAAGGATGATCTGTCGATTTTGTTCATACACATATTGAAGTCACCAAAAATCACCAAGTCTTCCTGAGCATATATTGATGTATAGGAGTCCAATTTTTGGAAAAAGTCGTTTTTTATACTGCTCATTAGCTGGAGCGTATACATTTATCAGGTGTGTATGGTCAACTTGTATATAGATTATTCTACCCTCCATATCATCCGGAGTTTGTATTAATTTCCAGTTGTTTTGTAGTGTTTTGTTTAGTATTATAAAACCTACCCCTGAAGATGTTTCAGAGGGGTTATAGCGTACCAAAAATAAAGTATCTAAAGTATCTTCAATGTAATTTATAGTCTTTGTGTGAATGTTATGTAGCTCTTGTAATGCTACGATATCAAAGTTCGGTAGTATTGTTAAGTTTTTGGCTTTTTCAAAAGAGAGACCTCTGACATTTATAGAGGCAAGTTTTAGAATTTTGGATTCATCCATATCTGTTCTAGGTTAAGTGCGATAATTGCAGCGCTATACATGTATGTATTGTGTATGGTATTTAGTGTTGGGGAGTTGAGTCTGTCGGTGAAATTTCACTCTGCGACTGTGAGGCGATGATTGATTGTGTGTCTGTTGTTTTGGTGAATAGAGATTGGAGCGATTTGCAGCTCTTTGGGGGGGGGGGGGGGCAGATCTTATGGTCGTAGTAATTAGCTGCTTTATTTCTGATGTTTTCGGTGTGTCAAACTTGGCGTCTTTCTTTTTACGGATAGTCGGTGAGATCGACACTGACGATTTTCTTTTTCATTTTTGTCATGGCCTCCTTCCATTTTTTTTCTAGTTTTTCTTTTTCGTCTTGTGCTTTCTCTTCGTATGCTTTTGTTTCTTCTTGATTATCTTCCTCCCACATATCTTCGTTTGTCTCTGGTTCGTTGTCATTCTTTTTCTCCTTTTCTTTTCCTTTTGTCTTGGCATTCATATTTATATCCCGTTCTTTTTGGTCTATGTTCTTTCCCAGCTGTATATCTTCCTCCATTGTGAAATATTCCATTATGGAGTCGTCATTCATTTCATTGTCTTCTTGCGTTGTAAACTTTTCTATTTCTACAAGTCTGAAAAATGTATCCCATATTGTTACAATATGTAGAAATGCATCACTGATACTTATGTATTTACAAGAACACTGCCTGCGCCATCTAATATTTCACACTTTATTATCCCGAATATTATATCCCGGATAGATTATGCTCTGACAATGACATTTTCTGAACTGTGCATGAAAGAAAATACCATTTGATAAACTACACTATAAATTGGTCAATACTTATAGAAATAAAACAAGCTTCAAAACGAATCTACTCTTTGAAAGAGCTGTCTGCTTTGAATGACTTCTTCGATTCAAATATATATTCAATGTTCACCGATCTATACGGTATGACGTGTGCATGCATATATAAAAATTCAATTCTGTTGTAGAGTTAGAAGACTTACACCAATTACCATAAATTGTACAATGCTGGTACCAATGAAAGACTATTCCGGTCTGCAAGTTAAAAATCAAGGGTCCAAAGTTTCAGTTGCATCCTTGAAATCTGTCATGGAAACTTTATCTAGCGAAAGGACCGGACATTTTATGTTAAAACTATTTGCACTAGTGCAAGGATATTTGTGACGAGAGGTGAATGGGTCTTGTTATGCAATTGAAACAAAGCAATATTGACAAATGGAGGGGGGGGGGCAGCTGAATCCAGGAATGAGGCCACATAACTCGTTCAGCCAATGGAAGATAGTTAAGGAGTATGAATATACGAGCCAGCATCCTTAGCGTCACTTGCAAAGAATTCTTGGAGATACCGGTAGTATATTTAGAGATCATAAATTTTACATTTTTCTTCTTTTTCCTTTCGATCCTTTTAATTGTTCCTGTTTTTGTTTTTTGCACAATTATTTCTCATAATTGTGAGGATCATTTTCTTGCTCGCACTTTGGAAAGAAGGTTAGTAGAATTTTCTTTATGTATATAGCCATCGTTTAATTTTTGGAAAGACAATGACAAAAGCAATTATGATGGGCCATTCACTTTGTAAATGGTTAGATCGGTATTTGAGGTCCGGGAAGGATCTTAGACTAAATCCGTCTTCAAATGTAACGGAAGTTTGTACGGTAAACATGAAGGGTATCGGTGGGCGCACAATCGATAAGTTTTTGCGCCTTGACATGAATGAAGTCCGCTTAAGAAACCCCGATATTGTAATTACTCTGATTGGGGACAACGATGTAAACGCAGAGACATCGCCAGAGGTAATTGCACATAAGATGGTCGCATTGGCTACGCTTTTACATAGGAAATATAAGGTTAAACAGATCGTTCTGTGACAGCTTATGCCTAGATTCCCGGCAACGTTACACCAAGTTGGGGTCGCGGAAATACTAAACCATAACAATGAAGCAGCAGATAAAAACTATATGGAGATGTACTGTCACTTAGCAAAGAAGGTCAATGATATTGTGCGATCTGAAGTGTCTGCTTATCCTTATTTAACATTTTGGGACCATAATAGCAAATTTGCCTTCGATAAGCCTCGTGTGAGGGAGAAGTTTCGCTCAGATGGCATTAATTTGTCCCCGAACAACAAGGCATTAGTTGATATTGCAAATAAGCAAACCTCAAAGAACCCTTCCATTATGTACCTTCTTAGAGACCTGGTCCTCGCATGCCTCAGATACAACATACTATTTCAAACCTGTCGCATCCCAGGATAGAAAAATGTTCTGGCTGGTGCTCTTTCTCGATTGGTGCATATATTCCGGACCTTGGCTCCACATGCAGACCCAGAACCAGTGTCAATACCGGCACTTCCCAACTTGATTCACTAACAAACACACTTGATATGCTACTGGATAGTACATTGACACGAATGTCAAAAGCAACCTACCGACACAGCTGGAACTTATATCGAGCTTTCACTGCAGAATATACATTGGAAACCTCAATCCCAGTCTCTCAGGCTAATTTGGCACTTTTCATCCATTATCTGGTTAACAAGCACTATGCCTCAGCAACAATATCCTCATATGTATCTGCCATTGGGTTTGTACACAAAATCAATAATTATGCAGACCCTACAAACTCTTTTCTAGCAGTAGAGAGGGTGAACCCTACAACCTTTTTAGACAAGGCTTCCTACGAGATCTCATTTTAACCCAAAAAAATAAGTCTCCATTTATCAAACGGAGACTTTACGATTTTTCAATCACTTTTGGTCGCAACTATGTTGTCGTTCACCCTCTCTGCTGCTATGGGTTAATAATTCTTTTACGAGTTCAACCAAATATTTGACCCAGTCTTTAGGACGAAAATCATTTATGATGGAAGTCCTTAGGACGAAAATCATTTATGATTTCACAAACAAACTAATCGCTAACACCTCATCTTTTAGATCAATTAAATTATTTGACTGGTCGGTGAGTCTGAAATTAATTCTCGTTAACGAATTATTATGGCATCACATGTAGACAGGATTAATTGGGTTTTCAATAATTAGGAATCCTGGAGGAGCTGTTGGTGCAAACGAATAAAGAATATATCCCTGCTGAGCTTGATTTGATTGCTCTAGATTAATTTGATAGCTTCCTTCAATTGCATCACATACTAAATTGAGCGCAATCACCGTTGAAATATTCACATTATGCGGAGCAATATGCCTACCGCCACCATCTGGATCATTATTATACCTGAGGAGGACAGTTGAATCTGGTTTTTGTAGCGCCTTGATATCGGTTCTAACAATTCTTGATAGTTCATCAGCGTTGTATTTGGGAAACTTGAAATTACGCAGATTGTCTTCTGTGATATTGTAACTGGTTAGGAATCGTTGTTTATTGTCGCTGTTGTCATTAATTATTGTTTGAATAATTAGTTCATAGATATATTCCATGTCAGATATAAGTTGATTTATTATTTCAACGTGTTTTTGCGATTTTGTTTTCCGTAGTTGTTCTAGTTGTGTTTCATATAATTGTTTAATTTCATTAAAATAACCACGGACGTCAGTTAGCGTAAATGAAATAGTAACAGATGAGTCGGCTGTTCTTTTAATGATAAAATCCCATTGCAATGTGTCTTTGTTGGTAAATATAGATCTATCGGCGATTTTTCCTTTTTTTTATATCAGATAAATTATCTCGATAACTGGGATTGATTTCATGATATGATTGTACGTCCGTGGTTAAGTCGGCGGTGGATTTTTCCGGTGGTTTTTCAGGCCATCCTAACACTGTTCTTAACGAGCTGTTATAGATATCTACAATGTATCCCTCTGTGCTTATTTCGATAGACGACGAGAGCGTCGGTTGATGAAGATTAATAGCTATTTTTGATTCTTTTCCCGTGATTGATTTTATTCTACGCTGAATTTCAGCATCGATTTGCTTAATTTGGTACGACCCAGTTGGTAACGAAACAGTTTCCCACGCTGGAGTACCATCGGGTTTATTCTTATACGAGAACACCAGTGCGTTATTCGGCTGCTGACCGCCAAATGCAACAAATCTGATATTAGGCCAGCTATGATATACTCGTAATTTTGCCAGCGCGATCTCACGCACTGGAATCGGAGAAGGGAAGTTCACACTAAATTGTGGGTTTGTTGATGTTATTGATATCATGCTTGTTCGTATCGGAGTGGTATTCTCCGCGATTCGTTGAAGCAGTTCGAGTGACATTATTGTTAACGCTGTCTTCAATTTCCAATTTCAACATCGCGGAGTTATACAACTGGGTCATCCTGGAAAATTCAACATCGGATATGAACGAATTATCTATCGACAGCGAGATCAACTCGGATAATTTCGAGTATGCGTCAAATACCACCCGGTACCGAGCTGTATAATCACTGAGTTTTTTCTGAGAACACGATGATAACTTTTTAGTTATCGCGGTGGCGACTGCAGCAATTGTAGTTGCCGCGGAGATAGCAATTGGAACTGCAATCGGAGCCATCATGGTCACCGTCGACAAAATAACCCCGGCGCTGGCCATCACACCGGATACCGAGTACACGGTGATGTCGATGGCGGTAATTCTTCTGCGGTATTTCTTTATTTTTTCATGATAATGCTCAGAAAGTGATTTCAGATTCGCGGAAAACTCACGGTGTCGAATCGATATTGCGATGACGGCGTCATTGACGCTGACGTTGTTAATGGCGGAGCCATTAGTGACATTGTTATTTTAAACCTGAAAGTGTTTTTAATTATCCTATTATTGAAACGGTTTTAGGATCGGATGAGGGGACACCGGATACAAATTCTATTATCCAGGGTAGTGACTCCCTAATCACAGACTCGTCGGAATTGTTTATAGTAATCGTAAGCGGGATTGGTATAGAGGGTGGAGGTGGTGGTACTTTCTCTAGTATATACATCAATGTGTTAACACCTTTGATACTTGTGTTGCTGAATTCCAAATCAAATTTACGGTGATGTATTATTGTAAGTCGGTAGCAACCTGGTACACCAGTATGTCTGTGGCCAACACGAAGATAATTTTCTTTTCCTCGGATCCAATCAAAAGTTCCACTATCAACCGTGTACACGATGTTATTAACGGCGCTTACACTATGTGGAATTTTTACCTTATTGATAGCCGCGATAATTTCAACGAGAGTCATACCCACGTTGTGTGGAATTCCAAGAAACTTAATAATACTATCATTGACTAGTTTTTGTACCCGCTCAAATTCTCCCCTTAGTTTAAGAATATCGTCAATGACGTCGGAATAGGTTTTATCGATTTCAGTATATTTCATCAACGTTTTATTGCGGCGTTTAAAAAATGAAGTAAAAAAGAAGCTAAATTCCATATCTACTCGGAGTTTATAATCACTAGCGAGGTCAAAATATGTCGTAGTGGTATCGTAACCTTCAGGTCCTCTAAAGAAATTATTAACCATTTCACTGGCGGATTTTTGTTCGTCAATAGCTTTTTTAACTTCAGCGAGGGTCGGGCCTGTCAACGATGTGGTTTCAGACACAGGTGTTCTCCCTAAAAATTTATCAACGATGGTATTAAGTGTTGTTTGTCTCACCATAAACATATTAATATCTTTGAGAGTCATCGTAGATGTAGCTGGGACACCAAAGAAACTATTAGCGACGTAGGCATTGTGAGTATGCTTGCCAATAAACTCGTTAATTTCAGCGAGAGTCATGGCTGCCACAAGCGGGGTTCCAAAAAACTTAACAATGACGTCGTTAGTGGGTTTTTGTACCTTTTCAAGATTTTCTATTAGTTTAGAAATATCGAGATAATTTGCCTTGATTTCATTTTCATTCATCATCCTTCCAGCGTCCTTGTTAAAAAAGAATAAAGATAGAAAGTTTTTAATTTCAGCGAGAGTCATGCCAACCACAAGCGGGGTTCCAAAGAATTTATGTGCGACATTTTTGCGAAAATTGTTATAACCTCGTATAAGATCATCCAGCTCACGGCCGCGGGTGGCAATCATGCTGTCGTGGGCGTCAATCGCGTCGGTGATCGTAGACACAAGTTCGCCTGGTTTAAGTTGTCCGTCTCTGGAATACAGCGCAATATAGTTTTCAGTGGCGTTGCGCTGCCGTATCAAAATGTCATTCGCGGATATATTACTGCTTTTCAATTTACCCTGGCTATCTTGAAATACAACTATTTCGTTCGGGTCAACACTTGCTAAATTTAACGTCTCAGCGATTTCATCTTCAATTATTTTTTTTACATCTTCGATAGAACCCGCAGATGTTTCCGCGGTGGGTTCCGACATTGACAGAGATTGTCCCCAAATATCAATCATTATTATAAAGACTCTAGTATTTTTAATTTATTGATTCTCTAAAATTACTTTTCCCACTCGTGTATTTATTTACAACCAGATGAGGTGGTTTTTGTGACGATGAAATCTCCGCGAGGACATTTAATACTTCACGGCCGCATATCGGTGGATCATTTAATTGTTGTGTTGGCAGCGTGGAATAAAAAATCGGAAACTCTTTGAGTTTCATCGAAGAATTTATATACCGCATAAACTCACTTGGCGGAGCTAACCCATATGAATCAAAATAGACAATTCCACGTGGATCAATCGCGTATGCAACCCAGTGAGTTCCCGATCCGTTACTGTTATCAAGATTGATGATACCGGTTTCAACGCTGTTTGGTTTTCTCGGTAATTGATCTCTCATAAAAACCCCTCTAAAGTTTTGTATCGCTAGTTTTTTAGCAGCATCAATTAAATCAAAATTGGACATAGGGAGAATTGGGCTTTCAACTAATAAACCGTTCCTGGTATTCTTAGACCGGATCCGTTCACGGATCTCCCGCTGTACCATGAATACGGGGTTCCTGGTAGGTACAACCCCTTTCCCTTTTTTTATATCCTTTCCCAGTTGCCTTTTTCAACGCCATCCCTGCTGCGGTCCCAACGGCTCCCAACGCAGCCGCTTTCGCCACTGCTGGGGCAGCCGCTGCAATCAATGCTGGTATTGCAGCTAACAATGGAAATATACCACCTGATTTTATCATGTTGGCGACTGTAGCTTTCGAAAATTCTATTTGAACTCCTTGCTTATTTTTCATTGCATCATTGAAATGTTTTATTTGACGATCCGTCAATGATATTTTATGTGTTCCGCCGGACATCTGCGCTGGTTTCAACGTTATTGTGGTTCCACATTCTTTAGCGGATTTTGATCGCAATTTCTTGACCTGACCATCAGTCAGCTTGACACTAACAACACTATATGTCATTTTATTGTAAAACACATTTATGCTTTCAATTGATCTAATTGGAAACTCTTCAAGTTTCATTTACATATTTTTGAAAATCATAGATTTTACACTGATGCGTCAATGATTCTCATTCGTCCGCCAGCCCCTTCAAGTAGCATTGATTTATCACTGAGAATGACAGCAACCGCTCTATAATTGACACCACCAGGATCTATACGAGCCCTAAAATGTATGTCAACGACGGATTGCCTTGTTAAATCAAGATGGTTCAGCGAAAAGTAATAAACTGGATACAAGTTCTTAAAATCGAGTTGCGATATTTGCAAACCAGTATCAACATTTTGATTACGACCCATATATGACAGCATCCGATGATACACACGTGCTATTTGGTTGTTTCCGTAATTAAGCTGTATATCCTCAGATGGTTCTTGTTGTCCGTTTATTCTCAGTGAAACCTCACTTACCCCTAATCGATCAAATATCATATGACTGTGTTCTTGGGAACCTAATCGATCCCGATTCTGCAGCGCTATAGATATGTGGCGTGGAGCTGAAACGCCTTGTTTTGATGCCAAATGCCATGTAAATGTACCAGCGACATTATCATCTTTGGCATCAGTTGTTGTTGTTAGCCAACATAGCAATGATTTGCCGCCTGTGTCCATAAATGAGAGTAGTCGCTCTTCTCTGGTAATTGATGGGGTCATTACTGGCATCCACAATACTATTTTACTCAAAACAACTTTACCTTCATCGGCACCAGTACGCCAAATTGCATCATTGTCATTGCCTTTTCGCACTAACGTGATTGTGTGTTTGGCTCCATAGATGACTTTTCTGACATTTCTGCAGAATCCAAATATGTGATGGAGTGGAATCGCGCATGAAAAATATCGCTGCTGTCCTTGCATTGCTACTTTCGTGTTGCAAATCCTAAATTGAAATTACCATTAACGCCTCCGAGAATATCAAACGCAGCTCCGGGTCTAGCTCGACGTTCTGGATTAGCTGCTTCTTGTTGATTTCCTTCTGCAGTATCTTGTGCTATCAACACTTTAATGTATTGAAGATGGTCAGCGTTATCAGAGGTATCCTTTGCAAACATCATAGATGGACCAGCCGATCTTGTATAATCATCGGAGTATCTTGCTAGCCCGATTATTGTTGTTGCAACATCAACTTCACGGTCTATTGATTCAATTTCTTTTCCATCAATGAGATATCTTGCACTTTCAAATAACGCCATTATGTCATTATTAACAAAACCAACTCGGATATTTGGATCATTTGCATATGGGGTATCAGCTGCAACATTTGTTACGAGTTTTCCCTCGATTGCAATAAATGCTTCACATGGCAAAAAGTATTTACTGGTATCTTGAACTTGAAGTTCAATTCGCGATCGTAGGTTGGGTTGTATTGCATGATAGGAATAAAATTGATAATCGCAGACAGAATTGTCATTGGGTACTGGGGCTTCTATATCAAGAGCGGGATCAGCCAGTTGTTTAAACATTTTATTAAAATATTAGTGTTTTCAATTGTGAAACTCTTTGTAATCATCGTCGTTGAAATTTTTTCGAATTTCTTTTTTGTTTCAAACCACTTCCTGCTATCGTGTTCATGATAGCGCTATCTGTTACCGGTGAAGCTGTCAATGGCGACGGAGTCACCGAAGCAGCCAACGACGCTAGTTTTTCTTCCACTGCGCTATTTATTGCTTTGCTGATTTTTGCAGGCATCACTGTAGTTGATGGCAGCATCGTTGGTTTCTTTCGCACCAATGATGCTATTTTATCTTTCGCGGCAGAAAATGCCTTTCCGGCAAGATTTCCAACGAAATCTCCGATTTTGCTGGTTCCTTTATCACGAATAATATCAATGGCCTTCATTGATAATTGTCTAGCTAACGGCGCCATCTTGGGAGCCATTCTTGTAAATAACCCCGCAATGGTATTGCCGAAACCATCTTCGTAATATGCTCTATAAACAGGCAATCGTGAGTTCACCACGTAGACGCTTACGGGTTTATCATGGTTGTAGTGTATAATCATCTTGTTATAAAACTAGTAGTTTTTCAATTAATGATCAATCGCTAAGATCCATAGGATTTTCATCATAACCATGGGCGTCTCTGTGATTTTCAACTAATTCAGCAATGAGTTCTCGATATACATTAATGTCCATGATACCACCCGCAAATAATCGTCTACAGATATCAGCTGCTTCATTAATTATTTCCAGAGAGTTATTTCCGGCTCGCTTCCCCCCAATGAGAACCTCTAACCGTGATATATCACTGAGAATGTTACCAGGGCATGTCATGGTTGCGTTGAAATCCAAGGGATTTTTAATCGAATATCCTTTTCCGCTTGTTTCCTCAGTTGTACCAGTTGCGCCCTGACTATCATCAAGTAATTGCTTTTGTCGGCCTCGACTTTGTTTTTCTCGTTCTTGTTGTTTTTGTATACCATAACTATCAACTCCTACTTTAGAAGATCTATCCTCAATTGTATCCTTTTTCAAATTACCAGTAATCTTCTTATTCGTTTTATACAACCAATTAACCCATTCATCTCGGCTTATTCTACTGTTTTTATACTCGTCTTTTAAAAAGTCCTTTCTAGAATGAAAGCTTTGGGCGGCGAAATCACCAAAAATCTTATAATCTTCGATTTTTATTAATTGAGGTCGTTTGATTTGTGTTATAGCTTCTTCGGTGAGTTTGTCTATAAAGGGAACACCTCTTGGGGTGACGACATCAACAGGTTGTGGTTCAGGCGCAGAATCATCAATATCAGCTAATCGTTCATACTCGTGTTGGGTTTTTATATCATTGGATAACTGTTGTATCCCTGCGCGTGTTTGTTCGGTCTCTGCTGCTATCTTTTCAAGCGTATCAAGCAGCGGCGCCTTCTTTGCTCGTTCTCGCTCAGGAATATCTCCGTATATCGCTGCTTCAGTTAACTTTTTCACATCTTTGGTCGCACTTGTTATCGGAGTAAACAGTTGTTCACTTGACACAGAAAAGTCAGTCTGCGCTTGTTGTCGTTGTTGAAGTTTCTCGCGAAGTCTCTCTCGAACCGGTATAAACTTTTTAATTGCTGCTAGCCGCTTTCGGGCTAATCTAGTTGTAAGTGATTCACCTACCATATATTGTTTGTGAACTGAATTTTCAAATGTGAAACTATCACAATTAAAAGATGAGTTATTAAATAATGTACCATCAAGCTAACGTATCCATCTTCGACAGGGTTAAACTGTACGACGCTATTCGCGAGTGTTTCAGAAATAACATCGCTGGGGGTTTCAGAATTGTAATATCTGAGAACGGCGATGAACGATTTGTGTTAACGACGCGGCAACAACAACAACTACGTGAAAATGGAGGCGTCGCGGTGATTACTTGCTACTACGACCAGATCATCCATTATGCACACAACTGCATGAGCAAGCCCAAACTGATGAGTATTCTTTCAGGAGAAAATCCTATGTGAGTGTTACAAAAAACGCTAAAAAAATAATAATTTTTTAATAAAATTTACCGAAAGTCTATCACTCACGTGGTTAAGATACTGGTTTTTCCTCGTTTAATATTTTTCTAAGATCACGAACTTTAGAACTAATTTCAGCTCGTTTTTGATACTCTTGGCCGAGCTTTTGACGTATTGCTTCAACGGTGCTAAATAGCGTTATAAATACATAAATATCGTTACCGTACAAGCAAGCATTGATGGACTTTTGAATTCCTTTCACGAGCCTGTACATCTTGGGTAAAAGATAACGACACATACTAGACTGATACTCAATTTCTTCATATTCCGAGGCAATCCTGTCGCAGTCGAGATCTTTAGATAATACTACCCCTCTATTTTTTAAATCTGAGATTTCAGCAATTATAGAATTTACATCTTTGATATCCATATTTTTATAAAAATATAATATAATACATTTTATCTTTAATTTAAAAAAGTAACACTTATTTGGCAATCTCGCTGGCGCCCTATGATGTCAGAGAGATCCAGAGGTTACTTTATTAACTTAATTAAGTATCCTTAAAGGATTTATTTCCCTTCAATCTTTTCAAATGTATACGAATTTTATTTTATGGTCATTTTTCTTTGAGATGGCTGTTTGACAAATTCCTTCTGCTACTCGTTGTACTGAAGGCCCACAAATGTCAAAATATTTTCCAGCCGCATACATTGATTGAAATACCCTTTCTTTGTTAGTTTCTGTATCAAATGATTTCACACTCTTGGGGTGTTTTGCGTGTTTGCCGGTTCCACCTAATTTTGTATTCTGACTTTGAGTAACAACTCGTAAGTTATCCAATTTGTTATTTTGAGGAAATCCATCAACGTGATCAATCACAAATCCGTCTTCGATTAATCCGTTGTGACATTCGTATGCGAATCGATGACAATAATATTTCTTCTTCCCGGCACCAAACGTCAAATATCCCATATTATTTACCCGTCCAACTGTTTTTTTTAGTCTGCAATTTCTAACAACACCATCACGGGATGCTTCGTAATTAACAAGCACTAGATGGGGTCTGAAATCTTGGCTCATTTGTATAATAATACTATTTGTCTAATTTATATCTGCTTTAATTACAAACCTCTTGATATAATCTTGAGGGTGTTTTATGATTTTGTCATCGTTAGGGTCAATTACGGTATTTTTTATTCGTTTATCATAATAGCGTTTTAGTTCCCTGTATCGTTTGTTGCCGCAACTGAGACATAATTGTGATTTTCCTCTAACGCCCACCCCACATCGGAGGCATGGGAGAGGGCCGAAAGAACCGTTGCGAACGCTTTGTACATGATACCCACAGAATTCGCTTCTGCATGATTTGTTACACGGGGTTGTTGATCCAATCATAAGCCACTTGCAGTGATTCAATTATACTATATTTTTCTATTTAAATACTTGTTTTAATTATAACATGGAGGAGTTCAAGAGATTATCGAAAATTAAGCCCTGGAAAAATACTAAATTCATTGATTATACCATGAAAGAATTCCGAAGATTATCGAAAATTAAGCCCTGGAAAAATACTAAATTCAATCTTGATAAGGAGTTTCAAAGATTATCGAAAATTAAGCCCTGGAAAAATACTAAATTCAATCTCGATAATTAAGCCTTGGAGAAATACTAAATTCAATCTCGATAGAGTCTCTGATACACCAAAACGTCTAATCGGTGATAGAACTATATTGGGTAAAATCAAGGAGTGTTTTAATGAATTCTACCGAGACGGTGCAGCATACTGTTGGTCGACATTTCGAATTATTGATGAAGATGTCAATGTACCCAACATCGATGCTACTATGAACGATGAAAGAGCAGCTGAGATAATTTCACATCTTGGCCCGCCAAGGGGCTGGAAATTCAAGGGTGTAAAATCCAAAGGGGAAATTCAAAGAATTTTATCATGGAAAATCAAAGATTTTCAACAAAGCAATTCCCAACAGAAGTATTTTTTCAGAATAAAATTCATTATCGAAGTCTAAGGCAAATGGATTATCAGGGATAAATTTGAACCAATCCTCAAGGATAAAAAACTGTCATTGTAAGCAGAGATTCCAAACCAGGAATTCTAACTGGAATTGACAAACCATACTACGAAAGATCTTATCCTGTAACAGCAATCGTTTAAGGAATATATCCGTTAAATGATAAACCCGATATCGCAAAACTAGCTCCTATGAAATATTCTAGTTCACTGAATTGTGTAGCAATACGGGTAATGGAACACTTCACAAATGCATCCCGAGGAAATAAACTAACTGATCTGCGACGTAGGAAAATAACCGAATGGGAACTGACAGTGAAACAGCACGGTGCAAAGATTTCTGATATAGCTAAATTAGAAACATCATTAAGATTCCCAATAACCGTTATGACGATAACCGGAGAAGTTTTATACGAACCGAAATATAACAAAAATGGAGCGCCAATACAAATTATTGATCATAACAAACACGCGTGGACACCTGCAGTAACAATATTTCCACGAGAACGAACCGTGAGATATATCCCCCCAGAATTCGTCGGGGATGTTTTTTATAATGAGAAATTATTCGATGCTATTCATGCGTTGTGTAAAGATGATCCTGTGTCAGTGTGGTTACTTAGAAGTGATGAAGATCCCGAAATAGGATTTGATCAATTTGTAAGACCAAATGGTGAATTATATCGCGTTGAAGAATTAGATAACAGAATGAGAAAAATCGCTAGTGATTTTTCACCGGAGAGTTCCCATGAAAAACTATTAACGGATAGTTTTACTATTCCATCAGTGGTAGCTCACTTCGCAAGAGAAAAAAACTCATGGCGTCCAACACAAAGTGATTTTCTCGAGGACGTTAAATTGAGTTGCGTCTAATTTAGTCATGGAGGACTGTGGAATACAAAATACCATCGTGGCGGTATGATTTCAATTGATATATCCGCGTGTTATCCTGGAAGTTTTCTCGGGTATGGAGAATGTAGTAACTATTTTAAACGATTTGGACACCCCACACATGAAATGACTCGTGTTGCGATTAATGGGCCATTACCTGATTTTGATTTAACCGGATTCGCTCGTGTGATATCATTTGAACTCGCTACAGGGTTACATCGGTGTAGTTATGTTTGGCTTGGTAGACATATATCTGAAAAGGCCTGGATGCCAATAGTGTTACTACGATATATGATTGATTGTGGTATGCTAATATCGTTGATTGTTTCGGAAACTATTATATGCTATCGAGCTCAGAAAGAAGTTTGGCTACCACAACCCGATCTAGATCGTATAATTAGCGAACAGCGAAAACAGTTTCTAGATGTAAATTCTTCGAATGGAAAATCGGAGATTTTCAATGAAGAACAAATCATGGATTGGTCTAAGAAGTTATTTGAAATTAAAAAAGAACAAGCAAAAGATTTTGGACGAAGAATAATCTGTAAATTTACCCAGGGTGGAAGATACGACAATGCAAAATATTCTTCGCGGTTGATCATAGACATCGCTGAATACGATTTTATTGTAACGGATTTAACGAAACAGGGAAAACTTGTAAATCGTAAAGACGCTTTCCTATCCGATGGAAGACGATTAGGTACAATTGTTACCTATTGTGATGGATATATTAAACAGTATACGCATTTGTGAAGTTCTATGCTAGCTTATGCTTCTATCAATTTATTTTCGATGATAAATAGATTTCCTAATACCGCAGTTAGAGTAGCCACTGATTCTATGTATATCCACGAGAAATACAAATCAGATGTAGCTAAATTCACAGATCCGGAGGCAAATTGGGGATGTTGGAGATTTAAAAAGGAGACGCTACATGAGTATTGTGAATCGGCAGATGTTACCATGGATGAAAAGTACTTAAAATGTGATGAGATTCAATCCGAGTTTTCTAATGCACCACCGGTATCTGATCCAATATGTAGATACAAGACAGTTTATTTAAACGGTTGTGGTGGGTCAGGAAAGACAACTCGTGCAATTGAATTATTCCGCGTTTCAAAATCAAACATGATTGTCCTAACACCAACTCACAGACTCACCAAAGAGATGAAACAGCGAAGGGTAAATGCCTGTACTTATCATAGTTTCTTTCGATGGAAAGGCGATGAATGGACTCCTGATCGAATGGGCGATAAATTCATTCCTGAAATCATAATTTGGGATGAAATATGCACGGTATCGTTGAGAGTATTACAGATATTTCTCGAGTGGTTGTTATTAAAAAATACAAAAGTCGTCATGTGCGGTGATCACGGCCAACCACCACCATTTGTCGGTGCATCCCCACATGAATGGCTAAAGGGTTTTGTCGACTATTATGAAGAAATTACCACTGATTATAGATCACTTGATGAACAATTACGCGAGTTCAAAGCGCTAATTAGATTACAGCCGGATAAAATACAATGTGAAATAGCGCGTGAAATAATTTCAGAAACTCCAATGAATGATTTCTGGGAAGCGTGGAAACCAAACGATTTGATAATTGCAAGTAGAAAAATAGAGACACACTTCAGATGAAGTTATTTGAATTGCATAAAGAAAAATTTGCAACACTTCCAGTACCGTTGTGTTATAGGCCTTCGGATACACGAAAACAGAATATAGAAGTTGATATTCCAGGACAAAGTGAAAAACAAATTCTCGTATTAAATGATATTGTGCTGGTTGATATCAGCGTCGTTAAAGATGCATTGCGTGCTAATAAATCCCCATGGACGCTAGGATACGCAGCAACAATACATTCTTCACAGGGATTGACTATATCGGATACTATTGTTTGGATGGTAGATAATCGCATCGAATGGTCAAATTTAGTCTATCTTGCAGTATTCAGAGTACGAAAAATAAATCAGCTTCGAAGAATTGTCTTGACAGAGTCAGGCGATGATGACACCACAATGGATGATGCTAGCATCGTTGATGTTAAAATTATTGATAAAAAACTCTCCGGTTACAAACAACAAGACAAAAAAAACCAACGAGAATTTGACATTGATGCTGAATTAATAATTACGCTGAAACAACAACAGAATAATCACTGCGCGAGTTGCAATTGTATAATGTGTTGGCAGTATTCGTATAAAATCCTCGCCAATTTACCGTAGACAGAAAAAATAACAGTCTCGGTCATGTCAGAAACAATGTGATGCTGACTTGTCTTGAGTGCAACAGACGCAACGGCGCTAGTTAAGGCCGTGCGGTGGTAATTGAGTATCGTCAGGAATCACTTGCAGTTGTTCACGAGTAAATCCTCGTTGAGGGGCAGTCGAATCCAATTTATAGATTGGAGGTCTACCAGTTGATCGTGTTATAGTAGATATCTTGTGTGCAGTAACACTCCAAATAGGAACAGTAGCCCTTTTTCTGCCACCTTCAAGCTCTCCTGGTTCGTATAAATACCTAACAGTGACATTACTACCAAGAATTGGCTGAGAAACGCTATCCCGCTGTGGTTGTGGTATATACTTTTTTTATTGCGTTGTTAGGTTTCATATTGATTGCTCTGGTAATCTCGTTATTTAGCGCTGCAACTACCCCTGGTAATCTTTTGACCCATTCACGGGATCGCTTTTCTTGGATGAATTCTTTTGCGTATTGATATCCAAATAACCGCTCAGCAATCGTCCGATTAAATCGTTCAACAATTGCCTGATCGCGATGTAGTGCAGTGTGCCCCCGTCTGATGGTGACATTATGATCTTTCATCGCAGATAAAACAGCGCCTTGAAATTCCTTGCCAGGATCAACTTGTAACAGATTTGGCCAGCGTAGTGGGCCTCGTCGATAAATCTTTTCAAATGCAGAAGCAACTTCAGGTGATGATTTTGTTTTTAGCGGTTCTGCTTGTTTGTATCGACTCGCAACGTCAACTACGGTTAGCGCGTATTTGTAACCGTTGTCATGTGGTAAAAACAATAAATCAGCTTGATGAACTTCATTAGGTCCGGTAACATCAAAATGCGAGAAATTGATTTGTTTAGGACGCGGTAGATAAATTTACCATATAGCCTGTTTGGATAACCAATTAGCCGCAGTGGCCTTTTTCACTTTTGCGGCGTTGGCGAGTTTATTGATTGCAGCGTTACCCCTCCAGTATCCTTTTGGAGAATAATAAATAGATTCCATGTTGTTATTAATTACCAGCGCCCATCATCAATTTGCCTTTCATAGCTGATTTTACCAACCATGAAGCAAACTTTTCTTTGAAAGATTTATCAGGAATAGCATTTAACGCATGAATTAATTTCACATCCGCGAGATGCCTGTGTTGCAGATTGCTGCATTTATATGCAACATCATGAGCATGACACACCTTATCAATAGCGTTTATCGGATACTCGCCGGGTCGGGGCAGATTTTGATCATCAAGTCTGATATCTAATCGTGTTCCGGGGCCACAGTAGCTATATCCTGGAAGGTGCTTTTCTCCGGGGTACTTTGCCCATGGGGTTCCAGGGAGTTTTGCAAATTTGGCTGCGATATCACCTCCTCGATTTTTTTTTTAAAACATCTCCGAATTGTAAAATCTTTGATTTTGTAGAAACAAATCTAAATTTTTTATACCACATGCTGCACATCTACCAGTTAGTGCTGATCTGTTATTTTTAGTTGTAATCGTCGTCACATCATTTGTGTTAGTACGCGTTTTACACTTCACACAATATAGATCCATAATTTATGTATAGAGATATGAATATAAATGATTTTTCAGCGACTAAAACAAGAGAACCAGTTAAGCATCATGAAGCGCTACCAAACTCTATCCGCGCAATTATAATCGGGCCATCTGGATCCGGCAAGACGCAATTGTTGCTCATTTTAATAATAAGATGGATGAACTGGGATACGTTGTATTGAATTGCCCCTAGCGTAGATGATCAACGATGTTATGAAGTATTAAAGGATTTTAACGAGAATGCATCAGAAATTAAGGGTGAGAACGCCATTGATTTTATAACTGATATTGACGAGGCACCATCCGTGGATGACCTTGATGGAAGCATTAACAATTTAGTCGTATACGATGATGTGATGTTAGACAATCAAAAAAACCCAGCTAGGATCTTTTCCAGAGGCAGGCATAAAAACACTGACGTGATATATGTCACTCAACGCTACACTCAAGATTCCAAAAGTGATCAGAGATAACTGTAATATTCTTGCTGTGTTTAACGGCGTTGATACACATACGCTACGAAATATTTGGCAGACATGGTGCTCTGATATGGATTTCAATCAATTTAAAAATTTCTTTAGCAACGCTCAGTCGACTCCTCACGGATTTATAACAATAAATTTACATGATCCTCGGACACGATATTGTATCGGACTCGATCAAATATTTGGTTGAAATCATTTATTATTTTTGTTAACCAGAACTGAAAGTTCCAGCAGCAGAGAGGGTGAACGACAACATAGTTGCGACCAAAATTGATTGAAAAATCGTAAAGTCTCCGTTTGATAAATGGAGACTTATTTTTTTTTGGTTAAAATGAGATTTCGTAGGAAGCCTTATTTTGTCTAAAAAGGTTGTAGGGTTCACCCTCTCTGCTGCTTTTCTAATACAGAAACTGCTGCAAGCATGCCACAGAAAAAAAGTTTCTTGTGATGTAAGATTGCCAATTGATAAGTGTATGTTAGAAAAACTTATCCACGCTACAACTTGCATTATAACTTCTTGGTACAAACAACTCCAGTTTCGAACTAGGTTTTCCTTGGCATTCCATGCCTTCCTGAGAATTTGGGAGATCACAGTGCAGTCCCTTAGCCTCGATAACCCTAATCTGTTGCACACTGATCAGTTGGCTCTTGATCACCATTCCATCACTCTGATATTTAACACCTTCAAACACAGTCAGGGTCAGAAGTTCACTTTAAAAATTAAGAAAAAAACAATAATACTGCAGTGTGTCCGGTCTCAAATCTCTAGCGATACATCCAAACGCGAAGTATGGGTCCAGGCCCAATATTCATGTATCCTTCAAACACACCTATAACTCGGGCAGAATTCAATGCACAGCTAAAACTCGCTCTGCAGTTCTGCAGATTTGATCCAAAATGCTTCAAGAGTCATAGCTTTATAATCGGAGCAGCAACAACTGCTGCTGCGCAGGGCTTATCCGATAGTCAGATTCGTCAATTAGGGCGATGGAAATCTGATGCTTTCAAACGATATATTAGATGTTCTGAACGACACTCCAACCCCTAATTTCTTTTGGGGTTTCAGTTAAGTTTGCACACAAAGAGGTATCAGGTGTTCTCAGTTACATTTTGTTTAAAATCCACTTTCAAGTACATTTTCCATCATAATCATATCAGGTTCACCACTAATTCCTACATTATATAGATATGTTATATCACATTATTTTCATGTCACATAAATACTCGCGGAAACATTTCTTTCCATTTCAGGTCTAATGAGTTCACAGACATGAACACATTGTATAATCACATCAGAATAGCAAGTGGGTTCACTGCTGATAAATGTGACAGGAAAAGTACACACGATGAAACCTCAGCTGAAGTCAAGAATAATGTAACTTAAACGTGAATATAACAGCATTGATATTTGTTCACTAGGTGCAATCTTCACAGTTGGCACTTCTATCATTCTCATGTGGGAGTCATAAATGTCGGGGAGCAGACTGAGAAAGGCGCGGTTGATGCAGGCCACTGTCCGTTTTGGGGCTGCACAGGCCCCAGGCAAAGTGGGTGATTTGCATGGTTCCTGTGTTATGGCGGTCTCAGCTCCCAAATGGATTGTTTTTTGGTTTGTTGGTTACAAATTTACATTCAGGTCTGAATTTAAACTACGTAGTTTATCACATACCATGTTAAGGTAATTTTGTAAATAACCTTATGCATGTTAGATCATATGAATATATTATTATTTTCAATACAATTGTCACTTATGTGGCCTGCATCAACAAATCGTTTTCAGTGTTATTCATTATGCTCAAATTCTTACTTTCCTCCTTAATTTTGTTATCCTCTCACACACACTTCATCCAAAAACTATTTGCACTAGTGCAAGGATATTTGTGATGAGAGGTGAAAGGGTCTTGTTATGCAATTGAAACAAAGCAATATTGACCATTAGGGGCCAGCTGAACACAGGAATGAGGTCACATGACTCGTTCAGACAATGGAAGATAGTTAAGGAGTATGAATATATGGGCCAGCATATTTAGCGTCACTTCTAAAGAATTCTTGGAGATACGGGTATTATATTTAGAGATCATAAATTTTACATTTTCCACCACCACCCCACCAACCGCCTTGGGTTATAGCTTCCTAGGTGGTAGTTAAATTTGGTAAAATAATTGTAGACAGGTTATATCATTTGAACATAACTTGTTTTAGCGTCATATGAATTTTTCAGCAGTAACATTGTAGGATGATAGCGTTCACACTGATAGTACACACATTTAAGTGTCATGTCTTTGTATCCTTTTTATGTGTATACATACGAAAACAATTTTTTTGTATATACTTTATATTATATATATATTATATATAGCAAATTAATAGCATGGTTCTTTCGGTTACATGTACATTATGGCGGTCTCAGCTCCCAAATGGATTGTTTTTAGGTTTGTTGGTTACAAATTTACATTCAGGTCTGAATTTAAACTACGTAGTTTATCACATACTATGTTAAAGTAATTTTGTAAATAACCTTATGCATGTTAGATCATATGAATATATTATTATTTTCAATACAATTGTCACTTATGTGGCCTGCATCAACAAATCGTTTTCAGTGTTATTCATTATGCTCAAATTCTTACTTTCCTCCTTAATTTTGTTATCCTCTCACACACTTCATTACAAAAGCCACTGATGTGAATTAACGGATAAAACATGGTCACTAGCCGTTTGTTTGTTTGTTTACTTGAATTTTAACGGCGCACCAACACTTTTAGGCTATTTAGCGCCATACAATACGTTAGATGTTCAAAAACAAGAAAGGTTTAACATCGACCAGCGATATATATAAAAAAAAACAATAGTTAAATATAAAATGGTAAGATGTTGGTAACAGGAAAATATGAAGCTTCCCAATCAACGGGAGATGTAAATGGTGTTATGTTGATGATAAGATGTTGTAAATAAAAGGTGATATTTTCATTAGATAAAAATATTCTACGTGATGGCATACAAGTTATAGTTTAAAATAGAGATTTACTTCCTTTAGGAAATCTAAAATACAAGTGATTTGTATTGTATCAAAAAGTTCCTTCATGTCATGTACATTATAGTATTTAACACGCGTAGGTTGCAGGTCGGAACACTCGGTCATAAAGTGTTTAACAGTGAATGGCTCATTGCAAGAAACGCACTCTGGTGGATCTTCACCTTTCAGTATGTGGGAGTGGGTAATGTATGTATGACCGATTCTGATTCTTGCAATGACAACCTCCTCCCTACGGATAGCTCTGTAGGAAGGAGTCCATTCTCCCAGGGTTGGTTTGATGGCATGAAGTTTGTTATTGACTGCATCATCCCATGACGCCTGCCACTTCTGACGTAGGTACTTTTTGATACAAGGTTTAAAATCAGTAAAAGGTAATTTAAAATCCGATGGTTCTTGGGATAGAGCCATTTTAGCAGCCCGGTCTGCTTCTTCATTACCTCTAATACCAATATGGCTAGGTAGCCAACAGTATACTATGTTGTAGGACTTACTAAGCTCAGAGTTTTTGACGAGAATATCGACTAGTAATGGATTATCCAGTTTTCTATGGTGTAGCGACTGAAGTACTGACAGAGAGTCACAGAAAATAATGCTATTTAAAATGCGCTTTTGTTCAATAAATTTCAGAGTAAGGTCTATTGCTCTGATTTCCGCAGAAAATATGGACGCATCGTTTGGCAAGCGCACTTTGGTTATGTGCTGCCACTAACAAAGGCTGCAGCAGCCTTGTCATCAACTTTTGATCCATCAGTAAAAATTTTTGTGTAGTTTTTAAAATCGTTGAGGAGTTCATGATAAGAGTTCTGGAAAACGGCAGGATTCCTCTCAGATTTTCTCCCATCGTGCAACGTAAAAATCACTTTGGGTTGCTTAAGGAGCCAAGGTGGTGTTTCCGAGACAAACGTGTTCTGAACTGTAGGGAGATTAATTTTGTCAAAACTGGATGATATTCTGATGCCAAATGAAAGTATGGCATTTGGTTTGTTTTCGTACAAAGTTTTGTATTTTGGTTGAAAAGCAGCCGAAAAAGCAGGGTTCAGAGGATTTGATCTTAACCTAAGAGCGTACTGTATAGAAAGCATTTCTCTGCGGTGCGATAAGGGTGGTTCATTCGCTTCCGCGAGAAGGCTTTCGCATGGAGATGTCTTGAATGCTCCTAGAGCAAGTCTTATTCCCTGATGATGAATTGGGTCAAGCATTTTCAAATAAGACTTCCTAGCTGAACCATAAACAATGCATCCATAGTCTAGTATAGAACGGATAAATGTTCTATACAAATTGAGGAGGACTTTTTTATCAGCACCCCAGTCAGTGTGCGCAATTACTTTTAGTAAATTTAAAGCTTTTAAATTCTTGATGTGTGGTATAAAAGTCAGTTTTCTGTCGAAGATAATACCCAAAAACTTTGTTTCCTCAACAACTGGAATAAGTGTTCCGTCCAGCGTGAGTTTAGGGTCATCATGATGTCTTCGCAATTGACAGAAATGCATGCATACTGTTTTCGATTTAGAGAATTTAAAACCATTATTACTGGCCCAATGGTGGATCTTATTGATATTTTGTTGAAGTTGCCTTTCAATTGTATGCATGTGCTTTTATCGATAACAAATTAAAAAATCGTCTACATATAAAGAGCAGTCCACACCGGGAGTTAAGCACTTAGTGATGCTATTGATTTTGATATTAAATAGCGTCACAGATAAAATACTGCCCTGGGGCACACCCATCTCTTGCTGGTGCATATCGGAGAGGGTAGAGCCCACGCGTACTTTGAATTCTCTGTCGGAGAGAAAACTGGAGATCAAAGTGGGCAGACGGCCTTTTAGACCTAGATCGTGCAGGTCATTTAGTATCCCGTACTTCCATGTTGTATCATAGGCCTTTTCTAAATCAAAGAAGACTGCTACTAAATGTTCCTTCTTGATCAATGCATCGCGAATAAATGTTTCCAGTCTAACCAGATGATCGTTAGTACTACGACCAGAACGGAAGCCACTTTGCAAAGGAGAAATTAAATTATTACTTTCCAAGTACCATACAAGCCGAGAATTAATCATTCGTTCCATTGTTTTGCATATGCAGCTTGTCAATGCAATAGGCCGATAGCTGTTAGGATCTTCGTTATCTTTGTCTGGTTTGGGAATCGGTATCACTGTTGCTTCTTTCCAGCTCTTAGGTACATTACCAGCAATCCATAAATCATTAAAGATTTTAAGAAGTAATGTGAGAGAAGATTCTGGGAGGTGTTTCAAGAACTGGTAATGTACTTAGTCAGGCCCAGCGGATGTATCATGGGCCTTGTCTAATGCCTCCCTAAGCTCCAATAAAGAAAACAGCTGGTTATAATTTTCAGTGTTGTTCGATGTAAATTTTAAACGTGATTTTTCTATTTGAGATTTTAATCTTCTAAAGGCATCTGAGTAATTAGATGATGATGAGTTTTTCGAAAAACTATCGGCAAGAATATTTGCTATGTCACGTTTCGAACTGAAATTGCAATTGTTTATTTTTAGATGTCGAATAGAATTGTGTTTCCTCTTTCCATTTATTTTTCGAATAGTATCCCAAACTTGTTTCATTGAGGAACGAGAGTTTAAAGAAGAAATATATTTCTTCCATGATGCACGTTTACATTCTTTGATTGTGCGTCGATTTTTAGCCCGGGCAATACGATATTTATTTAAATTTTCGGGCGTTGGACGATTGTTGAATGTTTTTAATCTTCTCGGCGTTGTCTAATGGCTTCTTTGCATTCCTTGGTTACCCAAGGTTTTTGCGATCTCTTACTGTTCGTTGAGGACTTAGGAATAGATTCATCTGCAGTTGAAATTAAAGCGGAGGTAAAATGCTGTATAGGATTAACAGCGTTTAATACTGTATCATTATTTAGTCTAGTTTTACATAGTGTTTGAAACATAGCCCAGTCGGCTTTCTTTATATTCCATTGTGGAATTGCGTCATCAATTTTGGAGTTATTTTCAAGAGTGATTGGAAAGTGATCACTGCTGTGAAGGTCATCAGCGACCTTCCATTCATAGTCCAAAAGCAGTGAGGGAGAGCAAATTGTCAAATCTATGCATGTGTACGTACATGTTCCTGGGTGTAAATATGTTGGTAAGTTGGTGTTATATAGACACAATATCGTGTCTAGAAATGAAATCTTCTATTTTATGGCCTCTGTCGTTTATGTGATTTGATCCCCATAAAATGTTATGGGCATTAAAATCCCCGAGTAAAACGAAGGGCGCGGGAAGATGTTCAACAAGATTGTCTAATTCCTTTTGTACTAGGTTGGTGTTTGGTGGCAAGTAAATGGAACAAAAAGTAATCACTCGATGTAGAGTGACACGTACAGCAATGGCTTGTAAATTTGTATTTAAAGGAACGACTCTGTGAGGGGCTCTATTGTTCACAGCAATAGAGACTCCTCCTGAGGCCCTGTCTGCGTTTTGAAAGTACGCATTAAACAGGGAAAAGTTTTTAAAAGTAATGTTATCGGTCTCTTTCAGGAATGTTTCCTGTAAACATAGTACAGCAGGATCGTGTTCATTTAAAAGCAGAAGAATATCATTGTAGTTTGTTTTAAGTCCTCGACAATTCCATTGTATGATGGTGTTCTTCATTCTAATGTTATGCTGGAGATTCTGGAACTAGGTTAGACTATTCGCGAAGGAAGTATGTGTTGTTATTTGTCTGGAGGAAGTACGGGAGTATATTTAGTTTTATTAGGTTTGGAGCTGCTTTGAGTACACGGAGCAGTTTCTTCTGCATCCATGCTCTCAAAGTCTCCAAACCTGTTGTACAGTTTAATGGGTTCATCTGACCCCTTTTGCTGTTTATTTGTTTGTGCTTTGTGTTTCTGTCTTGGTGATTTTGGTGGTGGATTGTTATTAGTTGTTGTCTGAGTTGATGTTGTGCTTTTCTGTGGCTTATAATTAGGGATGTTGGCACATGTGGTTGAATCGGGCTGATCCGTCTGTGTTTGGGCGTCCTTCGTGCTTTTTGGATTGTGCTTTACGACTGTGGAGAAGGATGGGCCAGGAAGGGATGTTTTTGCCTGGACAAGCTTTCTGGCCTCTGGGTAGGGAATGTTCGAAGTAAACTTTACCCTCTGAATTTCCTTCTCCTGTTTCCATGTATCACAATCTTTGGAACTGGCGTGATGTTCCTTGCCACAGTTGACACAATGCGGAGTTGCTCTACAATCAGCTTCCTGATGAGAGTGGTCTCCGCATCGGCCACATACCTTGGCTCTGGAACATCGATCCTCGTGATGGCCGTATTTTTGACATTTATAGCATCGAAGGGGGTTTGGAATGTAGATCTCGACCTTTACTTGTAAAAACCCAACCTTGACCACTTTGGGCACTGACGGTTTATTAAAGGTGAGTACAAATGTATTGGTGTCCTGCAGGGTGTTATTACGTTTAATACGTATTCTTCGCACTGCAGTGACACCTTCATGTTTCATCCCTTCGATGATATCTGCGTCGGTGACTCCAGCCAAGTCACGACATCGTATCACGCCTTTAGACGAATTCAGTGTAGTGTGGGCGAATGAGGTCACTGGAATATCAAAGAATGTTTTCATTTTCATGATATTGTCTGTTTGCCCCTTTCGCTCACACTCTACAAGAAGGCAACCCGATTTTAGTTTCTTCACACTTTTTGGTGTGCCAACCGATCCCGTAATGGTTTTCTCGATAATAAAAGGAGACAAACCTGAAAGCGGTTTAGCATCATCTTTTGATTGAATAACCATGAATCGTGGAAATGATTCCACGCCACGTGGTTCTTCATCAGAGTCAGACAGTGGTTTAGTACGTTTATTGGATTTTTTTTCCATGATGGCTAGATTTTAAAATTCAGCACCCGTGCTCCCCACCCACCAAGGAGCCCAACAAGGGGATACTTTTAAAGTGCCAAGGATACACAGATGCCATACTCAGTTGATAAAATTACCTTTGGATGACCCTGAAGTCGCCAATTTCTAGGGTCAGTAAAATTACCCCCCGATTGACCCGTTGAGCCACCGCCTTCTAGGAAGTCTTCTAAGATTTGGAAAAGGGAAAGATATAGGAATAGAATATAGGGGCAACGGTGGTATCAAAAGAGATACAAGGAGAAAGTAAAAGGAGGTGAGAGAGTTAATAAAGACTTCCTAGGGCTCGGCGTGACCAGCCGATTTGTCGAGACCGGGCATTTCTCGACCACCCGTCTAAGAGAAGTAGAGGCCAAAGTAGTGTGTTGCAACTACCAGGATCCTTTCCTCCCCCGACACAGGACGCAACCCACGGCAAACAGGTTGCCTCTACTTAGTCGCCTTTTACGACACGTGGCGAGGCACGTCGGGCCAATTCTACAACCCCGAACCCGCAGGGGGTGGTCACTAGCCGTACCCTTGTGTCACAATTTGCTAATCCTCTTTTTAAACTATTCTTTCGATTGATTGATTTGATTGATTGATTCATACTTAACGGCGCACCAGCACTTTAAGGCTATTTAGCGCCATACGACAGGTTGTATTTAAACATGGTTATAAATACTAAAGGTTTAATATCGACCAGCGATAATAAAAAGCAAATAGTTCAATATAAAATGATAAGATGTTGGTAACAGTAAAATATGAAGCTTCCCAATCAACGGGAGATGTAAACGGTGTATGTTGATGAAAAGATGTTGCAAAATAATGGGAGTTATTTGCATTAGATAAAAATGCACTAGGTGATGACGTACAAGTTAAATTTTAAGATAAAGATTTACTTCCTTCAGGAAATCTAAAATACAAGTGATAGATACAGTATCAAAAAGTTCCTTCATGTCATGTACATTATAGTACATATAACGTGTAGGTTGCAGGTCGGAACACTCGGTCATAAAGTGTTTAACAGTAGTGAATGGTTCATTGCAAGAGACGCACTCTGGTGGATCTTCACCTTTTAGTATGTGGGAGTGGGTTATGTATGAATGACCGATTCTGATTCTTGCAATGACAGTCTCCTCCCTACGGATAGTTCTGTAGGAAGGAGTCCATTCACCCAGGGTTGGTTTGATGGCATGAAGTTTGTTATTGACTACATGATCCCATGACGTCTGCCACGTCTGACGTAGGTACCTTTTGATACAAGGTTTAAAATCAGTAAACGGTAATTTAAAATATGTTGGTTCTTGGGATAGAGCCATCTTAGCAGCACGGTCTGCTTCTTCATTACCTCTAATACCAATATGGCTAGGTAACCAACAGTATACTATATTGTAGGAGGTACTAAGCGCTGTATTTTTGACGAGTAGATGGACTAATAATGGATTATCCAGTTTTCTATTGTGTAGGGACTGAAGCACTGATAAAGAGTCACAGAATATAATGCTATTTAAGACGCGTTTCTGTTCGATAAATTTGAGAGCAAGGTCTATTGCTCCGATTTCCGCTGAAAAAATGGACGCATGGCTTGGCAAACGATCTTTTCCTATGTCTTTGTCACTAACGAAGGCCGCAGCAGCCTTTTCATCAATCTTTGATCTATCAGTATAGAATTTAGTGTAATTTGTAAAATCGTTGAGAAGTTCATAATAAGAGTTCAGGAATATGGAAGGTTTTGTCTCAGATTTATTCTCATCGTGTAACGTAAAAATCACTTTGGGTTGCTTAAGTAGCCAATGTGGTGTTTATGACAGGAACGTTTTCTGAACTGTAGTGAGATTAATTTGTATATTATCAAGGCTATTTGATGTTCTTATGCCAAATGAAGGTATGGCATTTGGTTTATTTTCATATAAAGTTTTGTATTTTGGTTGAAAAACAGCCGAAAAAGCAGGGTTCAGAGGGTTTGATCTTAATTTGAGAGCATATTGTGCAGAAAGCGTTTCTCTGCTTTGCGATAAAGGTGGTTCATTCGCTTCCGCGAGAAGGCTTTCACATGGAGATGTCTTAAATGCTCCTAGAGCGAGTCTTATTCCCTGATGATGAATTGGATCAAGCATTTTCAAATAGGACTTCCTAGCTGAACCATAAACAATCCATCCATAGTCTAGTATGGAGCGGATAAATGTTCTATACAAATTAAGGACTTTTTTTATCAGCACCCCAGTCAGTGTGCGCAATTACTTTAAGTAAATTTAAAGCTTTTAAGCATTTAGCTTTTAAATTCTTGATGTGTGGTATAAAAGTCAGCTTTCTGTCGAAGATAATACCCAAAAATTTTGTTTCCTGAACAACTGGAATAAGTGTTCCATCCAGCGCGAGTTTAGGGTCATCATGATGTCTTCGCGTTTGACAGAAATGCATGCATACTGTTTTCGATTTAGAAAATTTGAAACCATTATTACTGGCCCAACTTTGGTTCTTATTGATATTTTGCTGGAGTTGCCTTTCAATTGTATGCATGTGCTTTGATCGATAACAAATTAAAAAATCATCTTCATATAAAAAGCAATCCACACCGGGAGCTAAGCACTTGGTGATGCTATTGATTTTGATATTAAAAAGCGTCACAGATAAAATACTGCCCTGGGGTACACCCATCTCTTGCTGGTGCATATCGGAGAGGGTAGAGCCCACTCGTACTTTGAATTCTCTGTCGGAGAGAAAACTAGAGATGAAAGAAGGCAGACTGCCTTTTAGACCTAGATCGTGCAGGTTATTTAGTATCCCATACTTCCATGTTGTGTCATAGGCCTTTTCTAAATCAAAGAAGACTGCTACTAAATGTTCCTTCTTAATAAATGCATCGCGAATAAATGTTTCCAGTCTAACCAGATGAAAGTTTGTACTGCGACCAGAACGGAAGCCACTTTGGAAAGGAGATATTAAATTGTTAGTTTCCAAGTACCATACAAGACGAGAATTAATCATTCGTTCCATTGTTTTGCACACGCAGCTTGTCAGTGCAATGGGCCGATAGTTGATAGGATCTTCGATGTCTTTGCCTGGTTTGGGAATCGGTATTACTATTGCTTCTTTCCAGCTCTTAGGTACATTACCAGCAATCCATAAATCATTGAAGATTTTCAGTAGTAATGTCAGAGAAGATTCTGGCAGGTGTTTCAAAAACTGGTAATGGACTTCGTCGGGCCCAGCGGATGTATCGTGGGCCTTGTCTAAAGCCTCCCTAAGCTCCAATAAAGAAAACAGCTGGTTATCGCTTTCAGAGTTGTTAGATGTGAACTTTAAACGTGACTTTCCTTTTTGAGATTTTAATCTTCGAAAGGTTTCTGAATAATTAGATGATGATGAGTTTTTTGAGAAACTATCGGCAAGAATATTTGCTATGTCACGTTTCGAACTAAAACTGTTATTGTTTGTTTTGAGTTTTCGAATATAATTGTGTTTCCTCTTTCCATTTATTTTGCGAATAGTATCCCAAACTTGTTTCATTGAGGTACGAGTTTATAAAAGAAACATTTCTTCCAGGACGTACGTTTACATTCTTTGATTGTGCGTCGTGTTTTAGCCCGCGCAATTCGATATTTGTTTAAATTTTCGGGCGTAGGACGAGTGTTGAATTGTTTTAATGCTTCTCGGCGTTGTCTAATGGCTTCTTTGCATTCCTTGGTTACCAAAGGTTTTTGCGGCTTTTTACTGTTCGTTGATGACTTAGGAATAGATTCATCTGCAATTGAAATTAGAATGGATGTAAAATACTGTATAGGATTAACAGCGTTGAATATTGTATCATTATTTAGTCTAGTTTGACATAGTGTTTCAAAGGAAGCCTAGTCAGCTTTCCTTCTATTATATTGAGTTATTGCGTCATCAATTTTAGAGTTATTTTCAAGAATGATTGGAAAATGATCACTGCTGTGAAGGTCATCAGCGACCTTCCATTCATATTCCAAAAGCAATGAAGGAGAGCAAATTGTTAAACCAATGGACGTGTACGTACCCGTTCCTGGGTGTAAATATGTCGGTGAGTTAGTATTATATTGACACAGATCGTGTCTAGAAAGGAAATCTACTTTATGGCCTCTGTCGTTTATGTGATTCGATCCCCATAAAATGTTATGGGCATTAAAATCCCCGAGTAAAACGAAGGGCGTGGGAAGTTGTTGAACAATATTGTCTAATTCATTTGGTACTAGTTTGGTGTTTGGTGGTAAGTAAATAGAGCAAAATGTAATCACTCGATGTAAAGTGACGCTTACAGCAATTGCTTATAAATTTGTATTTAAAGGAATGACTCTGAGAGGGGCTCGATTGTTGACAACAACAGAGACTCCTGAGGATCTGTCAGCGTTTTGAAAGTACGTGTTGAACAGGGAAAAGTTTTTAAATGTAATTTTATCTGTGTCTTTAAGGAATGTTTCCTGTAAACATAGTACAGCAGGATCATGTTCATTTAAAAGCAGAAGAATATCATTTTAGTTTGCTTTAAGTCCTCGCCAGTTCCATTGTATGATGGTTTTCTTCATTATAGAATTATGCTGGAGATTCTGGATCTAGGCAAGACTATTCGCGGAGAAAAATTGTGTTGTTATTTGTCTGGAGGAAGTACGGGAGTATATTTAGTTTTGCTAGGTTTGGAGGAACCTTGAGTACATGGAGCAGTTTCTTCTGCATCCATACTCTCAAGTTCTCCAAACATATTGTAAAGTTTAACGGGGTCATCTTACCGCTTTTGCTGCTTATTTGTTTGTGGTTTTTGTTTATTTCTTTGAGCTTTTGGTGGTGGGTTGTTATTAAATGTTGTCTGAGTTGATGCTGTGCTTTTCTGTGGTTGGTAATTAAGGATGATGACATTTTTTGTTGAATCGGAATGATCTGTCTGTGTTTGTGCGTCCTTCTTGAATTTTGGGGTTGTGTTTCACATCTGTGGAGAAGGATGGGCCAGGAAGGGCTATTTTTGCCTGGACAAGTTTTCTGGCTTCTGCGTAGGGTATGTTGGAGGTAAACTTTACCCTCTGAATTTCCTTCTCCTGTTTCCAAGTATCACAATCCTTAGAATTGGCGTGATGTTCTTTACCACAGTTGACACAATGCGGAGTTGCTCTACAATCAGCTTCCTGATGAGAGTGGTCTCCGCATCGCCAGACCTTAACTCTGGAACATCGGTCTTCGTGATGGCCGTATTTCTGACACTTGTAGCATCGAAGGGGGTTTGGTATGTAGATCTCAACCTTTACTTGCAAAAACCCAATCTTGACCACTTTGGGCACAATTGGTTTATTAAAGTTGAGTACAAATGTATTGGTGTCCTGCAGGGTGTTGTTACTTTTAATACGTATTCTACGCACTGCAGCGACACCTTCATGTTTCATCCCTTCGATGATAGGTGAGCTGGCAGAAATCTGCCTGCTTCGTATTAAATACATTAAAGAAATGTCTATGTTAGTTATTATAATATATATATCATTATTAAACAGTTACAATATGGACAGAAAAATGTGACAGGGACTGGCCTAACAGATGGAGAAGGCATGGAGCGGCTTTGGTCCTATCTTCGTCGTTTTTCCAAAATAACCAAAGAGATGAACTTGGACAACAGACAGGATCTTCTGGTAGATGCCTTGTTCCATTACAGTGAAACTGAAGCTATGTAGGTATCAATTATTTAGTTAATTTTGGCATTAGTCTTTCCATACCAAAATTCAGACTTCATTCTACTGATAATAATTTTAATAATTGAGTGGAGACTGGTGCATTTTGTTGAATGGGGACTGGTACATTTTTTAAAATGGAGACTGGTGAATTTTGTTGAGCCCGCTCTGGTTCAAGTTGCTCATAACAGTCACTTTCATGACCATGTGCTTGTCCATTTATTTTTACTTATGTACATCCATATCAGAATAGGTCTTTCATATTAACTTCAAGTTTTTTATTTGGATATTTATGTGAATAATGCAATTTACTAAAAGATTATGGTTAGTATGACATGCAAACTCTAGCCAGCTTTTTGTTTTTATCAGGAAATACCAAATAAAATTATAATTTTTGAAAACATACAAAAGCTGATTCACCAGCACCAACACTAAAAGATCATTTATCAATCTGATCCCCAGACTCCTTCCAGATATATTTGTCCCAAAAATATTTATTCGCAATTATGCTAGTAGTATCACGTAAATTAGTAGGCACTCTGAATAAAAATAAAGAATATTTAAAATAATTTAATGTACAAAGAATTTTAACAATTATTTTTTTACATTAAAAAGTTTTTCAATACTAATTAATTTTGCAGGATAATGGCGGAGTCTAAACTTACACGGAGTAAAGACTTTATCTGGTTGATTGGACATCCTTGCGAAACTGACGGGCCCGTCTTCCATCTGGTTCTGACGTCATGAAAACCTTTGTGTTCCATCACCGTCTAAAAATATTAACACTTTCCGACAGTGCTGACAAAGTGTACAACCAAGTCCTGCCGTTCTGGACGAAATCGAGACTACCCGTTAGACAGAAACATCATGTCATAAAGATGTTCTGTACGGCGAACAAGTCGGACTAATGAGGAATAAGGCTAAAAGTAATGACAAGGATATACATAATCAAAAAACTGTATACTGATAAACTGGATAAACTGTTCGACATCTGCAACGCCAATGCCTATCAGATAATATCAAATGAAGAGGACAAGAAATTTTTAATGTTGCAGCAAGAATCACGAACTGGCAGCATCGGTTGTGTAGACGTAGCACTTTTAAAAAAAGAAAAGCGATCTGCTGAGCGGAAACGCAGATTTGCTAAGCAATTGGAATTAGCTGCTGCTGCAGAAAAACCGTCAGAGAATCATGAGTCAGCTACAGAGGTCAATGACACATCAGTTAGTGAACAATCGTCCGATGAAGACGGTGAATTTACATCGAAAGCGTCAGCGCCGAAAAGTGATGCAGAAAAAATCAAACGTAAGTTTATCATATCGCCAAAAGTATCAGCTGTGCTTGACCGAACAAATGCATGCTACTTGCTTCTGTAGTTAACGAAAATCCACCATGCTACTTGCTTCTGTAGTTAACGAAGTGGCTCCATGTTCAACGTCAGCTGTCGTACTATCAAAAAGCACAGTTCATCGTCACTGAAACAAACGTCGTCAGGAACTGGCACAGCAAATACAAAAGAACTTTTGCAGCAGTATATCAATAGTACATTGGCAGCAGCGAAAAGCTAAAAAGAAAAGGTGTGACTCACTAAAATCACTGCCAGGATCCATGCTGCGATATGTTAAGAAACTAGATGATGGCCAGGGTTCATCAAAAGACGTTCCTCAGTCTACAATCGATACTGATTCCTCCGATGCTAGCAGTATGCATTCTATAGAAGAGCAAGTAATGCAGAAAATTGACGAGATTGACGACGAAATACAAAAAATATACGTGTATGATTTGGAAGCGGCAGAGAATGATGATAACGTTGATTCAAACCAAGATACTGCAAATGTGATGCTGAGTCAGGTTAACGAGAAAAATTGGAATATTTTATCAGGTGCTTCTTTCTGGAATGTACCAGTTCCAGATAACTTTCGGATTGAAATTATCAAAAGATGGAGCCCCTCGTTTCAGAACAAGGACGGACCGTTGTGTGTTGTGACAAGGCAAGATGAAAAAGCTAAAGGAGACGTGCGCAAGCTAACCAAACAATGGTTCTACAAGATGATGCCAAATGGCTTGCAAATACTGCGGTCATGGATGGTTTATTCACCCGTCAGTGAGGAATTATACTGCTTTTGCTGCAGACTGTTTGCTGCTAATGTTACAGAAACAACATCCAAATTTATTACTGGGTTTGATAAGTGGTGGAAACTGAGCCCGAAATTACATAATTATGAGACATCGGAAGAACATCTAGGTTGCCTTGAAAAATGGAAAACATTGGCAGCAGGACTTAGACGACACAAAACAATTGATGCTGAAAGTATTGCTATTATGGTCAGGGAGAAGAAAAAGTGGAGGGATATCTTGCACTGATTGCTGGATATCACATTGTTTCTTGCTAAGCAAAATCTGGCATTTCGTGGCCACGACGAAGATGAAGCTTCATTGAATAGAGGAAACTTTCTTGAGATGGTTGAGATGCTTTCTAAATATGACTCAGTACTGAAAGAACACCTAATGAGACTAACGAGGAGTACATGTACAGTAAAAGCACCCGTATCTTACCTTTCACCAGAAACGCAAAATCAATTTATAAATGTCCTGGCAAATCAAGTGAAGGAGATTCTTGTTAAGGATATAAAAACTGCGAGGTATTTTGGAATTATGTTCGACAGCACACCTGACATATCACACACTGACCAGATGTCTGAGGTTATCAGATATGTGAAAATCCACAATGGGAAACTTTAAGTGAAAGAAGTGTTCCTTGGATTTTTTCCTTTAAGTGGGAAAAAAGCTGATGACCTCAGTTCTGACATTCTTATAAATCTAAAACGCGACGGACTTGACATAATGATGTGCAGAGCTCAAGGCTACGATAATGCTGTAACAATGTAATGTGGTGCTGTCGGGTTATCAAAGTGTTATCAGTACAATATTGCACAAGGCCTGGTCAGAGGTATTGCGTAACTTGGAATACAACACTTGAGGACTGCCTCCCACTAATTGACGTTATCTAGAAGATGATCTCTACGGTGTAATCTGCCCGGTCAGTGAATATAGTAATCTGAGATGGTACTTTGAACAAGACAATACACGAGCCCCAGTAAAGATAAAATATGAATTTAATTAAAAATACAATTAAGAAAAGAATGACACTGTGAATTACAATTTCTTACTTTCTGAATACACTTAGTTCAGAAAAATACATAAACTAAAGCTTAAAATAATGGATACATTCTGAAAAGAAAGAATAAGAAAGCGAGTTTTAATGGGTGCGTGGACCATTCATTGAACTTGTGTGGCCAACACTCTTTTCCCGAAAATGCTTCATGTGTTACATTTTTTGGTACTCTTGAGGGAATATTTTCATTCTTTGCTGCTTCCACTCATCGATGGGATGCTTTGATTGAACACACTGGGATGTCGGTGAAAAGGTTATCAACAACACGTTGGAGTGCTCATTATGCTGCTGTTAAGCCAGTGAAAGATAAGTTTGATGAATGTATGGCGGCGATTGAAGCTCTATGTGATCCTAGTGAAAATTTGGACACAAGGGGTACAGCACAAGGTCTTTTACATGCTGTCGGTGATTTCACGTTTATCTGCTACCTTTACCTCTGGGCTGATCTACCTGAGGAAGTCAATCTTACCCAGCAGTATCTGCAGACTAAAGGCTTAACTCTTGACAAAGTTGTGACTAAGTTAGAGGCCTTAAGATTGTTTCTGTACGAGAAACGCAGTCACTTGTTGAGCATGCAATTGAACAGGCACTTTCAAAATTAGACCAATATTTACTGATTTACTGAATGTGTATCTAATGTTAAATGAGCAGTATTGATACATAGGCGATTATGACATATGTGACTTACATTTAACATCTCTCCCCCCACCCCGTTTCTGGGAATTGTTTCATATGTTAATTGGTATTTAACCATATAGGCCAATCTGTGGGCACCAACATATGAAATTCTGCCATCTGGCCAAACTATTCTATTTTTCCCATAGCCTGAGCTGTCTACTGCCCCGATCCAGTTTATACAACCCTTCCCATCTGTGTTTTGTATAGATTTTTTCTCCAAAATCACATGCAAATCATGAAAAAAAGACTCCATTATGATTGTAATATCTAAAAACCACCAAAATCATACCCTGGATGCACGTGGTAACCATAGAAACATCAGGCTCATATTATGGTATAGGTCCTCTATAGGACACACGGTACTAATTCAACTCCAATGGTAAACATATGGAAACACTGTCATATTCAAAATTCAATAACTTTAACATTTCTGGGTGCTGATGATCCACCCGATACTTCCATTGTTTCAGCCTACAAAGCCTAGAATTGTTGATATTGTTAAGGCCTTCAACCCTCAACAACGTATACTTTTGTACGGTGCAGTATACGTTATATCGCTACCAAGCCTTAACAATGTTGGTGGCATTTTTTCCTCTTTTGCGCATGTGCGTACTATTACATCCGGTTGCTGAAGCTGAGCGTAATTTAAGTAGGTGATAGCAGTGTTGAGATTTTGAAATGGAAAATATGTCGACTGATGCCCACAAGATTGCCCATACTATGCAGGTATATTTTTCCTAATATTGCCTTAACACACCTGTTACAATATATGTAATTGATTTTTTTGCCCTCATTGTGTGTGACATGTTTAAGCCTATAATAATTCACCTTATGTTGCATCACCAGTATAGACTGACACTGCAAACATCATAGCGATACGACTGAAATTGTTAAAGCACTGTTAAACATGCAAATCAAACCAAATGCTTGGTCCAGAATTAAAATAATACCCTTCTGACATGAAATACATCTGCCATGGTGGTCATCTTGAAAATTGTACAGATACTCTTAGAGGATGAATGATAATATGGTTACATGTCATTTTCTAAAATATTTATAATTATCTGTTTAGTTGGTCCTTAGATCTTTTAAAACATTTAATATTTACACTATATTATTTCATTTGAAAATCATTCTATTACTACTCGTTCACAATGGATGTAGATATTGTGTTTTAACCAAAGATGACCCAAAATCAAAATGGCTTTTTATTTGATGAAAATCTTATAACCACTGGACCTGTATTTTGAACTGACTGTACTATCTACATCGTGTTTCCCATCAAGCCCTGTTAGATTTCATGAAAGAAATGAAAAATAGTATATAGCGTGCAATAGTGCTACAATTGCCGCCATTTTTGTCATTTTAGTTAATTTGGCATTTTCACTGAAAGACTTCTTATCATGACTTATTGATTCAGAATGAAATATACATCTGAGACATTATACATCTGCTACGACAATCATGTTTAGAATCATTTAGCTACTTCCCCTGAAATGCAATAACTCATACTTTTTTATCATCTGCTACAGTCAGCATCCAAAAAGCTGCGCCACATCTTTACAGATGAGCAACTCCATGCGTTGGAAGCAAAATGGAATGCAGGATTGACAAGTGTTAAGGATGGTAGAAGAATCGAGAATCTGGCCAACTCTCTGAACCTTACGGTGCAACAAATCAGGGTTGGTTTTTTAAAAGAATTTCCTCTTTCTTGCAACATTTTGATATCCAACAGCATAATGAATTGCATGTCTTAATAATTTAAAAGCAACACAGTTTCTTATATTAGTCAATGAATTTCATAAGTCAGAGTTGCAGGATATGTCCAGTGTTTGCTTCTCAATTTTCAAATGAAAATGAAACTTCTCAAATTACATTTCCTTTCTAATAATTAAAATCTTTGGCTTTAACATTTCTTTAGCTTTCTTGATCTCTATTCTCAGTTGTTTTAATTTTCTTCTTTTTGGGTGCAGAAGTAAATGTATTCAGTAGTATAGAAATCATTTAAATACATCTGCTCTTGGAAACTGATATTATTGCATCTTTGAATTTGTTTTAGTCTGCCTAAAAGCCATATGCTAGCCACACGCTTTGCAATTTGGTTTTTTGAGGTTGGTACAAATTGGATTGTCCTTTGTCCAGGATCATTAAACCTCAAAGTCAGATTATGCAGGACACAAACATGATGAAACAGTGTGCAGCTGGTCAAGGGAAGCTCTTATTATCAAAGCATCAATTTTATAATGTGTATGACAAAATTAATAGCATACAATCAGGTTATTTATTATTTTCAGGACTGGATTGGAAATAAGCGGCAAAGACAGAAGCACAGCATTCTGCGGACTTCTGTCTCAAGTTCTGCTTCCAAGCCAGTACCAATGCAATTGAAAGGGCCTAGTGGATACAATTTGTTTTGCAAGGGAAAATTACTTGGTAGGCTAAATGTTATTGGTCACAAACATTTTTTTTGCTCAGTGCATCGTAGAAGCCACTCCTTAACCATACTATTTCCAAAAATAGAAGAAAAAGTATAAAAAAATTGAAAGTGTTGCTCTGTTTTGAACCAAGTGTAACACAAGAATGTGGCAATCTTTGTTCTACTCTGTATAAGACCGTGTTATATCCAGATTCATATAATAACGGAGTGTATTATAGCAGGGTAAATTTGTATATATTGATTTATGCTGTCATCATTTGCTTAATTATTTTGCATAAACTGAGATTTGTTTGGATATCTATAGCAGGGTTGTTGTTGTTGCTTTAGGGTTTAACGCCATTTTTCAGCACACGATAGGCTATACATGGCGGCCAGTATGAATGGTGTAGCAAGAACCCGGGAAAACCCTTGGAATGAACCACGACCCACTACTGGCAACTGGCTACTTTGCCAAATAGCTACTAACTCTGAATTTTTTTTAATCATGGATACGTTCTATTTTTTCTTTGTCAATTGTAAAACAAGACATTGCGATTTCCCCCAAAATGAAATGGAATATGTGTCACACAGATGGTGCATCTTCCTGTTATAACAATGTATACCTAAATATTATGTAGCTGACATAAGAATAAAAATAGAATTCCAATTTTTGTGACAGAACATATTTTTTCTCCCATGAGGTGATTGTAAAATTAAAATCCTCTATGAAATGATATTTACATTGTGAAAAAGACGACGACACATACCAAGTTTTGTGAAATTTCACCTTCAGTTTCGAAAGTAAAATATCTGTTGACAGATAGATAAAATACAAAGTTGAAATTGTTTAATGCCATTTTCTCAGGACCAGATAGGCTATACATGGCAGTCAGTATAACTGGTGGCAGAAAAAAAACCCACTGACACATTGGAAGAAACTGGCTAGCTTTCTCACAAACACATGCAGACAGGGGTTAATTTCAGTCATCTGTAATGGAATGTTATTTCAACCATTTGGCCACCTGAGGCCCCAAAAATGAACAGAAAAAGGGTATTAGTATCGTAAAGCATGTGGATAACAAAACATTTACAAAAATGCAATAAAATCAAAATTATCAGAAATATTTTACTTAGAAACTGGATACAGGTCTATAGTTATTTCTATTTCAAACATAATCACTGGATTAAAACTTATTAAGTTTAACTGAACCAATGAGCAGAATACAACAACTTCGGAAATGTAGAACACCAATTATATATCCATACACATAATGTGCAAATGGTTTCACAATATAATAAGACCAAGTCTATCAAATATTCGACAAACCCAGTGTGTTCATTATGGCAAAAAGCATGGGTTACAAAATACTGGTTAACTGAATATTTGTAAGAATATTTGGTAAAATCTAAATTTTAGGTAGATGAACAGTTGCTACATGCCACAAATTGAAAACCACAACAACCAATTTTCAATGAAAAAAAAAATCATGCATTTACAAACCACTAATTATATATTATAAACAAGTAACAATTGTTTTCATGAAATAATACAAACACCAAAAATGAATAATTATGAATAGAAGAACTGAATGCATTACTTCTGAATCAAACAATCCTTTATGATGCTTGGACAATTTAGCCTTTAAAGATTCACAGAATCTTTTGGTTGACACATGACACTCCAGCAACAGTGCTGTCATCCACTCAAGAAGTCCTATGTGGAAACCTAAAATAGGATTCTTAGGTGAGGAAGGCCAGAGATAACTTCGCATCATTGTAACTGCAGCTGACTCGCATCCACATAATTCAATGATATGCTTGTGCTGCCTACCTGTTAAAAGAAACGTACTTATTGGAATAATGAAGGTGTAACACAAAAATGCATTTGATCAACATTAACTGAAAGCAGCAGTCATTACATAACAATAATCAGAAACAAAATAGCTTCCATTTACAAATTACAATGCTTCCACAACATATACCAATCAGAAACTTTCCGTGTTTTATGATAACATATAAAAATAACAGATTTTTTAATAGATTTTGGCAGTGACACCGCTCACAAAAACAAAACAAAAAACCCAAGAGGATCCAGATTGCAAAAACAAATGACTGAGATACACTGTAATGTGTCAGAGCAGTTGGTCTAATTACATCGAAACTAGTAAGATGCTTATTGACACTGAAAAGATTTCATCAATGGCTGATTAGCATCATTTGTGCAAACTTAGGAATCCTACTAATAAGATATGTTTCCTTTTAAAAATACATTTGGATGACCAGTTTGCAGGATGAATTGAATTTTTTTCCACACGTAGTAGCTATATGTACAGATTAGATCCAAATTTCTTATCATAAGTACTAGTCTGAAATGTATTCATTCCAGGATGGTTTTCTTCCTCAATTTTGGTCAAACTAGCTAGGTAACCACTTTTAATTTGTATATATTAAACAACATAAATGAATACGAACCATGTTCATCCATTACTACTATCTGCTTAGAATATATAGTTTGACATTCATGAATATCTGGCCTTTTCCACACTGGTGTTTCTGTGTCCACACAGATGAATGTACCATTCTGAAGAACAAGAAAATGCAGGTTACTTCTCATTTGAAAAATATATATTCCCTTCTGTGGAGTAATCTCTATACAATAAAAAAGTGTTTGTAAATAAAATTAATAAATCTAGTGAAGAAAAATAATGTAAAACAAAATAAAAAGAAAGAACAAATCAAATTAATATACAGATGTTGCACAATGTTATACTGTTATACTCCCTGGGTAAAAACTCATTTTTTTTCTTCTATGGGTTAAAAAGGTAATTAATGAAAAGAAAACTATATCAACATCTTGAAGATGTAAAACATACAGACAACAATTTCAATTCATACAAAACAATATTGATTGCTAACAAAACTTACACATAAAAAATATTAGTGTCAAGTGGTTGTAAAATCAATAACAGCTTACTTTAAACACTTCGAACACATGCAGATGATGCAGACTAAGACAAATGTCAAGGCATTCTCTGCAGTAGATGGCTGATGTACCACAGTCCATGCAGCGATAAACCTGATGAAGATTTTGCATACAACAAATGCACTGACTGTGAGGTGGCGTAAATAACACAGCTGTGCCAACATCAAGCAATTCATCTGCAAGAGCTGCCCAATTTTCGAGTCTTTTTTTCTTCTTCTCTCTGTACGAGACTTTATTGTCATCTATGGCATCTGCAAGATTTGTAAGCACTTTATTTGTTGTTGATTAGTGTGAGAAAAATAATAGATAATACATCATAACATATATTGCAGTCATATGTAAAATCAATGTAAATAAGAGATACATGTATGACAAGGACAAAAATGCAAGAAGATAAAAATTACTTTTGTATTGTTTTTTTTTTCCTTCTGCAAGTGTTTAACAATTAAAGACATTTGTCAACTATGCATTTATTATTTATGTACTGAATGAGTCATTGAACGAGATGAAAATTAAAGACATTAAAAATCAAGCAACATTCTATCATATCTGATAGGAAGGCATTTTTTGTAAATAAGAACATTTTCTTTTTATGAGGACTTTGCAATAGTATCGTTATGTATCGACAGATTTAATTTACCAGAGAAAAAAACGGCCCCTTCTGATTGTTTATCTACTTGTTCTGACCCAGTTGTTGATATTCCCTTTGGAACAGATCCACTTGATGCATCTACGGCCACTGGGTCTTGTTCTCCACTAGAAGCTGGTGAGATTCTCTGATACTTTACCCTAATTGATTTGTTTTGAACAGAGATATATTTTCTCTTCAATGGCTTTCGATCCCATGAAAACACCATTTTCCTTACTGTAATGAAAAACAACACATTTTTATCTACTGTTAAACGAATTAAATGACAAATATTTGCACTAAAAATAAAAGTAATTACTACAGAGATAAAATCGATGAATAAGTACGCCAAAACAGTTCTTTATTAGAGTTGTATTCACGCCTGCTCTCATTAATTGACTAAAACACAACGCTCTAGCGTATCTTACCTAAACCAATATGGAGTCACTACAAACCGGATGTTTTAGATTTAACAATTACGCACATGCGCAAAAGAGGAAAAAATGCCACCAACATTGTTAAAGCTTGGTAGCGATATAACGTATACTGCACCGTACGAAAGTATACGTTGTTGAGGGTTGAAGGCCTTAACAATATCAACAATTCTAGGCTTTGTAGGCTGGAACAATGGACGTATTGTGTGGATGATCAGATCTCTATTTTTCCATGCACAACTAACCTTGATGCAAGTTTTTAAATGTAGAAAAACATAGGACCCGTGGCATGTTGTTGACATAAATTGGCAGGAAGCACATGTTATTGATTCTGCACCAAATGAATCAGGTGCTACTTTCATTATTGAGTACTAATCGGTGAAGCCTCTAAATTTACTTCAATTGCATCAATATAATTTTGTCTATATTTTTTTAAATTACAGATAGGATAAGCTCTCAAAAAATATTTTTCCTAAAATTTTAATTTTCATTATTAACCAATTATGGACCACCAAAGTCGTATATACTCTATTATTTCTTCACCCATTTTTAGACTGGTTCACAGCTCTTCCGTATAATTAGTACCGTGTGTCCTACAGTTGCAGTGGATGCCATGAACCAATCAATAAGTCTAGCGTCCCTGCCAGTTAGAGGGGCTCTGGATGTCTCCCTAGATGCTCTGAGTCATGTGACGAAGGTATTACAAGAGCAGACGGTGGCATTTCAATATCAGAAAATCACAAACGATTTAATAAAATCCATAAATGAGCGCACATTCGCAAATTCAACTGAAACCACAAGAAACGAGCCAGTCTTGAGGGAGAACAAAGGAAGGAATGAAGAGAGAACAGATAGCAAGGAGAACAAGAGTGATACAAGGAGGGAGAACAGCGGTGAAAACATCAGAGACTGGAGCGGAGGCATCACCCATACTAGTATACAATGATATTTGTTATAAGTTGTAATTTATGCCGTGTTACTTTAAAGGCTACTATGCATTGAGTTCACTTTGGTTAGAAGATGGGTGTCGCTTTTGGTGTTGAGGCTATAATTATTACTATGATATTAGCTTTTAAAGGTCACAATTAAATGGCAAAGGTCCAACACCTACACCCACCCATTTGGTTAAATAAAAAAGAAAATTTCTTACCTTGTTATGTTAGTCCATATTCTTATTCAGTGATTTGGCTCACTATTCTGAAGTCTGCCAATTGTATATTTAACTTACTCTGAAATATCATGCATTGTAAACTTTAATTTTAACAGTAAATTTAATACATTATATACATATTCAGTTTTTCTAGAATTGCTCAATCCAAATTATGAGTTCTGACACATTTTGATAAAAGATGCAAAGGGGTTTCCAAATTTTTAAATTGTTTATTGTGTTTTAATATTTTTGTTTGTTAGTCACTTTTGTTAGATCCCTTTTTCAAGGTTCAGATAGCACCAGATAATAGATTGCACCATTTTGTATCCTTGAAAAAAAAAATCGGGGGGGGGGTAGGGGCATGCCTCCGGACCCCCTAGAAGGCTCGGCGCTACGCGCCTTCGCTTAACTCAATGGGTTGTTTTCTCTGACGTCACGAGCATGTACACAAATATCCATAATGCACCTTGCACCGCCATTTTCCTTCCATAGCAAACCGTTGTTTAGATCAAGACAAGTCACGGGAGGTTAATCATTTCGTAGAAATAACAAGTTTTATCAGATCTGTTTTTAAGTTTATGTGTTTTATTATGGAGAAACATCACATATAACTTACCGAGAAACCCTCACCCCTACGTACTTGGGGGTAGACGAATTCAGCGCCGATCGTCAGACGTGGCCTGAAATCTCATATGTCGATGTGCTACACTTTCTTGTTTTTCAAGAATCAGCGTACTCGAAGGAGCAACTGAAAAACTACAAATCCTTGGACGCATACAAACTGTTTCAAGATGGCTGGGTCCGACAGATTCTACACAAGGAGATAGATGGGATTCATTTGCTCAGGGCAAAGGTAACATACACTGTAGTTTGTCATTTTCAATCTTAACCGAGCAAACACTAAATTCAGCGATACAACACCCAATACTGAGGAAAAATAAAATAAATTAAAATATGGCTATTAATATATGAATTGTTTAAATAGTAAATAAACAGCTTTATAAGTGTTAAATATTTGATTAAGGGATGTAACTAGTTCATCATTAACTTAAGCCAGTAAATCAGATGTACATGGCAAAGAGGCCATATAATAAGCAACACATGGATAGGTAGTTTACACTGCAGTGTAATAATGAATATTTAATTTATACTGTTACTGCCCTCAATCACTTCACTCCTGTCTACATTAATATCTTTTCAGGTGGCACATTCAATGCGTATAAGAGAAAAGCCTCTAGAACCATGGGTGATTGTCAATGGAGACGGTATCATTGACTCGGCACATTCCACATGTATGGCAGGACTGGGAGAATGCTGCAATCATGTTGCTGCTTTACTGTTTGCATTGGAAACTTCCACAAGAATCAAGACAGATGCAACAGTGACAGATGTCCCAGCATATTGGATGCTTCCAAGCAATGCTGATCTTATTACACCATATAAAAGACTTCGTGAGAAGCATCTCGATTCAGCAGTGAAGAAGCGAAAGCTGTCAAATAGTGAAAAAGGTTGTGTGGTTCAGGCTTCTTGTGAAAAGAAAAAGAATAACATTTCTTCCCCGACAAAACACGAAGAAACATTCTTTGATGATCTTGACGGAATGACATCAAATGCTGCGGTATTATCTTTGGCAGACCAATTTTCTGACAATTTTAGATCTAAATCATTATCATCTGAATGGCCAGTGGATTTAGGGGCATTATATGATAGTCAGATCATTGATACAGATTTTAATTATGAACAGATACTAGACAAGTGCAAAGTTGTAGACATATCGATCACAAAAGAACAGGCTATATTTGTGGAGCAAGAAACTCGAAATCAAGCAAAAAGTGTTTTTTGGCACAATAATAGAGTGGGACGAATAACTGCATCACATTTTCACTCTTCATGTCATACAAATGTGTCTAAACCTTCTGTGTGCTTGCTAAAAACTATTTGTTGTGGTGAAAGAACCAAAAAAGCTTTCAGCTGTGCAGCTACAGACTGGGGCCAGAAAAAGAAGAAGACAGCAAAGAAGGAATATACAAGACACATGGAAATAATGCACAAAAACTTAAAAATAACGCAGTGTGGGTTGATTTTGAACGAATGCTATCCTCAGTTGGGAGCCAGCCCAGATGGCTTCATAGATTGTGAATGTTGTGGTGGTGGATGTTTGGAAATCAAATGCCCCTTCAGCATGAGAGACAAACTGAAACTGGAAATTCCCTGGCTGATGTCAGAAAATGGATCAATGAAGTTAAACCGTAGCCATTCATATTATTATCAGCTACAAATGCAGTTATTTATGACTGGCAGACAATACTGCGATTTCTTTGTATAGTGTCCCCAAAAGTTCCATCTGGAAAGAGTATTCCCTGACAAGGACCTATGGGATACAATGTCTGTTAAGGCATTAGAATTTCATACAAAGTGTATTATGCCAGAACTTGTATGTAAATTCTTTTGAAGAAAGCAAGTGCTTGCACCTAAGAGAATTGCGGAACCAAATTTAATTGACGTGGTCAGATATTGCATTTGTGGTGGAGATGATGATGGACGAAAGATGATATTATGTGAAAATGAAAACTGTTCGAAGAAGTGGTTTCATCTCAAATGTATTCAGATGAAGCGTGTACCTAAAGGAACATGATTTTGTGTTGAATGTCGAAACTGAATAATACTGAAATGCTTTTATAAATATGACAGTGTACATTACTATTTGCCTGTGTCATGTAGTAACCAGATTTATATTTTCAGTTCATGCACTTTAAAACCTTTCAAAGTCATTCAGTGTTTCTACTTGTTTATGTATCAGTTTGTTTATGCACATCTTTATTGATTGTTACTTTATGAATGAATAACAAAGATGATTGAATACTGTATTGCTGTCTTTATATCTCATTTTCTACAAATCACATGCAATATATTACAAGTGAAGACAAACATTACCGTCACAAACATCAATTGCTACATACAAGGAACATGCTGATACAATTTGCACTCCTTCCCCAAATAACAATTATGGCAAACAAACCATAAAAATACCTTATTTTCAATTTATTAACATATTTAATCAGAAACAAATGACATCACATTCATGAAAAGGTGAAATATTAATATGTATTCACAGTACAGCTTGTTGCATTGCTTTTACAAGTATTTTCTTTCAACATGTATGAAGAGACCGGCCTTAATGGTACTTAGCAATCCAAAAATTCAATTCTGTACTTTCATCTAATCATATGGAACAACTGACGGGCACAGATTTGTCAAGCAACATGCCACTTTTACAATCTTGTCAATGGTTGGAATATTTTCTCCACTTCTCAGCTTGATGAATTCAATGCCATCAACTATTCTAAACTTTCACAAAACAAGACCAATAACTCTTTCTATATGAATTCGGACTGATGCGATTTTTCTTGTATTCTCAACTCCAAGGGGATGCAATTGTGATTTTCCACGTGTGAAGTTGGGAATAGCTAATTCAGCTTTAAAGAAATTCACCGCCTCTTCTATGTTGAACCCTCTATCAACCATGACAACATCTCCAGGCAACAGATTATCAAGAATCACAGATTTTTCTGTAATGTATTTGTCAGATGTTCTGCCACCCCAACCTTCGGAAATATAAGTGATTACACCTTTGGGGGGGCTATCCCTATCAGATACTTGACTGTCTGATTATGCTTATAATTGGAGTATGTGTAGACCTTGTTCAGAGCACTACTCGGCCTTTCCGTAAACAGTTCGAAACAATCAAGTACAACTACCTTCTCCCCAAATTCCTTTCGAAAACACATAGGCATTGATTTTCTCAAATTTTCTCGTGTTGGACACCTCACTAAAAAATTTAGCCTTGTATGAAGTACATCAAGGGTGGAGTGGAAACTTCTCTGAACAGTTGCTACAGAAACATCTAGTTGATTTGCCATGTTTGTGAAAAGATAATTCATTCGAAGTTTCAGCATACACAATATAAATTCATTCTCTCTTGAAAGACTTTTAATGTTGCTATTCATGTGTCCCTCAGTAAAGTTAAAGACTAGTTTTAAGACTTCAAACTTTGGCAAACTTGTATAAAACCCAACTTTTTCTTTATTCTTTTCATAATAATTAAAGCTGTACAATCCCATAATATCAAATTTTTCATTTTCTGAAGCTTCGATGAGCTTGGACTTGTTGTCATCCACAACTTGTTTAATTTCTTTACTTTTAAGGTCAGTCTGGACTCCTTTAGAATGTGATGCATCTTCTGTCAGTTGCTGAAGAACTGATTCACTACTTCCAGCATCACATTGAGCAGATATGTCACATGCAGTATAATCAGGAGATGCGGAATGTTCTTCAGTGACACTTTTGCTGAAATCAAAGTGTCTCTCTTTTAATGTTAGAAGTGAGACAGCTGCATCTGATATTGCCCATTTATGTTTGCGTTGACTAGCACGAATAAATCTCTCATTGGCTAGATCTACATTTGAAACTGGTGAAGAAGTCTCTGGTTTTCCAAGATGCAGCGATGGCAGCCATGATGGGTTGGTTTTGTCATGCAAGTAGGCTTTTACACCTGCAAAATAAATAATATGTGGAAAAGGCTCGGTGTCTATTAATTTTACAAGATTAATGAATATTCATAAATCTAATAAACTTACATCTAAATGACTCTGATGACCAAAGTCATCTTCTGCAATTAATTAAATGCAAGCACGGCGAAATATTTAAAGTGGAGTGGGTGGGGTCAGATGTTAACATCAAGCCAGCTTTAAAAATAAACAAAACAAATGTATTACCATGTATCATTTTATATATCAGAAGATATAACCAGGGCCGTAGAGAGTAATCAATTGGCCCTTGGATAGAATACACCAAAGGTTAAATAAAATAAAGTAAATGCATAACTTACCACAAACAAAATGTTGAGAGCAAACTATCGTTCGTTCCCACTTTTCCTCAGTTTTGATGTCCTTTATGCCGACAGCTGCTTTCCATAATCGACGCCTTTCTTCCGACAGTTTTCGTGTTTCCTCTCCTTGATCCTTGATAATTTTCGGCGTTTTAAAAAAACGTAGATCTTTCTGCATACCATGGCGGTTAGAGCACCCAAAAATACCACAAATCAGCATTGTACAATTTCGGGCACCCCGTCAAAAGAGCGCCCGACAAAAGAGCGCCGACATAAGAGCGCAGATATAAGAGCGCAGACAAAGGAGCGCAGACAAAAGAGCGCCGACATAGGAGCGCAGACAAAAGAGCGCCGACATAAGAGCTCAGTCAATTAAAAAAACACATGTTGTACGCTAAACGAATATGAAATGGTTAACACTTGTTTTAATGAAACAATCGGCGGTACGATAAAACGACATTGCACCTATTTGTGTTTATTTATATATTATGGTTAATATGTTATGAATGCAGTTTGAAAATATTTCTAACCCAAGTAACATGGAGAAGATCGAATCAAATAAAGGGAAGGCTATTATATTGTTCGAAGGCTACAGATATCGAAAGGATAGAGCAAATGCTGATGGAAGTACGACATGGAGATGCTGCAAGAAAGATGGCTGCCGAGGACGGATGAAAATGCTGAACGATGTTGTTTTGTCATCATCGGAACACAATCACGCTCCTGATCCGACTAAAAACGAAGCAGCGAAAGTGGTGTCGGCTATACGAAAACGGGCAGTGGAAGGGGTGGAAAAACCAAGGCAGATTATACAACAAACCAGAGCAAGAATTTCGATGGAAGTAGCACCTCATTTGCCGGCATACGTCGCTTCACAACGTGCAATAGAAAGACAAAGAAAACGCAATCAGCTGCCATACCCAAATCCGCAGAACGTTGCAGAGATAACAATTCCTGAACCTCTTCAAACGACAACAAGAGGGCAAAATTTCGTCTTGTGGGATTCCGGACCGACTGACGTTTACAGAATGATGATGTTCGGAACAATGGATAATATCAATCGTCTACAGCAAAATGAACATTGGTTTGTGGATGGAACTTTCAGAGTTGCACCAGTAATCTTCTATCAGGTATTTACAATCCATGCTTTGATAGATAATAAGGCAGTGCCGTTGGTTTATTGCCTCATCCAGGATAAGACCGAAGCAACCTATATCAGAGTTTTTGAGAAAATTGTGGAACTTCTACCTACCGTGAATCCTGCGAGCATCAATGTCTGATTTTGAGAAAGCCACACATAATGCAATCCAGCACGTGTTTCCCAATGCACGTCTTGTTGGTTGTCTATTTCATCTAGGCCAATGTCTCTGGCGAAAAGTGCAAGATTTAGGCTTATCGCAACTGTATCACGACGAGGAATGTCGAATGACAGTGAAGATGCTGCTTGCCTTAAGTTTTGTTCCTGTAAATGATGTCTGTACTGCATTCGAGCAATTGGTAGAAGCTAGTCCTGCAGAAATTATGCCACTGGTAGATTATTGGGAGGATACTTACATAGGGAGGCAAAGGAGAAACCGTCGAGGTGACCCGCGCTTCGCTCTTGCTATTTGGAATGTCCATAATCGTGTCGCTGAAAATCTACCCCGTACAAACAACTCAGTCGAGGCATGGCATCGCGCATTCCAACAAACGGCAGATTGCAATCATCATTCCGTTTATAAATTGATCAACCAGTGTCGTCTGGAACAAGATCACATCGAAATCGAACTGGAACGTCATCTAGCTGGAGTTAATCAACCTGAAGCTTCAAAGAACAAATATGTTCAGCTGAACCGAAGATTGCAGGCGATTGCTTCAACCTATGCTAATGATTCAATGATGGAATACCTACGAGGTATAGCCCACAACTTAGCAATATAAATGCAACTATAAAGAAACGTTTTATTAGTTTGAACTTCCTTTCATTTTGTGTAATTTCATTTCATTTTATATTTTCACTTTAGGCCTAACATTTAAAATCTTTGTATGTGTTATTAGATTTCGTTTTGAATAATTGGACTTCAGTTGATAGTCTATTATAGTCAAGATGCCCGCAAACGTTCAGTTGATTATACCAGTTTTTTAGTTAAAGAAACTGAACAATTAGTTTTTTTAATGAAACAATAAAGAGTTAACATCAAACGAGGCGTCTGAGCGAGTTAATTTTCTTGTTCCTATTTATTAAATATTGTTGTTCGATCTTTAGTTTGCGCTCTTATGTCGGCGCTCTTTTGTCTGCGCTCCTATGTCGGCGCTCTTTTGTCGTGCGCTCTTTTGACGGGTCACCACAATTTCGAGATGTCAGTGTGCGTTTCCAATGGAATCAAAATGGCCGACATTGGAGTGCACACGTTTTGTGATGTCACGTGAAAACAACCCATAACAAGTTGCCCCACCCCCCTGAAAAACTTATGTGGCAGGGTCCAGTTTCGTAAATTGGCCCCTGGCAAATTTCTTAACTTAAGGGTATGGTGTGAGTTTTTGAGCTACTATTGTGTAATATTTAAAGATATGGATAAATTTGTGAACTAGGTGTTTCAGGCTTGTGTTGTTCTTGAAATTGATGTCAGACATGTACACTTTCCATAGTTACTCTGCAGTATGTTGATTGTGAAATACCAATAGTCGGCTAGGAAGAAGAGCTAGCCTCTCATAGCAGTAGACAAGTGGGTTAAAGGCAAGTAGAATATCTTAAAAACGGCATGGATGACAACTATTATGAATTGCATCAAGCTATTTAGTAGACAATGTTTTTCAAAATTTTCATCTAGGAGAAGACCTTGCGTTTGCACTGTGAGCACCACATGCAGTCAAAAATGGCCTTCGGATGTGAAAAATGCATGTATAAAATAGGGGTTGGGGTACATAAATATTTTATTCTAAGAACTTCAGTAGACTTGTCAGGTCATGTGTGTGATATGATTATGTTGCACTACATAATACCTATCCAGAAATATGTACCTTTTTGACCTCACTCGCGTATTATATTTTTAAGGAATTTTTATATTAGGCAGGTGCATGCGACATTAAATTTGTACATAAAAACTGGACCCAGCCCCCTTAGGTCCGGCCCTGATTTGTGTTGATGTCTTGGTGATCTCGGTGGTGGAGTGTTGTTGAATTTAGTTTGTTTTATACGTGTTTTATCAACGGTTGTTAATGAGGGATATTAGCACTTGTTCTATCGGGTTGATCCGCAGTAAGTGATAATTAATGGCAAAGACATATATTGAGCTTGGTAAACGATACATGCTTGAATGCTTCCTGTGAATTCATTTGAAAAGATAGTATACAAATGGGCTGATTTATTAACTCTACACACTCAAATTGTGCTGAAAACGTTCCATTCGTATATATTCTACAAGTCTGAAAAATGTATTCCATATTGTTACAATATGTAGAACATACATACATAATTGGTGTTTTATAGTTGGCTCCGCCCACTAGGGGCATATGGGCAACTTTTATATCCAGCATATCGCTGAACATTTATTTACCTTTACACACGTGTACATTAGTACACTTATCAATTTGGGCGTTATACCGAATTACTAAAAAGTAACTATCGGTATAAATGGAAGCCCCAGGGCAGGTAGGCAAGTCCCATCCACACCTATCCCATCAACTTCATCGACAGCCAAGCAGGAAGAGGCAAAGGCGGAAGAGACCCCGGAATTTAATTCATCATCGTCTTGCAAGCAGAGGCAGCCGAACGCACAACCGGACCCAAAAACAAACAAACACGAGGAGCCAGAAAGTACCACACCCTTATTATTATACTTGCAACCCCATAAGACATGTATAAAAGTGGAAGTGCTATATTATGTTGTGTTGTGTGTTGTTTTAATGTTATTTATTGTATTTCATTATTATTGCAACATTGTGTTGCGGGGGTCTGATAGTCCTGGATTAAGACTACCTTATAGATTCTAATAAGGTCATAATGAGTGTGTGCAATGTATGCATATGTGTCTATGAGGTTGCAATCCCTTTTGATTTCTTCCAATTTTAATCCAGTTTTTCTAATGGATGCCCTATACCAATAATGTGTAGGCCACCTGTGCAATTGAGTCAAGCTATATAAGTTACGAATTTCCTATCACTTATCACTATGCCCCTAAGTAAGTACATAGTGTACTATACAATCGCCACCATCCTATCGGCAAAAATCCCTTCTCGAAGAGAGAAATTCACCCTAAGAAAAAACAAAAAACCTACACTAATGTGTCAAAGTGACAATGCAAGTTTGTTCTTGATAGGTTGTTTTAAGTTATAAATTTGGTTGGGTGTGATCCGAAAATGCCATATTTGAGATTGATGTTTGGTCAGCCAAATAGAATTCTCTGTTACCAATCAAGTTTGAGAATTCTGTATTTATTGAAACAACATATAACATAGACAAGGACATAGAATTTAGAAATAGAGGAGAGAAATGGGTCAACACCAGCTTCCCAGAGAGACTGACTGGATTAGGCAAAGAGGTATACCTGATTGTATACTTATGCGTAGGCACAGAGGTATACCAGGCTGTATACATATGCGTACACCAATCCAGGCGATTTCTATAAAGAAAAGAGCCTGTGTCCCCACTGTTTCACTAGCCTTCCCCTATTCCCAAGACTTACAAAGGGTAGGAAATAGTAACAATACAAGACAATACAACACAATAACAATTAACATTAATATTAGCAGCAACAACATCAACATTAACATCATTAACATTAATATTAATACAAACATCAACATTAACATCATCATTAATATTAGTAGCAACATCAACATCATTAAAATTAATATTAATAAAAAAACATCAACATGAACATCATTAATATTAGTAGCAACATCAACATAAACATTAACATCTTTACCATTAATATTAACACAAACATCAACATCAACATTAACACCAATATCAACATTAACACTAACATCAACATTAACATTAATTATCCCTAAGAAAATAGCCCTGAGAAGGGCTGTTCTGTAGTCTGGTTCCCCACGTTTCCTCTGTTGTCAGTGATAGCATCAACTGTTCCATTTCCTTGAATATTGTCCAGGCAATTTTCACTTCCATTGAAGTCCAGTTCAAGGTTTATGAATAATTTTGGATGTTGAGTGCCATTAGCTTTTATTCTGACAGAAAGAGGGTGGTGTTAGTATGGAGATTTTTCTCAGACTACACTTATTAATTATATATTAAACCTATATAGCGGTGATCTCTGCTAGTACATGATTAGTGTAAACTCGCAAGTCGCGTATAAGTTCTTTATGAACTCAGTATCTACACCCGATCATATCACCACTTCAGCAGAGACACGGGCTAATTTTAACTATTTTTAAGTAATTAATTATTGTTAATATGATTATTTTTAATATTAATAATAATAAAATCCTAGCCAATTAATTTAATTTTAGCGGTGATCTCTGCTAGCATATGATTATGAGTGAGTGTAAATTCGCAAGTCGCGTATAAGTTCTTTATGAACTCAGTATCTACACCCGATCATATCCCCACTTCAGCAGAGTCACAGGCTATTTTGAAACCTTATCTATAATTAATTTTTTATTAATAAACTTATTTTAATATTTATAATGTTAATAATAATTAAGTCCCTTCCTAATTATTATATAATATTGTTATATTTAAAATAATTTTTAATACAATTAATAATGATTTAATTATTTTACTACTAATATTTTAAGATTTATTATATTAGTTGTAAGTGAATTGATCTGTTAATAATAAACAGAGTGAGACTCTGTAGAGCACTTACATTTGACTGTTTATATTTATTTTGTATGGTAGTATACGATATAATTCTTTTTCGCTTTTTATATAGTGCTATACGGTTTGTTTGTTTGTTTGAATTTTAACGGCGCACCAGCACTTTTAGGCTATTTAGCGCCATACAATAGGTTAGATGTTCAAAAATGAGAAAGGTTTAACATCGACCAGCGATATGAAAAACAATATAAAATGGTAAGATGTTGGTGACAGGAAAATATTAAGCTTCCCAATCAACGGGAGATGTAAATGGTGTTATGTTGATGATAAGATTTTGTAAATAAAAGGTGATATTTGCACTAGATAAAAATATTCTACGTGATGGCATACAAGTTATAGTTTAAAATAGAGATTTACTTCCTTTAGGAAATCTAAAATACAAGTGATTTGTATTGTATCAAAAAGTTCCTTCATGTCATGTACATTATAGTATTTAACACGCGTAGGTTGCAGGTCGGAACACTCGGTCATAAAGTGTTTAACAGTGAATGGCTCATTGCAAGAAACGCACTCTGGTGGATCTTCACCTTTCAGTATGTGGGAGTGGGTAATGTATGTATGACCGATTCTGATTCTTGCAATGACAACCTCCTCCCTACGGATAGCTTAGTGCTATACGGTAAAAATTTTACTGTGTAATTTGATACTTGTGATGAGGCTAGTTTCACCAGTGTATATAGGTTATTCTAATTATATTATCGCTACAGTGCACCATTTATTTTCTGATTTGTGGCCATAGTTTTGTCCGAAGGATGGGAAGTTTAGAATGGTTGGGTCGTGTATGTAACCAGCCTCACGATATGGAGGTATCTTTTGAAGGCCGATCTGGGGCGTTGGTGAGCAGTTTTATTTATCGTCTTCCTGTTTTGGAACCTGTGCCGTGCATAGTTTATTTGAAATTAGGGGAGAATGATGTTGGCCAATTAAGTTCAGCCGCTATTGTGGAGAATTTAGTAAATCTGTGTCAGATGTTACTGTCACGTGGAGTCATGTTTATTTGCATTGGGAACTTGTTACCCCGCTTGTGCCCCAGAGAAGTGTGCCATATTACAAAAGAGTCGTTCGTTCTATAAACCGAAGATTGGCCCATGTTTTAGAGGGAGAAGACCGTATTATTCTATGCAACATAGGAGGATTCCGCCGTCAATACATGGGGCATGACAGTGTACATTTGAACAATGCAGGGAACAGATGGCAGTTTTCCCATATCCTATCCGCTATTCTAAGAGTATATAGGAGCAGAGTGATACAGCCACAGTGACAATCTGTTTTCAATTTTCCCTAATAGTGTAATTATTATTATGTAGAAATGCATCGCTGGTACTTGTGTATTTACAAGTGCACCGCCTGCGCCATCTTATATTTCACACTTTATTATCCCGAGTATTATATCCCAGATATATTATGCTCTGACAATGACATTTTCTGAACTGTGCATGAAAGAAAATATTACCATTTGAAAAACTACACTATAAATGGGTCAATACTTACAGAAATAAAACAAGCTTCAAAACGAATCTACTCTTTGAAAGAACTGTCTGCTTTGAATGACTTCTTCGATTCTAATATATATTCAATGTCCACCGATCTATACGGTATCACGTGTGCATGCATTTATAAAAATTCAATTCTGTTGTAGAGTTAGAAGACTTACACCAATTACCATAAATTGTACAATGCTGGTACCAATGAAAGACTATTCCGGTCTGCAAGTTAAAAATCAAGGGTCCAAAGTTTCAGTTGCATCCTTTAAATCTGGCATGGAAACTTTATCTAGCGAAAGGACCGGACATTTTATGTTAAAACTATTTGCACTAGTGCAAGGATATATGTGTTGAGAGGTGAATGGGTCTTGTTATGCAATTGAAACAAAGCAATATTGACCAGGGGGGGGGGGGGGGGGCAGCTGAACCCAGGAATGAGGTTACATGACTCGTTCAACTAATGGAAGATAGTTAATGATTGATTGATTGATTGATATTTAACGGCGCACCAGCACTTTTAGGCTATTTAGCGCCATACAACAGGTTGTATTTAAACATGGTTAAAAATACTAAAGGTTTAATATCGACCTGCGATATAAAAAAAAAACAAATAGTTCAATATAAAATTGTAAGTTGTTGGTAACAGTAAAATATGAAGCTTCCCAATCAACGGGAGATGTAAATGGTGTATGTTGATGAAAATATGTTGTAAATAAGAGGTGATATTTGCATTAAATAAAAATGCACTAGGTGATGACATACAAGTTAAAGTTTAAGATAAAGATTTACTTCCTTCAGGAAATCTAAAATACAAGTGATAGATACAGTATCAAAAAGTTCCTTCATGTCATGTACATTATAGTACTTAGCACGTGTAGGTTGCAGGTCGGAACACTCGGTCATGAAGTGTTTAACAGTGAATGGTTCATTGCAAGAGACGCACTCTGGTGGATCTTCACCTTTTAGTATGTGGGAGTGGGTTATGTATGAATGACCGATTCTGAGTCTTGCAATGACAGTCTCCTCCCTACGGATAGTTCTGTAGGAAGGAGTCCATTCCCCCAGGGTTGGTTTGATGGCATGAAGTTTGTTGTTGACTGTATGATCCCATGACGTCTGCCACTTCTGACGCAGGTACATTTTGATACAAGGTTTAAAATCAGTAAACGGTAGTTTAAAATCTGATGGTTCTTGGGATAGAGCCATCTTAGCAGCACGGTCTGCTTCTTCATTACCTCTAATACCAATATGGCTAGGTAACCAACAGTATACTATATTGTTGGAGGTACTAAGCGTTGTATTTTTGACGAGGAGATGGACTAATAATGGATTATCCAGTTTTCTATTGTGTAGCGACTGAAGCACTGATAAAGAGTCACAGAAGATAACACTATTTAAGACGCGTTTCTCTTCGATAAATTTGAGAGCAAGGTCTATTGCTCTGATTTCCGCTGAAAAAATGGACGCATTGTTTGGCAAGCGCACTTTGGTTATGTGCTTGCCACTAACGAAGGCTGCAGCAGCCTTTTCATCAACCTTTGATCCATCAGTATAAAATTTAGTGTAATTTGTAAAATCGTTGAGAAGTTCATGATAAGAGTTCAGGAATATGGCAGGGTTGGTCTCAGATTTATTCCCATCGTGTAACGTAAAAATCACTTTGGGTTGCTTAAGTAGCCAAGGTGGTGTTTTCGAGACAAACGTTTTCTGAATTGTAGAGAAATTACTTTTGATATTGTCGAGGCTGGATGATATTCTAATGCCAAATGAAGGTATGGCATTTGGTTTGTTTTCGTATAAAGTTTTGTATTTTGGTTGAAATACAGCCGAAAAAGCAGGGTTCCGAGGGTTTGATCTTAATTTAAGAGCGTATTGTGCAGAAAGCATTTCTCTGCGAAGTGATAGTGGTGGCTCATTCGCTTCCGCGAGAAGGCTTTCACATGGAGATGTCTTAAATGCTCCTAGAGCGAGTCTTATTCCTTGATGATGAATTGGATCAAGCATTTTCAAATAGGACTTCCTAGCTGAACCATAAACAATGCATCCATAGTCTAGTATAGAACGGATAAATGTTCTATACAAATTAAGGAGTACTTTTTTATCAGCACCCCAGTCAGTGTGCGCAATTACTTTTAGTAAATTTAAAGCTTTTAAACATTTAGCTTTTAAATTCTTGATGTGTGGTATAAAAGTCAGCTTTCTGTCGAAGATAATACCCAAAAACTTTGTTTCCTCAACAACTGGAATAAGTGTTCCATCCAGCGTGAGTTTAGGGTCATCATGATGTCTTCGCAATTGACAGAAATGCATGCATACTGTTTTCGATTTAGAAAATTTGAAACCGTTATTACTGGCCCAACATTGGATCTTATTGATATTTTGCTGGAGTTGCCTTTCAATTGTATGCATGTGCTTTGATCGATAACAAATTAAAAAATCATCTACATATAAAGAGCAATCCACACCGGGAGCCAAGCACTTGGTGATGCTATTGATTTTGATATTGAATAGAGTCACAGATAAAATACTGCCCTGGGGCACACCCATCTCTTGCTGGTGCATATCGGAAATGGTAGAGCCCACTCGTACTTTGAATTCTCTGTCTGAGAGAAAACTGGAGATGAAAGCGGGCAGGCGGCCTTTTAGACCTAGATCGTGCAGGTCATTTAGTATCCCGTACTTCCATGTTGTGTCATAGGCCTTTTCTAAATCAAAGAAGACTGCTACTAAATGTTCCTTCTTGATAAATGCATCGCGAATAAATGTTTCTAGTCTAACCAGATGATCGTTTGTACTACGACCAGAACGGAAACCGCTTTGGAAAGAAGATATTAAATTGTTACTTTCCAAATACCATACAAGCCGAGAATTAATCATTCGTTCCATTGTTTTGCATACGCAGCTTGTGAGTGCAATGGGCCGATAGCTGTTAGGATCTTCGCTGTCTTTGCCTGGTTTGGGAATCGGTATTACTATTGCTTCTTTCCAGCTCTTAGGTACATTACCAGCAATCCATAAATCATTGAAGATTTTCAGTAGTAATGTCAGAGAAGATTCTGGCAGGCGTTTCAAAAACTGGTAATGGACTTCGTCGGGCCCAGCGGATGTATCGTGGGCCTTGTCTAAAGCCTCCCTAAGCTCCATTAAAGAAAACAGCTGGTTATAGCTTTCAGAGTTGTTAGATGTAAACTTTAAACGTGACTTTTCTTTTTGAGATTTTAATCTTCGAAAGGTTTCTGAATAATTAGATGATGACGAGTTTTTTGAGAAACTATTGGCAAGAATATTTGCTATGTCACGTTTCGAACTAAAATTGTTATTGTTTGTTTTCAGTTGTCGAATAGAATTGTGTTTACCCTTTCCATTTATTTTGCGAATAGTATCCCAAACTTGTTTCATTGAGGAACGAGAGTTTATAGAAGAAACATATTTCTTCCAGGATGTACGTTTACATTCTTTGATTGTGCGTCGTGTTTTAGCCCGCACAATACGATATTTGTTTAGATTTTCGGGCGTAGGACGAGTGTTGAATTGTTTTAATGCTTCTCGGCGTTGTCTAATGGCCTCTTTGCATTCCTTGGTTACCCAAGGTTTTTGCGGTTTTTTACTGTTCGGTGAGGACTTAGGAATAGATTCATCTGCAATTGAAATTAGAATTGAAGTAAAATGCTGTATAGGATTAACAGCGTTGAATATTGTATCATTATTTAGTCTAGTTTGACATAGTGTTTCAAAGTAAGCCCAGTCAGCTTTCTTTATATTCCATTGTGGAATTGCGTCATCAATTTTAGTGTTATTTTCAAGAGTGATTGGAAAATGATCACTACTGTGAAGGTCATCAGCGACCTTCCATTCATAGTCCAAAAGCAATGAAGGAGAGCAAATTGTTAAATCAATGGACGTGTACGTACCCGTTCCTGGGTGTAAATATGTCGATGAGTTAGTATTATATAGACACAGATCATGTCTAGAAAGGAAATCTTCTACTTTATGGCCTCTGTCGTTTATGTGATTCGATCCCCATAGGATGTTATGGGCATTAAAATCCCCGAGTAAAATGAAGGGTGTGGGAAAATGTTGAACAATATTGTCTAATTCATTTGGTACTAGTTTGGTGTTTGGTGATAAGTAAATAGAGCAAAATGTAATCACTCGATGTAAAGTGACGCTTATAGCAATAGCTTGTAAATTTGTATTTAAAGGAATGACTCTGTGCGGGGCTCTATTGTTCACAATAACAGAGACTCCTCCTGAGGCCCTGTCAGCGTTTTGTAGGTACGTGTTGAACAGGGAAAAGTTTTTAAATGTAATTTTATCTGTGTCTTTTAGGAATGTTTCCTGTAAACATAGTACAGCGGGATCATGTTCATTTAAAAGCAGAAGAATATCATTGTAGTTTGCTTTCAGTCCTCGACAGTTCCATTGTATGATGGTGTTCTTCATTATAAAGTTATGCTGGAGATTCTGGATCTAGGTAAGACTATTCGCGGAGAAAATGTGTTGTTATTTGTCTGGAGGAAGTACGGGAGTATATTTGGTTTTGCTAGGTTTGGAGGAACCTTGAGTACATGGAGCAGTTTCTTCTGCATCCATACTCTCAAGTTCTCCAAACATATTGTAAAGTTTAATGGGGTCATCTGACCCCTTTTGCTGCTTATTTGTTTGTTGTTTTTGTTTATTTTTTTGAGCTTTTGGTGGTGGGTTGTTATTAAATGTTGTCTGAGTTGATGCTGTGCTTTTCTGTGGTTGGTAATTAGGGATGTTGGCACTTGTTGAATCGGGCTGATCTGTCTGTGTTTGTGCGTCCTTGGTGATTTTGGGGTTGTGTTTCACAACTGTGGAGAAGGATGGGCCAGGAAGGGATGTTCTTGCCTGGACAAGTTTTCTGGCCTCTGGGTAGGGTATGTTGGAGGAAAACTTTACCCTCTGAATTTCCTTCTCCTGTTTCCATGTATCACAATCCTTAGAATTGGCGTGATGCTCTTTGCCACAGTTGACACAGTGCGGAGTTGCTCTACAATCAGCTTCCTGATGAGAGTGGTCTCCGCATCGGCCACAGACCTTGACTCTGGAACATCGGTCTTCGTGATGGCCGTATTTCTGACACTTGTAGCATCGAAGAGGATTTGGTATGTAAATCTCAACCTTTACTTGCAGAAACCCAACCTTGACCACTTTGGGCACTGTCGGTTTATTAAAGGTGAGTACAAATGTGTTGGTGTCCTGCAGGGTGTTATTACGTTTAATACGTATTCTACGTACTGCAGTGACACCTTCATGTTTCATCCCCTCGATGATATCTGTGTCGTTGACTCCAGCCAAGTCACGACACCGCATCACGCCTTTAGACGTATTCAATGAAGTGTGAGCGAATGAGGTTACTGGAATGTTGAAGAATGTTTTCATCTTTTTCAGATTTTCAGTTTGACTTTTTCGCTCACATTCAACGAGAAGACAGCCCGATTTCAATTTCTTGACACCTTTTGGTGTGCCGATCAAACCCATTAATGTTTTTTAAATAACAAAAGGAGATAGTGCAGCAATTTGTTTTTCAGCATCTGTTGACTGTATGACCATGAAGCGTGGGAATGACTCCACACCACATGGTTGTTCATCAGAGTCGGAAAGTGGTTTCGTTCGTTTGTTTTGATTTTTTTTTGAATTTTCCATGATTTAGTTTTAAAGTTTCAGCACCCATGCTCCCCGCCCACCATGGAGCCCAACAAGGGGACACTTTTCAAGTGCCAGGGATACACAGATGCTATACTCGTTAGATAAAATTACCTAGGATCGGCAAAATTACCTCCGGATTGACCCGTTAAGCCACCGCTATCTGGAAGGTCCTCTAGCACTTTTTGAAAATGAAAGCTAGAATGATAGAATGAAGGGGCAACGGTGGTATCAAGAGATTGATTGATTGATTGATATTTAACGGCGCACCAGCACTTTTAGGCTATTTAGCGCCATACAACAGGTTGTATTTAAACATGATTAAAAATACTAAAGGTTTAATATCGACCAGCGATATAAAAAAAAAAACAAAAAACAAATAGTTCAATATAAAATTGTAAGTTGTTGGTAACAGTAAAATATGAAGCTTCCCAATCAACGGGAGATGTAAATGGTGTATGTTGATGAAAATATGTTGTAAATAAGAGGTGATATTTGCATTAAATAAAAATGCACTAGGTGATGACATACAAGTTAAAGTTTAAGATAAAGATTTACTTCCTTCAGGAAATCTAAAATACAAGTGATAGATACAGTATCAAAAAGTTCCTTCATGTCATGTACATTATAGTACTTAGCACGTGTAGGTTGCAGGTCGGAACACTCGGTCATGAAGTGTTTAACAGTGAATGGTTCATTGCAAGAGACGCACTCTGGTGGATCTTCACCTTTTAGTATGTGGGAGTGGGTTATGTATGAATGACCGATTCTGAGTCTTGCAATGACAGTCTCCTCCCTACGGATAGTTCTGTAGGAAGGAGTCCATTCCCCCAGGGTTGGTTTGATGGCATGAAGTTTGTTGTTGACTGTATGATCCCATGACATCTGCCACTTCTGACGCAGGTACCTTTTGATACAAGGTTTAAAATCAGTAAACGGTAGTTTAAAATCTGATGGTTCTTGGGATAGAGCCATCTTAGCAGCACGGTCTGCTTCTTCATTACCTCTAATACCAATATGGCTAGGTAACCAACAGTATACTATATTGTTGGAGGTACTAAGCGTTGTATTTTTGACGAGGAGATGGACTAATAATGGATTATCCAGTTTTCTATTGTGTAGCGACTGAAGCACTGATAAAGAGTCACAGAAAATAACACTATTTAAGACGCGTTTCTCTTCGATAAATTTGAGAGCAAGGTCTATTGCTCTGATTTCCGCTGAAAAAATGGACGCATTGTTTGGCAAGCGCACTTTGGTTATGTGCTTGCCACTAACGAAGGCTGCAGCAGCCTTTTCATCAACCTTTGATCCATCAGTATAAAATTTAGTGTAATTTGTAAAATCGTTGAGAAGTTCATGATAAGAGTTCAGGAATATGGCAGGGTTGGTCTCAGATTTATTCCCATCGTGTAACGTAAAAATCACTTTGGGTTGCTCAAGTAGCCAAGGTGGTGTTTTCAAGACAAACGTTTTCTGAATTGTAGAGAAATTACTTTTGATATTGTCGAGGCTGGATGATATTCTAATGCCAAATGAAGGTATGGCATTTGGTTTGTTTTCGTATAAAGTTTTGTATTTTGGTTGAAATACAGCCAAAAAAGCAGGGTTCCGAGGGTTTGATCTTAATTTAAGAGCGTATTGTGCAGAAAGCATTTCTCTGCGAAGTGATAGTGGTGGCTCATTTGCTTCCACGAGAAGGCTTTCACATGGAGATGTCTTAAATGCTCCTAGAGCGAGTCTTATTCCTTGATGATGAATTGGATCAAGCATTTTCAAATAGGACTTCCTAGCTGAACCATAAACAATGCATCCATAGTCTAGTATAGAACGGATAAATGTTCTATACAAATTAAGGAGTACTTTTTTATCAGCACCCCAGTCAGTGTGCGCAATTACTTTTAGTAAATTTAAAGCTTTTAAACATTTAGCTTTTAAATTCTTGATGTGTGGTATAAAAGTCAGCTTTCTGTCGAAGATAATACCCAAAAACTTTGTTTCCTCAACAACTGGAATAAGTGTTCCATCCAGCGTGAGTTTAGGGTCATCATGATGTCTTCGCAATTGACAGAAATGCATGCATACTGTTTTCGATTTAGAAAATTTGAAACCGTTATTACTGGCCCAACATTGGATCTTATTGATATTTTGCTGGAGTTGCCTTTCAATTGTATGCATGTGCTTTGATCGATAACAAATTAAAAAATCATCTACATATAAAGAGCAATCCACACCGGGAGCCAAGCACTTGGTGATGCTATTGATTTTGATATTAAATAGAGTCACAGATAAAATACTGCCCTGGGGCACACCCATCTCTTGCTGGTGCATATCGGAAATGGTAGAGCCCACTCGTACTTTGAATTCTCTGTCTGAGAGAAAACTGGAGATGAAAGCGGGCAGGCGGCCTTTTAGACCTAGATCGTGCAGGTCATTTAGTATCCCGTACTTCCATGTTGTGTCATAGGCCTTTTCTAAATCAAAGAAGACTGCTACTAAATGTTCCTTCTTGATAAATGCATCGCGAATAAATGTTTCCAGTCTAACCAGATGATCGTTTGTACTACGACCAGAACGGAAGCCGCTTTGGAAAGAAGATATTAAATTGTTACTTTCCAAGTACCATACAAGCCGAGAATTAATCATTCGTTCCATTGTTTTGCATACGCAGCTTGTGAGTGCAATGGGCCGATAGCTGTTAGGATCTTCGCTGACTTTGCCTGGTTTGGGAATCGGTATTACTATTGCTTCTTTCCAGCTCTTAGGTACATTACCAGCAATCCATAAATCATTGAAGATTTTCAGTAGTAATGTCAGAGAAGATTCTGGCAGGTGTTTCAAAAACTGGTAATGGACTTCGTCGGGCCCAGCGGATGTATCGTGGGCCTTGTCTAAAGCCTCCCTAAGCTCCATTAAAGAAAACAGCTGGTTATAGCTTTCAGAGTTGTTAGATGTAAACTTTAAACGTGACTTTTCTTTCTGAGATTTTAATCTTCGAAAGGTTTCTGAATAATTAGATGATGACGAGTTTTTTGAGAAACTATTGGCAAGAATATTTGCTATGTCACGTTTCGAACTAAAATTGTTATTGTTTGTTTTCAGTTGTCGAATAGAATTGTGTTTACCCTTTCCATTTATTTTGCGAATAGTATCCCAAACTTGTTTCATTGAGGAACGAGAGTTTATAGAAGAAACATATTTCTTCCAGGATGTACGTTTACATTCTTTGATTGTGCGTCGTGTTTTAGCCCGCACAATACGATATTTGTTTAGGTTTTCGGGCGTAGGACGAGTGTTGAATTGTTTTAATGCTTCTCGGCGTTGTCTAATGGCCTCTTTGCATTCCTTGGTTACCCAAGGTTTTTGCGGTTTTTTACTGTTCGGTGAGGACTTAGGAATAGATTCATCTGCAATTGAAATTAGAATTGAAGTAAAATGATGTATAGGATTAACAGCGTTGAATATTGTATCATTATTTAGTCTAGTTTGACATAGTGTTTCAAAGTAAGCCCAGTCAGCTTTCTTTATATTCCATTGTGGAATTGCGTCATCAATTTTAGTGTTATTTTCAAGAGTGATTGGAAAATGATCACTACTGTGAAGGTCATCAGCGACCTTCCATTCATAGTCCAAAAGCAATGAAGGAGAGCAAATTGTTAAATCAATGGACGTGTACGTACCCGTTCCTGGGTGTAAATATGTCGATGAGTTAGTATTATATAGACACAGATCGTGTCTAGAAAGGAAATCTTCTACTTTATGGCCTCTGTCGTTTATGTGATTCGATCCCCATAGGATGTTATGGGCATTAAAATCCCCGAGTAAAATGAAGGGTGTGGGAAGTTGTTGAACAATATTGTCTAATTCATTTGGTACTAGTTTGGTGTTTGGTGATAAGTAAATAGAGCAAAATGTAATCACTCGATGTAAAGTGACGCTTACAGCAATAGCTTGTAAATTTGTATTTAAAGGAATGACTCTGTGAGGGGCTCTATTGTTCACAATAACAGAGACTCCTCCTGAGGCCCTGTCAGCGTTTTGTAAGTACGTGTTGAACAGGGAAAAGTTTTTAAATGTAATTTTATCTGTGTCTTTCAGGAATGTTTCCTGTAAACATAGTACAGCGGGATCATGTTCATTTAAAAGCAGAAGAATATCATTGTAGTTTGCTTTCAGTCCTCGACAGTTCCATTGTATGATGGTGTTCTTCATTATAAAGTTATGCTGGAGATTCTGGATCTAGGTAAGACTATTCGCGGAGAAAATGTGTTGTTATTTGTCTGGAGGAAGTACGGGAGTATATTTGGTTTTGCTAGGTTTGGAGGAACCTTGAGTACATGGAGCAGTTTCTTCTGCATCCATACTCTCAAGTTCTCCAAACATATTGTAAAGTTTAATGGGGTCATCTGACCCCTTTTGCTGCTTATTTGTTTGTTGTTTTTGTTTATTTTTTTGAGCTTTTGGTGGTGGGTTGTTATTAAATGTTGTCTGAGTTGATGCTGTGCTTTTCTGTGGTTGGTAATTAGGGATGTTGGCACTTGTTGAATCGGGCTGATCTGTCTGTGTTTGTGCGTCCTTGGTGATTTTGGGGTTGTGTTTCACAACTGTGGAGAAGGATGGGCCAGGAAGGGATGTTCTTGCCTGGACAAGTTTTCTGGCCTCTGGGTAGGGTATGTTGGAGGAAAACTTTACCCTCTGAATTTCCTTCTCCTGTTTCCATGTATCACAATCCTTAGAATTGGCGTGATGCTCTTTGCCACAGTTGACACAGTGCGGAGTTGCTCTACAATCAGCTTCCTGATGAGAGTGGTCTCCGCATCGGCCACAGACCTTGACTCTGGAACATCGGTCTTCGTGATGGCCGTATTTCTGACACTTGTAGCATCGAAGAGGATTTGGTATGTAAATCTCAACCTTTACTTGCAGAAACCCAACCTTGACCACTTTGGGCACTGTCGGTTTATTAAAGGTGAGTACAAATGTGTTGGTGTCCTGCAGGGTGTTATTACGTTTAATACGTATTCTACGTACTGCAGTGACACCTTCATGTTTCATCCCCTCGATGATATCTGTGTCGTTGACTCCAGCCAAGTCACGACACCGCATCACGCCTTTAGACGTATTCAATGAAGTGTGAGCGAATGAGGTTACTGGAATGTTGAAGAATGTTTTCATCTTTTTCAGATTTTCAGTTTGACTTTTTCGCTCACATTCAACGAGAAGACAGCCCGATTTCAATTTCTTGACACCTTTTGGTGTGCCGATCAAACCCATTAAAGTTTTTTCAATAACAAAAGGAGATAGTGCAGCAATTTGTTTTTCAGCATCTGTTGACTGTATGACCATGAAGCGTGGGAATGACTCCACACCACATGGTTCTTCATCAGAGTCAGATAGTGGTTTCGTTCGTTTGTTTTGATTTTTTTTTGAATTTTCCATGATTTAGTTTTAAAGTTTCAGCACCCATGCTCCCCGCCCACCATGGAGCCCAACAAGGGGACACTTTTCAAGTGCCAGGGATACACAGATGCTATACTCGTTAGATAAAATTACCTAGGATCGGCAAAATTACCTCCCGATTGACCCGTTAAGCCACCGCTATCTGGAAGGTCCTCTAGTACTTTTTGAAAATGAAAGCTAGAATGATAGAATGAAGGGGCAACGGTGGTATCAAGAGAGATACAATAAAGATATAGAAGGTGAGCCAGTAAAGAGAGACCTCCCAGTGCTCGGCGTGACCAGCCGATTTGTCGAGACCGGGCCCATCTCGACCACCCGTCTAAGAGAAGTAGAGGCCAAAGTAGTGTATTGCATCGGAAAAGCCTCCGCTCAACTACCAGGATCCTTTCCTCCTCCGACACGGGTCGCAACCCACGGCAAACAGGTCGCCTCTACTTAGTCGCCTTTTACGACACGTGGCGAGGCACGTCGGGCCAATTCTACAACCCCGAACCCGCAGGGGGTAGTATCAAGAGAGATACAATAAAGATATAGAAGGTGAGCCAGTAAAGAGAGACCTCCCAGTGCTCGGCGTGACCAGCCGATTTGTCGAGACCGGGCCCATCTCGACCACCCGTCTAAGAGAAGTAGAGGCCAAAGTAGTGTATTGCATCGGAAAAGCCTCCGCTCAACTACCAGGATCCTTTCCTCCTCCGACACGGGTCGCAACCCACGGCAAACAGGTCGCCTCTACTTAGTCGCCTTTTACGACACGTGGCGAGGCACGTCGGGCCAATTCTACAACCCCGAACCCGCAGGGGGGGGGGAAGATAGTTAAGGAGTATGAATATATGGGCCAGCATCCTTAGCGTCACTTGCAAAGAATTCTTGGAGATACCGGTAGTATATTTGGAGATCATAAATTTTACATTTTTCTTCTTTTTCCTTTCGATCCTTTTAATTGTTCCTGTTTTTGTTTTTGTTTTTTGCACAATTATTTCTCATAATTGTGAGGATCATTTTCTTGCTCGCACTTTGGAAAGAAGGTTAGTAAAATTTTCTTTATGTATATAGCCATCGTTTAATTTTTGGAAAGACAATGACAAAAGCAATTGTAATGGACCATTCACTTTGTAAATGGTTAGATCGGTATTTGAGGTCCGGGAAGGATCTTAGACTAAGTCCGTCTTCAAATGTAACTGAAGTTTGTACGGTAAACATGAAGGGTATCGGTGAGCGCACAATCGATAAGTTTTTGCGCCTTGAAAAGAATGAAGTCCGCGTAAGAAACCCCGATATTGTAATTAGTCTGGTTGGGGACAACGATGTAAACGCAGAGACATCGCCAGAGGTAATTGCACATAAGATGGTCGCATTGGCTACGCTTTTACATAGGAAATATAAGGTTAAACAGATCGTTCTGTGACAGCTTATGCCTAGATTCCCGGCAACGTTACACCAAGTTGGGGTCGCGGAAATACTAAACCATAACAATGAAGCAGCAGATAAAAACTATATGGAGATGTACTGTCACTTAGCAAGCAGCAGAGGGGGTGAATCAGACAACATTTTTAAACAAGTTTTCAATGGATTAAGGCTTCTACGGCCAAGGTGTGGTGAATCGGATAGCGTTTTTAAACAAGTTTTCATGGATTAGGATCAAATCAAAAATTCAATGAAATCAATGAAATCAGTCCAAAAAAAAAAAATCAATGAAATCAGGCAAAAAATTATGAAATCCTGAATGAGTAAAAACTTTTCAACCGAATATTTGATCCAATCCGGTCTTAGGGTCATAAGACGAAAATCACTACGACTTTACAAACAGACTAATTTGTAAAACTTCACCTTGTAAATCAATTAGATTATTGGACTGATCTGTGAGTTTGAAATTAATTCTGGTTAATGAATTATTATGACACCGCATATAGACTGGATTAGTTGGATCTTCAATAATTAGAAACCCTGGAGGAGCTGTTGGTGCAAATGAATACAAAATATATCCCTGCTGAGCTTGATTTGATCGTTCGAGATTAATTTGATAGCTTCCTTCGATAACGTCACATACTAAATTGATTGCTATCACCGATGAAATATTCACATTGAACGGAGCAATATGCCTGCCGCCACCATCTGGGTCATTATTATGTTTGAGGATAGTTGGTTGTGGTACTGTTTTTTTCCATGCATCATGAATTATTTTAAAACCAACATCGATGGCATCACTGAGAAGTCTTTTTAGTTCTGGTACGTTATATCCTGGTAGTTTAAATGTTGGAATATCTTCAACGCGGATTTTAAATTTTGATGCAAACTCTGTTCTTGTTTTAGGATTACTGTCACCTAATATCACTTGCATGATTTGAGAATGATATGTTTCCATGTCATTGATAATTTTGTTGCATGTTTCTACGACGCTGATAAATTCATCTCGGGTAAGAGAGCCGGATTTAAGGGGTATTAACAACCGTGAAAAATCGTTATTCATTTCTCTGAAGTTTTCAGTGATAAACTCTTCTCGAATTGTATAAAATATTGGGTCGTCTAATATTATCCTTCCATAGATAGTTGTTAATCTGCTGTATTCTCTATAACTCTTATAGATATCAGATTTTATCCTGTCTGTGATATAATCGGTTTTTTGAGGTTCTGGTAAATCAACAATTTCTCCCCGGGGTGGTAATTCAGGCCATCCCAGTACGGTCCCTATTGAGCTTTGATAGATATCTACGACATATCCTTCTGTGCTTATTTCAATGGCAGATGATAGTGTTGGCTCATGAACCGTTATAGCTATTTTTGACTCTTTTCCAGTAATCGATTTTATTCTACGCGCGAATTCATTATTGATTTGTTCGATTTGGTATGATCCGGTTGGTATGGAAACAACGTTCCAGTCTGGAGTTCCATCGGGTTTATTCTTATTTGCAAATACCAGTGAATTATTCGGTTGTTGACCACCAAATGATTTTGATCTGATATTTGGCCAACTATGGTATACTCGCAATTTTGCTAGCGCTATCTCCTTCACTGGGACCGGAGAGGGGAAATTCACACTGAATTCTGGATTCGTTGAGGTTATTGAGATCATGCTGGTTTGTACTGGGTTCGTGTTCTCCACTATTTGTTGAAGTAATTCCATCGGTGTTGTCATTGTTATTATACTCATGATGTATTTCTAATTTTGATATTGCGGAATCATAGACACGTACCATCACTGAGAACTCACTATCTGATATCGTTGAGGTTATTGAGATCATTCTGGTTTTCGGGTTTGTGTTCTCCAATTCCATCGGTGTTGTCATTGTTATTATACTCATGTTTTTGTATTTCTAATTTTGACATCGCAGAATCATATATATCTACCATCGCTGAAAACTCACTCTCTGATATAATTGTATCATCGAGAGATGACGATATCAATGAGGATAATTGCGAGCATGCAGTGGACACAACATGAAATTGAATTATGTAGTCTTGTAGTTTCCGTTGGCTGCATGATGATATTTTTTTTGTGATTATTGAAATAATTCCAGCGATTGTTGTTGACGCAGAAATGCAAATTGGAACAGCTATCGGGGCCATCATTGTTACTGAAGACAGTATAATACCAGCTCCGGTGATTACACCACTCACTGAATACACGGTAACATCAATTGCGGTAATTCTCCTGCGATATTTTTTAATTTTCATTGCATACTCCTCAGACAGGGTTTTGAGTCTAGTTTGAAATTCTCTGACCTGATCATAACGATATTGCGATGATGAAATCATTTTTATTTTAAAAACGCTAGCGTTTTCAATTACGATTTCAATTTTCAACTTAAATCTGCTACGAATTCCACATACCATGTTGTTGAAACCCTAACCAAATTTTTATCAGTAGCTATTAACGTGAACTGTTCAGTTGTATCCTTGTCGATGATAGTTGAAATCGTATTATTGACCCCGGATGAACTCGACGATGAAATATTAAATTGAGTCGTTCTCACTATTGTTAATCGATAAATACCCTTAACGGTTGCAGTGATATCTAATTTGTTGTTTGTAGGTGTCCACTCAAATGATCCGTGTTGGATTGTGTATACTACATTGTTGGTTTTCTCATGAGAAATTTTTGTTTTTTCAATAACTGTTATCATCCTCGAAAAATCATTTTTGATGGCCTCGGTGAAGATTTTCGTCTCATCGATGGATTTTTTAATATCAGGGAGTTTTAGTTCAATTTTATCGAATGTAGTTCCAATAAATTTATCAATGATATTTCTACGAAATGAGGTAAACTGTTTTATGTGTTCTTCGGTTTTAGATTGAAGTGTTGCTAGTTCCAACACAGAATTTTTCAACTCATCGTTGAGAGTTTTAAATCTGTCTGTAATCGTTGAAAAAAGTACACCCGGTTTGAGTGTACCCTGATCCGAAAATAACGCGATAGTATTCTCGATTGCGTGTCGTTGTTTAACTAAAATATCATCCAACGACACATCACTGGTTTTCAATTTACCCTGTTTGTCCTGAAATACAACTATTTCATTCGGGTCAACACTTGTTAAATTTAACGTCTCAGCGATTTCATCTTTAATTTTTTTTTTATATCACCGGTTGCAGTGTCATCGGGTTTGGGTTTCAGAGGTCTTCCCCAAATATCAATCATGATATTTTATACACCTCTCTCTAAAAAGCGATTACTAGTGTATTCATTTACGACAATGTGTGGTGGTTTTCTAGATGCTGAAATAGCATCAAGGACATTTAATACTTCGCTGCCGCATATTGGTGGGTCATTGATTTGTTGTGTTGGTAGCGTAGAATACCAAGTCTTCATTGAAATTTTTTTTATATAACGCATAAACTCTTTTGGCGGGGCTAATCCATATGAATCAAAATAGACGATTGCCCGTGGATCAATAACGTATGCAACCCAGTGAGTTCCCGGTCCTGTGCTGTTATCGAGATTAATGATACCTGTTTCAGTTTTGTTTGGTTGATGTGGTAATTGATCTTTCATAAAAACACCTCTGAAATTTTTAATCGCTAGTTTTTTAGCAGCATCCATTAAATCAAAATTGGACATGGGAACCATCAAAGATTCCTCAATTAATAAACCGTTCCTGGGATTCTCAGGCCTGATCCGTGAACGGATCTCCCGCTGTACCATGAATACGGGGTTCCTGGTAGTCTTAGACCCTTTCCCTTTTTTTTATATCCTTGTCCAGTTGCCTTTTTCAACGCCATTCCTGCTGCAGTACCAACGGCTCCTAACGCCGCTGCTTTAGCCACTGCTGGGGCTGCTGCTGCAATCAATGCTGGTATTGCAGCTAACAATGGAAATATACCGCCTGTTTTAATCATATTTTTGATAGCAGCCGCAGAAAGAGTAATCTGAACCCCTTTTTTTGCTACAAGTGCATCATTGAAATGTTTTACTTGACGAGTTGTCAGCGATAATTTATTTGCACCACCAGTCATTTGATTGGGTTTCAACGTGATTGTGGTTCCGCATTTTTTAGCCGATTCTGATTGCAATTTTTTGATTTGACCAGGAGTTAACGCAACACTAATAACACTATATGACATTATACATAATAGATTGATTCTAAATCGTTTACAATTTCAATGAAAAATCGAGAAAATCAATCAAAGATTTTCTACTGGGGCATCTACCACTCTCATTCTTCCTCCAACACCTTCAAGTAGCATTGATTTATCACTGAGAATGACAGCAACCGCTCTATAATTAGCAATAGCACCACGAGTCACATTAGCTCTAAAATGTATATCAACAACAGATTGTCTTGTTAAATCAAGATGTTCCAATGAAAAGTAATAGATTGGATACATATTTTTAAAATCATATTGTGATATTTGTAGACCGGTATCCACATTTTGATCACGTGCCATAAATGACAACAATCTATGATAAACTCGTGCAATATGATTTTCTGTGTAATTAAGTTGTATATCTTCAGATGGTTCCTGCTGGCCGTTTATTCTCAGTGAGACGTCTTTCACACCTAACTGATCAAATATCATATGGCTGGAGAGTTGATTGCCAACTCGTGTGTTATCTTGTAACGCAATAAATATATGACGTGGCGCAGCAACACCTTGTTTTGATGCTAGATTCCACGTGAATAACCCGTTGATATTTGATTGCTTCACATCTGTACTCACTGATAACCAACTCAACAACGACTTTAATCCTTGGTCCATAAATGATAGTAATCGTTCTTCTGCGGTGATTGCTGGAGTCAACACTGGCATCCACAATGATATTTTTGTTAATTTGACTTTACCGGCATCATCATTGGGATTTGCATTGTCTGCTGGAATCCTCCAAATTGCGTCATTATCATCACTCTTTCGTACAAGCGATACGATACTGTATGCTTCGCCCCGTAGATAACTTTTCTGACGTTTCTACAGAATCCAAATATGTGATGCAGTGGAATCGCGCATGAAAATGATTTACGCTGCCCTTCCAACATTAAAATACGTGTTGCAGCTCCTAGATTGAAATTAGCATCGTTGTTTATAATCATATCTTCGACCTCAGCATCACTATTATCACGTTTTTTTTGGTCGTCTTATAATAAATTGATTTCCTCCAGCGGTATTTTTAACATCTTTTGCAAACATCATAGAAGGTCCTGCTGATCTTGTATAATCATCGGAATATCTTGCTAGCCCTATGATTGTTGTAGCCACATCAACATCACGATCTATGGACTCAATTTCTTTTCCATCAATGAGGTATTTTGCACTCTCAAATAACGCCATAATACCATTATTGACAAACCCGACTTGAGTACCAGCTGGATACGGTGCTGGTACAGTAGGAGTCTCAGCAGCTGTTACAATTTCTCCTTCGATTTCGATAAACGCTTCACAGGGCAAAAAGTATTTACTGGTATCATGGACTTGAAGATCAATTCTTGCTCGACTATTTGATTATATGGCATGATAGGCGTAATATTGATAATCGCGTACAGAATCATCCTTGCCAACTGGGGCGTCTATATCAAACGCTGGATCAGGTGACTTTTTGAACATTTTATTCTATTTATCAGTCTAAATCGCGATTTTCATCGACGTAGTTTTTTAAAGCCACTTCCCGCTATCATATTTGGGTCGGGGGTTAAAGCCATCGACGCTAATTTTTCATCTACTGCGTTATTTATTATTTTACTAACACTTGCAGGCATTTCTGCTGTAGACGGTAACGGTTTCTTTTTTCGCCTCACTAATGATGTTATTTTATTCTTCGCAGTTGAAAATGCCTTTCCGGCAAGATCTCCAACAGCACCAATACCCTTATCACGAATAACATCAATGGCTTTCATTGATAATTGTTTAGCTAACGGCATCACTTTTGGGGCCATTCTTGAAAAGAATCCTAAAATGGTATTGCCTAAACCATCTCCATAGTATGCTTTATAAACTGGAAACCGTGAATTAACTACATAGACGGGGATTGGTTTATCATGATTGTAATGTATGATCATTATTTGAAATCAGAAACAATTTTTCAATTGTAAAACAATTTGTCAATTGTTATTCAGTCACTGTGATACCCATTTGCTAACTCGTCAATGAAATCTCGATATGTTTTGATATCCATGATACCGCCGGCAAATAACCGTCTACAGATATCAGCTGCTTCATTAATTATTTCCGGTGAATTATTTCCAGCTCGGAATCCTCCGATTAAAACATCTAATCGTGATATATCATTGATAACACTATCAGGACATGTCCCTAATCCACTTCCGCTATAACCAGTTGCTTCATCTAGTTTTTCTAAATCCGTTTTTTGTAAATAATCATCATCATCAGGTTCTTCTTGTTTTTTTTGTCTTCGTGTCTGTCTCCGTGTTGGTGTTTGACGTTTTCGTTCTTGTCGTTCTTCTATTTCTCGTTGTCGCTCTTCTATTTGTTCTCTTTTATAATTACTAATTCCCTTTTGAAATTCCTTGTACCCCATCTCATCCTTATTCAAACGACCAATCCCTTTATTTAGTTTATACAAATTATCGGACCAATCATTACTTGATATTCTATCATCCTTATACTCGTCCTTTAAAAAATCTTTTTTTGAATTATAGCTTTGAGCAGCAAAATCACCAAAAGCTTGATAATCCTTTGGTTTGAATAAATTAAATTGTTTTATTAATGTTTTAGCATTATCAGTAAATTTATTCAACAGAGAAACAGTCGTTTTTTTCGGATTAGTAGGTGGTTCAGTTTTTTCAGTTTGTTCAGTTTGTTCAGTTTTCGCTGCTAGTTTTTCAAGTACAGAAATAAGACCCTCTTCTTTTCTTTTACCGTCAGGATCATCTCCCAGTATAGCACGCTCTACCCCGTACGTTGCTGTGGTTACTGGTTTAAACAACTCTTCAGACCCCGCAGCAAAATCAGTTTGTAAACTCTGTCGTTGTTGCAGTTTATTCCTGTCAGAGTCACGAATTGGTACAAATCTCTTAATTGCGTCTAATCGTTCACGAGCCAATCGGGTTGTTAATGCTTCATTGACCATCATTTGAAATCAGAAACAATTTTTCAATTGTAAAACACTTTTTCCCACTTTTTTGACATGTCGGATGATTTTTAACACGATCATGGAAGCGTTATTTCATCGTGAGACACCTTCTATCAATGATGTTGAAAGTATCATAATTGTATATAAAATAAATAATACTGACACTTTCAACATTCGATTTTTTGACATGTCAGATGATTTTTGATACGGTCATGGAAGTGTTATTTCATCCTATCAAGGTTGTGGAAAGTCACATAATTGTATATAAAATAAATAATACTGTGACTTTCCACACTTTTCCATTGATCGTCCACCAATTTTTTATTCAGTATGAAATATTATTTTCTATTGCTGTGAAATATTTTTATTTTTTATTCACTGATTTCACTGATTTTTTGACAGTTTTGGTGCCATTTTGGTGGTTTTTCACTGATTTTTTGACAGTTTTGGTGCCATTTTGGTGGTTTTCAGTTGAAAATGTCAGAGATTTTACGGTCAAGTAGTCGATTTTGCATGGGATTTTCCGTAGAGAAAAGCTGTTAGGATTGATTTTCATCATTTTTCATCAATTTTTGCCTGTTTTCAGCGACTTTTGGTCATTTTTCATCGATTTTTATCAAAAAACCACGTAGGGTCAAGTAGTCGATTTTGCATGGGATTTTCCGTAGAGAAAAGCTGTTAGAATTTTATTCAGTGATTTTTTTATTCAGTGTGAAATAGTTTTTATTCACTGATTTTGAGAATTTCAATCAAAAAGTGCTAAAAAAATATGAAAATCCCATTGAGATTTTACGGTCACAATCAAAAAATGATAAGGGTCGGGCAATCAATTTTCTTGAATTAATGCTCGTAGGTTTCTAATTTTAGAGTTGACTTCTTTTTTCAATTCGTATTCGTTACCTAATTCTTTTCGTATCCCCTCTACGATAGAATACAACGGAACAAACACACTGATGTCACTGGAAAATGAAAGAGAGTCTCTAATAGAATTCTGAATTCTTTTGATGAGTGCATATTTCTTTGGTAGCATATATTTATTGTTGTTTACTCCGTATTCTATATCCTGAAAATCAGACACAATTTGATCAGGATTTAACCCATCTGATAGTTGAATATCCTGATTTTTCAATTTTGCTATTTCAACTATGATGCTATTCATGTTTTCAGAATTCATTATTCTATAACATGACATATCTCTAATTGAAAAATATGGCGTATCAGACATAACTAAATTGAACTTTTTGTCCGCTCTTTTTTGAAATAGCCGTCTTGGTTATTCCCGATGCAACTTTTTGTACCGAGGCTCTACAAATATCGAAAAATTTACCGGCTTCATATATTGATTTAAATATTTTCTCTTCGTTAGTTGTTGTATTCAAAGATTTTACTGGTTTCGCTTTTTTCGAGTATTTCCCAGTCTTTCCTCGTTTGGTATTCTCACTTTGTGTGATAGCTTGCAGATTTGATAAAGAATTGTTTTTCGGATTAGAATCCTTGTGATCAATAACAAAACCATCTTTGATCAATCCATTAAAACATTCAAATACGAAACGATGATTGCGATATATCTTCTTTCCAACAGTAAACACCAAATACCCCATACCATTGTCAGCACCAACTGGGTTCTTCAGTATACAGTGTCTTACAACACCATCACTGGATGCTTCATAATTTGTAATCACTGGGTGTGGTCTGAATTCTTGGGTCATTCGTATACTATACTATTTGTCTAATTCAATGACTGACCCATTGCAGTGATTCATTATACATAAATCTTTCATTTAGACACTTGTTTTTAGTATAGCATGAGGGAGTTCAAGAGATTGACTTCGAAAAATGCTAAATTCAATACTGATAGCGAGTTTAAGAGATTATTGAAAATTAATCCTAAATTTAATATCGATAAACCCAAAATACGTCCAATAGACGGAAACATGAGGGAGTTTAAGAGATTATTAAAAATTAATCCTAGATTTAATCGCGATAGACCCAAACGTCCAAGAGACGGAAACATGAAGGAGTTTAAGAGATTATTGAAAATTAATCCTAAATTTAATATCGATAAACCCAAAAAACGTAACAAACGTCCAAGAGACGGAAACATGAAGGAGTTTAAGAGATTATTGAAAATTAATCCTAGATTTAATCGCGATAGACCCAAAAAACGTGTAGTAGACAGAAACATGAGAGAGTTTAAGAGATTATTGAAAATTAATCCTAGATTTAATCGCGATAGACCTAAAAAACGTAACAAGAAATTACCATGGAAAGATGCTCAATTCAATCTTGATATAGTTTCTAATACACCCAAGAATAAAATTCTTGATAAACCCATCAGAGACTGTTTTAATGAATTCAAGCGTGATGGAGCATCTTATTGTTGGTCAACATTTCGAATTGATGGTGTTGTTGACGCTACCATGAATGATGAAAAAGCAGCAATGATAATTTCACGTCTTGGGGAAAAAAGTCATTTTTTCCGAATAAAATTCCTTATCCGTGAGGATGGAAAATGGATTATTAGGGATAAATTTGAACCTATCTTGAAGGGCAAAAAAACTATCACCGTGAATCAGGATTCAAAACCAGGAATTTTGACCGGAATTGATAAACCATACTACGAAAGATCTTATCCTGTCACAGCAGTTGTTTACGGGATCTATCCGCTCAATGAAAAACCTGATATCGCAAAACTAGCACCCATGAAATATTCGACAGGGCTCAATTGTGTAGCAGAACGAATAATGGAACACTTCACAAATGCGTCCCGGAGGAATAAACTAACTGATCTAAGACGAAAAAAAATAACCGAGTGGGAATTAACGGTAAAAGAGAATGGGGCAACAATTCAGGATATAACCAAATTAGAAAAATCATTAAGATTTCCAATATCAGTAAGGACAATCACCGGAGAAGTATTATACGAATCAAAATATAAATCACAGGGAGCTCCAATTGAAATTATTGATCATAACGAACACGCGTGGTCATCTGCAGTAACAATATTCCCACGGGATAGAACCGTAAAATATCTATCCCAAACCGAAGAGTTTTTTTCAGAGCAGAAATTATTTGATGCTATTTACCATTTGAGTAAAAACGATCCCGTGTCAATGTGGCTATTTCATAGTACTTCAGACGAAGAATGCAAATTTGATCAGTTTGTAAGGCCCAACGGAGAATTATACCGTACTGAAGAACTGCATAATCAAATGAAACAACTAGCTAGTGAGTTTTCTGGGGAGGGGGAAGACAACGATCAATTATTAGCAAACTGTTTTACAGTACCATCAATTGCAGCACATTTTGCTAGAAAGAAAAACGCGTGGAAACCAACACGAAGTGAGTTTTTATCAGATGTCAAATTGTCTTGTCTTGAATACGGCCATGGAGGATTATGGAATACAAAATACGACCCTGATACCGTTATTTCAGTTGATATGATTGCGTGTTATCCAGGAAGTTTTCTCGGGTATGGAGAATGCGATAAATATTTCAAACGATTTGGACACCCCACACACGAAATGACCCGTGTTGCTATTAATGGACCACTGCCTGATTTTGATTTAACCGGATTCGCTTGTGTGGTATCATTTGAAATGGCTGAAGGACTTCATCCGTGTAGTTATCTTTGGATTGGTAAACACATGTCTGAAAAACACTGGATGCCAATAGTGTTATTACGGTATATGCTTGATTGTAAGATGTTAAAATCATTAATTGTCAGTGAAGCAATTATATCCTATCGAGCACAGAAATCAGTCTGGTTACCACAACCTGATCTAGAAAAAATAATTAGCGAAGAGCGAAAACTGTTTCCTGATTTTAATGAACAACAAATCATGGATTGGTCCAAACAGTTATTTGAAATCAGAAACAATGAAGCAAAAAATCTTGGACGAAGAATAATCGGTAAATTTACCCAAGGTGGCAAATACGACAATACGAGATATTCTTCACGATTGATTATAGACAATGCTGAATACGATTTTGTAATCGCGGATTTAACGAATAAAGGCCTATATGTCAATCGTAAGGACGCATTTATGTCCGATGGAACCAAATTGGGTACAATTGTTACTTACAATGATGGATACAATCCGCAGTACACACATTTGAGAGCTTCTATGCTTGGTTATGCTTCTATTAATTTATTTTCAATGATCAATAGATTTCCTAACACCGCAGTTAGAGTTGACACTGATTCATTTTACATAAATAGCAAAATGGCTGATTTTAAGGCTACTGGCAACGAGAATTGGGGGTCATGGAGAATTAAGAAAGAAATGATTCATGATTATATTCAATCAGCTGATGTTACCATTGAAAATAATTATCGGAATCTCAAAGAGATTCAATCAGAATTTTCTAATGCACCACCTTGTTCTGATCCGATATGTAGATACAAGACAGTTTATTTAAACGGCGGTGGTGGGGCAGGAAAGACAGTTCGTGCGGTTGAATTATTTCGTCGGTAAAACATGATTGTGTTAACACCAACTCACCAACTCGCCAGAGATAGAATAGCGGAGGGAGTAAAAGCCTGTACCTATCACAGCTTTTTTCGATGGAAAGGCGATACATGGACTCCTGATCGAATGGGCGATAAATTCATTCCTGAAATCATCATTTGGGATGAAGCATGCAATGTATCGTTGAGAGTATTACAGACATTTCTTGAGTGGTTGTTATTAAAAAATACGAAAGTCGTCATGTGCGGTGATCACGGCCAACCACCACCATTTGTCGGTGCATCTCCCCATGAATGGCTAAAGGGTTTTGTAGACTACTATGAAGAAATTACCACTGATTATAGATCACTTGATAATGAATTAAAAGAATTTAAGAAACTAATTAGATTACAACCGGATAGAATCCAGTGTGAAATAGCCCGTGAAATAATTTCAGAAACTCCAATGAATGATTTCTGGGAAATGTGGAGACCAAACGATTTGATCATTGCAAGTAGAAAAATAGTCAGAGACACACTTCAGATGAAGTTATTTGAATTGCATAAAGAAAAATTTGCAACACTTCCAGTGCCTCTTTGTTATAGGCCCTCGGATACACGAAAACAGAACATTGAAGTTGATATTCCAGGACAAAGTGAAAAACAAATTCTCGTATTAAATGATATTGTGCTGGTTGATATCAATGTCGTTGAAGATGCATTGCGTGCTAATAAATCTCCGTGGACGCTAGGATACGCAGCAACAATACATTCTTCGCAAGGATTGACTATATCGGATACAATTGTTTGGATGGTAGATAATCGCATCGAATGGTCAAATTTAGTCTATCTCGCAGTATCCAGAGCACGAAGAATAAATCAGCTTCGAAGAATTGTTTTCGATGATAATGACACAACAATGGATGATATTGATGTTAAAATTATTGATAAGAAACTCTCCGGTTACAAACAACAAGACAAAAAAAAACAACGAGAATTTGATATTGATGCTGAATTAATAATCACTTTGAAGAAACAACAGAATAATCACTGCGCAAGTTGCAATTGTATAATGCGTTGGCAGTATTCGGATAAGGATCCTCGCCAATTCACCGTTGACAGAAAAAATAACAATCTCGGTCATGTCAGAAATAATGTGATGTTGACTTGTCTTGAGTGCAATAGACGCAACGGTGCTAGTTAAGACCATGCGGTGGCAATTGAGTATCGTCAGGAATCACTTGTAATTGTTGTCTAGTAAAAACCCGCTGAGGGGCAGTTGAATCCAGTTTATAGACTGGAGGTCTACCCGTAGATCGTGTTATACTAGATATCTTGTGTGCAGTAACACTCCAAATAGGATCAGTAGCTCTTTTTCTGCCACCCTCAAGCTCTCCTGGTTCATATAAATACCTCACAATGACATTACTACCAAGAATTGGTTCTTTGAAATCTTTTTGTGGTTTTTCAGGTATTGACTTCTTTTTAATCGCATTGATAGGTTTCATGTTGATTGTTCTAGTAATCTCGTTATTCAGTGCAGTAATCACAGCTGGTAACCTTTTAACCCATTCACGGGATCTTTTTTCTTGGATGAATTCTTTTGTGTATTGATATCCAAATAACCGCTCAGCAAGGGTTTTATTAAACCGTTCTACAATTGCCTGATCACGATGCAGTGCAGTATGCCCCCGTCTGATAGTGACATTGTGATATTTCATCGTTGTTAAAAAAGCACCCTGAAATTCCTTGCCAGGATCAATTTGTAATAGATTTGGCCAGTGCAGAGGGCCCCTTCGATAAATCTTTTCAAATGCAGAAGCTACTTCAGTAGCCGATTTTGTTTTTAACGGTCTGCTTCTTTGTATCGACTTGCAATATCAACTACGGTTAATGCGTATTTGTAACCGTGGTCATGTGGCAAAAATAATAGATCAGCCTGATGAACTTCATTAGGAAAGGTCACATCAAAATGCGAGACATTAATTTGTTTAGGCGGTGGTAGATAAATTTGCCATAGTGCCTGTTTGGATAACCAATGAGCCGCAGTGGTTTTTTTCACTTTTGCGGCGCTAGCGAGTTTATGGATTGCTGATTTACCCCTCCAGTATCCTCTTGGGGAATAGTAAATAGATTCCATGTTGTTATTAATTACCAGCACCTAACATCAATTTACTTTTCATAGCCGATTTTATCAAAAATGAAGCCAATTTTTCTTTGAAGGATTTATCAGGAATAGCATTTAACGCATGAATTAATTTCACATCTGCTAGATGCCTGTGTTGCAAATTGCTGCTTTTATAAGCAACATCATGAAGGTGACAGGCCTTATCAATAGCGTTTATTGGTTCCTCACCGGGTCGGGGCTGATTTTGATCATTGAGTCTGATATCAAGTATTGTTCCAGGTGTTTTTCTCCGGGGTATTTTGCCCATGGGGTTCCAGGGAGTTTTGCTAATTTGGCAGCGATATCACCTCCTCGTTTTTTTTTAAAGGTTCCTTGGGTTTAGAAACAAATCTAAATTTCTTTGTACTACATTGTACGCATTTACCAGAAAGCGCTGATCGGTTATTTTTTGTTGTAATCGTCAAGTCATCTGTCCCAGTACGTTTTTTACACTTCACACAATATAGATCCATAATTTATGTATAGAGATATGAATATAATTGATTTTTCAGCGACTAAAACAAGAGAACCAGTTAAGCATCATGCAGCGCTACCAAACTTTATCCGCGCAATTATAATCGGGCCATCTGGATCCGGCAAGACGCAATTGTTGCTCAATTTAATAATGAGATGGTTGAAGTGGGATAAGTTGTATTTAATTGCCCCTAGTGTAGACGATCAGCGATGCTATGAAGTGCTCAAGGATTTTAACGAGAAAGCAAAAGAATTTGAAATCGACGATGATATTATTGAATTTATTACTGATATTGATGAAGCCCCTTCCGTGGAAGACATCGATGGAAGTATTAATAATTTAGTTGTATACGACGATGTAATGTTAGATAAACAAAAAAATCCTGCTAGAATCTTTTCCCGAGGCAGGCATAAAAACACGGACGTGATATATGTCACTCAACGGTACACACAAATACCAAAAGTGATTCGCGATAATTGCAATCTGCTGTGTGTATTTAACGGAGTTGATACACATACGTTACGAAATATTTGGCAAACTTGGTGCTGCGGTGATATGAATCATAATCAATTTCGAAATTTATTTAGTCATGCTCTGTCAAAACCACACGGATTTGTGACAATAAATTTAGCAGACCCTCGAACACGATATCGTATCGGACTTGATAAAATATTCGGTTGAAAATCGAATGGAGATTGATTTCATTGAAAATGTTGTCCGGCTCGCCCCCCTTTTCTTGACTGATTTCATTATTATTTTTTGCCTGATTTCATTGATTTTTTTTTTGCCTGATTTGATCCTAATCCATGAAAACTTGTTTAAAAACGCTATCCGATTCACCACACCTTGGCCGTAGAAGCCTTAATCCATTGAAAACTTGTTTAAAAATGTTGTCTGATTCACCCCCTCTGCTGCTTAGCAAAGAAGGTCAATGATATTGTGCGATCTGAAGTGTCGGCTTATCCTTATTTAACATTTTGGGACCATAATAGCAAATTTGCCTTCGATAAGCCTCGTGTGAGGGAGAAGTTTCGCTCAGATGGCATTAATTTGTCCCCGAACAACAAGGCATTAGTTGATATTGCAAATAAGCAAACCTCAAAGAACCCTTCCATTATGTACCTTCTTAGAGACCTGGTCCTCGCATGCCTCAGATACAACATACTATTTCAAACCTGTCGCATCCCAGGATAGAAAAATGTTCCGGCTGGTGCTCTTTCTCGATTGGTGCATATATTCCGGACCTTGGCTCCACATGCAGACCCAGAACCAGTGTCAATACCGGCACTTCCCAACTTGATTCACTAACAAACACACTTGATATGCTACTGGATAGTACATTGACACGAATGTCAAAAGCAACCTGCCGACGCAGCTGGAACTTATATCGAGCTTTCACTGCAGAATATACATTGGAAACCTCAATCCCAGTCTCTCAGGCTAATTTGGCACTTTTCATCCATTATCTGGTTAACAAGCACTATGCCTCAGCAACAATATCCTCATATGTATCTGCCATTGGGTTTGTACACAAAATCAATAACTATGCAGACCCTACAAACTCTTTTCTAATACAGAAACTGCTGCAAGCATGCCACATAAATAAAGTTTTTTGTGATGTAAGATTGCCAATTGATAAGTGTATGTTAGAAAAACTTATCCACGCTACAACTTGCATTATAACTTCTTGGTACAAACAGCTCCAATTTCGAACTAGGTTTTCCTTGGCATTCCATGCCTTCCTGAGAATTTGGGAGATCACAGTGCAGTCCCTTAGCCTCGATAACCCTAATCTGTTGCACACTGATCAGTTGGCTCTTGATCACCATTCCATCACTCTGATATTTAACACGTTCAAACACAGTCAGGGTCAGAAGTTCAAATTTAAAAATTAAAAAAAAAACAACAATAATACTGCAGTGTATCCGGTCTCAAATCTCTAGCGATACATCCAAACGCGAAGTATGGGTCCAGGCCCAATATTCATGTATCCTTCAAACACACCTATAACTCGGGCAGAATTCAATGCACAGCTAAATCTCGCTCTGCAGTTCTGCAGATTTGATCCAAAATGCTTCAAGAGTCATAGCTTTAGAATCGGAGCAGCAACAACTGCTGCTGCGTAGGGCTTATCCGATAGTCAGATTCGTCAATTAGGGCGATGGAAATCTGATGCTTTCAAACGATATATTAGATGTTCTGAACGTCACTCCAACCCCTAATTTCTTTTGGGGTTTCAGTTAAGTTTACACACAAAGAGGTATCAGGTGTTCTCAGTTACATTTTGTTTAAAATCCACTTTCAAGTACATTTTCTATCATAATCATAACCTGGGTAAATATAAGGTTCACCACTAATCCCTACATTATATAGATATGTTATATCACATTATTTTCATGTCACATAAATACTCGCGCAAACAATTCTTTTCATTTCGGGTCTAGTGAGTTCACAGACATGAACACATTGTATAATCACATCAGAATAGCAAGTGGGTTCACTGCTGATAAATGTGATAGGAAAAGTATACACGATGAAACCTCAGCTTAAGTCAAGAATAATACAACTTAAACGTGAATATAACAACATTGATATTTGTTCACTAGGTGCAATCTTCACAGTTGGCACTTCTATCATTCTCATGTGGGAGTCACAAATGTCGGGGAGCAGACTGAGAAAGGTACGGTTGATGCAGGCCACTGTCCGTTTTGGGGCTGCACAGGCCCCAGGCAAAGTGGGTGATTTGCATAGTTCCTGTGTTATGGCGGTCTCAGCTCCCAAATGGACTGTTTTTTGGTTTGTTGGTTACAAATTTACATTCAGGTCTGAATTTAAACTACGTAGTTTATCACATACTATGTTAAAGTAATTTTGTAAATAACCTTATGCATGTTAGATCATATGAATATAGTATTATTTTCAATACAATTGTCACTTATGTGGCCAGCATCAACAAATCGTTTTCAGTGTTATTCATTATGCTCAAATTCTTACTTTCCTCCTTAATTTTTGTTATCCTCTCACACACACTTCATCACAAAACTATTTGCACTAATGCCAGGATATTTGTGATGAGAGGTGAATGGGTCTTGTTATGCAATTGAAACAAAGCAATATTGACCATTGGGGGGGGGGGGCCAGCTGAACCCAGGAATGAGGTCTCATGACTCGTTCAGACAATGGAAGATAGTTAAGGAGTATAAATATATGAGTCAGCATATTTAGCGTCACTTCCAAAGAATTCTTGGAGATACGGGTAGTATATTTAGAGATCATAAATTTTACATTTTCCACCACCACCCCACCAACCGCCTTGGCTTATAGCTTCCTAGGTGGTAGTTAAATTTGGTAATATAATTGTAGACAGGTTATATCATTTGAACATAACTTGTTTTAGCGTCATATGAACTTTTCAGCAGTAACATTGTAGGATGATAGCGTTCACACTGATAGTACACACATTTAAGTGTCATGTCTTTGTATCCTTTTTATCAGTATACATACGAAAACAATTTTTTTTAATAATTATATATATATATATATATATATATAATTAATAGCATGGTTCTTTCGGTTACATGTACATTATGGCGGTCTCAGCTCCCAAATGGATTGTTTTTTGGTTTGTTGGCTACAAATTTACATTCAGGTCTGAATTTAAACTACGTAGTTTATCACATACTATGTTAAATTAATTTTGTAAATAACCTTATGCATGTTAGATCATATGAATATATTATTATTTTCAATACAATTGTCACTTATGTGGCCTGCATCAACAAATCGTTTTCAGCGTTATTCATTATGCTCAAATTCTTACTTTCCTCCTTAATTGTGTTATCCTCTCACACACACTTCATCACAAAAGCCACTGATGTGAATTAACGGATAAAACAAGGACCCTTGTGTCACTATTTGCTAATCCTCTTTTTAAACTATTATTTCGATTGATTGATTGATTGATATTTAACGGCGCACCATAACTTTTAGGCTATTTAGCGCCATACAACAGGTTGTATTTAAACATGTTTAAAAATACTAAAGGTTTAATATCGACCAGCGATAAAAAAAAACAAATAGTTAAATATAAAATGATAAGATGTTGGTAACAGTAAAATATGAAGCTTCCCAATCAACGGGAGATGTAAATGGTGTATGTTGATGAAAAGATGTTGCAAAATAATGGGCGGTATTTGCATTAGATAAAAATGCACTAGGTGATGACATACAAGTTAAAAGTTTAAGATAAAGATTTACTTCCTTCAGGAAATCTAAAATACAAGTGATAGATACAGTATCAAAAAGTTCCTTCATGTCATGTACAGGAGGAAATATCACGTACATATCACGTGTAGGTTGCAGGTCGGAACATTCGGTCATAAAGTGTTTAACAGTGAATGGGTTTCATTGCAAGAGACGCACTCTGGTGGATCTTCACCTTTTAGTATGTGGGAGTGGGTTATGTATGAATGACCGATTCTGATTCTTGCAAGGACAGTCTTCTCCCTACGGATAGTTCTGTAGGAAGGAGTCAATTCCCCCAGGGTTGGTTTGATGGCATGAAGTTTGTTGTTGACTACATGATCCCATGACGTCTGCCACTTCTTACGTAGGTACCTTTTGATACAAGGTTTAAAATCAGTAAACGGTAATTTAAAATAAGTTCTTGGGATAGAGCCATCTTAGCAGCACGGTCTGCTTCTTCATTACCTCTAATACCAATATGGCTAGGTAACCAACAGTATACTATATTGTAGGAGGTACTAAGCGCTGTATTTTTGACGAGTAGATGGACTAATAATGGATTATCCAGTTTTCTATTGTGTAGCGACTGAAGCACTGATAAAGAGTCACAGAAGATAATGCTATTTAAGACGCGTTTCTGTTCGATAAATTTGAGAGCAAGGTCTATTGCTCTGATTTCCGCTGAAAAAATGGACGCATCGTTTGGCAAACGATCTTTTGCTGTCTTTGCCACTAACGAAGGCCGCAGCAGCCTTTTCATGAATCTTTCATCCATCAGTATATAATTTAGTGTAATTTGTAAAATCGTTGAGAAGTTAATGATAAGAGTTCAGGAATATGGAGGGGTTTGTCTCAGATTTATTCTCATCATGTAACGTAAAAATCACTTTGGGTTGCTTAAGTAGCCAAGGTGGTGTTTTTGACAGGAACGTTTTCTGAACTGTAGTGAGATTAATTTTTATATTATCAAGGCTGTTTGATGTTCTTATGCCAAATGAAGGTATGGCATTTGGTTTATTTTCATATAAAGTTTTGTATTTTGGTTGAAAAACAGCCGAAAAAGCAGGGTTCAGAGGGTTTGATCTTAATTTGAGAGCATATTGTGCAGAAAGCGTTTCTCTACGATGCGATAAAGGTGGTTCATTCGCTTGCGCGAGAAGGCTTTTACATGGAGATGTCTTAAATGCTCCTAGAGCGAATCTTGTTCCCTGATGATGAATTGGGTCTAGTATTTTAAAATAGGACTTCCTAGCTGAACCATAAACAATAAATCCATAGTCTAGTATGGAGCGGATAAATGTTCTATACAAATGGAGGACTTTTTTATCAGCACCACAGTCAGTGTGTGCAATTAATTTAACTAAATTTAAAGCTTTTAAGCATTTAGCTTTAAATTCTTGATGTGTGGTATAAAATTCAGCTTTCTGTCGAAGATAATACCCAAAAACTTTGTTTCCTCAACAACTGGAATAAGTGTTCCATCCAGCGCGAGTTTAGGGTCATCATGATGTCTTCGAAACTGACAGAAATGCATGCATACTGTTTTAGATTTTGAAAATTTGAAACCGTTATTACTGGCCCAACTTTGGATCTTATTATTTTGCTGGAGCTGCTTATCAATTGTATGCATGTGCTTTGATCGATAACAAATTAAAAAATCGTCTACATATAATGAGCAATCCACACAGGGATTTAAGCACTTGGTGATGCTATTGATTTTGATATTAAATAGCGTCACTGATAAAATACTGCCCTGGGGTACACCCATCTCTTGCTGGTGCATATCAGAGAGGGTAGAGCCCACTCGTACTTTGAATTCTCTCTCGGAGAAAACTGGAGATGAAAGAAGGCAGACGGCCTTTTAGACCTCGCCCCCCCCCCCCTCTGGATCCGCCACCGAGTTTTATTACCGAAGGTCAGGGGTTTTCTCCTGGTACTCCGGCTTCCTCCCCAATAAAAACTGGACGCCACGATATAGCTGAAAAGTTGCTGAAAGTAGAGTTAAATGCCATTCAAACAAACAAACAAATATATTTTGTTATATAGCTTGTTTAAGTAAATAACTATCAGGTACATGGTGCCATAGTGTTTGAGCATGGCATTTTTGTTTTATAGGTGGAAGTACAGAAGGAGATGAACGCATAGAAAATGGCACAGTGGAGTATGTGTTTGCTTCCCCAGAAATGCTTGTTGGTGACAAAAACTGGATAAGTAAAATACAGGCTTTTAATGTGACAACAATTGTAGTAGATGAATATCACACCATTTCAACATGGTAGGTGGCTGTATGGCAATACATTTACATACATTTTTACTTTGTTAACAGCATATTTGGTATTTAAATCTTATTGCTTTTAACAAAGTTCTAAACATGAATGATTGAAAATAACACAAAATTTCTTTGATTTATTAACAATATTGATCACTTATCTTGTAACTGTGCAATGAATCTGGATTTATGAAATTAAAAATACAAAATAGACCAAATTTGTTTACCTACAACTAATGGTTACACTTGTTTATGTCATGGCTAAAGTACCTAGAATTGTCATGAAAGAAATTGATATGGTACTTTTAATAATGCGGCAGGAAAACTGGCGATCCTTGTCAGTTAAAGTTGGAGTCGAGCACACTCTGCCTATAATCATATACTCCAGTGAACTGAATATAAGATGTACATATACATGTAGTGAAGCATAGAAAAAAAACATAAATTTGCAAATAATATATATATATATATATATATATATATATATATATATATATATTATCATTACAATGCTTATATTAGTAAAGAAACTGGTTTATTGGTTAGTTATAGTGTTATTTTGTACTTGTAGGAGTGAAGATCAAGAATCGGAAAAGCAAGCTTTCCGCAAATGGTTTTCCTATATTGGAGAGCTCCACTCATTATTTCCTAATGCATCTATGTTAGCACTTAGTGCAACATGTACAAGAAAAATTTCAAAACGAGTGCTGAAAATCCTCGAGATGAACACAGATACCATAGAGATAAGGATATCTCCAAATAAACCAAACATCAAGCTTGTTGTGAATAAAATCCCCAATACTGTGGAAATGGCTATGGCGTGGCTTATAGATGTAATAGAGGAGAACATGCTTCCTAGAACATTTAATTTATTGCACATCGATAAAGAACGCATCAAATTTAAATACCTATTTAATCAATGTTACGACAATAGAAATCTACCGCTCAGAGACACCGGAGGAAAACAAAACAAAAATAATTCAAGGACTAAAACAACCCAACAGCCATTTACAACTTGTCATTGCTACCAGTGCCTTGGGGATGGGTGTAGACATGGCTAACTTTTACAATTTCATTTTGTTTGGTGCTCCAAATTCTGTTGTTGATTTAATTGAGGAGAAAGGAAGAGTTGGGCGTGACGGAAAAGATGCAGTTGCACTTTTATTGTACAATTCGTACAATCTATTGAAGGTAGATTTAGAAGTAAGAAATATGTACAAGTCGTCAGAATGTAGACTCTTGCTAATGGTAAAACCCTTCCTTTCTATAGTAGAATTTGTGGAGGCAAAAACAGGAACCGGGTTGCATTCTTGTTGTGACTTTTGTGCAATCAATTGTTCATGCGGTTCATGTACACTTTTACAGATAAATTTTCAAGCATTTCTGACTGGGCAGCTGGATGGAAACTGCTCCCACAAGAAGAAAAAAAACGTTATGTTGATGAGGAACGCCAGGTACCTAAAGGAGCTGTTTCTGAGTAACCCAAGAAAGCTAGATACTTGCTGCTTAAAAAGTTGTCTAATCTTGTAAGTACATTACAAAATGTATTCACATTTTTCATTGTTTAATTTATCTCAAACTTTATAATTATGTACATAGATTGCCAGTGCAGTAACTGTTTGCATGTTGGGTAGTTTTTAGGCCCCTTACTTGGGGGTATGTAAGAGGTGGTCAAACTTGCAATATACCCAGATTTCATTTACAATCACATTTTCATTTTATTGAGAAAATTTTTTTTAATCATGCACTAATAGCCAGAATAACTACTGCATATATAGTATTTTCAGAGTAGTGTGAGCTTAATAATAAAAAAGCATGGGGATTGCCATGCCATGCCATACTAGTTGACTATAAAAAGAAAAACAAGTAAACCTGCAGCCCATTATTACCAGATATACAATATATTGAAACTTTTACTATGTTATGGTAAAAGTTAGTTTTAAGAATTAAAGAATGGGTATGGGAAAGGCACATCGAATGTATTCCAGATCGTGACCGTGTTTTTTTTAAGTTGTCAGTGAAATACAGTTTCATTTTTTTGATGATGTTTAAGAGATGTCACTCCAAAGTCCCATTCTTCACCAATGTTCTCTGTTCTTGAATAGCTAATCATATTTATCAATTTAGTTGATACATTCACATTTATATATCAATGCTTTTGAAAATTTTTAAGACTGATTGAAGATAGGATGAGATGTGATGAAATAATTCTGTGAATAACAGTTGACATTACAATCACATAAATTTCTCACATGAAGGCAAGCCGAATAAACCTTTATATTATATTTGCATACTATTTTATAATATTACATTTAAATCGGGGCTGAACAAATTAAATTCACTTAAATTATAGGTTCAAGAGCTTCACAAAGTTGGTGTCTCACTTGCCTACCTAGGTTACATTGATAACGAACAAATTGAACTTGGTGCTGGACAGGCATTGCAGTATTTTGTTTTGTTTGTTTGTTTTTATGGTTTAACGCCATTTTTCAGCACAATATATAGGCTATACATGGCGGCCAGTATTAGTGGTGGAGGAAGAAACCGGAAAAACCCCGGAAAGAACCACCGACCCACGAGAAGCTACTGGCAAGCTTTCTCACTTAACTACATTAGCCGAATCTTAGACTCGAACCCACGCAGACAGAGGTGAGATGGCAGTGGTCCGTAACGGACAGCGCTTTAGACCACTCGGCCACTCGGGGCCCCATGCAGTATTTTAAAGAAAGACCTCACATCCAACCCTGGATCTGCTTTCCTATTGCTCAAAAAGTAAGTTTAACTGTTACACTGAAAATTTATTACATCAACTAATTTTAAATATTTCAGAGGTTGCAAATACTCCATGATGATGTTATTGGTTTTGTGTGTGTGTGTGTGAAAAAATGCATTTCAGGCATGACATGACATTTTTTTTTTGTCTTCTGCATGATGCTAGACACACACAAAAACCTGTACTCAGGAGTAGATATATGATTACTTAATTCTAGACTGGGTGGTGTAATTTGTTTAAAAGGTTGAGTATTACAATTGTAATGTCTAATTCTAATTTGAGGGTCCTGAGATGTTAGATGAGCCCCCAATTCTCCTTTAACAATACATTACAGTATATATGTGTGTGTCTGTGTATCTGTGCGTGTGTACATATATATTGAAATTTGAATGGCTTTTGCCATAAATTTCTTCTTAAAGGCAACATGGTCACTATATATTTGTGTGAAATTTCATATAAAAGCATTTAAATTAAGCGAGAAAAGTTGTGATGCATGTGAAGACAATAATGTAATGGTACTTTATCAATAAATGATATAAAAATGTCTTGTTTAGTTCTAGATTTACTGCTGTGTTTGTATTAGTTGTATCCTTCCATAACTCATTGGTTCCCTCTAAAACTAATTGGTGTTAAAAGTCTTTTTTTCCATAAAAAAAACAGTATGGTATTTCACCTAGAAACAGTAATTTATTGCACTCTTATTATTTCTAAAAGTTAATAATTAATTAATAAATTCACTTACTCTTCAGTCATATGGAAAACATTATTGACTGCCATTTCTGCTATTTAAATTTTATTTGATAGGTCCACAACAACCTTTTTAGGATGAATAAAATTAGTTTCTTCTATTATAATGTTCTTTTTCTGGCCTAGGTGTACATACTTTTTTTGATCGTCAGATGTACTGATTATGTGATGTGAGTGAATAGTGTAATGTCTGTTGTACATACTCCAAAGTATTTGTTCAAATACTGTTTGTTATAAGACCAATAGATAAACTTTCACACATGTTTTGTCTTGTGCTTTTTTGCTATAAAGCATTAAAACAGTTGGGAAAATATAATGACTAAACAAATGTAGTCGGATTAGTATCTTTTTTGGAAACTTAACTTCACAAACAAAGCTGTCTTTTGTATTCTATTTTAATGTCACTATTATAAATGTTATATTTCTAAAACATTATTTAATTTTATAGACACTGACAACAAGATATATGTGAAGGAATTGCGTGGACAGGTGCAAGTCCACTTGAATAATTTATACTGTAAGTAATTGCTTATTGAGCTTTCAGATTTTCTTTTGGCTAATAAAGGAATCTCACTGATCATTGAATATTTGTCCACAACAGATATTCCTGATACAAGGTAGCATTTTAGAAACTAGTTATACTATAATTAAAATACTAATCATGCATTGTTAGATATCATTTCACACAAGGTTTATTGAAAAATGAAATAATGATAATTTTTAGTGTGTTATATTTGGATAATATACATGGTTCTAATGCTATTCAAAACACTTTGATGTGTAATTTATATATATTTGTCATATAATAGAAGCGGTGTTTGATCAAATGTGTAATGTGTGCCATATTTGTTGTAGAGCCAGTGACGTAGCTAGGGGAGGGGAGGGGGGTCCAAATTCGAAAGTCCCCCCGGGCCCCCACTTGAGGGGGCCCCCAAAGGAGTGTCAAAAAATGCACATAAGAAAGGTAAATGCAGGTATACAAAGTTCATATATAGTGTTTGTAACTCAAAGTTTTCATCATGTGATTAGATTATTTTAACCAATCCAATTCCATATTACAAATATTGGGCAAAAATAAATATTTAAAAATTGCATTACATATCATATGCAAATTCCTGACAATCTATACATTATATTACTGTAAAGATCAAGTGATGACATAGGATACAATAAAACCTGTATTAAAGGAACACAAAACAAAATGCAAGAAAGGCATCCTATAACGATAACTGTCAGTCCATTAAATAACATCATTTACAGAAAGTAGTCTGGTCATTCCTAAATGGTTGCCCAATAAATAAAAAAGCATTTCAAGCAGTTCCTTACTGAGCAAAACTTCATCTGACAATAAACAACCCAAGCAGATCAACATGTGGATGGCATGGAGGGCAAAAGCTGTATTTTCATAGGCAATACTGTTTCCTTGCTGTGACCTTAACCCCATGAAAACCAAATCAGAGTGGGTGATCATATTTTGAATGGCACTTCAATTCCTTAATGCAGCCTTTGTAATTGTTTTGAGGGTGGGGAGAGGGTGTGTTATGTAATGAGTATTGTGTGGATATTTGAAATAGCTTCCATCTTATATAATTATTAACATTAGCCTACAATCAGTTTACCTTCCATATTTGGGGAGTATGAAATAAAACAGTCTGATGGACTTCATTACAACACATCTGACAATACTAAGCAAATGTGCTGCATTCAAGACATCGGATTATTTCCTGTTCCTCTCTGCAACACTTGCTACATTTGTGTGTAGCTGGTGATATTTCTTCAACCATTGCATCTAAAAGATTTGCTCTTAGGGCAGACCAAGCTTCTGCAAGCTTTTGCCTTTTGCTCTGGTATCTTGTCAGGGGTCCTCTACCTTAAAATAAAAAAAAAAACAGTAATGTCTCAGAAAAAAACTGCTTTTGAAAGATCAGTTGTCATGCTGCAAAATTAGGTGTTCACAACATTATGAGGTCACTGATATGTCACTCTTCACAACGGTGTATTAGGGCACTATGAAGTTTGTATGAGGCAAGATGCAAAATCAACAACATTGCTTTGACTTCTGTCTGTCTAAAAATAATGAAAAATTAAGTTTGTATTAACATTTACTAACTGCGATAATAGTTTAAATAAAATGAAGTAAACAAAAGTGTAAGTTGGAAATCGTAACCCTCATAACCGAACCAATATAATAACAGAGTCATAATGGATAAATCACAAACATCCTCTTTTTATTTGGAATTTAAAAAGATTTTGTGGTATTCAAATGCACAAATGTTAAGAATTTCTAAATACTCATTATGCCATTATGTTCCCGGAAATTTGGGGCAGGTTACTTTTCCAGTTATGTTTCTAGGCAGTGGCCTTTGGGGATAAATATACAACCATGTGTTAGTAATGCAAACAGACGCAAAACAACGAATGCATTTTTAGGTCAGTTTGGATTGCTTAGGATTTAACTAAGCAGTGTGGATACATGTTTTATACAAGCATACTGACTAACATCACAGAAGAAATTTTTAAATGCATTCAAATTTAATTATTGACAATAAGTCAAACGTTTTCAATATAATTCCTCCTGCTAAAAAGCACAGTTCCTATTTAATGATACAATCAATTCAAACAGTGCTTACAGGACAAAAATTGTTCTATACATGTTAAAAAGTATAATAAACATACTTGATTACACACAAACGCTAACACTATAATCCCATGTATCATGAATTAGTCTGAAACACTATGCTGTTTTAATCTCATATGCTGGAGTGCAAGGATCCTTAGCACAATATAAATAATCTTTTAATAAGCAAAATAATCAAACAGCTCAGAAGCAATCATCCTTGTAAGTTTTGATGGGAAAAAGAACTTATTCTTCTGTATTTTAATTCTCAATCACAACTGAGGACATGTGGGGATCATTACATAAGTATTAATTTAACCATAAGTTTATTACTAGCATTTTCATGCGAACACATACAAACTCAAGTAGTTAAAATTTCAAATTCTTTCAGATCACCTTAACTTAAAAAAATCATTTTCTAATAAAGTACTAAGCTTTCCCAAAAAATGTTTGACAATATTGAAAAAGTAAAGCTAATTCATGGGCTTAGGCTATCCCATTCCCATTGACAACATGAATTGCCTACAATCTAACAGTGTTAGTTTACGGTGTAATCTATGTTCAATACACCCAACCATTTTATTGCTACCACTAACTTTTATATGCATTATTTTTTTCTAATATAATTTTTTTCTTCAATTCTTTTTATTGCACCTAAATATTTATATAAAATATTCTTTATAATACAGCAAAAGTGTAAACTTCTGGAAGTTAACCATTTTCTGGGGTAGGCACAATGTCATAAATGACTTGGATTATGGTAAACTATTGTCCTCTATCTTCCCAATGGATATCCCTGCAGATATAACCTTTTGGTTAGCATCCTGAAATCTCTGTAGACCTCCCTTTTAACCGCTCCTGTAGCCTACTGGTAAGAGCGTCTGCTGCAGAAAAGGGAGGTCGTAGGTTCGATCCTCTGCCCGAGTAATACCACAGACTTACAAAAATGGTACTAACAGCTGCCTCGTTCTGCACTCAGCATTAAGAGGTTAGTATTAGGACTGGTCAGCCTGGTGTCAGGATAATGTGACTGGGTGGGACATCATGCTACATGTCTGCAGCATGATGCCCCAATGCTAGACATCACTATAAACTGCCTCAGTGCAGACATCGTAGTGATATGACTTATGAATTTTTAAAGCTACTTTAAAAAAATAATCAAACAAGCAAGGACCTCTCTTTTATTACATTTCACTAAATTACTTGTACGTTGTCATCACACATGTTCAAACATGATTCAATGTAACTTTCTGCTAAACATCATCACATAATTGTTTTAAATAAACTTGTTTATCTAAAGTATGTAAACTTACACTAAACAGCAGTACTCATTAAGACATTATCTACATTTTATAGTTATTTTTCAAGAGCCATAAATGTAATTTTTGTAAATAAACAAAACTATATACATAAGAAATTACTCCATTACCTGCATCGTCATAAGAAGCTTGTAATGATGATGCTGAGGAACTTCGAATGCTCTCAGATTTAGTGGCAGTAGACCGAACTCCACTGGAATGAACTTGTGTGGGCACAAATGAGCTCCTCGAAAATGAAAATCTTACATATTCTGTTCTTCTTCTTGTTCCATAATACACAATTTTCTTCACTTTTGGAAGCTTTTTTAAAAATCGCACCATTTTGTAAAAAGCAAACAATTCTAAAAATTCATAATAACTGCTACTTGTAATATTTTGATAGTAGCATGTTTTTCTTCCTATCATAAAAGACTGTCAGATTCAATACATTGAAAGACCATGCTTTACAGTCAACTTAATCATTTTTCTTTTTAACAGCAACGTGTTGCCTATATCATGTGTACTGCATGGGATCACCATCACATTTTAAATCAATGACATCTGACCTATAGTTGTGCAACTTTTGAATACTTACGAGTATGAAAGTACATGTACTAAATGTGAACATTTTATAAATTGAAAGGATTATTTTGCAATTACTTTTGTTTAAACACTGCATAATTTAAAGATGTATTTCAAGAAGGGGTAGGGGTGGGCGGGAGTAGAACTTAACTACAAATATCAATACAGTGATCTTCCAAATGATTACAATGGGAACCAGTATACATAATGCCAGCCTAACAATATATTTACTCCAACTAAAGCCTATGCATATCGATGATATACTTATATTCATTATAAACTTAGTTATATAGGCCAATTTCACAACTGAAAAGATACAGCTTTCTATATCAAAAAAAGAAAAAGAAAAAAGAAAAGAATTAATCTTCGATATAGACCTAATGACGAAAAACAATTCTCAAGGTATACAAATTACAATAGACCCTGCATCATTGCTTCCTAGTCTTACACGCGCTAACTTCTATTTTGTTTAAGAAACTAAGTCATACTTACCAAAGATATTCGAGAACGCTTGTTAGAAATATGCTGATAAAATCTCCAAAGCAAGAGCGCTTCTTTGAACTAGGTTGAAAAAAATTCTATGTAAAGCAGTATTCTCAGCTTGAAAATGGCGGTGAGGCTGGTTGTGATGGAGCTATTGGCAAAGGAAATGACGCGAGTGTAGACGATTGGTCAGCAACTTGTTCTCTTGAACAGCTCGACACAATCACTTGCGGGATGACGGTATACCGTGTCAAGTGATAAAGAGATTGACACGGTAGACACATTTCCTGTTGAAGAGACTGACTCCAGTCGTATCAGGTGACCAATCAGGGCAAGAGCCTGGTAAAACCCAGTTTCACCACCCATCTGATAAAAACAGTTATACTCAGGATGGCATTGCACAAAACTCTTCTGAGAAAACAAACAACAATGTAGAGCCGAACACAAAAACAATAGCACAACAGAAAAATGCCAAGCAGATGAAGAGATTCAAAAAAAGTATGTATGCAGTGAAACTGACACTGAAGTAGGTTCAGACTCGGAAGAAAACCCACCCCATTCTCCTTTGTTTGGCTTGAAGAAACGAAGAAGCTTTGCACACCTATCTGACATGCCAGATGATCAAGAAAACATAATGACATCAACTACAGAAGCAAACATTGAGAAACATAGACCATCAGAAGATAGTACTAACGAGTGTCCAAGCAGTCTGTCTAATATTGAAACTTCTATAAAAACTGGTTTGATAAGAACAGGAACTTCTCTGATGTACTCCAGCGTGTAACAAGCATAAGATTGCCGTCATCTCCACCAGTTCGTGGAAGATCTAAAATTAAGAAAAAGCACAAGAATGTTGAAAATACAGAGAATATGTTCCAAGCAAGAAAAAGAAAATGGACACAGAAAGAAAAAGATCTTCAGTCCATAGATCATCAGTGCATAACAGAGTCCATCACCTTAAAACCAGAGGAGCTTGCATAAGAGATGGTGGAATGTTAACTGATACTCACATCAGTGCAGCTCTAAGGCTTCTAAAGAAACAGCATCCTGATATCCAGGGATTTCAGGATCCCTTACTTGGAAGCAAACTTCAGTTTGACATCTGGAAAGGGAAGTTTGTGCAGATATTGCATGATGGAAATTTGCACTGGTTGACAGTATCAAATGTAATGGGTGGTAATCATGAAATAGATATATACGACTCATTTGCATCGTCCACTCATCATATTTCAATGAATGTCAAGATGCAAATAGCAGCAATTACAATGACACAACAAAAGCACATAACACTAAGGATTAGAAAATGTCAGAGGCAAAAGGGAGGAGTTGATTGTGGCCTGTTTGCAATAGCCATGACAGCATCACTTTGCAAAGGAAAAGATCCAACTAGCCTTAAGTATAACCAAGACGTCATGCGGAGACATTTTGGAAGATTACATACACAAAAGTCATATTGCAGAATTTCCACATAAAGAGGTCATGGTAAAATCAAATAAAGAGACGTATTGAATATCAAAAGTAAATCTTCACTGCATTTGCAGACTTCCTGACAACCATAAAGAGAGGATGATTGAATGCTCCAGTTGCAAGGAGTGGTACCATCAGGCATGTCTGTCAATTCCAAAAGAAATGTTCATGGATAAAACACTCAGTGAAGGGTGGCTATGCACACATTGTGGTGAGAAGTAAAATCATTAGTTACATAACACAATAAAAACATGAGGTACTATTGTACATGAAAATATGTTTGGATGCAGGATGTCTGAAGGAACCTTGTTTTTATGTTGATTTTTTTATTAGCTTGAGGACAGTTTAACCACAGAAGTCTGACGTTTTATCAATAAAGTACGGTGAAATCTCTGACAACATCAATTCCCCTTGTCGGTAATATAAATAAACACAAGGAATGCAAGCGTGACCACAACCTTTCGCTCGATTCGACTTTTTCTCGCGAGTCTTTTATCGCTTCAGAATCGCAAGAAGACTGAAAAACTACATATATATATATATATATATATATATATATATATATATATTCAAAAGACAGTGACGTATCAACGCATAATTCTTAAATCACCTGTCCTGTCCTGAATCCAATCGGAGAAATGAACCTTTATTTTCAACATTACGGTCACAATCCCTGTCTGGAATCGATCTTCAAGCAGAAGTAGCCAATTCTACCAGTTTATACCCTGCAGTAAATAAAGATTGATTCCAGACAGGGATTGTGACCGAAATGGTGAAAATGGTGCGCGATACAATGACATTCTACTCATCCAAAGACTAGATGACTACAATGATGTTGCCTGAAGAACGTTGGCCTAAAAATGATGTTGCGTCACTCATGGTACTTAACCAAAGAACTAGCTACCATATCTCTGTTTTCTCAGCATCTGTCGTGCGAGGAGAAAAAAACAGCGTTAGCAATCAAAGATGACCGAGGATTGCATTTGGTTAAGTCACTGCAGACACTGCCGCACACACTGCATGAATTATCGATCTCACGAAGTTTCTTCAAAACCACCGCCATCGATGATAGTTTCCTCAACATTCCGGTTGAAGAATGGCCTGAAAGTGAATCGTACAAGATTGCATTCAAGTTGATCAGTAATTTGGCCTGTGTCAATGACGTTGCCGAACGGGGTGTCGCCCTTATCCAGAATTTTAATGCTACAATAATTACTAAGGATGAAGAACAAAAACAATACCTTATGCAAGTTATCGAGACGCACAGGCATGACTTTGCAATCGTGACAATCTTTTGGATATTTAGAACTGAGCGTTTTATGTTGTATTTGTACGATTTTCAGTTTTTTCACCTTAATTGTTGTACAACTGCAGCTAATAAAATCTAGGTGTATACCACTGTAATATATTTATAGATTATACTAATCAAGAGCTTTCTAATGGCGTCAAATAGGCTCATGGTACGAACGGTTAATGTATTGCACCGTATCAAACTGTTTGCACAATGTCGAATGCCATCATGACTATTGCCTAAAATTTCATCACTCTTGGGCGACCCCTAAATATTATTTGAAGGACCTATAATTTTGTAGATGTTATTATGGAACCAAAAGGAAACTTTTAGGATGGTATGCTATACAATATTTTTAAAAAAAAATTTTTGGGCATAATATAGGACACGCTAGCCGACATGGTGGTATAATACACAAATTCCTTGTATTTCATCACCGATAGATATACCCTGAATATTTTGAGATGAAAATTCCAAGGGACATTTACCCCCCCCCCCCCCCTTCAATAATATCGATGAAGCATTCTTAAATGTGATTTATGTGATAACTTATAAATAGAGAGGGAGGTGTGTAGGAAAATGACCATTTATTATATTTTGTTTAGCTTATAAAATTACGCTCTGCTTAGTTTATGTGATATTATGCATGTAGAATTCAGAAATGGTGCATATATATTCCATAAGTTTATAAAAAAAATGCATCGCTGTTTTGTTTTTTTTTTTTTTTAGATTTTAGGGTGGGGGCTGTATTATGCATTAGTGTTAGTATTAACCTTTTCTGATTTCGATGTGTTACTCGGTAACAGAGTTAAGCAAAAAGGAGAGAAATTTTTTATATTTATTGTATTATCTGTTTTACAAATAAATCGTAAGTTTGAATGAGTTTTAAACATAAAAGAATGCATTAAATCCATTAGAGTTATGGTGTTGAAAAGTGCAGCACTGGTTGATTATATTTATACTAAGTGGATAATACATTAATTAAAGGATATATACAATTATATTTTATCAGGAAGTATAATTATATGCATGTACCGATGGAAACAGTAATACAAAACCTGCTGTCCTTAATGACGAAAGAGACCCTTACAATGATACACATTTTACACACAAATGCTGACTTAAAAGGAAACAAAGTAGATATAAATGAATATTATTGGTTTTAACACATTCATTTGGGACACACACACATTATAATATGTGCATACAATATATCAATCCGAATGAGTATTAAAACTAATGAACAGTTTATACTAATCGTTAACCCGAAAAGGGGGGGGGGGGGGGGCACAAGGTGGAAAGTTAAATACCGTTACTGGTAACGGTGATGGCCATATGATAATTACTTTATCCCTGAATATGTGTGCATACCAGATTATAACATTGTACCAATTGTACCTAAAATCACTTGGGATAAAAACGGCAGCCGTGCGAATAGTCTTTTCCAAATTTGCCACACAGCGGCCGTGCGAATAGTCTTTTTCCAAATTGGCCACACGGCGGCCGTGCGAATAGCCTCGGCCTTCTGTTTTGGTGATTTTGGTGGTGGATTGTTATTAAATGTTGTCCGAGTTGACGTTGTGCTTTTCTGCGGCTTATAATTATAGATATTGGCACTTGTGGTTGAATCGGGTTGATCCGTCTGTGTTTGGGCGTCCTTCGTGCTGTTTGGATTGTGTTTTACGACTGTGGAGAAGGATGGGCCAGGAAGGGGTGTTTTTGTCTGGACAAGTTTTCTGGCCTCTGGGTAGGGAATGTTGGAGGTAAACTTTACCCTCTGAATTTCGTTCTGTTTCCATGTATCACAATCCTTGGAACTGGAGTGGTCTCCGCATCGGCCACATACCTTGGCTCTGGAACATCGATCCTCGTGATGTCCGTATTTTTGACATTTATAGCATCGAAGGGGGTTTGTAATGTAGATCTCGACCTTTACTTGTAAAAACCCATCCTTGACCACTTTTGGAACTGTCGATTTATTAAAGTTGAATACAAATGTATTGGTGTCCTGCAGAATGTTATTACGTTTAATACGTATTCTTCGCACTGAAGGTGTCACACCTTCATGTTTCATCCATTCCATGACATCTGTGTCGATGACTCCATCCAAGTCACATCGCATTATGCCTTTGGACGAATTCAGTGTAGTGTGGGCGAATGAGGTCACTGGAATATCAATGAATGTTTTCATTTTCATATTATCTGTTTGCCTCTTTCGCTCACACTCTACAAGAAGGCAACCCGATTTGAGTTTTTTGACACTTTTTGGTGTGCCAATATTCTATAATTCTGAAAAAGTCTTCCGGTGTTACTACAATATGTACAAATGTAAATGGTACAAATTTGTTGACAAAGGCAGCACCTGCGCCATTTTATATTTCAGACTTTATTATGCCAAATATTATATCCCGGATATATTATGCTTCGACACTGACATTTTCTGACCTGTGCATAGAAAAGAAAATATTCTTACCATTTGACATAAATTTACAAGTACTAAAAATGGGTTAATATTTACAGAAATTAAACTAGCTTCGACATGAATGTACCCTTTGAAAGAGCTGTCTAACTTAAATGACTTGTTCACTTCAAATATATTTTCAAGGTTCACCGATCTATATCGTATCACGTGTGCACGCCTACAGAGAAAAAAATTCTGTTGCAAGTGTAAGAAGACTTACAATCAGTTAAATTAATTTTTTTACAATGCTGGTTGTATAGATAATAAGTTGTACGATGGTTTTACTTATGGAATATAAATTGTACAATATTTGTAACATTGAAAGACTATTCCGATCCGCACGTTAAAAATCCGGGTCTAAAAGTTTCAGTTGCATCCTTGAAATCTGAGCGGATAAATTATTTTAAAAGCCACTGATGTGAATTAACGGATAAAACAAGGTCACGAGCCAGACCCTTGTGTCACTATTTGCCAAACATCTTTCAAAACGATTCTTTTGAAATATCAGGAATATTGATATTTAAATTACTTTTTTTAAAAGTGTTTTCCATTGCGGCTACTTAACAAGAGGTCGCGAGTTTGAAACGCCTGGCGGCATCCGATGTTTTTTGGTTATACATTTCGTTACTATTTAGGATCAAACTGCCATTTTTATAACAATTTAACCACAAAAAAAGATTGGGAGATTGAAACACGTGGCGGCATTTTAACTTTTTATATACTTTTGGTAATTTTAAGTTCAAATTTTCTTTAAAACTTGCTGCTAATTTCTTTTTTCCATGTTGAAATTCTTTATTATACATTCCGTCCTAGGACGGAAAATTATTTCTTTCTTTCACTCGTGTCCTGGCTGCCAAGCAAGATATAATTAATTCAGCTGACACGTCACAATATTTTAAATACATTTTGTATTTTTATATTCCGACTTTTATTCAAAACCCGAATTTTTTTTTTTTTTTATTCATAGTCATATATAGTCACTTACAAGAGGATATTGCGGTTCAGTGATGTCTACTAGCTACTTTTACAGTGTTAAACCTTCTCATTGTGAGCAGTCTCCCATTTACCATTGAAATAACACTCGTCAGTCGATTGTGGGATTTATTACGAGATGAAGTGGTACGAAATAAACCCGAATCCTAGGATAAAATGTTTTGAAAGTATATTCAATCCCTGATCTTTCACTTGCGTGAGAATGTTCTTCATCTTAACAACTCGTACTGCACGAGTTGTTGTCTGTCTGAAGAACTAGAGTAGGAATGCCAGCTTTTTGTTTGTTTGGCGGGGAATTGAATTTTAATACTTGTGAAACATGGGAATCATGCACTGCGACCAATCACTCACTCATGACAAACACGCACATTGGTACACGGCACAAGTCCAGAGTCACATTAAATACTAGTAACCTGACAGTGTAGTGACTTCACTAACACACAAACGTTACCAAGTGACCAAATATCAACCTAGCATCACTAATCAAAGATGAAGACAATTTTGCAAATGGAGCAAGACCGCCTGGCAGAACGCCAAGCCGGCAACAAAAAAGATTTATTTCAAATCCGTTTTGAAGGTTTTCAAGGTAGTCAGAGACTAGTTGTATGCCATATGGAGGGTTGCCAGTCGTTTACTTTGGAAATATAGAACAGCTTCCGAGACTAGTAGAAACCTTGACCGCCCAAAACGTCTTGGGCCACGACATAGAAGCGAAACCAATAAGGAGGAAGCAATAAGTATATCCTGTACTCCAAGAACATCACACCCATCATAAGCAAAGGAGAACTGGCAATCAAAGGGTGTGGGGGTGTCTGTCAGAGACATCATCCATAGTTCGAGAGTTAAGAGGCCAGGAGAATCAATGTCTTCGTCTCGGGCCTCCCTCTCGAAATCTCAACCCAGGAAATGGTGAATAAACTGATTCTAAAACAAGATTTCGATCAAAAACGATAAAATGGGCACGGTATAAGGATTTAATACCGTTTAAACAGGAGAGTGGATAATCCAAGTGCTGAGACAGGAAGAACATTATGACATTCTTCTAAATCATGGGCTTCCTACTCCGCACTTGTTAATAGAGGCTCGGGCCTAGAAAACCCCTGCACGATGTGCATAATTATAGGCCACGGCGCCAAAGATTGCAAGGGTCCACAAATATTGCCCGGCCCAATACATATGCCGAGAGTAGCAAAGAGCACCGGACCACCCAATATGGACCATACAGATAGAAGCAAACTGGTTGAACAGACAATACCAGATGAAGAGAGAGGAGACATACCAAACATTGGGGAATGGTTGAATTGCTTAACACCCCTGAAAACAGGGAGACAAACACCCATTATGCAAAGAGCTATCGTCACAAACATCATATTTTACATACTTAGAGAGGAAGATAAGACACGAGGACAGGAATCCCTAGAGATATCATTTAGTGGAGACTGCGTGACGGAACTTAGCGGAATGCTACCACTTACGTCTACGCCGATCCCCAATATACGCAAGACAAAACTTGGTAAATCGCTTCCGGGATCGTCCTTCAGTGGAAAGGATACAAACTCGATGGAGGAAATATCTACCATGAAAGGGACACCACCATCACCAACAACAACGACAAAAACGAGGGAGTACTCAGCAGAGGGAAACCAAGGAAATGTAACCACTGATGTTGTTGCTGATGTTGTTTATTTTATCAATGCTTCTGCTGCAGCTAATATGTTTGTTCCTGTTATCACCCATAATCTCATAGGCAACATGGACGTCGAATAAATACATTATAGTCCACATTCATTTGAATTCCATAGGCATGATGGAAGTCAATTAAACCTTTATCACCCACATTCATTTGAAACCCAAATGTACTTAACTGATCCTTCAATCCCCAATGCCACTGTTTGTTGTTTTCCACACATTTCACCATTCTTCAATCTCACTAAAGTTTGGAAGGAAGGACATGCTTTATTGTTCTTTGAAATAAGCAAGAAGTTAGGTTCAAATGACCTTTAAACATTCAGCTTAGAGTTAAGAGGTGCCACCTCTTTTTTTTCAATCCAGAAAGGCGCTCTTAATTCTATTATTTTTGGGGAGTGATCCAAATTACTAATGGGATACATTCAAGAAAATCCTATTAGTGAACCACAACATTTGCAAGTGGCACAAAAAACTATTTTGAGGTGGAATGAAGCGATCCTCGTTCGCTTCTTCGCTAATGGATCTCCCTCGAAAAAGGGTGAATTGGATAACATTAAAATTCGAGTGAATGTTTGTGATTAGTTAGGGCTACGGAATACTTTAAAGGTCGAACTTGGGCTGAAGGCAAACCCAGCTGCTGTGGATTTCCATATTAATTGGTAAGCATACGACACGGACTTGCAAAACCTAACGTAATTCAGTTATATCTTAGAGGAAAGAAATACTCGTATATGCGAGGCCAAATACTGCATCGTTTTAAATGCAAAATGAAAATAGTGTATCGGGTAAGGATCACCTTCCAATTCTAACATTATTATATGCTTACTTTGTTCACGCCGTGAACTTTATATTTTCAGAAACGTGAAATATTTTTCGATCTTACAGTTTCATATTGCACGGCATGTGTCTAAAATGGCACGTGTCTAAAATTGTATATTTTATTAGGAACTACTTTGTTAACCAACCATGTTCAGGCATGTAGAAGACGCTTTTTGTTGATTTCATTTGCTTGTGAATGATCCAATCAAATTAGATTTACTTGTGAATGATCCAATAAAATTAGATTTGCTTGTGAATGATCCAATCAGACAATTTCGTCAATTGAAAACAGAGTTGATAACGTTAATGATGTGGACGGGTTCACTAAGTCACAAACGAAACTTTGAAACAAGCGAATGAATGAACGTGATTTTTAGTGTCAACATCAAACGAGAGAAACCCAGTAATTGAAAATATCATTGTGATCATATAAACAGTTATTAAGAATACATATTCGTAAAGTGTCGCAAATTAAATGTTCAGAATATAACCAGTGTTTTCTAAGGTCCATACAAATAGTATGGCAAGACTAATGGCTGTCATATATCTATCAGAGACATACCATTCCACAAGCCAGAAACAACTGAAAGTATTAATAGGCAACTAAGAGCATCGGAGCCAATAGCAATAGCAATAGCAATAGCTAAAAGGTATTATTTCCAACGGACTGTCACACAACAGCTGAAGGGGCCCCGAGTGGTCTAAAGCGCTCTCCGTTATGGATCACTGCCATCTCACCTCTGCAGGGTGGGTTCGACTCTCCGATTCGACCAATATGGGTATGTGAGAAAGCTTGCCAGTAGCTTCTCGTGGGCCGGTGGTTCTTTCTGGAATGTTCCTGGGTTCTTCCTCCAACATTATTACTGGCCGCCATGTATAGCCTATCTTGTGCTGAAAAAATGGCGCTAAACCCTACAACAACAAGAACAACAACACAACAGCTGCTGTGCAATTTGCCCGTTTAACTTTTTTCATACAATGTTAGGTTAGCGATATGTTAGGTTAGCGATAGAAGACATACACTGTATGATACAGGTCATAGCTTGGGTCCTTCCAATAATGAGGATGCAAGAGACAAGGCATCACTATATGTCTTCTGTTTAATGGTAATAAGAATAATAATAAATACACATGCATTTATGTATCTTGAATTTGCTCAAAATATCCTTTCTTAGTTTTGCAAATCAGAATGATATACCATTGTCATGGAAAATCTGATACACACCGAAATGGTACTGTAATTACGACCACATTACCAAACGAAATCACATTCTTATTACTGCACTGAATTAGCCCAATAAATTCAGTCCATTATAAACAGAAAATCACAATTGAATTGGATCAATACAACAACAAAATCCAGACGAACTGAAAGGTTTTTGTTTTCAATGCGCATTCATTCAAGATATGTCAATATTACGTAGACCAAAACGACACTTTTTAAAAACAACAAAACTGCATTGAGATTGCGACGGAGTTCAAATGTCGTTGGGCAGTGCGATGGGCGCATTAATATTGTTATTGTTTATTGATGAATCTTAGGTTGTGTATTTTATTTAAAATAAAACATAATTTCAATTTCTTCTTATTTCGTATTGTATTCCTTTATTATTAAGCCTTCGGTAAGGAAACGAAATGAATATATAATACAAAAGTTACTGCATTTATATGGGAACGCGTTCTTTTAGGACCAATTCTGCACTCACAAGGTCATGCATTATTACAAAAAGAAAAACTTTTTCGTATTTTCCCATAATCATGCAGTAACGTATAATAACGTCATGATGGCTTCTAATTATTTACGACGGTGACGCCATTAATATTGTGCTGGATCTTTTAACTTAAATCCAGGCCCAGCCCTATGGCAGGGCGAACGAGGAAACCGCATTGGGCCCAGCGCTTTCAGGAAATCAACTCCGCAATGCAATTTCTTTACTTGGGGCCCGCTCATCACTTTTTCTGCCGTAGACGCCGCATGCTGACTTGGGCTGAGCCTACTGAAATCGTTTGACCCACGATCATTTTGGCGTTACTGATATTTTGCATTTTGTGGCGGCATTGGGACTTTAAAACTAATTAAAGGAAGATCAGGTCCCCGGTTGCACAAGTAACTAATGAGTATCTAATCGTCTATTTTATTGTCTTACCTCATATATCTTTGCAATCTATGTTTTAAATATATTTCAACTTGGCCATAAATGATAGCTGCAGCCTGTCGAAGTGCCTAAAGCCTCATTCCCCTGTAGGCAAGAAACCACTTACCACCACAGGGGATACAATAATTCGTTTGCCTATACTGTAACATGTCCTCAATTCGGACTTTGTTTTTTAATTTCACTTAACAAGAAACTTTCTCGATGACCTGGGCTGCGTCATTCGTACACTTAATGGCTCATTTTTTTAATTTTGTTCATTTGTATATGTACCGCATGAATAGGCTACCACTCCAATGTTTGCACAGGAGCACAGGACCATCTGCTTCTTGGTCTCATTCGTGACAGCCAGTTTACTTGTTTTGGGGCTTTAGTAGCAATTTGTTTAAGCCCTCACGCAGTGTTTTTGATCTGCTATTATGTAATAAGCTCTAAATACGAAGGTGATAGTCATTGTATCTGCGGAATATGTTTTCGAAATACGACTCAGTCCATCAAACGTTTCTAATTTAGACCAGTATATAATATATCCAATTCCGCCAATTCAAACAGTGTAATTGAAAGTGTATATGCATATTTTTCTGTCTGACTGTGCACAATTTGCGAGTGCCGATTCAATACCTCAGCTATCAATATATGTTTGAAGATCAGTACTTAATGTGTGCTGCAATGTGACTTTACAGATACATTAATTTATCAACGTGATTGCAATGTTTTTAAAACTGCCTGTCTGTTTAATATATATGTACATGGCACCCCATCCCAATCCAGCATCCCTGTTGCGATTAACTCCCATGCTTACTGATTTTCTTGAGAATGCAAAAGACATACGTTGCACATTTCTTTTGTGTAAAGAGAGCGACTGAAAATAATAGAGAAAACTCACCATTGTATATAAATAATACTATAGCTGGTATTTGAATAGATACGTAAGTAGTTACTTTAAATTAATCAGATTGCTGACTGTGACACATTTATTCTTATTCAACGGCTAACGTTTTTTTGGATTGGTTGGTTGATAAAAGCATTCATTTTGTTCTGTTATTACCACACCTCTGAATAGGAATTTAAATAGTATGCTGAAATGTTCCTTAAAAATTTGCGAATGTCAGACAAAGTATAGTTAACAAGTATAGATTACCGAATACAGTGAAACCTCTACCTGCTATCTCCACAATTAAAACTTCTAACGTTTCCCCTTTATTTAATCAACGGTTGATAACAGCCATTAAAAAAATATTACAATTTTTACAACATTTTAGATTTGTTTGTATATTGTCAAGACAAAGCATTAATTAAATTTCAGTCTTTTTTTGGGTGAAGTTGAATATCTTTAATTGGTCTTTAATTCAGAGCTCAGAAGTTAGGAATCCAGTCTCCCATTCCCATGCCCATCATAGGCGGCATACCGAAACCTATGCCAAATCCAAAACCGGCAGCAGTGGTCGTTGGATAGGTGGAAGGTGCTTTATTCCATCCCGTATTTGCTTGTCCGCCGTGCCATCGATCTGATATCCTGCCACCGACATTGTTGTTATTGTTGTTGACATTATTGTTGTTGTTGTTGTTGGCGTTATTGTTGTTGTTTGCTGTTTGACTTGATAGCTTTTGTAATAGGTCAATGATCATTTTGTCTTTCGCTGACACGGAATCATTCTTATCATTGCTTCCACTGCCATCAACATGCTTGTAACTAGTACTTCCATTGTTTGAATTATTGCCATTATTGTTATCGTTATTGTGCTTTCGCGACTCACCCTGTTTTAAATTCCCATTGCTTCCACTTCCAGCTTTGCCATTCGAATCATATGTATTTTGTTCACCATTTTTATTTTCGTTTTTGTTTCCTGCAGAGGGGCGTACGTTTCCATTACCGTTTGTTTTACTATTTATTCTAGTATTGCGGTTGCGATTTCCTTCACCACTGCCACTTCGATTATTATTTCCGCTCTGACCCTCGTTTGCGATGTCACTTCCATTACTGCTTCCTTTTCCATTACGATTATTCTGTCCATCGCTTGATCCACTATTACTTCCTGTGCCATTTCCATTCGCATGGTCGTTTCTAGTCATCGGTGTCTTTGTTGTAATAGCTTCAGTTCGCATTTCACTGTTGCGATCCGTTGTGGTCTCCGGAATTGCTTTAATTGGATCTTTCATAGGAATGCCGATTCTTGTCCCAACACTTCTTTGGACGCCAGCAGGATTACCTCGAAGGATGACTTGTTCCAGCATTATTCTTCTATTCCTTCTTTCTTTCAAACGATCTCTTAGCTGCAAACCTTTGGATAGTGGTTTCGCGCCTGTCCTAGCTGTTTTGCCTGATTCCAGCGCACCGTTTTTAGGTTGGGCAGAAGTAGTTGTCATGGGTACAAGAACCTGATCCTGATGTGGAGGATCGGTGACAGGCCTTTTGTGTGTGATTTCCACATTGTTCAACACGACAGGTATCTGTGTTAGAAACGAAGTAGTGGTCGCATCAGGGGTGTAGGTTGTCTGTGCATGATTCGATTCGATATTGATGTCGCCAGATACGTAAATGTGGTTTCCTGGGTTACTGGACGGCTCACATGTGCATTGGCACTGTAGATTCGAGTTAGGTGGCGGCGGCCACAAATTTGACAGCAAGGGTTTATTGGAAGGTGAACCTGAGTTCATTGGCAAGTTGTTTGAAATACGCAAGGCAAGAGCATGACCAAGAAGGATTAGCGAGGCTAGCACAACTACTTTCATGGTTAATCTGGAAAGTAAAATAAATGAAATATCAGGTTCAATATCTCAACTCAGATGAACAATACATGTTTTCTCATTTGGACACCCTGTAAAATACATGAAAACCGATCTAACATAAAGCATAACCAAAGTGTGGCGAACAGATGGATGGTCGAATAGAAAGACGCTAAAGGTATTACTTATATACTATCACAGTCATGTGTATATATATATATATATATATATATATATATATATATATATATATATACGTGTGTGTGTGAACCTAATTAGTATGTTGTGCAACAATTGCTCCAAACCTGGAGGTCAGTTGTACTGATCATACCTAATGTATACGGAGAGCTCCCGTTAACTGCCGTTCAGAACACATCAGTTATTAATAAAAGGACTGACATGGAAATTATGAATGCATCGAACTACTTTTTCATTCACAGATTCTCTGTCAAACCTGCTAGCAATCCACCCCTAGAAATTGCCTTGGTAATCCAAAGATATTGTAAGACCGGGGAAGAGGGATAGCGTACGAAGAAATTTCCGACGCATAAAGTAAAAAACTTCGAAACATTACCACGACGACACCCTCATCACTCAATGTATAAATTATACCACGCAAAATATATGAGGTTTTCCGAGTGAGTATGACCATATCAGATTTCTTAATATATAGTTTAAGGCACTTCTGTGTGGATACATTTCTTTACTTTTCCGTCACAGATTTATGTTTATTGTACGTACAATCTATCTTGCAGCCTCTAAGTTTAAAGCACGAGTATTATCTAAGAAAACGTACATCAAACGTACATCATATGCATATATATATATATATATATATATATATATATATATATATATATATATATATATATATATATATATATATATATATATATATATATATATATATATATATTCATTCGGGTCATTTATTTATTATTTTAATTGTTTGTTTGTCAGATTCAAATTTGACATTTTAAGTTTAAGATTCATTCATTGGGAGATATTTTTTTAGAAAGTGGGATGACATGTACTCTTAAGAATAAACACGGGGTTTTGACCTCATTTCTGACCTGGCTTCAGAGCTGTAGACAAGCTTTTAAAATGATTGGTTGATTCCAAGGACATTATGGAGCTTTGTTATAAACATCTTTCTATTTTTAGTTGGGTCATACGGTGTGTACGTGATTTTTTGAACGTAAATTTGTTCTAAAAGATTCTAGAAGATCATGTGACCCCTTCCTTGCTTACGTAAAAACAGGTATATAAAGTATGCTTTGGAGCGAACTATTTAGTAGAACTTGGGCTGTTAGAATATTAAGTTGTGTCGTTTTGAGTTATTTTATATTACCTTGTATTGGAAATTATTTCAATTCGTTTGGATCAAGAGGATTTATTTTGTTATTTATCTGGAAAAGAATTGTGCTCATAGAATTCCATTACCAAGAACTGACTTCATCAATTGACATCGTCTTCCATCTTGGATACTTCACTAAGATTCGAACTTGGAATTATTTGGACATTTTACTACCAGGACTTTTGCAATTTCTCTAGTGGATAATATTTTAATATTTTGAATTATTTTTGGATTAATTTTGGAATTGATTCTTAAAACCGTAAGTTTATTTTTCTTTTCTGGAAACTATTTGTGCTCAATAAATTGTTTAAAATATATATATATATATATATATATATATATATATATATATATATATATATATATATATATATATATATATATATATATATATATATATATATATATATATATATATATATATATATATAGATATCTTGCCTTGCTAACTTAATATTCAGATTTCGTCGTTATAGTTATGTGTATGTGTTTTTCAACTCGTTTACGTACCTAATTTGCACACTAATTGTCCTGTTGTCTGACAGATGATGTGTAATTAAGTTGAAGTCTGAAACAGAGCGTGAATAAAGTGAATAAATCCAGATGACACCATGCGTACGTGTCTGGTAATACCATATTCGCTTATAAGTTGAGTCTAACCGTAAAAATCAGACCCTAATCTACTTTTCCATGATCCGCCAGTATATCAGGGTCACCTTTATTTTAGTGATTACTCCTTACAAACAGCAGATAATAATAATAATAATAATAATAATAATAATAATAATAATAATAATAATAATCATGAGGACTTTGTATAGCGCCTAATCTTTAGAAGTTCAAAGTGCTTTACAACATCTATAATGATATGAATACAAAAACAGAAAACAAGAACAAACACCATGACATTGGACAATAAAAAATGCTAAAAATATTTAAGGTAGGAAACATTTCTAGGTCTTTAAGTTTGCTCTTGCAGTCGAAAAATGTGAGTTTTAAGGGCACTCTTGAAACGGATCACTGTGTCTTTGTGTCTAATTCATTCCACGTTGCTGGGCTCTGATATGCAAAAGAATGTTGTCCATATGACTTCGTTTTCATAGTGGGAATAATGAGTTTATGATTGTCAGAAGAGAAGCATAAGTATCTTGCTGGTGTGTAAACATTCGTGAGGCCGGATAGGGATGCTGGACTGGAGTCCGTCAGTGCAAAATAGCACAGAAAACAAATGTTCTGTTTGATATTTGATTCTGTATCGAATGTATAGCCAGAGTAAGCTACAGAGCAACGGGGAGGTGTGTTCTGATCGTGGTACTCTAAAGATGATCCGAGCAGCTGTGTTTGGAACTTTATGAAGCTTTTGGAGTAGATATTGAGACGAACCAGAGAGAACTGAGTTAGTTCAGTCTTAAAAGTACTAATGATCACATAAATGTTTTAGTGGCATCAACTGAAAGATATTTGCGAATAGCGCTGATGCGTCTTAGCTCAAGATATGCATCCTTGCATATGTTCATGACATGTTGATGCAATGTGAGAGTACTGTATAGAGTAACACCTAGGTTTTGAACTGACTGTGTGAATTTAAGGTTGGTGTTGCCGATATTTATTGTTTGAGGTAGGATGTGAATGAGAAAGTATTTGTGTTATGATCAGAATGGCCTCAGTTTTATCATTATTCATCTGCAGCGTGTTACATGTCATCCATGATTTTACAGTGAAACACTGGGTATAGATCTATGACGCTTGAGAGCAGCTGAATGTATAGAATAAAGGGAACAGGTGCACATTATGTGACGGTAGACCTGGAATTGTGCAGTTTGCAGTTGGATTAGACGTATGAGCGAGTACAGAAGGGTAATCGAGTTACCTGTATGCGAATATAACTCGATTCCTGATAAAGAGATTCGGCTGATTTATGATCGCAACCTTTATTGACAGAGAAGTAATATGTTTACTCTTAAAAATCTTTCTCCAAATTCGTTGTAGACTCGTTGTAGACATGTAAATTCGTTGTAGACTCGTTGATCGTCTATAACTACTGCATATTTAATGGACAAACGTACAGAGGACACTCGTTGACAAATTCACAAAAAAGTATGATCAATGATAAAATGGAATATAAAGCATACTGGTTTGTTTGTTTGTTCGATTAGGAATTTTAACGTAGCTTTAACAATATTTCATTTCGCTACGATGTCTGCATACTGGAAACAAAGGCAGGTCAGTAATGTTGCTTCAATTATTACCAAGATGGATTCGTTCCTAAAATTGGTAGCATTTGTCCTGAACTTTTGTTGTCACCATTTTGTCTCTGTATCTTTAAACGCAATGTAGTTAAATAGGATAGTGTCGTGCGCTCTCGAAGATAACGATTGTATCTTGAATTATCAGCTGTTCTCGTTTGTGTCTGTCAAGATTACTTCTCTTTACTAAAAGATAAATGGTTCATACTTTTGCCGTCAAATTGCATATAGTTCCACATTTAATTAGCTTGATTTGCATATCGCTATTATAAGTATTCAATGAATATTTCTCCCCACCCTATGAATATTTCTTAATGTAATGCTTCCACTAGAATTATCTATAGCAGAGGCCTCAAACATGCGGTTCGCGGGCCAAATCGTGTGGTCCGCAAAATGATTAGAGTCTTAAGGTGAGGGATAACAAAGGCGGTGCGGCCCTTGGGCCATCGAAATTGCCCTCATGTGGTCCTCATGGTGGTTTGAGTGTTGAGATCCCTGCTCTATAGCGGGTCACACATAGTTTGATAATTAAAATATTAATGTGCATATTCTTTACAGCTAAGTGCAACGTACATGATACTAAAATATCTGCAGAATATATATGATACACTCAGGTTTGAAAAATACTCACCTTTTGGTAGCAATGCGAATGAAATAACGATGTCTCTTCACCAAGAAAAGTTCTGTGTTTCTATATCTTTTACAAGTCTGCCAGAAAGACGAGAGAAACGTGACTCATCGTTGGATTACAGATTAACGTGTAATCATAACGCATACATATTAACGTTATGATTTTAATTACAGGATGCAATTAGTGGTCGTACTGACATAATTTGCTGCACAGCATAAAAGAGTTTAAATTTTCCATTGTCTTTTTTAATTATAGTTTAGAGATTCATTTGTTAAGTTTAGATTTTATTCATTTCAACGCTAAAAGATATCCCTTAACTTTTAGCTTTTTAAGCACTTTAGTGAAAATTAAGAAACATATTAGTCGTATATTTTCATGTTTACAGCAGTATAATAGCTTTAAGCATGCATAAGACGGGACATTTATAAGACGTATATATGTATATATGCGTGTGTGTATATATCTATATGCGTATACATGTGTGTGCGAATATATATATATATATATATATATATATATATATATATATATATATATATATATATATATATATATATATATATATATATATATATATATATATTCATGTTTACAGCAGTATAATAGCTTGAAATCTGCGTAAGATAGGTAATTTGTAAAAAGATCTTAGAAAGATGTATCTATGAGAGAGAAAGAGAGCAAGATAAACGAAGATAAACATTATAATCAAATACGGTGAAATTTACTGTTTGATAACAGATGTGAAGCCAATATATAACTGTACTGAATAAAGTTGCAGGCTTCCTGTATTTGGAATCTGTACTGGAAAAAAATTAAAGGTGGAATCGTAATAAGAAACTTCATTTTATGTATGAATTTATTTATCGATATTTGCATCTTCATCTGTTTTACAGTATTCTCTCTCTCTCTCTCTCTCTCTCTCTCTCTCTCTCTCTGGGGTGAATAAGTGATGTCTGTTTTGGTGTGTCTACCTCCTATCAAGTTAGGGGAGGGGAAATGGGAAAAGATGGTAGTATTGCTTCATCCTCTGGTACTGGAATGAATGAATTGATTTGTTGCAACTCGGAGAGAAAGGATTGTAGATGCCCCTCATAAACTAGCGAAGTCATCCGCATCAAGAGTATGGGGTACGCATGACGGACGGAACATTATCTTCAAATGTGATCTGCCCATCACCATGAATGTCAAGGTCTCTAGAATGATTTCATCACACTTTGAAAAATATGATTCGGTCATGTGTTTTTTTTTAAATACTGGCAAATCTTGTGACGAATGTGTTGGATGTATAAAAATGTGTGGCTGTGTGTGTGACTTGGTATTTTAACGTAACGTTTCCAGTCATATTGATACGATGTCTGCAGTGCGACAGTTTATAGTGACGTCTAGCACTGAAACATCATACCCCATCCAGTCACATTATCCTGAAAATAGACAGACCAGTTCTAACACTAATCTTCTAACGCTGAGCTGCAAGAACCATTATTAATACGAATTTTTTGGTACGATTCGGTCGGGGTTCGAACCCGAGACGTCATGAATCCGAAGCGGACGCCCTAACTGTTTAGGCCACCAGAGCTGTTGAAAAAAGAATTTAATCTTGATTATGTAAACTAAATTCAGCAAAATGTCCCCTTTGAAGATACCACAAACTAGTCTGGTTCCCTGCTTAGTATGCTCCTTGCGTTGCACTCGGCCTTTGCACCACAGGAAGCATACTATGCAGGGAACCGGACTAACCACTGACTTCATATGTTAACACGGTAGCATATTATGATACAATACGAGAAAGTGTGAAAGTTTGAAGCAGCAGCTATATAAAGCTTTGTGTACATTTATAACGATACGAAAATCAGGCATACATCTGAAAATATGTAGATCAATTGCTCGAAAAGGAACACTATGTACATAACCAGAGAGAGCCTATAATAGATATATAAATAATACCTAATAAATCACGATATATTTAGCAAACTAAACTAAATCACGATAGCAAACTAAATGGCAGGAATGTGTATATTGTGGTTGAACAAGTCAAAAGAAAAATCATCGACGTTAAATTGAACATTTTATGATATAATAGAACAAGTCTTATCAAACCATCTGCACTAGAAGCAAAACAGTAATGTTTGCTGCATATTAAGTTTCCGCCACATTGTCGTTACATACAGTAATACTGCCAATCGAGTTTTACAAACGAAACCTATATGGTCAAAAAAAAAAACATTATTTCCTACTAAATATACAATTAATGTGACCTTTGCATTTGACTTATTGCTTTCGTACACATCGCGCAAGTTAGGCACGAATTTCCTTGAAGGTGACGACTGACAACTGAAATTATTGTACAGAAACCAATTATCAAATCAACTAAATTCTTACTTGCCCCAAGGGAAAACCATCTACAAAGTTTGGATCAGTTCTGTAAAAGCGTTAATTTTACTGTGATGTCAAGTAGAAGACTATACAACCTTGTTACTGGAAAGATCATTTGTTATTGGCCAAAACGTAAAGAGTGATCTTTGTAAGTATTGTAGATTTTGTCATACTTGTCAAATGGTAGGAAAACCCAATCAGAAGATACTTAAGGCTCATCTGCAAGATACTGCTGCATTCGACGATTCATTTAAGCAGAATAATAATAGACTGCATCTGTCTCTTCCCTAAGACAAAGCCAGGCAACCAATATTTGTTGACCATAACATGTACGTCAACAAGACTCCCCGAGGAAAATCCATTGAGGAATATTAAAACCAAAACAATAGTGAAAGCGTTTATAAAGGTTTGTTTCACTATTAGGCCTTCACAGATCTGTCCAATCTGATCAAGCGTACAATTTTATGTCTTCAAATTTCCATCAGGTTATGCATGAATTAAGCATCAAGCAATGCAAGTTTTCTACCTCTCACCTTGAAAGGAAAGGGACTTGGTAAGATTTCATCCAACTTTGAAAAATATGAGTCGGTCGTTTTGGTAATGGAAAAGATTGGGACGATGGTGTCCGTTTACTTTAATTTGCTGTTTGGAATCAGTTCAAGAATTTTTAAGATTCATTCCCTCTGATCTAGTTTTTGGACATAATATCTGTGAAGCACTGAAGTTGTTAAAACAGAAACTTCTTTAAAATGAAGATACATAAATAAATCTTCTCGATTATGTTTCCAATTCTAATTACAAGTTGTCAAAGGCTTGGGAGGTTGCAAGAACAAATATGCACTCGACTCAGTCAAAAATGAAGTTACGGTATAAATAAATTCAAAAGAAAGGAGTTCTCAGATTGTAATATAATTCTGGCACTCTTGACCATACCACAAAATCGCCGTCAGACTAAGTACAGTGGTCCTTACACAGCTGAAAAGAATGTAAGTGATTTTAATTATGTCATCAATACTCCTGGAAGGCGAAAACAGGAACAGCTTTGCAATATATCTATGTTAACGGTGTATGTTGATATAGATAGTCAGGTTAATCATGCAATTTATTTATTTGTACCTGCCTCATACAATGGAGATTTAAGCAATGGAATGCAATCAGGTTGCAAAGACTTATGGGTGGTAACTAATCTTCCGAAATCAGAAATTATAAATAATCTGGACCAGAAACGCGGACACCAGCGGCAAGAAAAGAATGAACTAAAACTGATGAACATGAGCATTCTTTTCCACATGTCCATAAACAATTAAAATCTACCATGGACTTGAAATTCTAGATTTCACACCCCTACAGCATGCATTATCTCAAACAGGAATATTGTAAAAAGAAATTCAGTATTTGCTGGACAATGATTTCTTAGAACCGAGTGGAAGTGACTGGAGTTCAGCATGCATACTTTTACGAAAAAGATAATACTTTCCTATGTACACATACTATCATAATGAGAACAGGCGACTAAAACAGCCATTTTCATAATCAAAAATCGATGACTGCATTGAAAACATATTGGAAATACAAAGCATGTCACCAAATTTAACCTTCTGAAAGGATTCCGGCAAATTTCACTGACGGAAAGGACAAAGTAAATTTCGGCATTCGTGACTCCAAATGGATTTTATTACAATAAAGTGATGTTGTTTGGGATGAAAGGTTCACCTTGTACTTTTCAACGTGTAATGAACATGATTACATCTGGTATAGATAATTGCAATCTTTACATCAATAATGTCACCATTTACAACGACACCTGGAAAGATCACTTCGATTCGATCCCGAAAGCATTGCCAGACTGATGCAAATTTGACATTTATCCAAAAGTGAGTTTTGTTGTGCTCGTGTTAAATTTTGTGGACAAATCGTGGGGCATGGAAAAGTTAAAACTACAGATGATAAGGTGAAGGCCATTTCTGATTTCCCTATCTATCTATCTATCTATCTATCTATTGACAACCAGCTTCCTCCATTCCAATCTGTTCTCTGATACTCTCACTGTGTCACTCAACTTCAGTCCTGTCCACTCTGAGATGTTATCCTACCATCTTTTCCTCCGTCTTCCTCTCCTTCGCCCTCCCTGCACATTACCTTGCATGCTTGTCTTAGCAAATCCTGTTGATCGTGTGACATGTCCATACCATTTCGTTTTGCGCTTTTTCACAATGGTCAATACCTCTTCATAGGGCCCAATGGCTTGCTTAATTCTGTTTCCCACTTCCTCATTCCTGACATGATCTCTATATGTAATGCCAAGCAACCTTCGAAAGCATCTCATTTCAACAGCTTGTATCCTCCTTTCCAGATCCGTTGTGAGGGTCCATGACTCACAGGCATATAGGAATACAGATGCAACCAAGGAGCGCATCAGTCTGATTTTTGAGCTGACTGAGGTGTTTCTGTCTTTCCAAACTGTCTTCAGCCTTGCCATTGCTGTTATTGTCAACGCAATCCTGGACAATATTTCTGGTTTCGATCCCTCATCTGCTACGATGGCTCCTAAGTACTTGAATCTATTAAGTGTTTCCAGTTTTTGGCCTCTAATCATGATGTCAGTGCTGATGCCACTGGTGTTGTTGGTCATCAATTTGGTCTTCTCTGCACTGATTTCCATACCAAAGCAGTAGCTGTCCTGACCAGTTTTTCCACCAACTGAGATAGCTCCTCCTCATTTCCTGCAAAGCCATCGATGTCATCAGCAAAGCGCAGATTCGTTATTATTCTGCCTCCAATAATAACAGTTCCTTCATGGTCTTCCAGTGCATCTGTCATGATTCTTTCAAGGAAGATGTTGAAGAGAGTAGGTGAAAGCAAGCAGCCCTGTCTGACTCCCACAGTTGTCCTAAACCAATCTTCTATTTGACCGTTGAAGCATACTGCGCTGGTGGCCTTGCTGTAAAGGCTTTCTATGACTTTGATCAGGTAAGCGTTGATGTTGTACAGCTTCATGGTTGACCAAAGGGCTACATGCCATATGCTGTCAAACGCCTTCTTAAAATCTATAAAGACATGATAATGGTCTTGTTGGTGTTGGAGACACTCTGTGCATATCAATAAAAAAACTATGCAACTTTGTGGAATGGCTAGACAGTATCACAAATGCTGTCATATTGTTTTCCATAACTGCTGAACCCCTGACAAATTTCTCGATCAAGAAAACCTAGATTCATTGGTATGAAAATGTCAGAAGGCTTTTGATATGTTAAAGGTCATACTTAGGAGTGAACCATTTTTCTTTAGCTGCAAATATCAGATAATCATTTAAAATGTATGTTGATACACGTGATCAAGTTATCCTTGTCCAAAATCTAGGTTATTTTCTACTTGACCTGAAGTATTGACTTTGTTTTATTTCTATATGCATCTAACACATAATTAAAATATTCTCTGTGTTTAATATTAGTAGCATTATTAAAATATTCTCTGTGTGTATGTGTTTAATATTAGTAGCATTATTAAAATATTCTCTGTGTGTATGTGTTTAATATTAGTAGCATTATTAAAATATTCTCTGTGTGTATGTGTTTAATATTAGTAGCATTATTAAAATATTCTCTGTGTGTATGTGTTTAATATTAGTAGCATTATTAAAATATTCTCTGTGTGTATGTGTTTAATATTAGTAGCATTATTAAAAGCAGTAAATATATTTTTGTTTATGTTTACTTATTTTAAGACCATAGACTTGTAACAATTTGCAAAACCATTTTTCTTCATTCATTTGGTCTTTTAATTCAGAATTCAAGGGGCTTTTCCTTACACCAAGTACAATCCATCTATAATGTTTGGTAGAAGTTGCTAACAGAAAACTTAGGTTATAATGTGGGACTTAGTCAGAGACAGATGTAATGACAACATCATAACATAATACTCGATTCCTCCAAAATAACAAGTGGGTGGGGGTTATATATTAACAGAATTTTGGAATTAAAACATTATATGTTGTTTACGTAAAGGTCACAATATGTTGCCTTTATATGATTCACCAGGAAATGCTGATTGAAAACCATACTCAACTTTCATATTGAGTATTATATATATATATATATATATATATATATATATATATATATATATATATATATATATATATATATATATATAATTAAATGTAACTAGTCAAAATAGACAATGTAAAGATTTTAATTGGAAAAATCACACATTCACTATCACAATGTCAGTATTACAAGGTTTGAAAACTGTTTTTATCCACTAGTAAATTGGTAACCATTGGTCATGACATGTTAAATAGAGAACATTGGTCATGACATGTTAAATGGAGAACATTGGTTATGACTAGTAAATTGGAAAACATTGGTTATGACTAGTAAATTGGAAAGCATTGGTTATGACTAGTAAATTGGAAAGCATTGGTTATGACTAGTAAATTGGAAAGCATTGGTTATGACTAATTAACTGGAAAACATTGGTTATGACTAATTAACTGGAAAACATTGGTTATAACTAGTAAATTGGAAAGCAATGGTTATAACTAGTAAATTGGAAAGCATTGGTTATAACTAGTAAATTGGAAAACATTGGTTATAACTAGTTAACTGGAAAACATTGGTTATGACTAGTTAACTGGAAAACATTGGTTATAACTAGTAAATTGGAAAGCAAACATTATAACTAGTAAATTGGAAAACAAAGGCTTCCAAATGACAGGTCACTCCAAAACGCTATGCAAATGTTTATTTTGGATTACAAATGTATAACTGTACCATTTACAAAAGGCACAGAGAATGATTATGTCTGGTGCAAAAACAACAGTTAATATGGTTTATTAACAAATGTTTCTGACAACAAGGTTTATTGCAGATTGTTTGCCTGACTGTGGTTACCCTGGCACTAAATGTCAGATTTTGATGTCTTGTTTTGGATGTTCAGATCTGAATGTTTCCAATATCAAATAATCATTAAAACAAGACACACTGCCAAATCCATTTGTTATATATATATATATATATATATATATATATATATATATATATATATATATATATATATATAAATTAAGAAGGGAATGGGGAGCCTGTTTTGAGTATTAAACTTTCTTAAAACTTCCTACCCCCCCCCCAATGTAAAATAGAGAAAATAGTAAGAACGCACTACATATGGGTATAGCAAATTATCTTTTCTCACCCTCATGTAAAACTAGTGGGGAGTAGGTGGGCTACCAAATTTAATCTCACATTGAACATTCGAAAAAATTAATAATTTTTTTTCATTTGCAGTTCACATTGACCTTTCAGACTATAATTAGTTTTCCTTTCTCTCAATCTGGGCCTGGGATTATTCATTCCCATGTTGCTAAATAATACCATTTTTCATGTGATTAAAAAATAACATTTTGCATGTGGCTACATTAATGCCTTTTTATATGGCCACATAATGCCATTTTCATTTGCCCATATCATATCTTTATTCATTGAGGTGTTACCTGTCTCCAAGTGAAGCATAATTTGTATCATTTTGACACAACATAAGATATGTTTTACTGGGAAAGCTGATTTTTGAGACAAGTGTTCAAATAATTGATTGTCAATTTCCTGCTAGACCCATTTCCTTTTCCATGCATTTTTAGTTTCTCTGTTGACATATCTGGCATTTTATTTTAACTCTTTCAATAATGGAGTTTGCCATGATATGCATGTCTCTGCTACATTACTGGAGTACCCTCAATCAGTGAGGTAATGTGATGTATCGAATGCTCCCTGACCTTGATAATGCTTTCAAGGTGATTAAGAATATTTATATTTGCAACCCACTACCTCTCCCACAGACTTATTGAGGGTCATGTGCTGATCTAATGCCACCTTAATGAGGTTGAGGTAACTAGAGTACCTAGAGGAAGTCATGCTACCTCTGTGCTATTTACTGGGCTTGAACACTGAGTGACACTGGTTTGCAGCTCAAAAGCAGTTCATGTTTCACTGAGTTGAAGACTCAACACTTATATCAACTTAGGCACCGAGGCTGTTTTTTATGTATGATGAATGAAGAGAAAAATGACCGATTCAGACTACATGTACATAATGGTCCTACATTATATTCAGTGTAAGGATTTAATCATTTACTGGGTGCATTTTATCAGTGACCTGGAATCCCACTACAATATAATGGGATACACCCCGTTTTTGTGAGCTGATGTAATTTTCAGGATCCCATTTTACTAGAAAGAAAAAGTGGAAATCTACAAATAATGGAGAGGTAACAAACCAGGCCTTATTTGAAGTTGTATATTGTATAGAAAACTTTGATGTATGAGAAATATAGAACCTGATAAAATTTTGTGATGCTGTCAACATGAGCACTGTGATAATTTATAATGCAATGATATTCTAAGCTACTGCAAGCTGTACATAGTCAAAAATTCTTAAGTATTAATCATATAACAACTGAAAATGCATGAAGAACCAGTTGATTTTTAAAAAAGTACAAGTCACCAAACTTTTGCATTAAAAGAACATGAACAGTGCAGTGAATATGTCTATCAATTTATCAGTATAAACAAACAAAAGACATTTTAAAATCGATAATAATTTGATTAAAAGGATGAAAATGTAAAAGACCTTCAAATCTGTCAGTTGTAAAAGTTATCACAAATAAAACTGAATATTCTTAAACATTGAATTTTGGTAAATGCATTAAATACAACATGTACAACTCTAATCAATTTTTTATATTAGTCTCATGTGTACATTAGAGAAACACAGCTTTGGAACTTGGAACTTGTATCACAGATACTTATTAACTTTACCTGATAATGCTCAAATCATACACTGTCTCATCCAGAGTTTTAGAAATGTGTTGAATGCTACAATATGAATTAGTCTGGTATTACTATATACAAGTATGTATTGCCTAGACTCAATCTGTTTAATGTAAAAATATTTTTACTGTAAAATGATAAAAAGATTTGCATCATAATGTATTTCGGTTTTATGAGGGAAACATTTGTCACAAATTAATTGTGACTTCATTGGATGAAAAGGCAGATTATTTAGATGCACAGTAAATATTTACTTACACACTGAACAGAGCCAATTAAGCAAAAAATCACCAGCTTCAAATATATATACAAAATTGCATATTTAACTCTCATGGACTACAAACCAATCTTATCATAGTATATGGCATATCATTTTATAATGTAATCTGTGTTGTCATCTTGTCTAGCCATTACCCAGTAATTTATGTGGCACCAAGAAACCTTTAAATATATAAACAACTTGTCTGACAACAAAGAAATTTTACCTATGTAAACTATTCAAACTTTTTGAAGTTCTATATCTTTTCTGACTACCTGAAAAAGTGCTTAAACAATCTATTCATAAAATTCTGACATGTCTTTACTACATTACCATTCCTGGAAAATAAAATGCTGACATGTCTTTACTACATTACCATTCCTGGAAAATAAAATTCTGACATGTCTTTACTACATTACCATTCCTGGAAAATAAAATGCTGACATGTCACTACTTACATTATCTTTCCTGGGAAAATAAATGATTCATCTGCACAGACAGGGTAATTAAAAGACCTCTTCAAACAGTTTGAAAGCGTTGATTAGGAGATATTTTGAAAGAGACATTAGTAAGAAATATCCTGATATTGTCATCAGGAAGAAAGCACTGTTTGATTAAGAAATATCCAGACATTGTCATCAGTAAAACAGCACTTATTAAGAAATATCCTGATACTGATATCAGTAAGAAAGCGATGACTGATTAAGAAATATCCTGATATTGACATCAGTAAGAATGCACTGATTGATTAAGAAATATCCTGATATTGATATCAGTAAGAAAGCACTGATTGATTAAGAAATATCCTGATATTGACATCAGTAAGAAAGCAATGTTTGATTAAGAAATATCCTGATATTGACATCAGTAAGAAAGCACTGATTGATTAAGAAATATCCTGATATTGATATCAGTAAGAAAGCACTGATTGATTAAGAAATATCCTGATATTGATATCAGTAAGAAAGCACTGATTGATTAAGAAATATCCTGATATTGACATCAGTAAGAAAGCACTGTTTGATTAAGAAATATCCTGATATTGATATCAGTAAGAAAGCAATGATTGATTAAGAAATATCCTGATATTGACATCAGTAAGAAAGCACTGATTGATTAAGAAATATCCTGATATTGATATCAGTAAGAAAGCAATGTTTGATTAAGAAATATCCTGATATTGACATCAGTAAGAAAGCACTGATTGATTAAGAAATATCCTGACATTGATATCAGTAAGAAAGCACTGATTGATTAAGAAATATCCTGATATTGACATCAGTAAGAAAGCACTGATTGATTAAGAAATATCCTGATATTGATATCAGTAAGAAAGCACTGATTGATTAAGAAATATCCTGATATTGACATCAGTAAGAAAGCACTGTTTGATTAAGAAATATCCTGATATTGACATCAGTAAGAAAGCACTGTTTGATTAAGAAATATCCTGATATTGACATCAGTAAGAAAGCAATGACTGATTAAGACATATCCTGATATTGACATCAGTAAGAAAGCACTGATTAAGAAATATCCTGATATTGACATCAGTAAGAAAGCACTGTTTGATTAAGAAATATCTTGATATTGACATCAGTAAGAAAGCAATGACTGATTAAGACATATCCTGATATTGACATCAGTAAGAAAGCACTGATTGATTAAGACATATCCTGATATTGACATCAGTAAGAAAGCAACGATTGATTAAGAAATATCCTGATATTGACATCAGTAAGAAAGCCCTTATTAAGAAATATCCTGATGTTGACATCAGTAAGAAAGCACTGTTTGAGTAAGAAATATCCTGATATTGACATCAGTAAGAAAGCACTGATTAGGAAATATCCTGATATTGACATCAGTAAGAAAGCACTGATTGATTAAGAAATATCCTGATATTGTCATCAGTAAGAAAGCAATGTTTGATTAAGAAATATCCTGATATTGACATCAGTAAGAAAGCAATGATTGATTAAGAAATATCCTGATATTGACATCAGTAAGAAAGCACTGATTGATTAAGAAATATCCTGATATTGATATCAGTAAGAAAGCACTGTTTGATTAAGAAATATCCTGATATTGACATCAGTAAGAAAGCAATGTTTGATTAAGAAATATCCTGATATTGATATCAGTAAGAAAGCAATGTTTGATTAAAAAATATCCTGATATTGATATCAGTAAGAAAGCAATGATTGATTAAGAAATATCCTGATATTGACATCAGTAAGAAAGCAATGATTGATTAAGAAATATCCTGATATTGACATCAGTAAGAAAGCAATGATTGATTAAGAAATATCCTGATATTGACATCAGTAAGAAAGCACTGATTAGGAAATATCCTGATATTGACATCAGTAAGAAAGCACTAATTGATTAAGAAATATCCTGATACTGACATCGGTAAGAAAGCAATGTTTGATTAAGAAATATCCTGATATTGATATCAGTAAGAAAGCAATGTTTGATTAAGAAATATCCTGATATTGACATCAGTAAAAAAGCAATGATTGATTAAGAAATATCCTGATATTGACATCAGTAAGAAAGCAATGATTGATTAAGAAATATCCTGATATTGATATCAGTAAGAAAGCACTGATTGATTAAGAAATATCCTGATATTGACATCAGTAAGAAAGCAATGATTGATTAAGAAATATCCTGATATTGACATCAGTAAGAAAGCAATGACTGATTAAGACATATCCTGATATTGACATCAGTAAGAAAGCAATGATTGATTAAGAAATATCCTGATATTAACAACAGTAAGAAAGCACTGATTGATTAAGAAATATCCTGATATTGACATCAGTAAGAAAGCACTTATAAAGAAATATCCTGATGTTGACATCAGTAAGAAAGCAATGATTGATTAAGAAATATCCTGATATTAACAACAGTAAGAAAGCACTGATTGATTAAGAAATATCCTGATATTGACATCAGTAAGAAAGCACTTATAAAGAAATATCCTGATGTTGACATCAGTAAAAGAAAGCACTGTTTGATTAAGAAATATCCTGATATTGACATCAGTAAAAAAAGCACTGACTGATTAAGAAATATCTTGATATTTTGGTTTGGAAATATTCTTATTTTGACCTCAGTAAGAAATCGCTGTTCAATTAGGAAATGTATGGATACTAACCTCAGCAAGAAATCACTGTTCAATTAGGAAATGTATTGATACTGACCTCATTAAGAAATCGCTGTTAAATTACAAAATGTATGGATACTGACCTAATTAAGTAAACACAGTTGGATTAGGAAATTTATGGATACTGACCTCAGTAAGAAATCGCTGTTCAATTAGGAAATGTATGGATACTAACATCAGCAAGAAATCACTGTTCAATTAGGAAATGTATTGATACTGACCTCAGCCAAAAAAAACCACTGTTCAATTAGGAAATGTATGGATACTGACCTCAGTAAGAAATCACTGTTCAATTAGGAAATGTATGGATACTGACCTCAGTATGAAATCACTGTTCAATTAGGAAATGTATGGATACTGACTTCAGTAAGAAATCGATGTTCAATTAGGAAATGTATGGATACTGACTTCAGTAAGAAATCACTGTTCAATTAGGAAATGTATGGATACTGACTTCAGTAAGAAATCGATGTTCAATTAGGAAATGTATAGATACTGACCTTAGGAAATCTCTTGTATGAAAGCAGTGTTTCATAAGGAAACATCTGGTTACTGAACTCAGAAAACAGGTGACCATTTAATACATTTTACAAAATAAATTTCATTGGAGTAGAGGGGGAGGGATTGGAATTGTTTCTTGAGACCAGATAATAACTAAATAAAGGTGAAGTGATGGGAGATATCAAGAATTTATAAAAATACCAATCTCCACTTCATGGTAACTAGACACTAGTCACTCATGTTCTCTCTAAAACTGCATGAAATTTCTATCATCAACAAATCTTTTTGTGAGGTATGTGTTAGTCATCACATAATCACATACAGATTTTAAATTTTATGCAAAACATAAATATATTTGGAATATGATCAAGTTTCCAGTAGACAGCATGCATTTAAAATGCAACTTGTCACAAATTTTCTTTCTTTCATTCCAACTGTGGTCTTATTTGACAGTAAATGCGAATTATTTGTAAAATTAAAAAATGTTTAAAAAAGCAAGTGTATTTCAAAGGTCAAGGCTAACAACACTTGTGCCTATGAAAATTAACTGCATTGCAAAGTAAAAGCCAATGCTAACAAAGTAACTGCACTTTAAAATACAAGCCAATCTGCATTACTGTCTGCCAAAATGAACTGTTTTATAAAATATAAGCCAACATGCATTACTGGCTGCCAAATGAACTGTTTTATAAAATATAAGCCAACATGCATTACTGGCTGCCAAAAGTAACTAGCAGTTTGAATCAATGGTCACCAAAAGACAAGCCAATTTAAATTATTGGCTACAAAAAGAGAAGCTTATTTGAATTACTGGCTAACAAAAGACAAGCCGATTTGAATTACTGGCTATGTCCTCTCTAGTAAAATACAAAATATTTCTTTGTCTTCATTTCCAGAAGGATTATTTAATGTGTGAAGAATATTTAAAATATGACAAAAATAATTTGCTCATAAAACCATCCACAATTGAAAAATATATATCTGATTAACAATATCAAATGGATCAGTAAGAAAATGTATTTCATTATGATTTAGAAAATTTGTAAATCTAATATAAAGGTATACAAAGACAAATCAAGTAAATGAAATACAATTTGGATGTAAATGGCTATATCTTCCAAAACATGATTTGGTAACATTATGTTCACAAATTTGCAAACCAAAAACAAAGCAAAATCTTTGATCTATGTAATTATCACAAATAATGAAATGGACACAAGCAGTGCTACAGCCCAACCCAAACACTGAGAGGGACACAAATAATACTAAACTCCATACCTAACAATGAAAGGGACACAAGTAGTGCTACAGTCCATCCCAAACACTGTAAAGGACACAACAGTTATACAGTCCATCCCAAATAATGAAGAGACACCAGACATAGTCCATAAAAAAAATCATTAAAAAAATCTTTCAAAAAATGAAGACATTACAATTTTCAATACTTAATAAATTTTTGTAATTAAATTTAAATTACATCAAATAGAATTAAATCATACCCAATGGAACATATACCAGATACAGTTTTAACATCCATATCACTGGTGTTTTTTTGCATAAAATACTGTATATCAGGTCATTTCTACATTAATGCTCTAAAGGTATTTAGCATTACCACTGTAAAGGTATTTAGCATTACAACTATAAAGGTATTTAGCATTACCACTGTAAAGGTATTTAGATTTACCACTGTAAAGGTATTTAGCTTTACAACTATAAAGGTATTTAGCATTACCACTGTAGAGACATTATTCTGCAATACCATTATAAAGATATAATTTTGCATTACCTCAATAAAGTTATCTTTTTTTTAATTACCACTACAAATATCATTTTACATTAATGTTGTAAAAATATAATTCTGAGTTACCACAGTAAAACTGTAATTTTACATTACAGCTTAAGATATCATTTTGCATTACCACTTTAAAGATATCATTTGGAATTATTGTTCTAATGATATTTTGTATTACCACTGTAAACATATCATTTTGAATTACTGGTCTAATGATATTTTGCATTGCTACTGTTAAGTTATCAGTCTGCATTGCCACTATAAAGATATCATTTTGCATTGCCACTATAAAGATATCATTTTGCATTACCACTGCCAAGATACAATTTTGCACTACCACTCTAAAGATATAATTCTGCATTACTGCTGTAAAGATATAATATTGCATATGATGGTGTTCATTGCTTAAAAACTGTATATCAGGTCATGTCACAATATACTAAACAGATATCACTGAACAACATCTGTGAAGACTGGCACAAGGAACAAAATTCCAGCCATTACATCTGTAAAGACTGGCCCAGTGAACAGAATTCTAGTCAGTATGTCTGTGAAGACCAGCACAATGGACATAATTTCAGCCAGTACATCTATGAAGACTGGCCCAATGAATAGAATTCAAGTCAGTACATCTGTGAAGACTGGCACAATGAACAGAATTCAAGTCAGTACATCTATGAAGACTGGCACAATGAACAGAATTCAAGTCAGTACATCTATGAAGACTGGCACAATGGACAGAATTCAAGTCAGTACATCTATGAAGACAGGCCCAATTAACAGAATTCAAGTCAGTACATCTATGAAGACAGGCCCAATTAACAGAATTCAAGTCAGTACATCTATGAAGACTGGCACAATGAACAGAATTCAAGTCAGTACATCTATGAAGACTGGCACAATGGACAGAATTCAAGTCAGTTCATCTATGAAGACAGGCCCAATTAACAGAATTCAAGTCAGTACATCTGTGAAGACTGGCACAATGGACAGAATTCAAGTCAGTACATCTGTGAAGACTAGCACAATGGACAGAATTCAAGTCAGTACATCTGTGAAGACTGGCACAAGGGACATAATTCAAGTCAGTATATATTTCATGTCCAATAAATATTAATCAGATCCAATGCATTGACCAAGATTTCCCATTGCATAATGTGCTGGCAGATCTCAGTCCCAGCAGTTTGTAAGGTGTAATCAGTAGAATAAACAACCCTGACTGTGATGGCATGTTGCAAAATGGCAGATCAGGGTATATGCTGTTTTTTGTAGTTGGAACTGAATTATATGAAACGATCACTTACAGTACATTAAAACAGCCCAAAATCAATCAACACATGATAGTAATATTGCTCTGTACTGTAAATATGCACAGATAAAACTGAAATAAAATGGTTCAATAGATATGACACTTTCCAAACCTGACATATGAAATGGAAGTTTATAAAATTTACCAAATGTATAATTAAAACACAAAAATAGTGAAAATCCCACGTATTATGTGTATCAACGTTACTGAAAAAAGTTTTATAATAAGCCTGTACAAACAGCATAAAGCACACATTGTTATGAAATACATACCATAATTTAATTCAAGTATATTTTCATCGATAACTATTTTCATGGTTTATACAAAATAACTGTCGTGAAGAGTGTCTGTCATACTTACCATTTTACACTTGAAATCTACTGCTTTTGGAAATCAAATGATTTCATTGGTCTTGAAATGTGAAGAAACAAAAAGTATTTTACACAATCTATCCCTACAATACAGAAACCATATTTCATTACCTTTGCATCTATCAATAAAAAATGTCAGACCAGTCACGGAAGTGTCTAAATGGACAGGCTGACCATAAAATGATTTTGGCACAAGCACTTTAGTATTTTGATTTTTGTCTTTTTTCAATTTTATTGTCCAATATGTTTTTGCAGGAATACTAAACAGAGCTCATATTTTTTTTGGTTCAATTCATGGCAAAATGCCAAAATATTGATGCTATAAAAAACACCACCAAAGAAATATACATTTTAAGTTCAACTCAAGAATTTCCTCCTTGGTGTGAACTTAGCCTGCAGAAGTAGTCAGCAAACTTGAAAACTCGGTGACATGAAAATTGAAGTCTGAATTTCTTGGCAGGCCAAATGTAGTTGCTTTGTCATTGCCAAGTTACATTGCTGATAGAAAAAAGATATTCTCTCCATTCACAAACTACAATGTGATTCAAAGGAAAATATGGTACAGGCAACTACTGACAGACTAAGTGTGACACTTAATAATCACCATACAACTGACAGACTAAGTGTGACACTTAATAATCACCATACAACTGACAGACTAAGTGTGACACTTAATAATCACCATACAACTGACAGACTAAGTGTGACACTTAATAATCACCATACAACTGACAGACTAAGTGTGACACTTAATAATCACCATACAACTGACAGACTAAGTGTGACACTTAATAATCACCATACAACTGACAGACTAAGTGTGACACTTAATAATCACCATACAACTGACAGACTAAGTGTGACACTTAATAATCACCATACAACTGACAGACTAAGTGTGACACTTAATAATCACCATACAACTGACAGACTAAGTGTGACACTTCATAATCACCATACAACTGACAGACTAAGTGTGACACTTAATAATCACCACACAACTGACAGACTAAGTGTGACACTTAATAATCACCACACAACTGACAGACTAAGTGTGACACTTAATAATCACCACACAACTGACAGACTAAGTGTGACACTTAATAATCACCATACAACTGACAGACTAAGTGTGACACTTAATAATCACCATACAACTGACAGACTAAGTGTGACACTTAATAATCACCATACAACTGACAGACTAAGTGTGACACTTAATAATCACCACACAACTGACAGACTAAGTGTGACACTTAATAATCACCATACAACTGACAGACTAAGTGTGACACTTAATAATCACCACACAACTGACAGACTAAGTGTGACACTTAATAATCACCATACAACTGACAGACTAAGTGTGACACTTAATAATCACCACACAACTGACAGACTAAGTGTGACACTTAATAATCAACATACAACTAATGTAATCAGTCATTACCAGTCAGTGATTGTGTGAAGTTATTACAAATGCTTATGGATTTAAAAAAAGATCTTAATAGTGAACTATATAATTTATATGTAACTCATCCATTTTCTTTTAATGGACAAAATGCTGACTATAATAATTATTACTGCAATATTTTTCATACTAATTAGATTCAAGTTTAAAACCAGCATTATGTTTGGTACAATATACAGAGAATCCAAATCATGGTAAAAGTGCTCTTGTTTTGTTTTCAATGCCTTTAATAAACAGACAATTTGCGTTGATAAAAATCTGGCTGATTTGGAAGTCAATTAATTGATCACAATTTGTAAATCTACCTGTTTGATGTCCTTGGTCCGCTACATGTATGAAATATGATATTTTTATTTGTACTTCAAATAATGGACACAGGACATGGTCTCATGGTTTCTTTAAGTTCATGAACACAGGACATGGTCTCATGGAGTTTTTACATTCATGGACACAAGACATGGTTTCTTTAAATTCATGGACACAGAGCATGGTCTCATGGTTTCTTTAAAATCATGGACACAGAGCATGGTCTCATGGTTTCTTTAAATTCATGGACACAGGACATTGTCTCATGGTTTCTTGAAATTCATGGACACAGAGCATGGTCTCATGGTTTCTTGAAATTCATGGACACAGAGCATGGTCTCATGGTTTCTTTAAATTCATGGACACAGAGCATGGTCTCATGGTTTCGTTAAATTCATGTTTTCTTGCAACTAAAGTTTCAAAGCTTCAAACATTTTTGAAGAAGTACACAGTTGAAAATAACCAAAGCAATGACATTGTGAAAGTTCACTCTAATTTATCTACATGCACACAGCAGACTTTTAAAGTGCATGACAAGGCTTAGACTTTACTACAGAACAAACTGTAAGGTCATCAGTTTTGCCTTATTACTGCATATTTATATCTGATATAACATCAAAAATGTAGACTGATTCACAGCCTGGATATGTACATATGAAACATTAATAATGCAAACTGATTCACAGTCTGGATATGTACTAATGAAACAATAATGCAGACTGATTCACAGCAGGGATATGTACATATGAAAAATCAATAATGCAGACTGATTCACAGCCTGGATATGTACATATGAAACATCAATAATGCAAACTGATTCACATCCTAGATATGTACTTATGAAACATTAATAATGCAGACTGATTCACAGTCTGGATATGTACTAATGAAACAATAATGCAGACTGATTCACAGCATGGATATGTACTTATGAAACATCAATAATGCAAACTGATTCAAAGCCTGGATATGTACTAATGAAAAATCAATAATGCAAGCTGATTCACAGCCTGGATATGTACTTATGAAAAATCAATAATGCAAACTGATTCACAGCCTGGATATGTACTTATGAAAAATCAATAATGCAGACTGATTCACAGACAAGATATGTACATATGAAACATCAAGAATGAAACTGATTCACTGACTGGATATGTACTTATGAAAAATCAAGAATGCAAACTGATTCACAGACTGGATATGTACTTATGAAAAGTACAGATGCTGCTATGCAGGAATAATTCATGGTATTATGAAACACTTGTCATGAGATCAGTAAGCTATGTAGGGTATCTGTTTACATGTACTAATGTTTGCTTCAATATATACCAAAGTATTATATTTATTTTCCTTATAAAGTTACATTAAGGTTACATAAAGTGTAAATAATTACAAAATTAAGACAAAAAGAACTAGATGTAAATGAAAATATTCAATACTCGGAAAGAATTACAAATGTGAAGAAAACATTTCTACTGATTGGAAACTAAAAGTTTCTTGATAAAGTAGGATGATAAATATTGACACTGATAAGAGGTCCAAATTACAAATGCATGAAAAATAACAGGCTAATTGATATGCATGTTCTTTTGCATAACTATGCAAAACAGTTCAACATGAAATTACTATTTAAGACAATGTTATGCGATTCATGGAATGTTTCATTCAGGTACTCACATGAATAATTGGAGGTTTACCTATTTTTAAATGAAAAATATATGGTAAAATAGACTAAATCTATTTCTATATAAATTCTTTCTCTCATCACTTTGATCCTAATAACAACAAATAAATAATGTTATTTCATAGCCATATAGACTGACTTAAGCTTTTACTGAACATCTAAACTTGTCCGATAAATTATCTGAATCTCTGCTGGGGAAATTAAGTTATAATGTGCACAGCTGAAAGATTCTAAGTGGGTGAATCATCTGCTGTCAAGCAAAAATACTTTCAACTCCATAAATCAAAATTAGGAAGATTTATCTACAAAAAATTGATACTGTTGCACAAATTGTTAAGTCAAGTTGCCTTATCACTAGCTGAATCAGTAGTACTATGGGAAGGGTCATTTCCCACAGTCACATCTTAAGTCATTCTCACACAATGAATTTACCCATAGTACCTCTTGACCCATAATCCTTACACAATCATGTCAAGAAATATGCTTTACAAAAGAAGATTAGGTGAGTATTTAAGAATCAAAAACCCATTAAGTTATTAACATGCAGACCACTTAACAAAGAAACAACACTAGAAGAGAAAAGATTTTTAAAAAATTTTTAAAAAAAAGAATTACTTCCTCAGGGTTACTTTCATAAACTTGGTAAAAGTCTCAAACAAAACTTTCTTGTAGCATTTCTGCATTCTGAATGGTATGTATGTATGTATGTATGTATGTATGTATGTATGTATGTATGTATGTATGTATGTATGTATGTATGTATAAATATATATGTAATTATGTATGTTTAAAACACATGGTTTACAGATCAAGAGACCTTGTTTCAAATGAAAATCAAACGCTATTTTGACATTTATGCTACATGAAAATAATTTTGATCACTTGTTTGAGAAAAATCACAGATGGCATGTTCAAGCAAAATTATCAAAAACAATAACTGTCATTTGCACAAACTTACTATCCCAGTGTACAAACGAAGGAACCATAAATAAAAGGAGATTCTCAAGTCAAGATAGAATCACATTTCCAAAGAATTCACATTTTTACATTATAAAGGTTTCATACTACATGTCAGTGATCCAGATGATTTTTAGATCATTGAGATATGACAACTCAATACTGAATCCAATCTCGACACTAGAGGGCAGTTCTCTCACTATATGTCAGTGATCCAGATGATTTTAGGATCATTGGGATATGACACTACTCAATACTGAATCCAATCTCGACACTAGAGGGCAGTTCTCTCATTATAAACCACCTCATGATCCTGAGATATCAGAGAGCTAGTGTCAGCCATGAAGGAGATTCCAGAATTACCATATGTGTTTCTGGTTCTGGCAATGGCAGCTGCACTCTCCCTCTTCATTCTGTGATTTCTTTTCAAAGTGCTATCATCCTGAATGTAAGAAAACATATCTTAATATCTTATTTAAAAAGACATGTACATATGAAATTATTAACTATGCAATTGTCAAAATCACTAATAGTGACAGAATGAATTTCATACCAATTCATCAAAAATAACAACTATTAAAAATGTATTGACTTTTACCCTTAGGATAATGACCAACACTACTGTAACATATTTTGAATGTTGTATAAATGATATAGGGACTAAATTTCTTAACAAAAAAACATACACAAATGCATAAATTAGCAATCAATCAATGAAACTTCAGTTAGTCTTAAACAGACAATTTACGAGAAAGAAGGAAATTATGAACAAAAGTACAAACTATTAATGGGCACGCATCACTGGATTACTTTATATTGATGTTATCGGTTTATAGCAACTCCAACTACTCCTACTAAAATTGATCCGACCTTTTATAAAACTTAGCTAATTTATCCTACCTTTTATAAAACTTAGCTAATTTATCCTACCTTTTATAAAAAAAAAAATGTAAATTTATTCTGCCTTTTATAAAAAATTATGTAAATTTATCCTACCTTTCATAAAAATAATGTAAATTTATCCTACCTTTTAAAAAATGTAATGTAAATTTATCCTACCTTTAATAAAAAAATAATGTAAATTTATCCTACCTTTTATAAAAACTAATGTAACTTTATCCTACCTTTCATAAAAAATAATGTAAATTTATCCTACAATTAATAAAAAGAACAATGCAAATTTATCCTACCTTTAATTAAAAAAATAATGTAAATTTATCTTACCATTTATAAAAAATAATGTAAATTTATCCTACCTTTTATAAAAAATAATGTAAATTTATCCTACCTTTTATAAAAAATTATGTAAATTTATCCTACCTTTCATAAAAAAATAATGTAAATTTATCCTACCTTTCATAAAAAATAATGTAAATTTATCCTACCTTTTATAAAAAATAATGTAAATTTATCCTACCTTTTATAAAAAAATAATGTAAAGTTATCATACCTTTCATAAAAACCAATGCAAATTTATCCTGCCATTAATAAAAAACAATGTAAATTTATCCTACCATTTATAAAAAAATAATGTAAATGTATTCTACATTTTATAAAAAATAATTTAATTTATCCTAGCTTTAATTAAAAAAATAATGTCAATTTATCCTACCATTTATAAAAAACAATGTAAATTTATCATACCTTTAAAAAAAAAAAGAATGCAAATTTATCCTACCTTTAATAAAAAATAATGTCAATTTATCCTACCTTTTATAAAAAATAATGTCAATTTATCCTAGCTTTAATTTTTAAAAAAATGTAAATTTATCCTACCATTTATAAAAAATAATGTCAATTTATCCTACCTTAAAAAAAAAATGCACATTTATCCTACCTTTCATTAAAAAGAATGTCAATGTATCCTACCTTTTATACACAATAATGTAAATTTATCTTACCATTCATAAAAAATTATGTAAATCTATCCTACCTATCATAAAAAATAATGTAAATTTATCCTACCTTTTATAAAATGTAATGTAAATTTATCCTACCTTTAATAAAAAAAATAATGTAAATTTATCCTACCTTTTATAAAAACTAATGTAAATTTATCTTACCTTTCATAAAAAATAATGTAAATTTATCCTACCTTTTATAAAATGTAATATAAATTTATCCTACCTTTAATAAAAAAAATAATGTAAATTTATCCTACCTTTCATAAAAAATAATGTAAATTTATCCTACCTTTTATAAAATGTAATGTAAATTTATCCTACCTTTAATAAAAAAAAATAATGTAAATTTATCCTACCTTTCATAAAAAATAATGTAAATTTATCCTACCATTAATAAAAAAAACATTGTAAATTTATCCTACCTTTAATTAAAAAAAAATTAAAATTTATCTTACCATTTATAAAAATAATGTAAATTTATCCTACCTTTTATAAAAAATTATGTAAATTTATCCTACCTTTCATAAAAAAAATAATGTAAATTTAACCTACCTTTCATAAAAAATAATGTAAATTTATCCTACCTTTTATAAAAAATAATGTAAATTTATCCTACCTTTTATAAAAGATAATGTAAATTTAGCCTACCTTTCATAAAAAATAATGTAAATTTTATCCTACCTTTCATAATAAACAATGCAAATTTATCCTACCTTTAATTAAAAAAAGGTAAATTTATCCTACCATTTATAAAAAATAATGTAAATGTATCCTACCTTTTTATAAAAATAATGTTAATTTTTCCTACCTTTAATAAAAAAACAATGTAAATGTATCCTACCTTTTATAAAAAATTATGTAAATATATCCTACCTTTCATAAAAAAAAAAATGTAAATTTATCCTACCTTTCATAAAAAATAATGTAAATTTATCCTACCATTCATAAAAAATAATGTAAATTTATCCTACCTTTCATAAAAAATAATGTAAATTTATCCTACCTTTTATAAAAAATAATGTAAATTTATCCTACCTTTTATAAAAAATAATGTAAATTTATCCTACCTTTCATAAACAATGCAATTTATCCTACCATTAATAAAAAAAACAATGTAAATTAATCCTACCATTTATAAAAAAATAATGTAAATGTATTCTACATTTTATAAAAAATAATTTAATTTAATCCTAGCTTTAATTAAAAAAAATGTCAATTTATCCTACCATTTATAAAAAATTATGTAAATTTATCATACCTTTAAAAAAAAAAAAGAATGCAAATTTATCCTACCTTTAATAAAAAATAATGTAAATTTATCCTACCTTTTATAAAAAATAATGTAAATTTATCCAACCTTTCATAAAAAATAATGTAAATTTATCCAACCTTTCATAAAAAAGAATGTAAATTTATCCTACCTTTAATTAAAAAGAATGTAAATTTATCCTACCTTTAATAAAAAAAATAATGTAAATTTATCCTACCTTTTATAAAAAATAATGTAAATGTACCCTACCATTTTTATACAAAAAATGTAAATTTATCATACCTTTAATAAAAAAAATGTAAATTTATCCTACCTTTTATAAAAAAAAATGTAAATTAATCTTACTTGTTATACAAATAATGTAAGATTATCCGACCTTTAATAAAAAAGAATGTAAATTTATCCTACCTTTAATTAAAAAGAATGCAAATTTATCCTACCTTTTATAAAAAATAATGTAAATTTATCCTACCTTTCATAAAAAATAATGTAAATTTATCCTACCTTTATAAAAGGTAATGTAAATTTATCCTACCCTTTATAAAATTAATGTAAATTTATCCTACCTTTAATAAAAAATAATGTAAATATATCCTACGTTTTATAAAAAATAAAGTTAATTTATCCTACCTTTAATAAAAGAAAAAATGTAAATTTATCCTACCTTTCATTAAAAAGAATGTAAATTTATCCTACCTGTAATTAAAAAAATAATGTAAATTTATCCTACCTTTTATAAAAAATATTCAAATTTATCCTTTAAGAAAAATAATATGTAAATTCATCCTACCTTTTATGTGTGTGTCATTAGCATTTTGAATGTAGCTTTAAAATTTTTTCAGTCATATCGCTACAATGCCTGCAGTGTGGCAGTTTATAGTGATGTCTAGCACTGGGGAATCATGCCACAGACATGTAGCATGATATCCCACCCAGTCACATTATCCTGACACCAGGATGACCAGTCCTAACATCAACCTCTTAATAATGAGCCCCATGTGAGGCAGCTGTTAGCACCAATTTTGTAAGTCAATGGTATGACTCGACCAAGGTTTGAACCCACGACCTCATTGCTTTCAAGGTGAATGCTCAAACCACTAGGCCACTAGTGGTCCTACCTTTTATAAAAAATGTAAATTTATTCTGCCTTTTATAAAACATTATGTAAATTTATCCTACCTTTTATAAAAAATAATGTAAATTTATCCTACCTTTAATACAAAATAATGTAAATTTATCTGACCGTTTATTATTGTTGTTGTTGTTGTAGGGTTTAATGCCATTTTTCAGCACATGATAGGCTATACATGACGGACAGTATTACTGGTGAAGGAAGAACCCGGGAAGCCCCCCCCGTAAAGAACCACGACCCATGAGAAGCTACTTCCAAGCTTTTCCACGTAACTACATTAGCCGAATCTTAGACTCGAACCCATGCAGACTGAGGTGAAGTGGCAGTGATCTGTAATGGAGAGCGCTTTAGACCACTCGGCCACTTGGGGTCCCCTGACCTTTGATAAAACGTAATGTAAATTTATCCTAACTTTTATAACATATAATGTAAATTTATCCTACCTTTAAAACAAAATAAAGTAAATTTATCCTACCTTTTATAAAATAATCAAACAATTCAATTCAAGACAATTTTTTTTTTTTTAAAATTAAAGTGAGCAAATTCTGAATTTATATATATATATATATATTCAAGAGAGCATTTTTGCATGAGGCAGGTGACCATTAAGTGAGACTGGACAATATATTTATTGTACATGAAGACAATGAAATATTTACCAGGGAGTACAGGTCCTCAGCTGAGAGAGTGATGACTTTAGTAATAGATTCTTGGTCTACAGATGATTGGCCACTTCCATAAACCTGATTTTCCTTCCTCACATTGGGGAGAGCTGTGTCACCAAATGCAGGGTTCTCAATGCCTGTAATGAATAATAAGTTTTAATCTCCTTTAATTTATTTTTGAATCTGTTCTTTCATCTTAATTGCATACATACTGGCTATAATGGCATCAAGTATAGAGTCTGGGGAAATCTTGTAAAATAGATGGGTGGCCATAAGTCAAATTTAAACACAATTTGTGATGAATTTTGTGACAGCAATGGAAACACTGTTTTTCCATGGTTCTAAAATCTCTGTTTTCAAGGAAGTCTAGTTTCCCAATATTGTAATAAATGATAGTAGTTTAGATAGAAGAATCCTTAAGCAAAGTTTTATGTGGAATACAAATTTAAATAAAGAGGATATTTGGCACCAGTACTGATGATAAAAAAGTCGCCATGTTTAATATGTGCAAAAACATGATCAAACTCTTAGAGAAATGACAAACCTGTCAACTCATTTATGCTCCACCATTATTGTGCAACAACATGAGACAATCATTGATACAACATGAGAAAATCATTGATACAACATGAGAAAATCATTGATACAACATGAGAAAATCATTGATACAGCATGAGAATCATTGATACAACAACATGAGACAATCATTGATACAACATGAGAAAATCACTGATACAACAACATGAGACAATCATTGATACAATATGAGACAATCATTGATACAACAACATGAGACAATCATTGAAAAACAACATGAGGCAATCATTGATAAAACAACATGAGATAATCATTGATACAACAACATGAGACTATCATTGATACAACAACATGAGACAATCATTGATACAACAACATGAGACAATCATTGATACAACATGAGAAAATTATTGATACAACAGCCAAAGGTTTCAGTTAATATGTACTTCATGTTTCAAGTCACCAATCAATTATTGCAGGTATGATAGATGCCGACTAAATACAAATCTACGTCACAAAGACCTGCCAGTATCTCTTATGACATTGCCAGTTTCATCATTAATAACCTGAATCCTTACAGCGCTGTGTAAAAAAAAAGGATTCTTAAACATGGAATCGGTGCTTGATCCATGATTTCTTGTTGCATCTAGACAAGTTTTCTGAGAAAATTATCCAGATATGTATTTCAAACCAAACTTGTCTCTCATTAACAGCTGACAGTTGTTAGTCTCTTTGGTTGAAACAAGTTTTGGGATGATTGGTATTCCTTAATATACCAGGGGCCCCCGAGTGGCACAGTTTGAACCTCGCATGAACTAAGATGTACAAATGATTGTTTAAAATACAGGCTATCTAGAAAATCAAAAATGTCTGCATGGTTCAGAGCCCCGAGTAGCTGTGTGGTCTAAAGTGCTCTCTGTTCCAGATCACTGCCATCTTACCTCTGTCTGCATGGGTTCAAGTCTCAGATTCAGCTAATGTGGGTATGTGAGAAAGCCTGCCAGTAGCTTCTCGTGGGTCTGTGGTTCTTTTCAGGGGTTTTCCCAGTTTATTCCTCCATCACTAACACTGGCCACCATGTCTAGTCTATCATGTGCTGAAAAATGGTGTTAAACCCTACAAAAACAACTAATATACTAAATTAGTTATTTTCAAATCAAAGCAAGACATTTGTCAGCTTGAACATGTATGATTCCTAACATTTTTTACTTATTTTATTCCTTGTCATGACTGTATTGCAGTATACAGTAACAAAACTAAAATTAGAAACCTTATACTATCATTGATCAATATGTCTACGGCAATAAAAACATGCTCTATTACAATATATTGCGATATGTTTCTATTACAATATACTGCGATATGTTTCTTTCTGGAAATACTCACCCAAACTGTATTCTGGTGCTGAGGAGACAGGGACCTGAAAAAAATTCAATATTTATCACAGGCTGATAATTAATGAGCTGTAAAATCAGTCACTTTTGCTTTCAAATACAATCTGATTATAGCCATGAAAATACAATACAATATTGTGAATATTTGATTTTGTTTACAATAAAATATATCACACAATACTATCACTGCATCAAGGTGCAGTACAATACACAAATAAAACCAATTTATAGAGTTGTAAAATTTTAAGTGTTTTGACATGTATCATATATTATGTAATGCATGTATCATATTATGTAATACATGTATCATATATTATGTAATGCATGTATCATATATTATGTAATGCATGTATCATTTTCATTTTAAATCAATTAAATTTTTTTTAAACATTTAAGGTGTAAATATTGAACTACAGGAAGTAAAAATACTGACTTACAGGAACTAAAAATACTGACTTACAGGAAGTAAAATACTGACTTACAGGAAGTAAAAATACTGACTTACAGGAACTAAAAATATTGACTTAGAGGAAGTAAAAATATTGACTTACAGGAAGTAAAAATGTTGACTTACAGAAAGTTAAATTATTGACTTACAGGAGGTAAAAATACTGACTTACAGGAAGTTAAAATACTGACTTACAGGAAGTGAAAATACTGACTTACAGGAAGTAAAAATATTGACGTACAGAAAGTTAAATTATTGACTTACAGGAAGTAAAAATGTTGACTTACAGGAGGTAAAAATACTGACTTACAGGAAGTGAAAATAATGACTTACAGGAAGTAAAAATATTGACTTACAGGAAGTTAAAATATTGACTTACAGGAAGTAAAAATATTGACTTACAGGAAGTGTAAATAGTGACTTAATAAAGAAAACATTGATTTACAGAAAGTGAAAATATTGACTTTGGGGCCGCAAATTTAGTACATATGCATGAATGGGGATGGGGGTTTAAATACGCTTGCATATGGATGGAGGTGTTAATTGATAATTTTAGTATGCATAAAAAAAATGGAGAGGTGGAGTGAAACTGCTAATCATTTGTCTAATACATAACCTCTTCAACTGGGTTCAGTCAGCATTTGAATTTTATCAGACACTAGACAAATTTTTTAAAGTTATGCTTCTTATTTCTTTGATGCAGCCAGACATTCAATGTCAGTGGACTGTTATATTAAACACAATACTATTAATCCTTGATCGCTTCTGTGTTGATTAAATATAGGCTGTTCTGTAGCATTTGTGTGAGTGTGTGTGTGAAGCATACATACACAGGGAGATGTGGGTGTAAAATAGTATCCATGTGTACAGGGGTGGGTGGGGGTCAAGCTTTAGCAGATTTTGCGCATATAGTATATGGAGGCCCATTACTGGAAGTGAATTAAAGCAATGAAATAATATCAATGGAAGAACTCCAGAGATATTGCTATTTGTTTTGCCTTTTATCATAAGAATACTGTACTTAAAAATCCATGTACTATTTTGTCTATATTATCCTTTCTTAATATGTCACTAGAGTTTACATTAACATCTGAAACATTACGTGAGAACAAATACTTTAATTTCCTTCTAATAACATTATGGTGACACATTGCAAATATACTTATGAGAAAGTGAATGGTGTTAAGTGAAGTTGTTTGCATCTGCAACATTGTACAGTGAAAATAATGTTGGCATACCTCTATGCTACTTTCATGTAGTGTGACTGAGCATTTTAACATACTGCACTTGTGGAAGCTGTACACGACTAAGCGCTGTATTGTACTGTATATACTGTGTGGAAACTGCATGAACAAAGCACTTTACTGTGTACATAATGTACTTGTGGAAACTGTAAACAATCTAAGCACTGTACTGTACAAATTACAAGCTCATGTTTTATAATCTACCTTTTAGTCCTGGAAGTGAAACAACCAGATGGAGCTAGCAATTTATTAATAGGTGCACATTTGAAGTAAGGTCAAGCTATATTACTCTATTACTCAAATTATACCCAGCAATCATAAAGTAAAATAAATAGAATTGAAAGTTCTTTTAAAACTACAAGGTCTTTATTGATCATTAGAATAATCTGTGAAGAAAACTTGGAATTTTGTTTTTTTTATTTTAGTATTCAAATCATGTTCTATGCATGTGATTATAATACAAGCCTGTGATAAAATATCCAATTTAAAATTGGTACAAAAATGAAATATGTTTACTAGTCTGGAAAACCAGTAAAATTAAATATCTGAAAATCTTAAATGGATTTTAGAAAATCATATAAAAGAAAGTTTAGTTTTGTATTGTCTCATGTTCATTATGATATTGGGAAGGTCATAGAATAAGTTGAAGGACAAAAATAATCACCATTTTTAATACAGTAAATCCAACCTGAAAGGCCAATATGACACATGACCACCTGTCTTGAGAGATTTTAATACACTGATTGACTAGTTATATACTGTAATAACCTCTTTTAAGAGACCATCTGTCTTGAAAGACCTTGATTTTAATACATGGAATAACCTGTTATATAAAAACCTCTTTTAAGAAATCACCTGTCTTATTATACCATTCACTGATGGTAGTTTTATGAATTTGTCAGTTTCATATAATGCCAGTTAGACAATTTCTGGTAATTATGCATCTAGTATAAATTAGGTCATGGCTAGTAATTACATAATCTGAAGTGAGTTAGATGACTGCTGGTAATTGCATATCCAAGTTTGTTTGGTGACTGCTGATAATTATACATCCTAGTGTGTCAGGTGATTTCTGGTAATTGCATATCCAAGTGTTTTTGGTGATTGCTGGTAATTACACATCATAGTGTGTCAGGTGATTTCTGGTAATTGCATATCCATGTGTTTTTGATGATTGCTGGTAATTATACATCATAGTGTGTCAGGTGATTTCTGGTAATTGCATATCCATGTGTTTTTGATGATTGCTGGTAATTATACATCATAGTGTCTCAAGTGATTGCTGGTAATTGCATATCCAATTTTGGTGATTACTGGTAATTATACATCATAGTCTGCTTATGATTGTTGGTAATTGTCACAGAATTAGGCGAAAATTTGAACTGATTTTTGTTGTTCTTGAATTGCAAACGAAACTCACCATTTTCTTGATTTCGTCGTACACGCATTACCTGGGGTGATTAAATGGCGTGTAACGATTTGCATGTGCCAATTTGTAATTTACATGAAATCCGAAATACTCGTTGTACGTGGTGCACGTTAAGCTCGATGTGATTTATGTTCACCTATAGAGAGTATATAAGGCTAAGGAATTCTCATTATTATTTACGGGAACCCAAATATCTAATCGAAGGATAGATAACCTCGTCTTGCAAATCTCCAGCCAAAGGGGTGAGTGTTAAATTTACATTTCGTTTTATTGTGAATTTTATTCAGATTATCATTTCGTATAATGATGCCTTTATTGCAATGAACGTGGAATATTTGGAATTACTAGTCACTTTTAGACTTTAAATGAAATATCGTAATCTACAGCTTAGATTATTTTTGAGACAACTATTATTAGTCTGGTTTTGTTTATTATAGCTGATTCAGTCTGATTCCAGCTGATTCCGTCGTTGATACCGTAGAAGTTCATCACTGATAGCGCATCTAATAACATCGTTGATACCGTCTCTGATACCGTAGCTGCTAACATAGTTGTTACATTGTTTCTGGTACCGTAGCTGCTAATAACATCGTTGATACCGTAGCTGCTAATAACATCGTTGATACCGTAGCTGCTAATAACATCGTTGATACCGTAGCTGTTAAACACATCTGATACCATCTTTTGATAAACGTCTTTGATATCGTTTGATTTGTTGTGGGACATCTATTGTTTGTTCTGGAACATCTCTGTATAAATATCTGAATGTGCTTGTGCCGTTAATTTGTGCAAACGGAATTGAAGTATCTGTCTGTGTGTCGAACTGTCTGTTCGTCAATATCTGTGTAACGTGTAAATATCCGGAAAGCTAGAAGTCCGAGTGTCGGAGCTGTCTTAGAGTTGTAAAACGTCCGGGTAGACATCTAGGGGAGTGAGGAACCGTTGGTTCGGGTAGATGTTGTATGCTGTCTGAACGTATAACTGTGGTGGATCCGTGTAGGGTAACGTCCGATAATAGTATTGGTCAACCCTCGGTTCTCGGGGAAACTGGGAGACGATTCAACTGTTGCTGAATCGTGCGGTTATAAAGGGGAGACACATAGGTGTATTGAAATTGTAATATAATTTAATACATTGTTGTATTTGCATGCTTATGTCAGATCGCAATAATATTTCAAGTGATCACATAGATATCAATAAAAGCTAGCAACTTGATTGAATACAAGTATATGATCGTGCTAGTTATCGCAATCCATCGTGCGATAGAGAGTTTGTCGTTTGTGTTTATTTTTTTTCGTAAATCATTCTTGCATTTATTTAACTTTCGTAAAGGATTCTTGGATCTGTGTATAATCCAAGAGATCCCTTTACATCTGAGATTCCTTTTGTATTGTTATTTAATTTGTTCATGTATTGTGAATGGTTGTGAGTGTAATTGTGGGTTGAGTGCATGAATTATTGTGTTGTTACATCTGTATTTTTTCATTTATAATTTATTACATAAATTTATATTTTCTTTCACAAATTGTGTTTGTATTGTTCATTTAATCCACCCTCCTCTCGGTAACAATTCTGTTACAATGGTGTCAGAAGTGGGATCGTTGGATTAAGTGAACTGTCAATCATTTTTGTGAAGGTATACATTTAATGTTTATATTTGAGCGTGACCTTCTGTTAAGATAATACTCTAGTTGGAGTTTATTTTTGTCCAGTTTACCTAGGTCCGTGTGTCCAGTATAAACGTGTTTAAAACATTGGTTTGGTTACCTATCTATATTCGTATTACATTGTCATGTCATCCCTTAAGGACTTGGTTGCCTTAGGCAAAGAATTTGGATATGAAGGTGAAAGCTTAAGGAAATTTATCCAAGAAGAACAAGCCCGGGAAAGGGACGAAAGGGTAAGAGCAAGGGAATTAGAAAGGGAAGCCGAAGAAAGGAAAAGGGAATTACATAGGGAATTAGAAAAGGAAAAGGGGGAGGCCGAAGAAAGGAAACGGGAATTAGAAAGGGAATCTGATGATAGGAAATGGGCAATTGAGAAGGAAAAGATAGAATTAGAGAAGCAGGCCGAAAAAGACAGGATAGAATGGGAAAGGGAAGCGGAGGGAAGGCGAATAGAGTTAGAAAAACTAGCAAAAGTAGAAATGTTAGAGTTAGAAAAACGAGCAAAACTAGAAATGTTCGAGTTAGAAGAATCAGCAAAGCAACGGGATCATGAGCGTAAGGTAGAATTGGCAACATCTGGAAGAGAACACGATTCTGCCACTAACAAATTAAGGGGCCCCAAATTACCTCCCTTTGACGATGAAAAAGATAACATAGATAGTTATCTTCATCGGTTTGAGCGGTATGCCGAAAACCAGAAGTGGAGTCAAAATGACTGGGCGCTGCATCTGAGTGCTTTATTAAAAGGTAAAGCACTGGATGTATACTCGCGACATCCTAGGGACGATGTGTTTAAGTACGACGTCCTAAAGGAAGCACTTCTCAAAAGGTACGAGCTCACTGAACAAGGTTTTCGAAAAAAGTTCAGGTATAGCAAGCCCGATAAGGGAGAAACCTTTGGTCAGTTCACCGTCAGAATTGCGAACTATTTTGAGCGGTGGATTGAATGCGGCAAAGCGGTGAAAACGTTTGAAGGGTTGACTGATTTCTTGCTCAGAGATCAATTATTTAATACAGTTGGGCGAGAATTAGATCAATTTCTGAAGGAGAAAGTCTTCACAAACGTAAAAGATATGGCTAAGCAAGCCGATTTATTTGCCGAAGCTCATGGGGGAACCCAGAACGTGGTTTTAAAAGATTTTAAGTCTGGAAACCAGTCTGTAAGACCTATGCCTAGGGAGCCTGTAAAATCAGCTGAGGTAAAAAGGTCAGTTGGGAATCCAGTTTTTCAGCGTGGGTGGTGTTTCTTGTGTAATGCATTGGGTCATGTTCAAAAAGACTGTCCTAAAAGAAAGGCACTTATACATAAGGTAGCAGTGGCTATACAAAGTAAAGGTATAACTGATAACATCGTACAGGTAGAACCTTGTATTCATTCGCTTGGCACGTGTTTATTTCCTGAAGCGCGTGTACCAACCGCGAGAGGGTTTGTCAACGGTCGAGAAGTCGTGGTATTGCGTGACACTGGTTGTACGGGCGTAGTGATCAAACGTAGTCTCGTGCAGGATAACCAAATGCTCGGGTGGGAATCCCCATGTATGTTACTTGATCAGACGATGGGTCGCATTCCCGTAGCAAGGATCACAGTAAAAACACCTTTCTTAACGGGAACTGTTGATGCCCTTTGTATGGACAATCCTATTTACGATCTGACGATCGGTAATGTTGAAGGTTCCCGTCTTCCAACCATGGCCGATTTTAAAATACCTTTGGCCCAGGCAGTCGAAACGCGAGCGCAAACACGGCGAGAGAAAACCGCGTTTCATAAACTAATAGTCCCTGAATCGATCTCCGGAATTTCGCGTGATGATTTCAAACAAGAGCAAGAACATGATGAATCCATCAGAACAATTGTTGAGAAAATCACGTCCGGCGCGATTAAACATTGCAAGCGTGGGGGTAGCTCGAGATTCGTACGCAAGAACGGATTAATTCATAGGGAGTTTAGCGCTCGGGAGGGTAAGAAGTATTGGCAAGTGGTCGTACCCCAGAGATATAGATCTCAAGTACTTAGGGTGGCGCATGAGTCAAGCATGGCAGGACACCTAGGTAAGGCTAAGACCACTAGCAGGGTAGTCGCTGAATTCTACTGGCCAGGTGTTAATGGCGATGTCACACGGTTCTGTAGGTCGTGCGACGTATGTCAGAAAACCGTTTGTAAGGGAAGGGTCACAAGGGTGCCCTTAGGACAAATGCCATTAATAGATACACCGTTTAAAAGAGTGGCAGTAGATATTGTAGGACCAATACACCCGGTTACCGAAAGAAAGAATCGGTATATACTTACTCTGGTTGATTACGCAACCAGATACCCCGAAGCCGTAGCGTTACCAACTATTGAAACGGAAAGGGTAGCTGAAGCATTAGTTGATATCTTCAGTAGGGTAGGGGTGCCAGAGGAAATCCTCACTGATTGTGGTGCCCAATTCACCTCTGACCTCATGGGTGAAATAAGTAGGCTGTTATCCATCAAACAGCTAAACACTACCCCATACCATCCGATGTGCAATGGACTGGTAGAGAAGTTTAATGGTACCCTGAAAAGCATGCTGCGAAAGATGTGCGCGGAACGTCCGCAAGACTGGGACCGTTATTTAAACGCTGTTCTGTTCGCGTACCGTGAAGTACCGCAGGAAAGTTTAGGGTTTTCACCCTTCGAACTGTTGTACGGTAGGACAGTTCGAGGCCCGATGCGGATACTACGCGAACTATGGACTGGTGACGTCGCGAACGAGGAAATAAAAACGACTTACCAGTACGTGTTAGATCTAAGAAATAAACTTGAGAGTACATGCCAGATGGCACGTGACGAATTGATTAAATCCGGGCGCAGATATGCCAAGTATTACAACCGCAGAGCGCGTAATAGGAAATTTCTTGTGGGAGATCAGGTTCTATTGCTTCTTCCAACGAGTTCGAATAAGTTATTAGTCCAGTGGAAAGGTCCATATGAAGTTAAAGAAGTAAAAGGTGACATGGACTATAAAATTGACATGGACGGTAATGTAAAGACATTCCATGCAAACATGCTCAAATTGTATATCAAGAGACAGAGCGACAATGTTGAAAAGGGGGTCTTAAATGTCGTTTGTACGGCAGTCGTAGACGATGATGAAGCTGATTCGAATATCGAGAGTGCCCTTGAATGTCCCTTGGGAGTTGCGGGGGAGGGGATAGATAAAGTCGATGTGAGTGCGGAGTTGACGAAAGACCAGCGTCAACAGATTAATGCGCTCTTGGCTAAACACTCGTATGTATTCACAGATAGACCAGGTTGTACAACTTTGTTGGATCTCAAAATTAAACTGAATACGTCTGACCCTATTCGAATCAAGGGATATCCGGTGCCATACAACGCACGTGAAGTTGTGGACGAAGAGGTGAGTAAAATGTTGGATCTGGGGGTGATTGAACCCTCCAACTCACCATATTCGTCTCCAGTAGTGTTAGTAAGGAAAAAGGACGGGACGAACCGATTCTGTATCGATTTTCGGCAGTTGAATAAAATCACTGTGTTCGATGCAGAACCAATGCCAGATATGGAGGGTCTATTTGCAAAGTTGTCGGGAAACCGATGGATTTCCAAATTGGATCTGTCCAAGGGATATTGGCAGGTTCCCATTGTCCCAGAGTCCCGAACTTTGACGGCATTTGCGACCCAGAAAGGATTGTATCAATTCAAAGTGATGCCTTTCGGGTTAGTTGGAGCCAGCGCCACTTGTTGTTGTTTGATGCGAAAGTTGCTGAAAGGTTTAACAAACGTTGATAGCTTTGTAGACGACATATTCGTGTACACGAATACTTGGAGTGAGCACGTGTCCGTACTGAGCGAGCTCTTCAATAGACTCCGCAGAGCGAACCTCACAGTGAGACCCACTAAATGCAGTATTGGTTATACAGATTTAGATTGTTTGGGTCATAGGGTCAGCGGTATGGGTCAGTTAAAACCTCATCCCAAGCAAATTGAAGCAATTAGAGACGCACCAAAGCCAACCAATAAAACGCAGGTAAGATCATTTCTAGGTCTAGTAGGTTTTTACAGAAAGTTTATACCGAACTTTGCAGCCATTGCTAGCCCGCTGTCTGATTTGACCAAGAAGGGGCAACCAAACAAAGTTGAATGGGGACCGCCACAAGATAAAGCATTTTGTACTCTGAAAGAGAAACTGGTTAGTGCACCTATATTGAAATTGCCAGATGTCAGCAAACCTTTTATTCTAAGAACAGACGCTTCTGAAACTGGGTTGGGGGCAGTTTTACTGCAAGAGCAGGACGACAGTAAGTTACCCGTAGCTTACTCGAGTAGAAAATTGCTACCCAGGGAGAAAAATTATTCCGTTATAGAAAAGGAATGTTTGGCCGTAGTATGGGGAATTGGGAAGTATCACGCATATCTATTTGGGAGAGATTTCGTTCTTGAGACTGATCACCAACCCCTACTGTATTTGAACAAGGCCAAGGTCGCTAACGCTCGGTTGATGCGTTGGGCGCTAACACTACAACCTTATCGTTTCCGTGTAGAAGCAATAAGGGGAGTTGAAAATATAGGCGCAGACTACTTGAGTAGGGCATGATGGGAAATTTGTATGAATTTGCCCAGTAATAAAATCCAGTTTGTAGTATAACCAGTGTAAATGTTGTAAGATATCATCAGTAGTTATTTTTCTTCTATTCTGTGTTAGTTTTAAAAATGTGTACATTTTTATTCTTAGGGGGGAGGTATTGTCACAGAATTAGGCGAAAATTTGAACTGATTTTTGTTGTTCTTGAATTGCAAACGAAACTCACCATTTTCTTGATTTCGTCGTACACGCATTACCTGGGGTGATTAAATGGCGTGTAACGATTTGCATGTGCCAATTTGTAATTTACATGAAATCCGAAATACTCGTTGTACGTGGTGCACGTTAAGCTCGATGTGATTTATGTTCACCTATAGAGAGTATATAAGGCTAAGGAATTCTCATTATTATTTACGGGAACCCAAATATCTAATCGAAGGATAGATAACCTCGTCTTGCAAATCTCCAGCCAAAGGGGTGAGTGTTAAATTTACATTTCGTTTTATTGTGAATTTTATTCAGATTATCATTTCGTATAATGATGCCTTTATTGCAATGAACGTGGAATATTTGGAATTACTAGTCACTTTTAGACTTTAAATGAAATATCGTAATCTACAGCTTAGATTATTTTTGAGACAACTATTATTAGTCTGGTTTTGTTTATTATAGCTGATTCAGTCTGATTCCAGCTGATTCCGTCGTTGATACCGTAGAAGTTCATCACTGATAGCGCATCTAATAACATCGTTGATACCGTCTCTGATACCGTAGCTGCTAACATAGTTGTTACATTGTTTCTGGTACCGTAGCTGCTAATAACATCGTTGATACCGTAGCTGCTAATAACATCGTTGATACCGTAGCTGCTAATAACATCGTTGATACCGTAGCTGTTAAACACATCTGATACCATCTTTTGATAAACGTCTTTGATATCGTTTGATTTGTTGTGGGACATCTATTGTTTGTTCTGGAACATCTCTGTATAAATATCTGAATGTGCTTGTGCCGTTAATTTGTGCAAACGGAATTGAAGTATCTGTCTGTGTGTCGAACTGTCTGTTCGTCAATATCTGTGTAACGTGTAAATATCCGGAAAGCTAGAAGTCCGAGTGTCGGAGCTGTCTTAGAGTTGTAAAACGTCCGGGTAGACATCTAGGGGAGTGAGGAACCGTTGGTTCGGGTAGATGTTGTATGCTGTCTGAACGTATAACTGTGGTGGATCCGTGTAGGGTAACGTCCGATAATAGTATTGGTCAACCCTCGGTTCTCGGGGAAACTGGGAGACGATTCAACTGTTGCTGAATCGTGCGGTTATACAGGGGAGACACATAGGTGTATTGAAATTGTAATATAATTTAATACATTGTTGTATTTGCATGCTTATGTCAGATCGCAATAATATTTCAAGTGATCACATAGATATCAATAAAAGCTAGCAACTTGATTGAATACAAGTATATGATCGTGCTAGTTATCGCAATCCATCGTGCGATAGAGAGTTTGTCGTTTGTGTTTATTTTTTTTCGTAAATCATTCTTGCATTTATTTAACTTTCGTAAAGGATTCTTGGATCTGTGTATAATCCAAGAGATCCCTTTACATCTGAGATTCCTTTTGTATTGTTATTTAATTTGTTCATGTATTGTGAATGGTTGTGAGTGTAATTGTGGGTTGAGTGCATGAATTATTGTGTTGTTACATCTGTATTTTTTCATTTATAATTTATTACATAAATTTATATTTTCTTTCACAAATTGTGTTTGTATTGTTCATTTAATCCACCCTCCTCTCGGTAACAATTCTGTTACAGTAATTGTATATTCAATGTTTTTTTTTGGTGTTGTTTATTCTGGTAAGTATACATCTCTGTGCAAGTTAGGTTATTACACATGATTATACACCCTCCTGTGACGGAGCCAATTACTGGTTATTATACTTGTAGTGTGATTGCTAGTAATCGTATCTGTGAGTCAGGTGACAGTTGGTAACTGTACATCCTAATGTTAGGTGAAAGCTAGTAATTATTTCATGTTAGTGTTACTTACGTAATTTGCTGGTAGTTATACATGTTAGTGTAACTTAGGTGATTTCTGTTAATCTATGATGTGTGAGTGATGTTTAAGATTGATGGCTTTATAGGATAAAGAACATTTCTCAGCACATTATAGTCCATATATGGATGCCAGAATATTGGTGAAGGAAGAACCATTAACCCATGGGAAGCTACTGGCAAGCTTTCTTACATAACCAAATTGGCTGAGGCAAAAACTTGAATCCAAACAAATTCTAAGTTGAGTCTGTGAAATAAATCTTTTTTTGGAACATGGTATCAGTTGAGTAGCCAAGTTTATTTAGATGCTTACCCTGCTTTTGTGTGGAGGTATGTATTGGACTTTTGATATGGCCAATATATCAACATTTCCTGATGACGACCTGCTGCCTGATTCTAAACTGTCATCAGATGTGTAGGATAACTGCCCAGGTGTCCTGGAGTAAAAATTGCAGGTAAAATTATGAGTTTTTCAAGACTAACTTCATGCATTTAAACAGAAGATATTTACAGTACACACACACACACACACACACACACACACAGAGGAATCGGAGAGATCAAAGGTCATCTTAGAAGGAAAGGATATAGAAGGTGCTAAATTGAGGAGGCTAACAAACAAAACTATACTCCTTGACTCTCATGAAATATATAACTAAGAAAGCAAGCATGTCCCTATCATGATAACTTTCCACCTTAATGCCCCAATCCAGCAACAGAACATGCAAAAGCATTGGCACCATACTCAAAAGTCTGAATGTCCTATGGTTACATACTGTATACCTAAAAATCTCAAGGACCATATGGCATATGCTAGGGCAAATTTAAATGAGTCCACATATTCAGACACAGACCATCTGGCACATGCTTGGGCAAATTTAAACAAGACCACAGATTTAGACACTGACCATATGGCACATGCCAGGGCAAATTCAAACAAGACCACATATTCAGACACAGACCATATGGCACATGCTAGGGCAAATTTAAACAATTCCACAGATTTTGACACAGACCATATGGCACATGATAGGGCAAATTTAAACAAGACCACATATTCATGAACAGACCATATGACACATGCAAGGCAAATTTAAACCAAACCACATAAACAGACACAAGCCATATGGCAAATTTAAACAAGACCAAATATTCAGACTCAGACCATCTGACACATGCCAGGGCAAATTTAAATAAGAAAACAGATTCAGACACAGACCATATGGCATATGCTAGGGCAAATTTAAACAAGACCATAGATTCAGGCACATGCCACTGCAAAGAAAAACAAGGCTTAATTTGCAACCAAATCTTTCAGAAGTTAACCACATGAATTAACCACAGGATATCAAGCCAATAATGCAATCAATCAGAACTACATGATATCAAGCCAATAATGCAATCAATCAGAACTACATGATATCAATCGAATAATGCAACCAATCAGAACTACAGGATATCAAGCCAATAATGCAATCAATCAGAACTACAGGATATCAAGCCAATAATGCAATCAATCAGAACTACAGGATATCAAGCCAATAATGCAATCAATCAGAACTACAGGATATCAAGCCAATAATGCAATCAATCAGAACTACAGGATATCAAGCCAATAATGCAACCAATCAGAACTACAGGATATCAAGCCAATAATGCAAAGCCAATAATGCAATCTATCAGAACTACATGATATCAAGCCAATAATCCAATCAATCAGAACCACAGGATATCAAACCAATAATACAAGCAATCAGAACTACAGGATATCAAGCCAATAATGCAACCAATCAGAACTACATGATATCAAGCCAATAATGCAATCAATCAGAACTACAGGATATCAAGCCAATAATGCAATCAATCAGAACTACATGATATCAAGCCAATAATGCAACCAATCAGAACTACAGGATATCAAGCCAATAATGCAACCAATCAGAACTACATGATATCAAGCCAATAATGCAATCAATCAGAACCACAGGATATCAAACCAATAATACAAGCAATCAGAACTACAGGATATCAAGCCAATAATGCAACCAATCAGAACTACATGATATCAAGCCAATAATGCAACCAATCAGAACTACATGATATCAAGCCAATAATGCAAGCAATCAGAACTACATGATATCAAGCCAATAATGCAATCAATCAGCGCTACATGATATCAAGCCAATAATGCAATCAATCAGCGCTACATGATATCAAACCAATAATGCAATCAATCAGAACTACATGATATCACACCAATAATGCAATCAATCAGAACTACATGATATCAAGCCAATAATACAACCAATCAGCGCTATATGATATCAAGCCAATAATACAACCAATCAGCGCTATATGATATCAAGCCAATAATGCAATCAATCAGAACTACATGATATCACACCAATAATGCAATCAATCAGAACTACATGATATCACACCAATAATGCAATCAATCAGAACTACATGATATCAAACCAATAATACAACCAATCAGCGCTATATGATATCAAGCCAATAATGCAATCAATCAGAACTACATGATATCAAACCAATAATGCAATCAATCAGAACTACATGATATCACACCAATAATGCAATCAATCAGAACTACATGATATCAAACCAATAATAAAACCAATCAGCGCTATATGATATCAATCCAATAATGCAATCAATCAGAACTACATATCAAGCCAATAATGCAAAGCCAATAATGCAATCAATCAGAACTACATGATATCAAGCCAATAATGCAAAGCCAATAATGCAATCTATCAGAACTACATGATATCAAGCCAATAATGCAAAGCCAATAATGCAATCAATCAGCGCTACATGATATCAAGCCAATAATGCAATCAATCAGAACTACATGATATCAAACCAATAATACAATCTATCAGAACTACATGATATCAAGCCAATAATGCAATCAATCAGAACTACATGATATCAAGCCAATAATGCAATCAATCAGAACTACAGGATATCAAACCAATAATGCAATCAATCAGAACTACATGATATCAAGCCAATAATGCAACCAATCAGAACTACATGATATCAAACCAATAATGCAATCAATCAGAACTACATGATATCAAGCCAATAATGCAATCAATCAGCGCTACATGATATCAAGCCAATAATGCAATCAATCAGAACTACATGATATCAAACCAATAATGCAAGCAATCAGCGCTACATGATATCAAGCCAATAATGCAATCAATCAGAACTACATGATATCAAACCAATAATACAACCAATCAGAACTACAGGATATCAAGCCAATAATGCAATCAATCAGAACTACATGATATCAAGCCAATAATGCAAGCAATCAGAACTACATGATATCAAGCCAATAATGCAAGCAATCAGAACTACATGATATCAAGCCAATAATGCAAGCAATCAGAACTACATGATATCAAACCAATAATGCAAGCAATCAGAACTACATGATATCTAACCAATAATGCAACCAATCAGAACTACATGATATCAAACAAATAATACAACCAATCAGAACTACAGGATATCAAACCAATAATGCAAGCAATCAGAACTACATATATCAAGCCAATAATGCAACCAATCAGAACTACAGGATATCAAACCAATAATGCAAGCAATCAGAACTACATATATCAAGCCAATAATGCAATCAATCAGAAATACAGGATATCAAGCCAATAATGCAAACAATCAGAAATACAGGATATCAAACCAATAATGCAAGCAATCAGAACTACAGGATATCAAGCCAATAATGCAAGCAATCAGAACTACATGATATCAAGCCAATAATGCAATCAATCAGAACTACATGATATCAAACCAATAATACAACCAATCAGAACTACAGGATATCAAGCCAATAATGCAATCAATCAGAACTACATGATATCAAGCCAATAATGCAAGCAATCAGAACTACATGATATCAAGCCAATAATGCAAGCAATCAGAACTACATGATATCAAGCCAATAATGCAAGCAATCAGAACTACATGATATCAAACCAATAATGCAAGCAATCAGAACTACATGATATCTCACCAATAATGCAACCAATCAGAACTACATGATATCAAACAAATAATACAACCAATCAGAACTACAGGATATCAAACCAATAATGCAAGCAATCAGAACTACATCATATCAAACCAATAATACAACCAATCAGAACTACAGGATATCAAACCAATAATACAACCAATCAGAAATACAGGATATCAAGCCAATAATGCAAACAATCAGAAATACAGGATATCAAACCAATAATGCAACCAATCAGAACTACAGGATATCTCACCAATAATGCAACCAATCAGAACTACATGATATCAAACAAATAATAAAACCAATCAGAACTACATATATCAAGCCAATAACGCAAGCAATCAGAACTACATGATATCACACCAATAATGCAATCAATCAGAACTACATGATATCAAGCCAATAATACAACCAATCAGCGCTATATGATATCAAGCCAATAATACAACCAATCAGCGCTATATGATATCAAGCCAATAATGCAATCAATCAGAACTACATGATATCACACCAATAATGCAATCAATCAGAACTACATGATATCACACCAATAATGCAATCAATCAGAACTACATGATATCAAACCAATAATACAACCAATCAGCGCTATATGATATCAAGCCAATAATGCAATCAATCAGAACTACATGATATCAAACCAATAATGCAATCAATCAGAACTACATGATATCACACCAATAATGCAATCAATCAGAACTACATGATATCAAACCAATAATAAAACCAATCAGCGCTATATGATATCAATCCAATAATGCAATCAATCAGAACTACATATCAAGCCAATAATGCAAAGCCAATAATGCAATCAATCAGAACTACATGATATCAAGCCAATAATGCAAAGCCAATAATGCAATCTATCAGAACTACATGATATCAAGCCAATAATGCAAAGCCAATAATGCAATCAATCAGCGCTACATGATATCAAGCCAATAATGCAATCAATCAGAACTACATGATATCAAACCAATAATACAATCTATCAGAACTACATGATATCAAGCCAATAATGCAATCAATCAGAACTACATGATATCAAGCCAATAATGCAATCAATCAGAACTACAGGATATCAAACCAATAATGCAATCAATCAGAACTACATGATATCAAGCCAATAATGCAACCAATCAGAACTACATGATATCAAACCAATAATGCAATCAATCAGAACTACATGATATCAAGCCAATAATGCAATCAATCAGCGCTACATGATATCAAGCCAATAATGCAATCAATCAGAACTACATGATATCAAACCAATAATGCAAGCAATCAGCGCTACATGATATCAAGCCAATAATGCAATCAATCAGAACTACATGATATCAAACCAATAATACAACCAATCAGAACTACAGGATATCAAGCCAATAATGCAATCAATCAGAACTACATGATATCAAGCCAATAATGCAAGCAATCAGAACTACATGATATCAAGCCAATAATGCAAGCAATCAGAACTACATGATATCAAGCCAATAATGCAAGCAATCAGAACTACATGATATCAAACCAATAATGCAAGCAATCAGAACTACATGATATCTCACCAATAATGCAACCAATCAGAACTACATGATATCAAACAAATAATACAACCAATCAGAACTACAGGATATCAAACCAATAATGCAAGCAATCAGAACTACATATATCAAGCCAATAATGCAACCAATCAGAACTACAGGATATCAAACCAATAATGCAAGCAATCAGAACTACATATATCAAGCCAATAATGCAATCAATCAGAAATACAGGATATCAAGCCAATAATGCAAACAATCAGAAATACAGGATATCAAACCAATAATGCAAGCAATCAGAACTACAGGATATCAAGCCAATAATGCAAGCAATCAGAACTACATGATATCAAGCCAATAATGCAATCAATCAGAACTACATGATATCAAACCAATAATACAACCAATCAGAACTACAGGATATCAAGCCAATAATGCAATCAATCAGAACTACATGATATCAAGCCAATAATGCAAGCAATCAGAACTACATGATATCAAGCCAATAATGCAAGCAATCAGAACTACATGATATCTCACCAATAATGCAACCAATCAGAACTACAGGATATCAAACCAATAATACAACCAATCAGAAATACAGGATATCAAGCCAATAATGCAAACAATCAGAAATACAGGATATCAAACCAATAATGCAACCAATCAGAACTACAGGATATCTCACCAATAATGCAACCAATCAGAACTACATGATATCAAACAAATAATAAAACCAATCAGAACTACATATATCAAGCCAATAATGCAAGCAATCAGAACTACATGATATCACACCAATAATGCAATCAATCAGAACTACATGATATCAAGCCAATAATACAACCAATCAGCGCTATATGATATCAAGCCAATAATACAACCAATCAGCGCTATATGATATCAAGCCAATAATGCAATCAATCAGAACTACATGATATCACACCAATAATGCAATCAATCAGAACTACATGATATCACACCAATAATGCAATCAATCAGAACTACATGATATCAAACCAATAATACAACCAATCAGCGCTATATGATATCAAGCCAATAATGCAATCAATCAGAACTACATGATATCAAACCAATAATGCAATCAATCAGAACTACATGATATCACACCAATAATGCAATCAATCAGAACTACATGATATCAAACCAATAATAAAACCAATCAGCGCTATATGATATCAATCCAATAATGCAATCAATCAGAACTACATATCAAGCCAATAATGCAAAGCCAATAATGCAATCAATCAGAACTACATGATATCAAGCCAATAATGCAAAGCCAATAATGCAATCTATCAGAACTACATGATATCAAGCCAATAATGCAAAGCCAATAATGCAATCAATCAGCGCTACATGATATCAAGCCAATAATGCAATCAATCAGAACTACATGATATCAAACCAATAATACAATCTATCAGAACTACATGATATCAAGCCAATAATGCAATCAATCAGAACTACATGATATCAAGCCAATAATGCAATCAATCAGAACTACAGGATATCAAACCAATAATGCAATCAATCAGAACTACATGATATCAAGCCAATAATGCAACCAATCAGAACTACATGATATCAAACCAATAATGCAATCAATCAGAACTACATGATATCAAGCCAATAATGCAATCAATCAGCGCTACATGATATCAAGCCAATAATGCAATCAATCAGAACTACATGATATCAAACCAATAATGCAAGCAATCAGCGCTACATGATATCAAGCCAATAATGCAATCAATCAGAACTACATGATATCAAACCAATAATACAACCAATCAGAACTACAGGATATCAAGCCAATAATGCAATCAATCAGAACTACATGATATCAAGCCAATAATGCAAGCAATCAGAACTACATGATATCAAGCCAATAATGCAAGCAATCAGAACTACATGATATCAAGCCAATAATGCAAGCAATCAGAACTACATGATATCAAACCAATAATGCAAGCAATCAGAACTACATGATATCTCACCAATAATGCAACCAATCAGAACTACATGATATCAAACAAATAATACAACCAATCAGAACTACAGGATATCAAACCAATAATGCAAGCAATCAGAACTACATATATCAAGCCAATAATGCAACCAATCAGAACTACAGGATATCAAACCAATAATGCAAGCAATCAGAACTACATATATCAAGCCAATAATGCAATCAATCAGAAATACAGGATATCAAGCCAATAATGCAAACAATCAGAAATACAGGATATCAAACCAATAATGCAAGCAATCAGAACTACAGGATATCAAGCCAATAATGCAAGCAATCAGAACTACATGATATCAAGCCAATAATGCAATCAATCAGAACTACATGATATCAAACCAATAATACAACCAATCAGAACTACAGGATATCAAGCCAATAATGCAATCAATCAGAACTACATGATATCAAGCCAATAATGCAAGCAATCAGAACTACATGATATCAAGCCAATAATGCAAGCAATCAGAACTACATGATATCAAGCCAATAATGCAAGCAATCAGAACTACATGATATCAAACCAATAATGCAAGCAATCAGAACTACATGATATCTCACCAATAATGCAACCAATCAGAACTACATGATATCAAACAAATAATACAACCAATCAGAACTACAGGATATCAAACCAATAATGCAAGCAATCAGAACTACATCATATCAAACCAATAATACAACCAATCAGAACTACAGGATATCAAACCAATAATACAACCAATCAGAAATACAGGATATCAAGCCAATAATGCAAACAATCAGAAATACAGGATATCAAACCAATAATGCAACCAATCAGAACTACAGGATATCTCACCAATAATGCAACCAATCAGAACTACATGATATCAAACAAATAATGCAACCAATCAGAACTACATATATCAAGCCAATAATGCAAACAATCAGAAATACAGGATATCAAGCCAATAATGCAAACAATCAGAAATACAGGATATCAAACCAATAATGCAAGCAATCAGAACTACAGGATATCAAGCCAATAATGCAAGCAATCAGAACTACATGATATCAAGCCAATAATGCAATCAATCAGAACTACATGATATCAAACCAATAATACAACCAATCAGAACTACAGGATATCAAGCCAATAATGCAATCAATCAGAACTACATGATATCAAGCCAATAATGCAAGCAATCAGAACTACATGATATCAAGCCAATAATGCAAGCAATCAGAACTACATGATATCAAGCCAATAATGCAAGCAATCAGAACTACATGATATCAAACCAATAATGCAAGCAATCAGAACTACATGATATCTCACCAATAATGCAACCAATCAGAACTACATGATATCAAACAAATAATACAACCAATCAGAACTACAGGATATCAAACCAATAATGCAAGCAATCAGAACTACATCATATCAAACCAATAATACAACCAATCAGAACTACAGGATATCAAACCAATAATACAACCAATCAGAAATACAGGATATCAAGCCAATAATGCAAACAATCAGAAATACAGGATATCAAACCAATAATGCAACCAATCAGAACTACAGGATATCTCACCAATAATGCAACCAATCAGAACTACATGATATCAAACAAATAATGCAACCAATCAGAACTACATGATATCTCACCAATAATGCAACCAATCAGAACTACATGATATCAAACAAATAATACAACCAATCAGAACTACAGGATATCTCACCAATAATGCAACCAATCAGAACTACATCATATCAAACAAATAATGCAACCAATCAGAACTACATATATCAAGCCAATAATGCAACCAATCAGAACTACATGATATCAAGCCAATAATGCAAGCAATCAGAACTACATGATATCTCACCAATAATGCAACCAATCAGAACTACATGATATCAAACAAATAATACAACCAATCAGAACTACAGGATATCTCACCAATAATGCAACCAATCAGAACTACATCATATCAAACAAATAATACAACCAATCAGAACTACATATATCAAGCCAATAATGCAAGCAATCAGAACTACATATATCAAACAAATAATACAACCAATCAGAACTACATATATCAAGCCAATAATGCAAACAATCAGAAATACAGGATATCAAGCCAATAATGCAAGCAATCAGAACTACATGATATCTCACCAATAATGCAACCAATCAGAACTACATGATATCAAACAAATAATACAACCAATCAGAACTACAGGATATCTCACCAATAATGCAAACAATCAGAACTACAGGATATCAAGCCAATAATGCAAGCAATCAGAACTAAATATATCAAGCCAATAATGCAACCAATCAGAACTACAGGATATCTCACCAATAATGCAAACAATCAGAACTACAGGATATCAAGCCAATAATGCAAGCAATCAGAACTACATATATCAAGCCAATAATGCAAGCAATCAGAACTACATATATCAAGCCAAGAATGCAACCAATCAGAACTACATGATATCAAGCCAAGAATGCAAGCAATCAGAACTACAGGATATCAAGCCAATAATGCAAGCAATCAGAACTACATGATATCAAGCCAAGAATGCAAGCAATCAGAACTACAGGATATCAAGCCAATAATGCAAGCAATCAGAACTACATGATATCAAGCCAATAATGCAAGCAATCAGAACTACATGATATCAAGCCAATAATGCAAGCAATCAGAACTACATGATATCAAACCAATAATGCAACCAATCAGAACTACATGATATCAAACAAATAATACAACCAATCAGAACTACAGGATATCTCACCAATAATGCAACCAATCAGAACTACATCATATCAAACAAATAATACAACCAATCAGAACTACATATATCAAGCCAATAATGCAAGCAATCAGAACTACATATATCAAACAAATAATACAACCAATCAGAACTACATATATCAAGCCAATAATGCAAACAATCAGAAATACAGGATATCAAGCCAATAATGCAAGCAATCAGAACTACATATATCAAGCCAAGAATGCAACCAATCAGAACTACATGATATCAAGCCAAGAATGCAACCAATCAGAACTACATGATATCAAGCCAAGAATGCAAGCAATCAGAACTACAGGATATCAAGCCAATAATGCAAGCAATCAGAACTACATGATATCAAGCCAAGAATGCAAGCAATCAGAACTACAGGATATCAAGCCAATAATGCAAGCAATCAGAACTACATGATATCAAGCCAATAATGCAAGCAATCAGAACTACATGATATCAAGCCAATAATGCAAGCAATCAGAACTACATGATATCTCACCAATAATGCAACCAATCAGAACTACATGATATCAAACAAATAATACAACCAATCAGAACTACAGGATATCTCACCAATAATGCAACCAATCAGAACTACATCATATCAAACAAATAATACAACCAATCAGAACTACATATATCAAGCCAATAATGCAAGCAATCAGAACTACATATATCAAACAAATAATACAACCAATCAGAACTACATATATCAAGCCAATAATGCAAACAATCAGAAATACAGGATATCAAGCCAATAATGCAAGCAATCAGAACTACATGATATCTCACCAATAATGCAACCAATCAGAACTACATGATATCAAACAAATAATACAACCAATCAGAACTACAGGATATCTCACCAATAATGCAAACAATCAGAACTACAGGATATCAAGCCAATAATGCAAGCAATCAGAACTAAATATATCAAGCCAATAATGCAACCAATCAGAACTACAGGATATCTCACCAATAATGCAAACAATCAGAACTACAGGATATCAAGCCAATAATGCAAGCAATCAGAACTACATATATCAAGCCAATAATGCAAACAATCAGAACTACATATATCAAGCCAAGAATGCAACCAATCAGAACTACATGATATCAAGCCAAGAATGCAAGCAATCAGAACTACAGGATATCAAGCCAATAATGCAAGCAATCAGAACTACATGATATCAAGCCAAGAATGCAAGCAATCAGAACTACAGGATATCAAGCCAATAATGCAAGCAATCAGAACTACATGATATCAAGCCAATAATGCAAGCAATCAGAACTACATGATATCAAGCCAATAATGCAAGCAATCAGAACTACATGATATCAAGCCAATAATGCAAGCAATCAGAACTACATGATATCAAACCAATAATGCAAGCAATCAGAACTACATATATCAAGCCAATAATGCAAGCAATCAGAACTACATATATCAAGCCAAGAATGCAACCAATCAGAACTACATGATATCAAGCCAAGAATGCAAGCAATCAGAACTACAGGATATCAAGCCAATAATGCAAGCAATCAGAACTACATGATATCAAGCCAAGAATGCAAGCAATCAGAACTACAGGATATCAAGCCAATAATGCAAGCAATCAGAACTACATGATATCAAGCCAATAATGCAAGCAATCAGAACTACATGATATCAAGCCAATAATGCAAGCAATCAGAACTACATGATATCAAGCCAATAATGCAAGCAATCAGAACTACATGATATCAAACCAATAATGCAAGCAATCAGAACTACATATATCAAGCCAATAATGCAATCAATCAGAAATACATGATATCAAGCCAATAATGCAAGCAATCAGAACTACATATATCAAGCCAATAATGCAACCAATCAGAACTACATGATATCAAGCCAATAATGCAAGCAATCAGAACTACATATATCAAGCCAATAATGCAACCAATCAGAAATACATGATATCAAGCCAATAATGCAAGCAATCAGAACTACATATATCAAGCCAATAATGCAACCAATCAGAACTACATGATATCAAGCCAATAATGCAAGCAATCAGAACTACATGATATCAAGCCAATAATGCAACCAATCAGAACTACATATATCAAGCCAATAATGCAAGCAATCAGAACTACATATATCAAGCCAATAATGCAATCTATCTTCTGATATGCAAGATATGTGCCATGCAATATCTTGGTCAAACCAATGATTTCAGAAAATGAATGAATAATCACAATAGCCACATTTGCAAGAAAGTCAACATGAAAGTCACCAACCACTTACAAGTCAAATGGAAATTTAGTTGAGTCCCTTGAGATGTTTGTGAGTCCTGTCCTTACATATATTGTGCATATATCAGCACTCTTTGAAGCAACCAAATCATAATGCATGATGGCTACTGGTCATCTGGTAATAGACCAAGAGAGCTTATTGGATGGTCTGTCTTCCATTTGTCCATTAAGAAAAGTTTGTTATAACGTTATAATCACTCCTTAAAGACACATTCATCCTATGGTCCAGTGGTCAAGTAAGTAATAAATGAAAATGCTGCAGCTTGTACATCCACAATAGCAGCCATTTTAAAAATCTTGTCATTGCTACTCCTCTTGAATTGATGGTTATACCACCATAGATTTTCCCTAAAAGACTTCTTATAATGTACAGGTTGGTCCTAGAAGAAAAAAGGTGCTGATCTGAGATTCAATACGGCCATTACAGTGGCCATCTTGAATATCTTGTTATTGCAATTCGTTTTGAAAAGAAAGTCATTTTGACACAGGTTTTTCACCAACACACATCTAGTTTGTATTGAATGAAAAATGGTACTAATCTGACATCCAATATAACCAACAAAGCAGACAGGTTGAAAATCTTTTGTTGAGAGATCTTAAGATGTTTACAGTAGTTGGCAACATAGACGTTTTGTAAATAAAAATTTGATCATGAGGTGGAGGGTTAAGTGGAACAGTTTATCATGTGCATTCAGTTCTGCATATTGTCCACAATCCATGTTTTGAGACTTGAAATGGACCCAGCTTTTATATTTGTAGATAAACATGTACGTTTGAAAATACAGAGCAAAAATGAAATTCCAACCTAACTGGTTAACTCCTGACATTTAAAATGAAATTCATGATTATTTTAAATCTGTTGTCAGCAAGCACATTATAAAACATGGATAAATAAAGAAACCAAACTCATCAATGGGTCATAGAAGACGTATTCTGAGTCAGTCATTTTACTCCATATGTACTCACTACTTATTTCTCTGTCTTTAATACATAGCAACATATAATTAAAGAAATCTTAACAACAAATGCTGGGTATGGGGCTAAACGTTTTTTTGGCTTACAATTATGTATGATATGTACAGACATGATACAGTTCTCTATCTAATCAATTATGTTTGAGGTATATACTTGAACCAATTTAAGCAACATGGTTTTCATATTTTTTTTTCTATAGTTCTTTTCCTTAACTGGACGATATGTTAGGTACTTGTACACTTGTACAGGTGTAGGGAAATTAGGTTGCTATGACATTAATGATAACATTTCCACTGTGTAATTTTCTCTAATAAAAAAATAAGGTTGACTTAGAACTACAAGCTTTGATACTTCTAAGATCATACAAAGTGATAGATTGATTGGACAGCCAGGTCTAGCAGATCTCTTTACAAACAGACGCTGATAGTGACTGACTGTAGTTCAGATGATACATGTAACCAACAGCTGAAGTAATCAGATTGCCATATTCTTCATTGGCATGAACAACATTGAACATCAAGAAACAAATTGGGTTTGCTTGTGCACAAAGGTTTGAATATGTTATCAGACTGAAAACCGGATCCAAGAATATGGAAATCAAGAGGGAAATAATCAACCAATATCCTGAAGACATGACTTGGTGTTAGGTCCAAATAATCAAGATTGAATTATCTCCAGATCCACTGCATGACAGTACCTCAAAACTAAATAAAAAATCATCTGAAAACACAATCACCTCAGTGTAAGTGACAATCTTATCACCAGCAAGAGTTACAAAAATATCATTATTATTTACCCACAGACATCAATGTTCTTTTGTATTAATTACAGATACCAAGCGCATAAAAGCCCAGGTGTTGAATACACACAACTGGCAGCGAGCATAAACTTCTTGTTTGAGCTTACCAACAGGACATCAAAGACATGGTTTTTTTTTTATTACAAAGCAAGAAGCCAACCTTCATTACTTTCTTTGTTAAGGCTATCAATACAAAGGTAATTTTGTTGCAAAGCAAGCCAACATCAGAAGCCGACTGGATTCTTTTAATCATGCCAAGTTTTTCTAAATATACAAAGATGGTCAAGATATGGAAACAAACTTTGGTTCATTTTCACCAGTATTCATGGGAATTTTGAAGTAAACTGAAACAATGGAACAAATTTTAAAGTGACATAATATAGTGGTTTATGCATGGATGTCCATATTTGGAGAAAATAAAATCACGTAATGAATTCATAAAGTCCAGAAGAGAAGATCAATTGCAAACGAGAGGGAAATAATCAATCAATATTTCGAAGACAACTGCCATTCATGCATGACACAGGGTCAGGTGCAAAAAAACCATGACTGAATTATATCCAGGTCTACTTTACACACAAATCATTATTTGAAAATACACTCACATTGAATGTAAAGGACGATCTTTTTGCCAGCATGAGTTACAAAAGTATCATTTTCATTTACCCGCAGACATCAATGCTCCTTTGTCCTAATCATAACTATAATGCCCAGCATATAGATGCCTGCGTAGTGAATAAACACAACTGACAGTGAGCATTAAACTCCTTCTTTGAAATTACTGACAAGACATCAAAGAGAAAGATTATTTTTTAGTATTAAGCAAGTCAACTTTAAAGCTTACTTTGGATACTCTAAAGCACTTTTTTTAAGAATGTCAAAAAATCTTTTTTTATTGCAAAGCAAACTGACCTCGGAATCTGACTATGGATTTTTTTAAGTGTGCAAATTTCTAATTTTTTTTAATATACAAAGACAGATGAGATATGGAAGCTAACTTTGGTTTCTTTTCACCATTATTCACAGTAATTTTAAAAAATAAATTGAAACAAAGGAATGATTTTAAAGTGACACAATATATTGCTTTGTGCACCAACACTGATATACCAGTGTTGCCCAGAAGATTTGGAGAAAATAAAATAATGTGATGAATTTGTGAAGGCCAGAAGAACAGATGATTTTGCTGACAATATGACCATTAACATGGATGAAATTCAAGTGTACATGGATCTCATTCCTGGATAGACTGACAATAAGATGGGAGTCAAAGGTGTGAGAATTAGAATGGTGCAGATTTGAAACATCTTAATTTAGTCCTTGCAGTTTCTGATTCAGGTGATGTGTTGCCTCTAATTATTTTTCACGGTAAGAGAAAGCTTAAAAAAAAATATTCATGTACAGAAATAGTGGATCATACATGTGCATGAGAAGGGTTGTTTTGATGAGATGCTGCTGCCATTGATTAAATTTTTTTATCTAAATTACACAGTTTTATATTTTTTTTAAATAAAGTTTCAGTTAGAGTGCAATTTCTAATAAATAATTTTTGAATGATTTAAAAGGTGTCCCACAACTTTCGACTAAAAAAACCGATGTGTCCCAGAACATACATTACACATAAAAATTACTTTTAACATTTATGTATGGTGTCCCAACAAATACGGTGTTCCAACATTTTTGGTAAATACAGTAGTTGCATATATATAATGGTGACTTATGGGCAGAGATATTCAAATCTGGATACAAGAGGAAAAATTTACTTACAGTGAGTTCGTAATGCAGTGCAATGAGAGAACTGTACAAATAAAGGGAGCTGAATAACAGGATTTGAATCAGACTATATTTATTTTATTTAATAGTGAATACAAGGCATGCAAACAGGAGAGATGGATGTGTCAAGTTTGGTGAATTTCCTCACAGCAGTTTATTTATGAAATAAATCCATGACAACAGGCTGACACTTGAGCAAGGACATTAAAAAGTCCCATACCTTTCTTCTTCAGATCCACTGTACATTCCTCCATCATCTGCCGACTTTGGGATTACTGAAACAAAATAAAGAACCTCTGGTGAAGATCATTTAAGTTACTATGAAAATGCAAATAAAATCAGCAATTTTATTCAAACATTCACATTCTCACTAAAAGATATGCCCAAAACGTTATATTTTGGGAAAATAATTTTTCTGTTTTGGCCATCCTGTCAAATGGCAGCTGATTAAAATCTCCAAATTATTTGATGCTTGTCAAACTATTTGAAAATCAGAAATGAATAATTTTCTGCCAGATCAACATAAAACTATTTCGATTTTTAACTTTCAAAATTTTTAATATTTTAAATTGTATACATATCACAATATTTTTAAATAGTTGGAAGAAAATGAAACAAAACTGTATTCCAATAAAACAGCATCATCACACACTGCTGAGTAAAGAAAGATCAGCAAGAAAGATTTGCCTTTTCTATAATTTTATGAAAATCCGAAGACATAAATTTTATGAACAGTTCATATGTATTATGTCGCTGTCTTGAACCATACTCCATGCCTATTATTTCCAATGCATCCCTCTCCTTCAAAACTAATAACAATGTAAAGGTTTCATTGCTACATGTGTAAATTAGCTTCAACACAGCTTCTTAATACAACCTATATATAATGTGGGACAGATGGATGTGATGGACATGGGCAACACTAGAAATTCTCTCCATATGTAGTAGATGGTTGGAATGGACATGGATAACACTATATAACCCCTATACTGCAAGGGACAGATCGATGGAAGGGATATGGATAACACTACATAACCCCTACACTGCATGGGACAGATCAATGGAATGGATATGGATAACACTATATAACCCCTACACTGCATGGGACAGATCAATGGAATGGATATGGATAACATTATATATAACCCCTACACTGCATGGGACAGATCGATGGAATGGATATGGATAACACTATATAACCCCTACACTGCATGGGACAGATCAATGGAATGGATATGGATAACATTATATATAACCCCTACACTGCATGGGACAGATCAATGAAATGGATATGGGTAACACTATATAACCCCTACACTGCATGGGACAGATTGATGGAATGGATATGGATAACACTATATAACCCCTACACTGCATGGGACAGATCAATGGAATGGATATGGATAACATTATATATAACCCCTACACTGCATGGGACAGATCAATGAAATGGATATGGATAAACACTATATAACCCCTACACTGCATGGGACAGATCAATGGAATGGATATGGATAACATTATATATAACCCCTACACTGCATGGGACAGATCAATGGAATGGATATGGATAACATTATAAATAGCCCCTAAACTGCATGGGACAGATCGATGGAATGGATATGGATAACACTATATAATCCCTACATTGCATGGGACAGATCGATGGAATGGATATGGATAACACTATATAACCCCTACACTGCATGGGACAGATTGATGGAATGGATATGGATAACACTATATAACCCCTACACTGCATGGGACAGATCAATGGAATGGATATGGATAACATTATATATAACCCCTACACTGCATGGGACAGATCAATGAAATGGATATGGATAAACACTATATAACCCCTACACTGCATGGGACAGATCGATGGAATGGATATGGATAACATTATATATAACCCCTACACTGCATGGGACAGATCAATGGAATGGATATGGATAACATTATATATAACCCCTAAACTGCATGGGAAAGATCGATGGAATGGATATGGATAACACTATATAATCCCTACATTGCATGGGACAGATCGATGGAATGGATATGGATAACACTATATAACCCCTACACTGCATGGGACAGATCGATGGAATGGATATGGATAACATTATATATAACCCCCACACTGCATGGGACAGATCAATGGAATGGATATGGATAACACTATATAACCTCTACACTGCATGGGACAGATCAATGGAATGGATATGGATAACATTATATATAACCCCTACACTGCATGGGACAGATCAATGGAATGGATATGGATAACATTATATAACCCCTACACTGCATGGGACAGATCGATGGAATGGATATGGATAACATTATATATAACTGCTCTATAGAATATGAGATAGATGGATGTAATGGACATGAGAAATTTGTTTTACAGGATGGACATAGGCAACACTATCTTTGTATTTTGTAAATTTAAAACTGAAACCAGTTTCATTTATCTCTGATGTACAGCTATGTAAATGTTTTCATTCAGGATCTAAAACATGATAAAATGTATGAAAGCTTACAAAGTTAAAATGATGTTTCTTGAAAATATAATGTTATTCATCCAGTAACTTATTGTACAACACCCTTTTCCAAAGGAATAGCATAATACTATACAATATAGAACAAACAGCATTTAATTTTATCAATCAATCTGATATACTGTGTACTGCATGGTACATCCAATTCTCACAAACTTTAGCTTTTTCCTTATAATGCCATATTCATCTATCAACATTAACCCTATTTTGGATTGCAATCAAAACAAATAAATGCATTTCATGTGCAAATTGGCTGAAACCATGCAATTCTCTAGAAAGAATGATGCATACAATGAGAATTTTGGATTCACTGGCTCCATAGTAACCAGTGTGTATTCTCATTTGCATATAAATCAACTGATATGTGTAACATCACATATTTACTGGACAACCATCTAGTTGTTGTTTTATTCATCAGTAGTTATTACTTTTTATAATGAACATTTTTTTCTAACATATCTCTTAAGTCGACTCCCTTGCAAAAGTTTCAAGCATGTCAGTCATGCTATATCAGCTCACTGGGAATAAAACAACCCAGAAGAAGATTAAGAGAAGCCGTTGTACCAGATTGACACTAAGGACACTTTAAACTGAAATTTACAAAGATTTCTCTACCCTCTACGTACAAATATCATTCCACACATTATTTGTTCTGATATCACTGTTTGCCAAATCAACTCGATCTTGTCAAAACAATTGCCTTTCGGTTAATGACCCCTCAAGAACACTGATGACAGCAGACAAAAACAACAACCAAACTTGCTATTGTCATGTCAAACAATCGATAATGAAATCACAAATTACCAGCTCTATCCTCATTGTATCTCTCATGCCTCCACCTGACACACCAGATACAAACAGTGGCCAGGATGATCAAGACGATGACAAACAAAGCTGCAAATGATCCGCCTACAATGATAGGAATACTGGTGGGTGTATAAACTTCTTGTTGTACTGGCGTTCCTGTTGTTGTTGTCAATATCACAGTCGTTTCAACTGAAGTGGCTGGAGGTGTTGTAGGAGAAGGTGTCATGACTGCCCTAGCTGCAAAGTTTGAGGTCATTAAAAATATATCAAGAACATGGTTAGTTGGACAACATAATTAAACTTAAGGAGAACAGTCAAACCTGTCAAAAGCTGTTACCTATGCATAAAGGTCAAACTGGAGTTTGTACACAGGTAACCTCATTAGGCAGGTTCACATTTCAAACTTACTTTCGGAACAAAAATCATGCATCAAATAGCATTATCATTATTTTCATCATTATAATGAAATAAAATTACAACTATATTTACATCGTTATAATGAAATAAATTTACGACTATATTTACATCATTATAATGAAATAAAATTACAACTATATTTTTACATCGTTATAATGAAATAAAATTACAACTATATTTTTACATCATTATAATGAAATAGAATTACGACTATATTTACATCATTATAATGAAATAAAATTATGACAATCATTTACATCATTATAATGAAATAAAATTACTATTTTTACATCATTATAATGAAATAAAATTACTACTATATTTACATCATTATAATGAAATAAAATTACTACTATTTTTACATCATTATAATGAAATAGAATTACTACTATATTTACATCATTATAATGAAATAAAATTACTATTTTTACATCATTATAATGAAATAAAATTACGACTATATTTACATCTTTATAATGAAATAAAATTACGACTATATTTACATCATTATAATGAAATAAAATTACTACTATTTTTACATCATTATAATGAAATAAAATTACTACTATTTTTACATCATTATAATGAAATAAAATTACTACTATTTTTACATCATTATAATAAAAAAAATTACTACTATTTTTACATCATTATAATGAAATAAAATTACTACTATTTTTACCTCATTATAATGAAATAAAATTACTACTATTTTTACATCTTTATAATGAAATAAAATTACAACTATATTTATATCATTATAATGAAATAGAATTATGACAATATTTACATTGTCATAATGAAACAAATTTACAAATATATTTACATCATTATAATGAAATAAATTTACAAATATATTTACATCATTATAATGAAATAAATTTACAAATATATTTACATCATTATAATGAAATAAAATTATGACTATATTTGCATCAACAATAATAGTTTAGTGCAATGTTCAATTTAATAAAAAAATACATGTATATGTTTCTATCTCTCAAATGTTTGTTCCATACAAGACTAATATGACTGAAAAAAGGTTAAAGCTACATTACAAATCCAAATCACACACACACAGACATACACACACACTTACACATACATGCACACAAACACATGTATACACACAGAGACAAGATTTCCATACACAATGACTTTTAAGAAATAGGGGAATGAAAAGAAATGTTATGTCTTTGTTGTAAGCAACATATGAACTAAAACTTCATAAAACATTTCAGACAAGATCATAAATACTGAATAACCCTTGACCCAAATGAAATAACCCTTGACCCAAATGAAATAACTTGACCCAAATGAAATAACCCTTGACCCAAATGAAAAAGGATATAACTCAAACCTCATCAAAAATTAAAACTTTTTCTTCAAAGACAACTTTAGTTCACAGGTACACATATAAATTAAGATGCCAAACTCGACTCGTCGAATTGGCACAAAAGGCAGCTCACATTTCTTATCCAACAACGCAATTTCATTTCCCACCATGCAGCAAACAATTTACTTTGACCCTTTACCCTAATGACAAAAACTGCTGTGCCTCCCAATGTATGCCGCTGAGTTATATTGACAATATCAATGGAGTAAGGTGAGTGCAAACTAATAAGAAATGTTTACAAACTTATTCACTTGATATGCTTTTATCTACCATATATACTCACTTATAAGAACCGTTCAATTCCAAACTACATATAATCAGATCTGCTAGTACATAATGTTCTGGAAGATGTGGGTCTATGCAATTTGTATAAAACTTGTAGTTTGTTTGCATTATACTATGGCAGATCAGGATCTTTATTGTTTGCAGTTTGATAGAACTTCTATGTGATTATATATGGTACAAATTAGACATGAATTTAACGTTTAGCTTGCATACAGTGAGTGGTCATTCTTGATAACTCCAGTAATAATGTTGTCAAGCACATGGTCACAGGAATGACATCTAAACCATGGTTAACTGTACAGTATTGTTTTAATGTCAATATTCTTTATGCCTTTGATCATATATCCAAAAACTGGTCTGTTATAGATCCACAGACAGTGGACACTTTCTTCCAAATTGTTGGTGTCTTCTAGTATGGGTCATGGTGCTATTCTTAGATCCAATTCATGGACCGGTACAGCACACATCTTCTTGCCAAACAGAATACCTCTTCCAGTAGGACTCATGGTACAGTTTACAGAACTGAACACAGACACATGTCAACCCCGAGAAACAAATAATAATAATTTCAGTTAAAATAAGTGGCAAAAAAGTATAATCTGAACATAAAATGAGTACTAATGTGTATCTTACTAATACTAATATTAGTCATTGAGGCTACATCACAGCCAGTATATTGTATGCCATGACTATAGTACAGCCATTTTTACAACTAACTTGGATCATCAGGTCAAAATACTTGACAAAAATTGGGCAAAAATCCACATGGATTAGAATCATATTACAAACACAGAGCATACTGAAAATGATTTATAATCAATACACACTCTAATAAGTCCAGGATTTGTGAAATGATTTATAATCAATACACACTCTAATAAGTCCAGGATTTACCAAATGATTTATAATCAATACTCACTCTAATAAGTCCAGGATTTGTCAAATGATTTGTAATCAATACACACTCTAATAAGTCCAGGATTTGTCAAATGATTTGTAATCAATACACACTCTAATAAGTCCAGGATTTGTCAAATGATTTATAATCAATACACACTCTAACAAGTCCAGGATTTGTCAAATGATTTATAATCAATACACACTCTAATAAGTCCAGGTTTGTCAAATGATTTATAATCAATACACACTCCAATAAGTCCAGGATATACCAAATGATTTATAATCAATACACACTCTAATAAGTCCAGGTTTGTCAAATGATTTATAATCAATACACACTCCAATAAGTCCAGGATATACCAAATGATTTATAATCAATACACACTCTAATAAGTCTAGGATTTGCCAAATGATTTATAATCAATACACACTCTAATAAGTCTAGGATTTGCCAAATGATTTTGTGCTGTATTTAACCACTCTCATATTCTTGATTACAATTCTTACTGGACATACTATGAAGTTGAAAAAGACCCATCTGCTGTAAATATTTTAATACCATCCATAAAAGTCAGTTTTGGTTTCTATCTGGTACCATTTTATTTAAATTACAGACTACCGCTCTGGTGGCCTAGTGGTTAGAGCATCCACCTGTGATGCGGGAGGTCATGGGTTGAACCCTGGTCAAGTTACAACAAAGACTTGTAAAAATTGTACTAACAGCTACTTTGCTTGGCATTCTGCATTAAGAGGTTAGTGTTAGGACTGGTCGACCTGGTGTCAGGATAATGTGACTGGGTGGGACATCATGCTACATGTCTACGGCATGATGCCCCAGTGTTAGACATCACTATAAGCTGCCAAACTGCAGATATCATAGCAATATGACTGAAAAATTGCTAAAGCTATGTTAAAAAATTCAAATCCGAGATGAAATTAAATTACAGAATGGTCCTCACACATGATTTTCAACAAAATTAATATGCATGGCAAAGTTTCATATTAAAGAAACCCATCTGTTTTCTAGAAATGAGTCATATACAGATGTTATAAAGAGAAAATAAGGAAAGTATAAGATAGAAAAATTATGCTATTTTTATGCAGCAGTCTTTCTTTGTGAAATAGTCTAATTTTGTATGAGTGAAAATAAAATATAACTGACAACATTTCCAGCTTTAATTTTAATCAATAATGTACCAGAAAAGCATAAGTCACATACAGATTTTGCGTAATATGAAAAAGAGCCTAAGAATTCAGAAAAAGATTGTTACAATTCAGTATAACTTGTGGCGTAGTTCATGATACTGTATTTAAATCCATTTCGTGCTACTGTACATTGCATACCCTATCCCAAACCGATTGGCTATTTCAGTTAACTTGTCGCATTGTTCATGATACTGTACATAAATCCATTTTGTGCCACTGTACATTGCACACCCTATCCCAAACTGATTGGCTATTTCAGTCATGGTACTGTACTTTAATTCATTTTATGTCATACTACAAACAGATACTCTTCACATGTGACTTGTGACATTAATCATGATACAGTATTTAGATCTTTTTCTTGACATGATACATAAGCTATATTTGGATTAAACATATGGCAGATTAAACTACACATAGCGACAAACAGAAAGTGGGAAAGAAAGGCAAAAAGAATGAGATAGGGACAGAAAAGGATAGATTTGTAAGATAAATAGATGGCTGAATGGATGGATAGACAGAAAATATAACCACAGGTTGATAGATGAATAGATAGAAGCAGAACGATAGATGGATAGAGAGATAGAAATATATATAGATGGATTTAAATAGATACCAGTGTTGACCACAAAATGAACAGATTCTCCTGGTCCAACTGTAGTATAGGCAGTAATGGTAGTATTGTACACTGTTCCTGGACTAAGATTCACTAATGTAACAACTGTATCTGTAGTAGTTGTATTGATAACAGGTCCAGGTATAACATCTGAAAATAAGCAATTAATTAAACACAGCAACCATAGGATGAAAGCCATCTGCATGCGAGGTATAATCATAATTATTGCATTTATAAAGGGCAAAAAAGCATAATTTGGGCATAAAAAGTGTAATCTATAAGTTATATGCTAGAATTAAAAAAAGCATGAATGAAAATAATTCTTCTATATTTCCTGCTAACCTGGTTCCGCAGCTGGTCAAAATTCTTTTCACAAACGGCAAAATGCATATAGATAAGAACAATGAATACAAATACAATGTATATTGAAAACTTTGTTTATGTTCAAGACTTTAACTAGACTATTGTGTAAATTTCACTGAATGATCGTTAACTGGAATTCTGCATGATCATGTGCTCAAGGTGCTGTATTACATTACTCCCATACTCATTCAAAGTTTGTAAAGCAATGTTGATTTGTCTTTTTCTGATCTGGCATGCTTTAAACTTTGAAAAGATCTATCTGCTCTAACATTTCCTGTCATTTAACATCAATAGCTTACACTGTAAAGCATTTCACTTAACATCTGGCACCATTTTCTTTAAAGGCATAGCATGGTCTGCTAACTTACAAGTTTATATATATAATAAATGTGAGGCAAAGTTCATATATGAAGAAACCCATCTGTTTTCTTAGAAATGGGTCATACAGAGTTTACATCTATATATATATATATATATATATATATATATATAGCAAATAAGGAAAGTACTCTTATGCTATTCTTACACAGCAGTCATATTTTAAGGACCTTCTCTAATTGTCTTATTTACACGAGTAGATTAAAGAGTTAATATTAAAAATGAGATAAACAACTGTTGAAACTTTTTTGATTTATTTATTAATGATAAAAAAAAGCATAATCTATATACATGCAACATCAAAATGAATTTTGGTGAAAAAAAAGGATAGTGACTATGCCAGAACTGTAAAGGTTGGAATGTATGCTTTTTCATTCATTCTGCATGCATTATTATCAGTTTTCTTTACCTTTCGAAATATCAGTATTTGTTTTCTACATTTTGATTTCACAACACATCAAGTCTTTGAGGTCACATGAGCAAGAAAAATAAATTGGCTTGATCAAGAATATGGTACGGTTGCAAATCCTGGCTGATTAAATGGTAGAAATTGAAACATGTTGTTGTTTTTGTTTTTTTTAGGGTTTAACGCCATTTTTCAGCACATGATAGGCTATACATGGTGGCCAGTATTACTGGTGGAGGAAGAATCCAGGAAAACCCCCGGAAAGAACCACTGACCCACGAGAAGCTACTGGCAAGCTTTCTCTCATAACTACATTAGCCGAATCTTAGACTCGAACCCATGCAGTAAGAGGTGAGACGGCAGTGATCCGTAACGGAAAGCGCTTTAGACCACTCGAGGCCCAATTCAACATGTACCCTTCTAATAATAAATCAAAAAAACCAATTAGCTATCATGTCTCATTAACCAATCAGATACCTTGTCTCATTAACCAATCAGCTACCATGTCTCATTAACCAATCAGCTACTATGTCTCATTAACAAGTTAGCTACCATGTCTCAATTTATTTTATTTCTTATATTATCACAAAAATTTTAAATCAGTCTATTTCAGGTCAGTAGAGTAAGAATGAGACATTTCTTAAGTCTTATTTTGTATGACCTTTGCAGCAAAATATCTTAGCAACACAGAATTTTCTCTGCAGTTCAAGTTATCAGCAGTTACATGCTAACACTTGGTGGTCTGTTTTACACATCTTAGTTGTATGCCTGACAGACAGCCATGAAAAATATTCTCAGTAGCAGATATATATTTCAACCTATCCAGTAACAACATGAGCATTTATCTGATTTAACAGTATCTGTGAAGTTCATCTGAGTGACATCCAGGATTAATTTCAAGTTGGAAATAAGAGTGATCAAGGTATATGAGGTCACATACTGACCAGCTTTGCTCTCAATATCTTGCAGCCTAGTTGTATGTATAATTGAATTTATAGCACACAAGTTAAAATATCAGTGGCATATATTTGTGTCCTGTTGTAGTATTATGATAAAAGTTAATTTAATGTCAAGGTAAAATCAGTAAAAGACAGGTATTATTTTCTTACCATTTGGCAGATGCAGTTTTTCCTGTATGAAACTTACAGCTGCACATGTGTCGTCTAAACTGGCACCAAGTTTGACGAGGAAATTAAAAACAGTCCCTGTGATGTTTAGTGCTGAGAGAAGAGTTACCTCTCTTGCATCAAGTTCTGAATATGGTACCACTCCTGGTTTATAATTCTCAATAGCTGATTCCAAAATATACTGGAAATTGAGAATATTAATATCTCCATGCGAAAGGTTAAAACACAGTAAAACTAAAATGTTGAACTCAGCTGAAGTCAAATTGTGGTTCATAGCTATTACTGCACTCTGCAAAACTGTTGTTAAACTGCCGAGATCCAAATCCCCAGGATGTGAGTCAAGAAGCTGTCTCTTTTTACGCTGAATGGAACTTACAGTTTCAATGAATTGCTGAGTCTGGTTAAATTCTGTTCCAGCTGTTATGTTTGATGTGTTAGCTTGTGATACCAGACCTGATGCATAATACTGGATGAGGTAGAATGTCACTATACCATTAGGTTTAGCTGGAGGCTCCCATATTATGGTCACTGATGTGACATTGGAGATATATGAATATCTTCCTATTGGCCCTGGCTCTGAAAGATCCAAAAAGAATTTTCTAAACAATTACTCATTTCTATTTTCGATTTTATAATTTTATATCTCCAGGGATGCCAGTGCTAAAAATAAAAATATGTAATCACTAGCTAAAAAAAAATCCATTTGGGAACTATGCCTAATTTTTAGAAGAAATCTGGTTAAGCAAGACATATAAAATTCACTTTGAAATGATACCCAATTTAATTTTTGTTGATTTGACATTCAGCTTGTGCAGAGTATGAACTTATTTTGATACATGAGGATACGTCAAATGGAATATTAAGCTTGGTATTAAGAAATCTTATCAGTGTTTGTCTTTATCAGTGTTTGTTGTTTTGATGTTGGCTGTTTCCATTGCTTTTGGTGCTGGCTGTTGTTTTGCTGTTAGCTGTTTCCATGTGTGTTTTAATGTGCACATGCACGTCAAATCTTCCACTAAAGCAGATGGTAATATCTGAGTCACATACTTTGCAATATCCTTTAGCTTGTGGGATGTAAGACAATAATACTAATAGCCTGTCCTTTGGCTTATAAGATGTTAGACAATAAGACTACTAGCCTGTCTTTTGGCTTTTAAGATGTAAGACAATAAGACTATTAACCTGCCCTTTGGCTTTTAAGATGTAAGACAATAAGAGAGAGGTTATTAGTCGATCATTTGGCTTGTGAGATGTAAGACAGTAAAACAAATAGCCTGTCCTCTGGAATGTAAGATGTAAGACAATAAGACTATTAGTCTGTCCTTTGGCTTATAAGATGTAAGACAATAAGACTATTAACCTGTCTTTTGGCCTGTAAGATGTAAGACAAAAGACTATTAGCCAATCATTTGGCTTGCAACTTCTACATCTACAAGACTGTCATTAGTCAATATACACAACACAAATTCAGACTGACATAACTTCCAAAACAATTCTGTGACATTGTCAGTATAACATAAACTTTGCAATAATAAAGACATTGAGTTTTAGATAGATTTATAACAGAAACTTTGCAATAATAAAGACATTGAGTTTCAGATAGATTTATAACAGAAACTTTGCAATAATAAAGACATTGAATTTTAGATAGATTTATAACAGAAACTTTGCAATAATAAAGACATTGAATTTTAGATAGATTTATAACAGAAACTTTGCAATAATAAAGACATTGAGTTTTAGATAGATTTATAGCAGAAACTTTGCAATAATAAAGACATTGAGTTTCAGATAGATTTATAACAGAAACTTTGCAATAATAAAGACATTGAATTTTAGATAGATTTATAACAGAAACTTTGCAATAATAAAGACATTGAATTTTAGATAGATTTATAACAGAAACTTTGCAATAATAAAGACATTGAATTTAGATAGATTTATTACAGAAACTTTGCAATAATAAAGACATTGAATTTTAGATAGATTTATTACAGAATACTAAGGAGGCAAATTATTATCTGTTCTGGCAATCCATCAATTAAAAACTATTTAATTTTGAGTGTGTTTTAATGTTGAGGAATTTAGAACACTGGACCTGAACCTCAATTACATACCTAATGATAAACTCCATCTCACCAAATCTTGCAAAATCATGATATTGTCCTAGAAATTTCACACATGTTACACATTACACTGGCAATCCATATATTAAAACTATTTAGTTGCATGTGTTTTTGGGAGCACTCTTAATATTTTGCTTCCTATCATAATTCTGCAAGTTAAAAATTTGAAATAATCATTCATCAAGCATTTTTCACAGCGCATTCATGAATACCATCAATACAGCCTGATTTGCTAACAATTATGCAAACTTATAAACTTTTGGACTGGTTCCCTGAACAATGAGAATGAATACAAACATTAGCTTTTGAAACTTTATGAAACTAGTCTGTTTTCTAGAAATGCTTTATATGACAAATATATGTCTATAAAAAAAATAATGTATGAGTATTGAGTATGTGTATATTAGCCCTTAAAGTGCGTGTCGCAACAATTGATGCACTGTTGTATGTGGTCCCGTAGTGCATGTCGCGACAATTGTCGAGCTAGAGGTGAACAACACTGATCGCATTCTATAACTTCATCTTGCCATAAATGCCTGTAAAACTATATTTGATTGGTTTAAAAAGGCCCAGGAAAGGCCCGGAACGAGCATTCTGTAGTACTTTACTATATTATTAACGATGTAATTTTACAAATGCTCGCTTCTAATCACATGGTACTAGTGCAAAACTAAAATGGCCGACACTGAATACGAAGGTGATTTCTTGCAACAAATATTCGCGTCTGATAGTGATGCTAATAGTGATTTTGAATAATTTGAGAAAAATGACATTATTGGAGCAAGCGAGGTATTGATGGAAATACACATGAATGATTTTGAGCCAGTAATTTACATCGGATGTACATGCTCGCTTGACGTGACAAGATTTCGCGCCTGTCAACCCACATTCACTGGTAATTCAAAATTAAATGTCGAGATGGTGAATAATGAACAATCGGACTATTGAAGACTTTTTCTTAGATGATGAGCTATTGCATCTGATAGTAGATCAAACAAATCATAATGCAGATCAGAGAGTTCATGGACCAGACTTGAAGGAAAAAAAGTCGCATGAAGAAATGGCGGCCTGTCACACCTGAGCATCTAAAACGTTTTCGCATCGATTAAAACGATGGGTTTGGTACATATGTCTGTTCCTGATTCCTAATGGGCTATTGATGATGCGATATCAACCGCATACTTCAGGAAAAAAAGTAAGTATGGGATATATTTCAAGCTATTCCAATCAATTTACACCTGTCGGACAATGAGAACAATTAAGGTGACTCTTCACACAAAATCAACCCAATGTTTGAACAAAAATAAAGCCTTTGCTGAGGTTTAATCACCAGATATGGACCTCGGTTTGATGATATTATAATAAATAACAGGTGATAGTTTTTCATGAACATTAATTGCTGACTGGAGGGTTTAAACTTACCTGTGACATTCATGGAGTGGATTTTTGCAAAACTGTCACCCTTCCTTTACCTGTGATTTTCACAATTTATATATAACATTGTGACAGACATAACATGTGCATGGTTGGACTACTAAAGAATATAACATTTCTTAGATATATTTGAACTTTTCCATAAAAAACAAACAAAATTACTGATGAAATACAATTTTAACTTGTCATTTTACCTGTATTTACACCTGTACCTGCAAATATGTTAAACCTACACATGTGTCTTGATGCCAGTCTTAAAGTATAGACACGCGCCATCATTTTTCATATAGGGTTTGTCTATCAATTATGTATATTTAATGAAATACATGTAATTTAAAGACTGTGGAGTTTTCTTCTTTTCTCTCCTGAAACAATTCAGCACTGAGGGACCTTTTACTGCAAAACAATTCAGCACTTTAAGGGTTAGGTTAACACTTTACAATATTGATGATCTAACCTTCTTATCCAGACATTTCTAACAGATATGTTGCTAAAATGTAACACTGTATTTTCCTTGCTTACTTTAGTGTTATACAGTTAATCCATCAAAAAGTATAATCTATAGCTGGGTGAATCCATAGCAAATTTATATCTATGAAATTGTAATGATTATGACACAATTGTAATGCAACCATCCAAATGATGTGTTCATGCAACAAACATCATGTCAATAAAACAATCCTTAAACAGACAATATTCTCTGAAATGTTGGATTATTCTTACCATTTTCATGTCCCCTACAAGTGCCAATAAATTAAAACCAAGATTCCACATTATAATTTAATGAAACTTGATTAGAAATGCTTATAAATATAACAATAAAGTTTCTCTTAAAGATTTCCTAATATGACACGTACAAAATTCAGTGAACCTTGTCTTACTGGACCTTCCATATAATGGTAATGTGTTAACAAAATCCAGATTGTGCCAATTTCCTTACAATATAACAATACAATATATTCCTTGTAACCTGGATAAAATGTACAAAGAACCATATGGAATATATTTTCATGATTTATGTTAAGTCCTTTACAGACAAGTTTTACTATAGAAAGGAGCAAATACTGGTGGATAAAAAATTGTGTGAACCTTGTAATCATAATTTCCTATAAAAAAACGGTTCCTGCATCACATCAGCTACAGTAACTACACATTAGAGAAAGATCTATCTGTGTACCTGACTGTGCTGTACGTGTTGAAATCTCAAAACTAAATGGTCCGACTCCAGGCTGTACTTGACTGGTGTAGACAGCTATTTTAAACATGTATTCTGTATATGGATCCAGAGACCTGCAATAGAACTTGTCAGTTTCAGCCATGTTTTTTCACATCCATGTCACAAAGAAACCTCACAATTTTGCAATTCTAACCTGAATCTTTTGTACAGAGTCAGTAAAGAACTGAGAGATGTGAATTATTATAAGTTAAGACAGATTAATGATTTCTTATTCAACACCATTTCTTATTTGCAACTATAGCAAATTAATGAGGGGTTTCAAATGGAGATACATAAATGTTCTACTCAGAAAAATAATCAATTTAGGCTACTGAGTGGCACCAATGATCTGGAAATGTGTGCTGCATGTATAACATTTTTGAGAAGTAGCAAGCAACATCAAGACCAGGGTTCAAAAGTGCATTGACACAATGAGGTAACAAGTGACAATACATATATATATTTCCTAGTGCAATGACACAATGAGGTAACATGTGACATCACATATATATATTTCCTAGTGCAATGACACAATGAAGTAACATGTGACATCACATATATATATTTCCTAGTGCAATGACACAATGAGGTAACATGTGACATCACATATATATATATTTCCTAGTGAAATGACACAATGAGGTAACATGTGACATCACATATATATATTTCCTAGTGCAATGACACAATGAGGTAACAAGTGACTGATGTCTAATTATGGACAGCAATTTAACCAAAAACAGTTATGTGAATATGTAATGTAGAAAATAGTATTTTCAGCAATCATCTGAGTTGACATTAACAAATGATCTACTCCATACAAAGAAAGTTTGCAGAAATAGCCTGTTAAGCATACACCTATCACAAGAAATGGAGAGAGACTGTCACATTAACTTAAAAAAAGATTTATACTGCTACTTGTCCTGGCGGACAAAATGCCAAAGTGTGACAAATGTTGTTACTGTTCAGAAATAAAGTTGTTAGACCTTGAAAACCCGCACACCAAATGTCTGGACAAGTAGATGTCTTGAGGATTTATTTTAGCTCTGTTTAAGGAGTTTTGGACAAGTTTATTCCTATTAAAAAAGCAAATTATACGTGGTATATATGCTATCGTTCCAATTCGCAACCAATGAAACTACTGTATGCCTTGCAAAATAAGCATCATAAAGTCTTCCTAAATTCAGAGAATTCAGAACTAGAAGAAATAAAACAAACAATTTATGCCAATTATTCACTAACCGTATGCATTTTGTTTAACAGTTATTGCTTTTAATACTTTACTTCTGTCAATGAAGGGTTCTTTGTTTTACTAAATTCACCCAAGCAATTAATGTACTTTGACAATAACTTGTTGCATACCCTATAATATACTCTCTCTCAGCCAGACTTGGTATCCAGATTTGCTGTGTAATGTTACTTAATGACTTTCTGTACTCTACTACAGAACCAGTCAACTCACTGTTCCAGGTTGAATTGGGGGGAACCTGTTAGAAAAAAAGTTTCCAATATTTTTCAATTATACATTTATGTTTGAATTTTCCAAATTAAATTTTGAATGAAAGAAATATCTCAATTGCCATTATTGGAAAACTGTATAAATCTGCAGCAAATCAACTTTTCTATATTCCTCTTCACTGTCCTCAAGATGTTAAATAAATTAAAAAAGCACCTTATATATCAAGATGCAAACCATATGCAGTTAGCAAAGTTCAACTTAGTCCCTACATAGATGTAGGTTAGATTACTGTACAGGAATGTTTTTGTAAAACTTTCAGATAAGGGCTGCACTAATAAAAACAAAATCAAATATAATTTAAATATTTAGATAAACCATTATTAAAAAGTATCAGCATCGATTTATACATGAACATTTAAAATAAATACTGAAAACAAATAAAGTATTACCTCCCATGATACTTGGACTGCTGTACTGGTCAAAGTTTTAACAACAACACTGGTAGGGGCTCCAGTAGGAACTGTAATTAGATAACAAATCCATTAATATACATTACCAGATCATACTACATTAGGAGAATAGGTAAAAAGAAGATGAAACACAGGATATCCTACCTCTACCTGTGACAAACTGCAGAAGTATGGTTGCTCTATTAAAAGGATGAACTGACTTCCTATTTAAAGAAAGATGGTTCTCTACCTGCAGGTGAAGTACTGGAACAGCATGACTACATACTGAAGGAATGATGGTTCTCACCTACAGGGTTAGTCCTAAAACAACAAAACAACATATTGAAGGAAAGATGGCTCTAACCTGCAGGCAAAGTCCTGGAATAAACCATCTGACTAGAGGGACTTTGTCCTGCATCATTTTCTGCCACCACAACAAAAGAGAAGTCAGTCCAAGGGTCTAGGTTACTAATGTTAACCTTAAGGTCAAGGCTGTCTGATATCTTCTCTCCTACTGGAGTTGACAAGTTACTTGACAGGAAATACCTTACATAATACCGTTTTATTGGTCCATTTTGACTCATTGGGGGAACTGCCTGAAAATGAAAAACAAAAGACAAGTCATTGAGACACTGACTCCATTGGACTGGTTAGGCACTACACATAATTACTATCAGCTTAACATTCAATTAACAGAAACTGCAGCCTATGTTTTCTTTCATATAACATAAGACATAGCCATATATTAAAATTCATAAAACACATATACATATATAAAAAACCACAGTCTATTATTTCCTTACACAACACAAGGAACCTGCAAAGCCCATGTACTTACAGCATCTCTGTACTTGTCACACAAATTTCATACTGATTTTCCCATATGAACAATCATAATAAATGTTGATATGAAAAAAGAATCTTATCATGACACACAAAAATGAACAAGTTTAATTTCATCAAAATAAGAAATTAAAATCATTAAACAATTTAGGATAAATGTCTATTTAGCACGAATTGCAATGTCCTTTAATTACAGAATTTAGCACAAATTGCAATGTCTAATAAATACAGCTATATTTAGCATAAACTGCAATGTCTATTTAGCACGAATTGCAATGTCTAATAATTACAGAACTAAGCACAAACTGCAACGTTACATAATTACAGAATTTGAGCACAAATTGCAATGTTACATTATTACAGAATTTAGCACAAATTACAATGTCTAATAATTACAGAATTTAGCACAAATTGCAATGTTACATAATTACAGAATTTAGCACAAATTACAATGTCTAATAATTACAGAATTTAGCACAAATTGCAATGTTACATAATTACAGAATTTAGCACAAATTACAAGGTCTAATAATTACAGAATTGAGCACAAATTGCAATGTTACATAATTACAGAACTAAGCACAAACTGCAATGTCTAATAATTACAGAATTTAACACAAATTGCAATGTCTAATAATTACAGAATTTAACACAAATTGCAATGTTACATAATTACAGAACTAAGCACAAATTACAATGTCTAATAATTACAGAATTTAACACAAATTGCAATGTTACATAATTACAGAACTAAGCACAAATTACAATGTCTAATAATTACAGAATTAAGCACAAATTGCAATGTATAATAATTACAGAATTTAACACAAATTGCAATGTCTAATAATTACAGAATTTAAGCACAAAGTGTAACTGATTTAATTTACCAACCTCCCATTGCACCTCTATGATTGTGGAAGAGATGACTCGGGTAAACACAGCTTTTGGACTGTCAGCTGGAGCTGAAATACAAAATCACACTATCAACTGAAGGCTATCTAAATCTACTTTGGTATCTAGCAGAGACTGACTCAATTTCTTTTCTATTTTTCTTTTTATTCCTTCTGCTGGTTTTTCCAAGGATTTTAATCTTCCTAGAAATCACATTGGTTTTACCTCAAGGTTTTTATCATCTTCCTAGATATCACATTGGTTTTGCCCCAAGGTTTATAACATCTTTCTAGATATCACATTGGTTTTGCCCCAAGGTTTTCAACATCATACTAGATATCATATTGGTTTTGCCCCAAGGTTTTTAATCTTCCTGGATATTACACTGGTTTTGCCCCAAGGTTTTTAACATCTTCAAGACATCTGGTACTTGTTACTTTTATTTATTGTTTTATCTGTGAGTAGATGATATTTGTTTAGAGTAGAATATTTTGTTTAGAAGCTAAAAATATATACACACAGCCTTCCTTCTACTAAGCTGGTGTGCACAGTTTGATCAATTTTGAAAACACCTTGGAAAGCAGGCAATACTAACAACATTTTTTTGGAGGGGAAACAGGCTATCCTATCATGCATCCACATTGCATCTTTGTTGGCAAAGGTGAACAAAATCTGCATGCATTACGAGTCCTGATTCAGATTCTAAAATACAGTTTTAAAAGTGAGAAGAAATGGAAATCACACTGATACTAATCATGAATATGATGAATTGATGGCTGTGAAATTGTCATGGAAATGAAGAAAACCATCTCCACGAAGGTTCTCGCGGAAGTAGTAAAATTATGATATTCAAAATAGAACAGAGATGTAACTTTCTGGCAAAGTTGCTTTCAGCAATCCAGTGAATTTTTCCTAAGGAAAGAGTTTTGAAGAACTAAAGAAATGGCTGTTAAACTTAAGAAATATCATTCAGCAGCGTCTCATAATATAAATTACCTGCCAATCCTGTCCTGGCATATACAGGGTCGGTGTAGTTCCCCCATAGGACAATATCACCCTGTAGATTGGCTGCCCTTACAATGAAATCATAGTATGTATATGGGTGTAAATCTGTTACAATATGGGACACCTGGGCACTGAAGACGTCTGACACTGTATCAGACAAGTAATCTGGAAAAAGCACAGGTCAATTAATGAAACAATTAATGAAAATAAATTCATTTATAATACAGGTATCCACCAACTTGCAGAATTTTGACACCAAGGAATATTTGTGTTAATGTGATTTCTGATGAATATTCTTCAAACTTAAATTTTTTAGTGAAGACAAAAACCATTAAAGAACTTATTCTTTAAGAAAAACAACTTAGTATTCATAAATGGCTAAATTAAATGGCATTTAAGTTAAATGAATCATGTAATTTCAATGAAAACATAAGGCAGTGAGACCACACATTTAGACTGTTGATATATCAAGTTAGGTGACCGTTCTTGAAAATTCAACTATAATTACATAATTTGGGGGTAAGCTGTCATAATAATAATAAATCAAAATAATAATAATATAAAAAATAATATAATAATAATAATAATAATAATAATAATAATAATAATAATAATAATAATAATAGTTATAATAATACTTACTTTGAAAGAGGAGATCTATCAATTACAAGTTACAACTAATATACCTGCAGGTCCTGTATTAAGCACATAATAATTCAAGAAGATATAAAAGCAAATTGCTGTAATTTAATCATGGGACATGCAGTTTTGTCAGGAGATGTAGTTCTGTCAAGTGGCATGCAATTGTGTCATGAAAGAAATAATTTTGTCATGTGACAGACAGTTTTCTAATGGAAAATGTTTTTTTTCTTCTGTAACATTAAGTTTAGTCATTTGACATGAAGTTCAGTCACTTGACATGACGTTTAGTCACTTGACATGTAGTTTAGTCATTTGACAAGTACTTTAGTCATTTGACATGTAGTCTTTTCATAGGACATGTAGTTTAGTCATGTGACAAGTAGTTTAGTTATTTGACATGTAGTCTTCTCATAGGACATGTAGTTTAGTCATGTGACAAGTAGTTTAGTTATTTGACATGTAGTCTTCTCATAGGACATAGTTTAGTCATCGGACAGGTAGTTTAGTCACTTGACATATAGTTTCACTGGACATGAAGTTTAGTCATGTGACATGTAGTCTTTTCATAGGACATGAAGTTTAGTCATGTGACATGTAGTCTTTTCATAGGACATGAAGTTTAGTCATCGGACAGGTAGTCTTTTCATAGAACATGGTGTTTAGTCAAGGGATGTGTGGTCTTCTCATAGGCCATGGAGTTTATTCATAGGATGTGTGGTCAGAAATTTTCATTTCACATGTTGTTTAGTCATGGGACATTGAGCTTTCTCACATCACATAGTTTTAATTCAACATGTAGTTTTTCACAGGACATGTAGTTTAGTCATGTCTTTTCATAGGACATGTAGTGCTTCTAATGTGTTTCTCTTGTGGACAAATGGTTTAAAAACTTTAGATATTGTTCACGATGTAGTATGTCACATGACTGAGATAAAATGAAATTAGATTTTATTAAGAAAATGGGGCAATCTAATCTGTAAAATAAACAGCTATAAGACCAAAACACAAGAAAATTCATTTCTTTTTTACTAATGCTTGTTTTCATTGATATTTTCAAATAAAAGGAGTTTTACAAAACTTTTCAATATTCAGTTGTCTGATTTAGTATCTTCGTATTTAAAGGTATAAAACAAACCCTGTTCAGGCAGATCAAATAAAAAACTGTACAGCAGTTTTACATCCAAATAAATGAAAAAAAGGAGTACTTAGTATTTAAAGATTAAATAGATGAGGAAGAAATTTCATGGAGATATGCATATTGCCTTGCCTAAAAGCAGTATTTAAAAATCTCATACGACCTGTACTTCAAACTTTTAAGATCTAAGGTAATTTTCAGTGCTTTGGGGATGGAAACCTGTCCTTCAAACTTCCAAAAACCCAAGGTAATTTTCAGTGCTTTAGGGATGGAAACCTGTACTTCAGCTTCTAAGATTTAAGGTAATTTTCAGTGATTTAAGGATGTAAACCTGTCCTTCAAACTTCCAAACCCAAGGTAATTTTCAGTGATTTAGGGATAGAAACCTGTCCTTCAAACTTCCAAAACCCAAGGTAATTTTCAGTGATTAGGGATGGAAACGTGTACTTCACACTTTTAAGATCCAAGGTAATTTTCAGTGATTACCCTTGAGATATATTGCCCTGGTTATCATCATACAGCTATATTCTTGAGATATATTACATAGTTATCATCATACAGCTTTACCTTGAGATATATTACACTGGTACTTTACCCCTGAGATATATTACACTGGTACTTTACCCTTGAGATATATTACCCTAGTTATTTACCCTTGAGATATATTACCCTAGTTATCATCATACAGCTTTACCCTTGAGATATATTACACTGGTTATTGTTACACTAATTTACCCTTGAGATATATTACATAGTTATCATCATACAGCTTTACCCTTGAGATATATTATACTGGTACTTTACCCTGGAGATATATTACACTGGTACTTTACCCCTGAGATATATTACACTGGTACTTTACCCCTGAGATATATTACACTGGTACTTTACCCCTGAGATATATTACACTGGTACTTTACCCTTGAGATATTGTTACGTGCTTAGGCTCGAATAAGCAGCAACACAGAAAGAGTGAAAACTAACAAGCTTGTATAACTTTAACAATGATTTTATTAAGTACAATTATTTTCATAAAATAATTAAACTTACGGTTTTAGAGAATCAAATCCAACAAATATAGAATTCACAAAATAATCCACTAATGGAATTTCAAGTCCTGATAAATAAATGTTCTAATAGTTCCAGGTTCGAATCTTGACGATGTAATAATCCAAAATGGCTGACAATGTCACGTGATGCAGTTCTTGTTTTTAAATCATCCAGATGAAATTATGAAACATATGTCCTTTTTCAGATAAATAGAATAATTCTTCTTTTCCAACGAATTGACACAAGTCCAGAATAATATTAACACTCAAACATAAATACACAACTTCTTTAAAATAAGCCCAATTTATATTCTACTACTAAAGTTAGCTTCTAAAACACAGCTATATATATTGTTTTTCTGAAGTAAACAAGAGGAATCATGTGAGTCTGGAAGGTCATGGAAAGAGCTACCTTCACCAAGTCACATGCTTAAAGAATGAACTAGAAGAATAAATCAGCCACTAATAAAATGCTGTCCCCGAAACCAACCAATAGAATTGAAGACTTGTTGACAATGTCTAAAGCAAGGTCAGATATTGAGTTAACCAAGCCAAGGTCAGCCTGTTTACCAGAAAAGTCCAGGTCAAGTGAATTTTCTAGAAAAGCTTCCCATTTAAATAATAATAAACCCTAAATGACAAATTTGGATTTAATAATTAAAAATAAATAAAATTAAATCCAATAGCCGTAACACCTTCCCCCATAAAATAAAAAGAAAGGTTTATATGATAAAACTTTCTTTTTATCACAAACCAATTTACATCTGAAATTAAAAATTACACAATATAATGAATTATACACGGGAAAGAGTGTCTACAATTATTTTATCAAGAAATAGCCTCAAATTTAACTTGTCCATGTCCCACTAAATGTCCTAAGAAAGGCACAATAGCACAGCAGAACTCACTTTTAGACAAATTAATTGTCAAACATACATTAGTGAGTCTGTTAAAGAATTATCGAATTGTTGCTAGATGTTCTCTCCAGGTGTCGTTGTAAATGTTGACGTCACAAATCTCTAGACCAGAGATGAACATTTTTATGAGACGTTGAAATGGACTTTCTTTATATTGGTAGAGTCCTTTTGGAGTCGCAATGTTGAGTTTTCCTTTGCTCTTTCCGTAGTGGAATCGGCCAAAATCCTTTCAGAAGGTCAGAATTTGGTGACGTACTTGGCATTCCCAATTTTATCAATAGAATAGTCACTTCTTGTTAATGGGAATGAATCTGTTTTTGTCACTCTGTTCACCTTCCTTTAATCAATCAGTGCACATACGGAAAGTTTTATCTGGCTTTGAAACAAGTATGCATGGTGAACTCCAATCACTTTTACTGGGCTTGATAAAATCATTCTTCAGCAAATACTGAATTTCCTTTTTCAAATATTCCTGTTTGAGTGGACTCGTCCTGCATGGAATTCTCAATCTCAACGTCATGAAAATTTTGTTTGTCCTTGTAAGAATATCTGGACATAAGTGCTCATATAATAATAACTTTCAGTTCATTTCTTTCTTGCACTTGCAACTGTGAAAGTTTCTGGTCTAGATATTTTTACAATTTCTAAATTCCAACAATTCGTAGCTCCAAAATCAGTCGAATCCTGATGATATTCCTTCACTAAGAGGGACTGGTACAACTAAATTAATTACATATTTAACATGGCTATTTCTTTCAATACACTGGTACTCCTATAATTAATTTAGATCCCAGGAGCACTAATACTATAACTTAATTCATTTTCTTCTTAACTTTGTAAGGGCCGTAATATCTAATTTTAAGTAAAGTAAGAAGAATGAATAAGAGTAACACAACTCCATTATCAGACTCAAAAGTTCTCTCCCTTGTATTTCTTTCAAACCTTAGCTTCATTTTTAACTTTAATTGATTACTTGACTTGGTCTTAGATAAGGAATTCACACAATCTACCATAATTCCACTGAAAGTTTCATCAAACGTAGGAATAGGTTGCAGATGAGCCTTACGTATCTTCTGATTGGGTTTTCCTACCATTTGACAAGTATGACAAGACCTACAGTATTTGGCAACATCACTTTTGATTTTTGGCCAATAGAAATGAGTTAAGATCTTGTGATACATTTTATTAATCCCTAAATGACCAACCAAAGGAGTTTCATGGGCCAAAGTAAGTATTTCCTGTCTGTAAGGTTTTGGAACTACTATTTGATAGTTCACTGACCATTCATCACCAGCAGGTACCTCGGGAGGTCTCCATTTTCTCATAAGAATTCCATTTTTAATGAAATAACAGACAGGAACTTCAGTAACTTCAGTCTCATTTATGACCCTTTGAAACAAACAGGAGATCTCAGGATCTTTTTCCTGTTTAACGACAAGTGACTGTCGTTTATCACCCTGATTAAGAGAATGAGTTATTAAAAGAGGATCACTATGATCAATACCTTCTGATTGATCTAAACCAAGAGTAAACGTGATCTCATCAAAAACCTGACCTATACAAGTGCCAGTTGAAGGAATGCTGCCTTCTGTAACATCACTCTCAAAATCATCACCCTGATTAAAATAAAGAGAATGAGTTGTCAAAAGAGGATCACTATGATCAATACTTTCTGATTGATCTAAACCAAGAGTAAAAGTGACCTCATCAAAAGCCTGACCTATACTAGGGTCAGATAAGGGAATACTGCCCTTTTCAACTTCATTCTCAAGAGCTTTCTTTACCATAGCTCTAGTAACCGTACAAGCTTGAAATATATCAGGGATTTCTTTCTCAATTGGATCAACTTTCTGATCCAAATTAGGCTTGTCAGTTACAAGTGGATTAACCACAACCTTGTCTCCAGCTAAGTCATTGCCTAGCAATAAATCTATTCCCTCTACGGGCAAAACCGAGACTGTTCCGATTGTCACAGGTCCTGACACTAAGTCTGATGACAAATTTACACAATGGAGAGGAACATTAACAAAGCAGCACTCCAACCCCTGAATAAGAACACTTTCATTACAAGAAGACTTCTCAGATAAAGGCAAAGTACCTGATAATAAAAGACTCTGAGAGGCTCCTGTGTCCCTTAAAATTTTAATAGGGGTGGGATTGGCTGAATCACACAAAAGTGATACAGAACCCATCGATATGAATGGTTCATAATTCTCCATATCAAAATCAGACTGGGATTTATTAGACCCAACAAATGTATTGCTTTCAATACATGACTGTGACCTTGACCTCTTGTAAATAAGAGCATTTGGAACTGGTCTATCTTGATTCTGTTGCCTATTTTTCAATTTGTAGCAATCAGAAATAACGTGTCCTTTTTTCTTGCAAAAGTTACACGTTGGAAGAGACAAGGATCTAGAATCAAACTTCTCTGAAGTCTGATTTTTGAAAGTTGTGTTAGTCTGAGTTTTAGAAGGGCTTGAATTAGGCGGAAATTCTTTTCTGCCAGAAAAATGTTGAGTAGAAGTCTTGTTAACAAAAGGAACTTTATGTGTCAAAGAATATTCGTCAGCAGCTCGAGCAGCATTTTCCAAGGTTTCAATCTGATGCTCATCAAGATAAGTTTTAACATCATTATGGACACAGTTTTTGAACTCTTCAATTAATATAATTTGCCTGAGATTTTGATAATCTTGTTTGACTTTCTTGGCTAAACACCATCTATCAAACATCTGCTCCTTTTCTCTAGCAAATTCGACATAAGTTTGTTCAGCTTCTTTTCTAGAATTTCTAAATTTTTGCCTATAAGCTTCAGGAACCAACTCATAACCCCATAAAATGTATTCTTTAACCACGTCATAATCACCACTTTGCTGAACGGACAGTGAACAGTAAATATCACTAGCCCTACCAGTAAGTACACATTGTAATAACATGGTCCAATATTCTCTTGGCCACTTTAAATTTTCAGCAACTTTCTCAAAACGAATGAAGTATTTGTCTACTTCTTCTTCTCTGAAAGGGGGCACTAATCTAATATTCCTTGCTAAATCAAAATTTTGATTTGAAGTATGATGATGATTCCCACTTGCCAGCTCCATTTCTTTCATTCTAATTTCATATTGTAATTGTTTTTCCTTCTCCCTTTCCTGTCTCTCTCTCTCCTCTTTTTCAAATTGTAATTGTCTTTCTTTATCCCTTTCCTGAAATTCCAGTTTCTTAAACTCTAATTCAGATTGTAAATGTCTCTCTTTCTCCTCTCTCTCTCTATCAATCCGCATTTGTTCTTTTTGTAATTCAATTTGCTTTTCTTTCTCCCTTTCCTGTCTCTCTTTCTCCTTTTCCTCTTTATCAATCCGCATTTGCTCTTTTTGTAATTCAATTTGTTTCTCTTTCTCCTCTCTCTCATATTGTAATTGCTTTTCTCTCTCCCTTTCCTGAAATTCTAGCTTCTTCAACTCTAATTCCATCTTGAATTTTAATTCTAATTCCTTTAATTTTATGTCAGAGTCTGATGCAGACTTACTGACTGGAATCAAAGCACTTTGTTCAAAAACATCCTGTTCTACCAAATACTGGACCAAAATCTTTTTGATATCTTGTTTCGTTAAAGAAGCTTTCACTTCAGAAAGATCGTATTTTCTGGCAAGTTGAACCAACTTGTCTTTTTTGAAAAGATCTAATTGCTCCTGGGTAGGATTAGAAAGAAATATTTCTACCTTAGATGTCATTTTGATACAAGCGTGTTAGCCTCACTAAAGATTTAAAATTCTCAAAAACTAGGGGAAATTCAAATTTAAATTCAAATTTATCTCAAATCTCAATCCCAATCTCAATCCCGAGACGATAGCCACCAATTTCTATGTTACGTGCTTAGGCTCGAATAAGCAGCAACACAGAAAGAGTGAAAACTAACAAGCTTGTATAACTTTAACAATGATTTTATTAAGTACAATTATTTTCATAAAATAATTAAACTTATGGTTTTAGAGAATCAAATCCAACAAATATAGAATTCACAAAATAATCCACTAATGGAATTTCAAGTCCTGATAAATAAATGTTCTAATAGTTCCAGGTTCAAATCTTGACGATGTAATAATCCAAAATGGCTGACAATGTCACATTATGCAGTTCTTGTTTTTAAATCATCCAGATGAAATTATGAAACATATGTCCTTTTCCAGATAAATAGAATAATTCTTCTTTTCCAACGAATTGACACAAGTCCAGAATAATATTAACACTCAAACATAAATACACAACTTCTTTAAAATAAGCCCAATTTATATTCTACTACTAAAGTTAGCTTCTAAAACACAGCTATATATATTGTTTTTCTGAAGTAAACAAGAGGAATCATGTGAGTCTGGAAGGTCATGGAAAGAGCTACCTTCACCAAGTCACATGCTTAAAGAATGAACTAGAAGAATAAATCAGCCACTAATAAAATGCTGTCCCCGAAACCAACCAATAGAATTGAAAACTTGTTGACAATGTCTAAAGCAAGGTCAGATATTGAGGTAACCAAGCCAAGGTCAGCCTGTTTACCAGAAAAGTCCAGGTCAAGTGAATTTTCTAGAAAAGCTTCCCATTTAAATAATAATAAACCCTAAATGACAAATTTGGATTTAATAATTAAAAATAAATAAAATTAAATCCAATAGCCGTAACAATATATTACCCTAGTTATCATCATTCAGCTTTACCCTTGAGATATATTACACTGGTTATTGTTACACTAATTTACCCTTGAGATATATTACACTGGTTATTGTTACACTAATTTACCCTTGAGATATATTACACTGGTTATTGTTACACTAATTTACCCTTGAGATATATTACCCTGTTTAGCTGCTGAGGGTTTATAGCTAATCTGGAATCTTTTTATCTCTCCATTGGATTTGGCTGGAATTTCCCATGAAAGTTCAACTGTTGTAGCTGTGACCTGGATTATTTGTAGATTCCTTGGAGATGATGGTCCTGTAAGTTCAGAACTTTGCATGAATGGTCCTGTTCTTCTATAACAAGCATATCAGACTTATGTAAATAGATGGGTACATTAAAAAACAGACAACTGGAAGGCTGGCTGGTTTGATAGATACATTTATTGCCTATGATCTAAAGATGTTTACACACAATAACCTGCTAGTGTGTACATATAGCAGAACTCTTTCTTGTCAAATGTAATAACATCCATCCTGTCAGGAAGAACACTTTTATATCTATTTAAGAACTTTAAGATTACATACCAACTTTGCTGTATTTAAAATATTCTAGTAAACTGTATTTCTCCATGAATAATTACTTGATCACATTAACATTAAAAAACTCCACTACCTCCTGAACTGAGCCTTCTGAAAGGACACGATATATATATATATATATATATATATATATATATATATATATATATAAATAGGGAAGAAACTTCTTTTAATCCATTACCTCCCCTTCAAAATTGCTGTGTAATGCAAGCTTAAAGATCATTCGGTTGAGAAGGTTTAATTTTAATTTAATTAGGTAAGTATTATGAGACAGAAACAATTTACTAAAAAAAATTATTTCTCCATTGAATACATTTCCCGCTCACATCAAATTTAGGAGAACAAGTAAAAGGAGGCAAGATTGTTGAGCATCACTGTTCTCTACCACAGGCACCTTTAGTGGGAAAATTGCTGAATCTCCTATTTGAAGGATAACATTGTATCATAACTGAAGGGCAATACAACTAATTTTCACAAGATTCCTGACAATTATACCTGGCTAATTATTGAACTGATAAAATTGATGAGTGAATCCAGTGAAAGTGCTAAACTACTGATTTTGAGCAGGATGTGTTGATGTCAACTGGATCTGGTGATCATCAAGGAAGAAGTCACTAAACCCACCTGACACAGACCTTGTCCAGCTAAATAAAATCTAAAAGAAGGTTATATGACCATGCCAACTAACAGCTTATATTATGTCTCAGATTTTGTTTGACAGTGGGGCAGAATTTGCTCTAATTTTATGAGCTAAATCTTCATGAAGCAACTGATCTCTAAGCATATAACCATGATGATAGAGTCTGAGAGGTGGTTTTGCACTAATCACATGTAGCAAAAACCATACAATGCTCAAATATACTGCCTTTCTACATTGCTGGTTTTAAAATGCAAAGCTGGCAAAATGTAACAATGTCAAGGGGAGGTAATTGGTAAGAGTTTCTTCCCATTGTCTATCTGATATAGAATGAAATTTTTGTCTTATCGAGAGAATGGATTAAGCAGGTTATTTTTCTTATATTAATATTATTGTGAAATGAATTGAAATGAAAGAGAGACTTCATAAGGCTAGACCATACTTACCACTATCCATGGTTGTGGCAGCTATTACATTGCTTGCACCACTCTCTCCAGCTCCATTAACTGCAGTAACTTTAAATAGGTACTCTGTGGCTGGATCCAATTCTTGCACCTCAAAATTTGTCACAGAGGACAAAGCCTCATGATGGTATAAAGTAAAGCTTATATCGATCCTAAAATATAAATATTAAAAAAAAACTTTAATGGTTTTTTATGATTGTATAAAGTAATGCATATATCGATCCAAAAATATATATTAAAAAAAAAACAGTGTTAAGTAATATCCAGCTGGCTCACTATTGATTATATGATACAAAACAAAAGAAATTGTGAAAATGGACAAGGCACTGAGAGTGAAGTGATATTATTCTGGAGATAAAAACTGAGAGTGTGAAGACAATCAATAGGAATTAATGGTGTTTATAATAAACAACAAAATAGGGTAATAAAACAAATTTTGTTACAAATCTCATACTCTTCAATTATTTTAATATTTTTCTCTATGAAATAAGAATGCACATTATGAACGAAAACAAGTGTCCTCCATCCTTACTGAACAAGTGTCCTATATATCAAGGATAAACAAACAAATATATTTTGTTGGACAATGATGTAAGTATATTATTAAAGTTTTGCCTCTGAGGTAGACTTAATTGTTTATTAATTTGTACCTCTAATATGATTAGAGGTATTATATACCTCAGATCTTTAATAATGGATTTAAAACAAATATGTTTGGTAACCACCGAATCCATGAAATAGGCCAATCTTTAAAGCAAGATGTTTCTGAAGCATCACTTACTTCATGCAAAAGGCCAGTTGCCCCAATTTAACAATGAAATTTAATGTACTAGACTCTCATGCCCTTGTAAAAGAGAGGCATGTCTAAGAAATAGTGGTCTTGAGAAAAGGCAAATCCATAGTTTCAGAAGATACCATGGCATTTTTCTCATACTCACTTTCTCTTGTAATAGATAAGAACTTTAGCTATAGGTGTCTGATAAATTTTTTGCTCCAAGGACCAGCTCAGTGTCACAGTTGTGGATGATATGTTTCTTGAGGTAAACAACACTGGTGGTGTAGGTGGTTCTGTAAGTATAAGGATATTGTTAAATTAATATCATTACAGTAGAACCTGTCTTGAAAGACCACCCTTTCTGCCAAAAAATAATGGTCTCTCAAGACAGGTGGTCTCTCATAACAGGTCATAACACTATATAATCAATAAATCTGTGCATGGAGATTCTGGTCTCTCATGACAGATGGTCTCTCATAGCAGTGGTCTCTCAAGACAGGTTTTACTGTAGTTATGTAACAACATAATATTTAATCACAATAGCTCATACTGATTGCAAGTTTTCACACACTTTTTATTAATGACTTTTCCATGTTTATAAATAAAGAAAGATGAAAATCTATTCTGTATTATTTCGAGCTAGTTATTACAAGAAACACACCGTTCCAGGTGGCCTTGTGGTAAGAGGGTCTGCCGTGGAAGCAGAATGTCATGGGTTCGATCCTTGGCCAAGTCATACCAAAGACTTACTAAAATAGTACTAACAGCTGCCTCACTTGGCGCTCAGTATTAAGAGGTTAGTGTTAGGACTGGTCGACCTGGTGTCAGAATAATGTGACTGGGTGGGACATCATGCTACATGTCTCTGGCATGATGCCCCAGTGCTAGACATCACTATAAACTGTCTCACTGCAGACATCGTAGTGATATGACAGAAAAATTGTTAAAGCTACGTTAAAAATCCTAATTACACATACACAATCATACACTTACTAGAAACAAAATCTGTTATTATAATTTCTTTATGGATGGAAGGTATGTGAACTTGTAATTGTTTTTGGTGTAAAATGATTCCTTGACAATACTTACCCAATAATAATATCTTAGGAGTCTTACCACTACCTCACTATCTACCGCTCCCAATTTATTTCTTTTATCGAAACATTGTCTGCCCATATAAGTTGGCATCAGACATTAGTTAGCGATCTTCTCTTGAATGAAGGAATTAGCACCACATCACATCCACACCACAGTTACTACTGTTGCAAAATGCATGCTATGCCATTTAAATGTCGGGAGGCCTGAAGGTAGTTTCCACATTATGATCCGATAAGTATTTTTTTATGAAATATATTTCATTCTTTTTCAAATAATATTACCAGATCATAATAACTTAGGGAACCAGAAAGAAAAATTCTAAACTAAATTGTGTGGATCTGGGGATTTGATGCACCTTTACCTTCCAAACAATTTACCACAGGTGAGTTGTTGGATGGAATTAGAAGACTAAAGAATCAAGGACACTGAAATGCCCAAGTCTGTCCTGAAAAGACAAAACCCACTGGTCTGCTGAAATGATGGCGGGAGGTAGTCAAGTGAGGTTCTCACATTTGTTGAGATCTGTGCGAGACAGAGGTTGTTTGCTTAAGTGTGCAAGTTGCACTTAAAATTGGGATCACAGGATCATTTACAATAGTCTAATTGACTAGCAACTCAGGACTAAGATGTCAATTGCTGAACTGATTGTATTGAAACACAATGAGATGATCTCTGACACTCATTCCTGGGGACGACAGACCATTATCAGATGCATTTTGAATGCCATCAAAAAGTGGGTGAATCACTGATATGAGATGATGTCAAATTTATCCTTGCCGAAAAGGATTCTCAGACACAGTGCAGAAGTGAAACAAGATAATTCATGCCTGGACTTAAAATGGTGTTTTTGTAGTAAACCATCCAGGAAGATGTAAGTCATTAATGAGGCAATGGTCTTAAAGTGAGGCACTACTCTGTCCACAATTCCTGTGAAGACCCATGGCCTAATGCTGAAGCAATGGTCTTAAAGTGAGGCACTACTCTGTCCATAGTTCCTGTGAAGACCCATGGCCTAATGCTGAGGCAATGTTCTTAAAGTGAGGCACAACTCTGTCCATAAATCCTGTAAAGACCCATGGCCTAATGCTGAAGCAATGGTCTTAAAGTGAGGCACTACTCTGTCCATAGTTCCTGTAAAGACCCATGGTCTAATGCTGAGGCAATGTTCTTAAAGTGAGGCACAACTCTGTCCATAATTCCTGTGAAGACCCATGTCCTAATGCTGAGGCAATGTTCTTAAAGTGAGGCACAACTCTGTTCATAATTCCTGTGAAGACCCATGGATTAATGCTGAGCCCTACATTAAAATACTATATCTATGAAAGCTATCATCAAGAATTTCATGGAGGTCTTATGTATTGGATGTGCTGGTATTCATCTGACAGAAGTAAATTTATTGCAAAACTTCACTCCTGAATGGAGTTTAGAAATAGTCTCTGCATCTTTATTCTAAAGCATGGTAGCTATATGAAATGGAGCTGGACAAAGTATGTGATGGCCTTAGGACAAGTCATGAATAAAAATCAGGTGACTTTGTGTTTGGTACCATCCCCATCACCAGTTTTTCAAGAATCCTGTTATTTCATGCTTCAGATTGCTAACTTTGAAAAGAGGGACATTTATAGCAGTGGGAGCCCTGGACAAGGGTGGGAGGGTGATATGGGATCCTTCAGGTTTGATGACATTGGCTGCAATCTGAGTACTGGGGGGGAGGGGGGAATAAAAAAAGTACCAGTTTTTACTTCATGGTATTGTTTTATTTAATTTTATCAAAATTGTTTTCTTAACAAGTCATAAAGATATAAAGCTTGGCGTTGTGTTGTTTTATTTTTCAAATCCTATTGTATTGGATGCGCCAATTCAAAACACAGGGTCTATGTTTGGTCAAGTGACCATAACAGATACTGCATTATATCTGGAAACACAATATAAAGGATGGCATTATAATAAATAGGAGTTCTATCTACTGACAGGGGCTTTATATATATATATATATATATATATATATATATATATATATATATATATATATATATATATATATATATATACATATATATATATATATATATATACATATATATATATATATTAAGGATGTTAATATCGTTTTTTTTCCAAAACCGATTATCGTTTGTAGAAATCCGATTTTAAACCGATTATCGGTTTTTGTCCTACATTGAAATTACAAGAAATATATTCTTATAATGCAAGTTAGTGAATGCCTCTTGCGACTAAAAGATATTCATTACATACCATAATGTATAGATGCGCATCGTCTGATGGCATGGATAACGATATTGTGGCTCCACCAAAGCCATCAAATCACGGAAGGAATTGGATTCAACAATCAAAATTGGTAGCATGTTTTCAGCGACAAACTTAGCTACAGCAGCAGTAACTTTTTCTTGATTACTATCAGGATAGTTTCTTTGTGTTCCAATAAATGATGTTAATCGCGGCTGAACATTTGAAGGAGCCGCAATTCTGGGATGTTTGCTACGCAAATGTGCATGCAATCCAGTAGTAGTACCACCGCTCAAACTTATTTGTTGTGAACATAGTTTACAGCGAGCCATGCTTGATGAAATTTTTTCATAGTTTTCCCATACATCAGATTTTTTTATACGACCAGCCATATTTGTAAACTTGAAAAGACATAACCAGCAGAGAGCAGTCCTCAACAACAGAGACTGTAGCTATTAACAGTCTATTGTTGTCAATTTCGGACATCAAAGAACTTAGCGACCGGTCGGTCGATTAATTATTGACATCCTTCAACAATAAATGTATTCATTTACAAACATGCTGCATGGAGTGCTCACAAATTTTAAACAAACAAACCTTCTTATCTGCTGGCCATATTGTATTAAAATGTAAACACTAAACAAATGCATGAATGAATTTTTTTCTGGCATTTTTTAAAATTTTCACTACAAAAATGTTAAAAAAATATTGAATTTGATTATCGTTTTGTAAAAACAAAAACCGATAATCATTTTCAAAACCGATAACCGGATTTCCGATTTTCGTTTAACAACCCTAATATATATAAACAGAGAAACCAATAATACTCGAGAAGAAGCCCAAGTGGGTTTTTGTTATTCCCCTGATTTAATTTGACCAAAATATACACACAAACAAACAGAACCATGTACATTAAAGGCCAAAATCTATATACAAACAAAACGAACCTACATTAAAGGCCAAAATGTACAAACAAATAGGACCAACAAAGGCCAAAATCCACACACAAACAAATAGAACCTATATTAAAGGCCAAAATCTATTTACCAACAAACAGAACCTACATTAAAGGCCAAAATCTACATACAAATAGAACCAACAAAGGCCAAAATCTACACACAAACAAACAGAACCTACATTAAAGGCCAAAATCTATTTACCAACAAACAGAACCTACATTAAAGGTCAAAATCTACATGCAAAAAAACATAACAAACATTAAAGGGTAAAATCTACATACAAACAGAAAAAAACCTACATCAAAGGCCAAAATCTACATGCAAAAAAATAGAACATGCAATAAAGGCCAAAATCTACATACAAACAAATAGAACCCACATTAAAGGCCAAAATCTACATAGAAACAAACAGAACCAACATTAAAGTCCAAAATCTTCAAGCAAACAAATAAGACCTACATTAAAGGCCAAAATCTACATACAAACAGAACCTACATTAAAGACCAAAATCTACATAGAAACAAACAGAACCAACATTAAAGTCCAAAATCTTCAAGCAAACAAATAAGACCTACATTAAAGGCCAAAATCTACATACAAACAGAACCTACATTAAAGACCAAAATCTACATCCAAGCAAATAGAACCTACATTAAAGGCCAAAATCTATATACAAACAAACAAAACCTACATTGAAGGCCAAAATCTACAAACAAACAAACAGAACCTACATTAATGAGTAAAGTTCCTGTTTCTCTCAATGAGATGCTGAAATAAGTTTTAAAAAGTTAAGCTTACATTACATTATCTAACACAATTACTCAATAAAGATCCAACTATATGTAAATAAATCAGAATACATTCAAGTTCAAGGTCACCAAAGTATTTGTATCTTTAAAAGCATAAAATTAAATAAACATACCAAATATCTTCATGTAAAGGTCATGACCAACTGTAAACATAGTAGATCTGCAGATCAGGGTCTATGTTGTTTGTTCTACTGATTACTCCGAACAAACTAGAGACACAGATCTACCAGTGCATTATGTAACATTATGTAACAGATCTACCAGTGCATTATGTAACAGCAGATCTGGATCTGTGCAGATTGTAGTTAGTCCTGATTTATATGTCAGTAAATACAGTAGGTCTCATTGGCATATTCTATCACCTTGAGAAATTTTAAGTTATTTCTAATTTGACAGTTGCAGAATCTAAATTTACAAATATAAGGAATGCATTATGTTTTCCTCAAGGCTTTTTCAGACTATACACGTAAACCAGCTGGTTAGGCAATGAATGGATATAACCTGACTTACCAATTACATACACTTGTATACTATTCTTTCCCACTCCGGCAGGATTTTTCAAAAGACATGTATAATTGCCTGCATCTTCTCGAGTGACAAACTTGACGGATATGGAAAACTTGCCAGGCATACTGATCCGACCATTTCCGGTAGGACTGATTAGTTCACCATTCAACTTCCATTCTGAGAGTGGTTCCGGTATTCCATTGCCAAGACAGCTCAGCATTAAATTTTCTCCCTGGTACAAGATTGGGACTCCATCTATTCTTTCAACAATGGGTGGGACTGGGAAAGAAAGCAAAATCGTGATTGTATTCATTATCACAACAACAACAATAACTGATATTTAAAAAGCAACATTACAAACAAATGGACATGTCTGAGCCAACGGTGGAGTTTTACGTAAAACGAATTAAAATATTTGTCCCAGGTGTACCAAAAGCATTAACCTTTAATGGAATAGTCAATGCCATTTAAATATATTACCCATCATCCCCTGTTAATGTTGAGGATCTACTCAAAACATCGTATAGCTGGGCACTTCCAATGATATACTGCATATGATACATTTTGTTTCCATGGCAACATAAGATATACCTTGGACTGTTTGAAACTCATGCTGTAAAATAGAAATGTTTATTGGCAGATGGGAATAGAGATATCTGTATAATAATAATAATAATAATAATAATAATAATAATAATAATAATAATAATTAGAATTAAATAATAATAATAATAATAATAATAATAATAATAATTAGAATTAAATATAATAATAATAATAATAATAATAATAAAAAGAATTAAATAATAATAATAATAATAATAATAATAATAATAATAATGATAATAATAATTAGAATTAAATAATAATAATAATAATAATAATAATAATAATAATAATAATAATAATAATAATAATTAGAAGCTCTTAGCACTTTACAACATCTATAATGATATGACTACAAAAAAAACCCAAAACACCATGAAATCAGAAAACATAACAAAAAGGTCTGAAAATATTTAAGGTAGGAAACATTTTTAGGACCTTAAGTTTGTTCTTGCAGTCGAAAAAGGTGAGTTTTAAGAGCACTCTTGAAAGGGATCAATGTCTCTTTGTGTCTAATTTCAATGGGCAATAAAGCAGAGAGAATGTCATAATTAAGGATGATATGAAGACTGTACATTCAAATGAGATACAAGTTGGGTTAAAACAACTTTTTCTAAGATATTTTATATGACCGGTAGATTAGAAAGTGGGTGATAGTTCTTTAAATTGTTATGGTCAAGTGTTTTTTTTCTTCCAGTAAAGTTTCAAAAAAGGATGGGAATTCCCCAGGTGAGAGGTATTAATAACATCAGTTAGTGAAGGCAAAATTGGGTCTAAGCATTCAAGTAGCAGTGATGTTCGAATTGAGTCAAGTTCACATGACTTTGATGCACTCTTCATCATGACTGTCCATACTAAATCCATAGAAACAGGTTCAAATGCTCCTAATGGTTGTCGCTGAAATTCTGTATCGTAACTGTATGGTGATGATTTGTCAATTGAAATTGTGTTGTCAAGCTTATCTCTAATGGTTTGTACCTTGTCACAGAAGAAATTTGCAAATAGGTCTGGAAGGTCTGCTGGAGAGAAGGTAGTTGGAAGTGGTGTACATTTGTTCCTTGACATTAGTTTGTTAGTTATCTCAAAGAGCTCTTTGCAGCTGGAACTCTCCGTGATCTTAGCAATGTAGTGGGATAACTTGGCTAAATGGACTATATTTGTGACATTCTTCTTAGCGGTTTCATAGATTTGTTTATGAACAGTGAGTCTGGTGGAAAGCCAAAGCCTCTCTGCTTTACAGCAGTCAATTCTAGCAGTGAGAATATGGTCCTTAACATGCTAAATCACGGAGAACACTTTTGAATTGATACTCGGCACTTTCTGCCTGGAGCATGTTTTTCAGGCAATGAACGCAGTTATCGAGTTGTTCTGCTGTAGTAGGTAAGAAAGTTGTGAGGTTTGCTTGGATGTCATGCATTAATTTTGGTTCTATTTATCATATGGAGGTTTCTCTTAGTAGCATAAAAAGGTGGAGGGTTAGGGACTGATATGTCCAGATGGCATATAATGCAGAGGTGATCTGATTCAAGTTCGTGGGATACAAGGGTGGATTGCAGAATATTATCATCAGGTCTGTGAAGAATAAATATGAAGATAGCTATATGCCCTTACAATACATACCAAGCAAATACAAAAAGAGAATACAAATGCCCTGCCATCCCACATAATGAAATGCTGGTAATCATGATCTATTTATGGAGTGCACCCAGATTCAACAGTCACAAATATCTTAATTAGGAAACACAAATGATAAGACACTCTGATGGACAGAGCTAGCACTGTCCCTTCCACATTCTTATTAATGCATAAAATGAAATCCTGTAAGACACGATTCTCATAAATTCAAGAATTGTGTTTCAGTTTACATTTTTAATAGTAGCACACAACAAAAAAGTCAAAAGAAAAAGGTCCACACTTGCACATGATGTTGTTGTTGTTGTAGGGTTTAATGCCATTTTTCAGCACATGATAGACTATACATGGCAGGCAGTATTACTGATGGAAGAAGAACCTGGGAAAACCCTGGAAAGAAATACCAACCCACGAGAAGTTACTAGCAAGTTTTCTCACATACCCACATTGGTCAAATCTAAGACTTGAACCCACGCAGAAGTGAGACGGCAGTGATCCGTAACATAGAGCGCTTTAGACCATTCGGCCATTCAGAGCCACTCTCTTGCACATGTGATAGTGGTCATAACTTAAACATGTTATACAATTAAATAAATGATTAGAACTTGATTTCTAGCGACTAACACTTAAGCCTTCCATACTACTTGTGCAAGACCTAACCAGTATGTAGTGACAATATGGCTGGAGTGTGAGACAGTACCTTGTAGTGACAATGTGGCTTGAGTGTGAGACAGTACCTTGTAGTGACAATATGGCTGGAGTGTAAGACAGTACCTTGTAGTGACAATGTGGCTGGAGTGTGAGACAGTACCTTGTATTGATAATGTGGCTGGAATATGAGACTGTCACAGTACCTTGTAGTGACAATGTGGCTGGAGTGTGAGACAGTACCTTGTAGTGACAATGTGGCTGGAGTGTGAGACAGTACCTTGTATTGACAATGTGGCTGGAGTGTGAGACAGTACCTTGTAGTGACAATGTGGTTGGAGTGTGAGACAGTACCTTGTAGTGACAATGTGGCTGGAGTGTGAGACAGTACCTTGTAGTGACAATGTGGCTGGAGTGTGAGACAGTACCTTGTAGTGACAATGTGGCTGGAGTGTGAGACAGTACCTTGTAGTGACAATGTGGCTGGAGTGTGAGACAGTACCTTGTAGTGACAATGTGGCTGGAGTGTGAGACAGTACCTTGTAGTGACAATGTGGCTGGAGTATGAGACAGTACCTTGTAGTAATAATGTGGCTGGAGTGTGAGACAGCACCTTGTAGTGACAATGTTGCTGGAGTGTGAGACAACACCTTGTAGTGACAATGTTGCTGGAGTATTAGACAGTACCTTGTACTGACAATGTGTTTGGAGTGTGAGACAACACCTTGTGTGAGACAGTACCTTGTAAGGACAATGTGGCTGGAGTGTGAGATTATCTTTTAATATTGTATATGCAGTGTGAATATTTACCTTATAGTGACAGTGTGAAAGTTTACTTTTTGTAGTGATAGTGCGAGCTTTTACTTTGTAGTGACAGTTTGCGATTTTACTTTGTAGACTGTAATAGTGGGGGGGGGGCTATAATGTGAGACTTGACAGGTAATAATAGTGTAAGAGTAGAATTTAAATTGCAATGTCATTACGGCTGTAGCATAAGAATTTAATCTGTAGCAACAGTGAGCTGAAATGTAAAACATGTGAAACATGACCTAAGGCTTGTAGTCATAGCAACTGTAGTCAGACCTTACTTTGCAGTGACAATGTGTTTGTTTGTTTGTTTGATTAGTATTTTTAAGGTAGCTTTAAATAAATTTCAGTCATATCGCTATGATGTCTGCAGTGAGGCAGTTTATAGTGATGTCTAGCACTGGGGCATCATGCTGAAGGCATTTATCATGATGTCCCACCCAGTCACATTATCCTGACACCAGGCAGACCAGTCCTAACACTTACCTCTTATTGCTGCGCGCCAAGCAAGGCAGCTGTTAGTACCATTTTTGTAAGTCTTTGGAATGACTCGGCCGGGTATTGAACCCACGACCTCCCGCTTCCGCGGTGGATGCTCTAACTGAGCAGATAGTGTGTTAGTGTTACCGACAGAGTGGACAGACTGTACTTTGCATTGATTTCATTGTTGTGGTAGTGTGAATGTAGCTTCTGTTTGTTCCTTGTAGTGACAATGTGCCTGCATTTGTAATGTGATTGTGACTGTAGTGTGTTACTTTACCTTATAATGATAGTGTGAATGCAGTGTAAGGCTTTACACTGTGATAGCGTGGCAGTACAGAGTGTGACTTTACCTTGAAGTTATAGTGAGGTGTAGTGTGAGGCTTTACCTTGTAGTTATAGTGAGGGTGTAATGTGAGGCTTTACTTTGTAGTGATAGTGTGGCTGTAGTGTAAGGCTTTACCTTGTAGTGATAGTGAGGGTGTAGTGTAAGGCTTTACCTTGTAGTGACAGTGTTGCCGTAGTTGTGGCAGACCCCTCCACATTCTGTGCCAGACATGAATAGACCCCAACATTTCTCCAGTCAATCAAGGAAATACTGAGCTTCTGGTTGTCAAGTGACAGGTACACATTAGGTGGAAACTGAGAGCTTCCCTGGAAAACAAGAGGTACAAGTGGGGGTTGGTATCATTTATCTGACTTAAATAAGTTAACAGTTGTCGACTTCGCTAAACATGTTTCTGGGTACAGAGCTTCCATGAAAAGCCACATGTGTAAGTGAGAGCTGATATCACTCACCTAACTTATGCAGCCAACACATGACCATTTAACTGAATATAACTGCCTCCATCACTCATTTTTGTAAGAATATGACTGCCTCCATCACTCCTTATTGTAAGAATATGACTGCCTCCATCACTCCTTATTGTAAGAATATAACTGCCTCCATCACTCCTTATTGTAAGAATATAACTGCTTCCATCACTCCTCATTGTAAGAATATGACTGCTTCCATCACTCCTCATTGTAAGAATATGACTGCCTCCATCACTCCTTATTGTAAGAATATGACTGCCTCCATCACTCCTTATTGTAAGAATATAACTGCCTCCATCACTCCTCATTGTAAGAATATGACTGCCTCCATCACTCCTTATTGTAAGAATATGACTGCCTCCATCACTCCTTATTGTAAGAATATAACTGCCTCCATCACTCCTTATTGTAAGAATATGACTGCCTCCATCACTCCTTATTGTAAGAATATGACTGCCTCCATCACTCCTTATTGTAAGAATGACTGCCTCCATCACTCCTTATTGTAAGAATATGACTGCCTCCATCACTCCTTACTGTAAGAATATAACTGCCTCCATCACTCCTTATTGTAAGAATATAACTGCCTCCATCACTCCTTATTGTAAGAATATGACTGCCTCGATAACTCCTTATTGTATCTAGTGCCAAAGGGCTAAATGGCCCATCAGCTTGAAAAATGATGGGTCAACTTTTAAATTAACAAAAACAATCATAATACAGTTGAGATTTTTCAAAATATTATACTACCTGAGACATATTTGGGAGAGTTGTGCCTTTAAAATGAAAGGTTTGTCAATGTAGCATACAATTTATTTTATTCTTGTCTGTTTTTAATTTAATGATATCAATGAGACTGAGTTATTTACATCAATTCACATGGGATGCTTGATATATCTTGGGAGTAAAGAAACTGTTGAATGTTGTCTGCCATCTGTCCATTGATGCTATTCATCTAATTAAACGACAAATACTTGATCATTGTGCTTTTTCCTTTAAAGGTATAGTTCTCATTCAATCTCTGAATGATTTTCTTATCATCAATACTATTTTACAATTTCAGAATCAAAATTCTTCAACAGTTGAAACTAAAAATCAATTGACATTACATAATGGTTGGTCAAACCTAGCAATCAACTGACATAATTAAATGATTGGTCAAAAATTAGTAATGTTATATTACTGAATGATTGGTCAAAACAAGATACAATTTTAATGTGGCTTTCACAAATTCAAAATAGATTTAATTTTAATATGGCTTTCCCAAATTCAAAAAAAGAGTTTATTTGATGTGGTTTTCCCAAATTAAAAAAAGATGCAATTTTGATGTGGTTTTCCCAAATACAAACAAGCTCAGCTAATCAAACACAAGAAACTTGCATGGAAAGCATTCATAGTGTACTGGCAAAGATCTGAAAATGATATGTTGATTTTATCTGATGTGGGCAGTTGTCATTTATGAAGAAAAGTTTAAAAAAAAAGATAACTGAAATTCAGTTCTTGACCCATAATTTTTAAAAATGTATACAATGATGAGTCCTTGTTTATTTATCATTTTTTGGCAAACATTTATTAAGGACCTCTGTACCTAACAGTAACACTAACCCATGCTATGTGAAAAAATTATTAGTCTGGTTCACTGACCAAAAACTGTACTTACATTGTACAGCCATGCCAAAAACGGAGTTGGATAACCAGTTGCCATGCAGGTCAAGGTCAGGCTGTTTCCAAGGGTAACCATCTGGCTCACTGGACTCACCTGAAATGTTGGCCTCACTGGAATTTGATATATTATCAAATTAAGAAAAAGATAAATTGAATAAATTCTATGTTATACTTAGCGATTTATCAAACAATATATTTCCATATGTACTATAATGTTATTCTTCAAGAAGTCATAACTGTCTTAAAGCAACAGTTATCCATCTCATAAATGGAAAACTATCAAATCCACAACCACTGCCTCCCATGAACCTGGAAAAAATTACATGTACTTATGTGTGTGCTTTTATGTATAAATCCCTGTTACACATACTAATGAATGTACCTAATATGGGTTGTAATAAACGTATTTCTTGAAACCAAATGGAGCCAGTAAGAGAAAGATGTCAAGCATAAAATAAGACTGATATCATATCATTTCAGTAGAAATTTCCAAATTTAGTTAATTACACCTAAAGGGATGGAAGGAGACAGACAGACAGAATGACAGTTGAATTTTAAGAGTGGCAAATTTTGTTACATTTAAAATTGTAATTGGATCTTCAAAATTTATGCCAGATTTTTTTACATTTTAAATATTGTAATTGGATCTTCAAAATTAATGCCAGATTTTTGTACATTCTAAATGCTGTGATTGGGTTATGAAAATTTATGCCAGATTTTTTTACATATTAAATATTGTGATTGGATCTTGAAAATGTATGCCTGATTTTTCTTGGTCATCACCGGTCATTCTGAATCAAAAGGTTAACTTAAGTATAAACAAGTGGACTAACATTACTCATTTTTTTTACATTGTTTAATTTGTGTAGTTCGGCAATGTTTGCTGATATGAATCTGGCACTTAACATATTACACTCAACAGATGATTGATTTCAAATGGCTCTTTAGCACACAACATCACCGGCAAATATTTCCTCCTCCAAAATAAGTTGCCCAAAAGGGTAATCATACATGGTTCTATGATTTCAATCTATAAATTTCCTTTTCGGCTGCTGCATGGAAAAACTTATGGTAGCCTGAAGGACATACTGTATAACATTATATACTCTCTCTCCGTTGTTATTGTGAAGGAGTATAACAAGTGGAGGAAGAACACAAGAAAACCCCATTAAGAACAACCATCAAATGGGAAGCTACACACATTGGCCAATCCCATGACATGAACACATGTGAGATGGCAGAGATCCATAAAGCTATTAGACCAATTGCACACATGGGGACCCTCATGAAAAAAAGTAATACAAAACAAGCCTTATATTCCAGTGTCTTCCATTATAAGTCAAGGAACCATTCTTAAACAATGTGTGAAACATTGGTGTGGGCTTATTAACTGATAAGGCTTTCTTAAAATATTTTCTCCAAAACTTGGTATAATGTGAAAATTGGTTTATCATCAAACATGGACTTAACTGGTACAGCATATATGCCTTGAATGTACAGCGTACATACCTTGAATGATACTTTGTATATGCCTTGAATGGTACAGTGTATATACCTTGAATTGTACAGTGTATATACCTTGAATGCAGGGCCATCATTCAATTTTCTTGTGGGAGGGGGTACAACATGATGGGCTTGTTAATTTTCATATATACGCTACAGCAATTTTACATTATATGCAAATTCCACCTCCACACCCAATGACATTTCTGCGTGAATGTTATAGTGTATATACTTTGTAGTGTATATGTACAGTGTATATACCTTAAAATATACAGCGTATATAGCTTGAATGCACAGTGTACATACCTTGAACAATAAGTGTCCCACTTGATTGAGCAGATCCAACAATGTTCTGCGCTCTACACACATATGTTCCATTATCAGCAGCCATTGTTGTCTCAATATGAAGACCATCATCCAACTGAACAATGCGCTTGCTGGGTATCACTTCTGTTCCATCTGGAAAGTAGATTTGGATTAGGTTACTCTGTATAAATTTGAATCATTCAGACTGAATCAGAAATGGTTATTTCAAATATTGCCTCTTTCTAAATATATAAAATAATCATAAATGGGCACTGTGAAACATCAATCAGGCTATTGATTAAGTAGTGAAACATCAATCAGGCTATTGATTAAGCAGTGAAACATCAATCAGGCTATTGATTAAGCAGTGAAACATCAATCAGGCTATTGATTAAGTAGTGAAACATCAATCAGGCTATTGATTAAGTAGTGAAACATCAATCAGGCTATTGATTAAGTAGTGAAACATCAATCAGGCTATTGATTAAGCAGTGAAACATCAATCAGGCCATTGATTAAGTAGTGAAACATCAATCAGGCTATTGATTAAGTAGTGAAACATCAATCAGGCTATTGATTAAGTAGTGAAACATCAATCAGGCTATTGATTAAGTATTTTTTCAGATTATACTTAAGAGTACAAAAATATCTAAGATGACAGTCAACTTGAAGTCAGGCAAGAGATAACTAATTTTACTCAACCAGGATAAACTAATGCTGAACCAACTATAATTATAGAAATATACAACTTGGTGATATTAATTTACTAACTTATTTAACAAGGTAAAAGATTGTTTTTGGAACTTATTATGTGATTCTTGTAACACCAATTAATTAAATTTTAATTAAATCAGTCTGATGTCTCTCTGGTGGGATTATATTAGTACAGAAGTTTATAGCACTTGTATCAGCATGATCAATGAGCAGCAAACTTTTAATACAAAGAACTCTCTTTTAATGAACACGTTCAGCAAAAATGGGGCCATCACACTCTGCTCCGTAACTACTGAGTCAAAACTGGGCCACCAAACTCTACTACATGATTACTGAGTCAAAACAGGGCCACCACATTCTAAACCATGGCTAATGAGTTAAAACAGGACCACCAAATTCTACTCCATAACTAGAGTCAAAACAGGGCCACCACACTCTACTCCATGGATAATGAGTCAAAACAAGGCCACCACACTCTACTCTGTAACTACTGAGTCAAAAAAGGGTCACCAAACACTATTCCTAGTTTCATAAGCCTAAAAGTAGACACCACACTCTATTCTGAGGCAAATGAGCCTATAAAGGACCAACCTGTTCTACTCCATGGCTACTGAGCATAAACAGGGCCACCACACTCTACTCCATGCCTAGTGAGCCCCAACATGGCAACCACACACTACTCATGTGCTTCTGTGCCTAATCAGGGCCACCCAACTTTATGCCATGATTAGTTAGCCTAAACTGGGCCACTGCACTCTACTCAAGGGCTAGTGAGCCTAAACAGGGCCACTGCACTCTACTCAATGGCTAGTGAGCCTAAACAGGGTGACCACATTCTACTCCATGCCTAGTGAGCCTAAACAGGGCCACTGCACTCTACTCAATGGTTAGTGAGCCTAAACAGGGTGACCACACTCTAGTCCATGCCTAGTGAGCCTAAACTGGGCCACTGCACTCTACTCCAGGGCTAGTGAGCCTAAACAGGGCCACTGCACTCTACTTAATGCCTAAAGCCTCAACAAGGCCATCACACTCTGATCCTAAGCTACAGAGCCTCCACAGGACCACTACTATTTTCCCTGGCTTCTGAACCTAGACAGGACCTGGGTCCACCTGATTCTTCTTTCAGGCTTCTAAGCCTAAAAAAGGCCACAATGCTATTTTTCTGATCTTGTCAGATTAAAAAAAGCCACCTCACCCTCTTTACTGGGCTACTACTCAAACATGGCTACAAAACCACACCTCATGGTCTAACATATGATTTCTTTAATTTGTGAATGTCCTGCTAGTTATGCAAACCAGTTTGGTCATTTTACCTTCGTTTATGAATTTATCGCTTTTCTGCATGATAATAAACATTTAAAACTGAGGACCTTGATTTACCAACACAGTTATGATTTTTCAATTTAGCAAGCATTTGATGTAAATGGAAAATGTCATTACAAGTTTAATAAATATCCTGGTAGATGCTACTTATTACATACCTGGTATGTAGTTTGACTGCTGTTCTGATCAGTACTTTTTGGAACTTTGATTGGATGACATGCATATCAGTTATGTTATTGCAACCTGCCAATCAAAATCAAGATGTCATGAGACCTGCAAATGTTGGCATGTTTACTAGAATATCATAGCCATATGATAATGGCCAATAAATCCTGGCAGATATTTGTGTCCAAAGTATTTGGAAAACTGTGACATACAAAACAGCTTACCTCTGTACCATTTCACCGTGGCTGGAGGATCACTGTAAACAACACAGGGTATTATCACAAACTTTTCCACGCTCACCACTTGCTGACCAACTGGCGTCAAAACCACTGGAGGAACTACATAAATAAAGCTCAGTTGTAGTTTATATGTAAATATGGATTACTGTTATTTCCAAACTACAAGTTGATACTTTATGACCTGAAAGCCTAAGCCTCCTCTTATACTTTGACATTACTTTTACACTTTGATAATATCATGATTAAGATATAATTGGCTAAATTAAAAAAAGGTCAGATAGCTGGACTGGTTGTTGGTAATATCATGATTATGAGATTGGCAAAACTGATAAAAGGTCAGATAGCTGGACTGGCTATTGGTAATATCATGATTATGAGATAATTGGCTAAACTGAAAATAGGTCAGATAGCTTGACTGGTTATTGGTAATATCATGATTATGAAATAATTGGTTAAACTGAAAACAAGTCAGATAGTTGGACTGGCTATTGGTAATATCGTGATTATGAGATAATTGGCTAAACTGAAAACAGGTCAGATAGTTGGACTGGTTATTGGTAATATCATGATTATGAGATAATTGGCTAAACTGAAAACAGGTCAGATAGCTGATTCAGAACTGGTTATTGGTAATATCATGATTATGAGATAATTGGCTAAACTGAAAACAGGTCAGAAAAGCTGGACTGGTTATTGGTAATATCATGATTATGAGATAATTGGCTAAATTGAAAACAGGTCAGATAGTTGGACTGGTTATCGGTAATATAATGATTATTAGATGAATGGCAAAACTGAAAAAAGGTCAGATAGCTGGACTGGTTATTGGTAATATCATGATTATGAGATAATTGGCTAAACTGAAAAAAGGTCAGATAGCTGGACTGGTTATTGGTAATATATTGATTATGAGATAATTGGCTAAATTGAAAACAGGTCAGATAGTTGGACTGGTTATTGTTCAGTTACTATGTCAATAAATTGTTGATTTCTCCAACAAGAACTAAAAGAAAAGAATTAAATGAGTCACCTAGCACACAAATGGTCAATACTCTATAATGTATTGTAATTATACAATGCTAATTGTTTGTTAGAGAGATGCAATCCACTTTAACAACTCAAAAGCTTGATGAATAATTATAAAACTCCACAGATTATTCATACATTCACAATACTGTGACAATATTCACTGAATAATGCACTGAATAATTTCCCCTACAGCCTACAAAACAAAATGGGGACAAAGGAATGTTAGTGTTGGTGACTGCAGTTTCCTATTAATCTAGAATATCATAGTGACATCATTAACACCAATATTAGATGTGGTAGACCACTGATATTATTTATATAGCACCATATATGATGGTGTGGTTGACGAGTGATGTGCATTAGAACACAGGATGGTGTGCAAACCCATCAATTCAATTCATGCTCCTTAGATCCCTATTTCTGATAAAAGGCAAATAAAAATCAATCACTGATATACCAAGGCTGATAAACAGTATTCAATTGGGATTCAATCTGCCAGCCTTAGCCAGAACGTTAAGATACTTATAAATTTTAAAGTCATGTGATAAAAATACTCACCCAGTATTTTTATATAGACTTGGTTTTGTATCTTGCCGTATCTATTTTCAGCTTTACAGGTGTAGGTGCCTTCATTTGCCTTGTTAACATTGGATATGTACAACTCTTGATTCTTGTTTCTGCAATGAAGAAACTGATAAGTAATCCTAAGATAACCATGCAGTAAATGTCCACAAATAAGTTCCCACTTCCAAAATTCTGCCGACTTCTAGTAATTTAAATTTCAGAATGTCGTTAGATTTCAAAATATCAATTCAAAGCCTCTAACAGCATTCTCCAAATGCTAATGTAATATACAATAAACAATTTGATTAAAATAATCCATTCAACTGACTATAATACAGTGTAATAAATTTGGAGTAGATCATTTGATAGTGCCCCATTTTAAGGAATTTTTAGATTTGTGTAATTACTTGTATGAATAATGGGAATTTCCTTAGCCTGAAATAATTAGCAATTACTAGGAGGAAACGTCACGTAGTAAAGTGTTAGTGAGTTTCCATGATGCCATGGTTGACTAGTAGTGAAGTCAGGCCAAAAACAAATGAATGTCCCTGGAGTAACGTAGTCCATATTAAAAGCTATTGGTTTGTATTAGTGGTGTGACTGCAGTGACAGGATTTATGGTAGGAAACTGGTAAATTACTCACAGGAATAAATATGGGACTCTGCAGATACCATTTATGTTGCCAGGGTGGCAAATGTGGCGCAGTTATATTGGCAAAATGTGCCTGGAAAGCATACATTGACTGGCCTAAGAGGGGCGGAGTTAAAATAGTTCCCTGTTTAAGGGAGAGTTGTATAGTTTCTACAGCATGAACTGCTGGCAGTATGGAAACCTAATGAAGAGAAACCATGCAGATTTATATATATTGGGCAGGCTAGAAATATGTGGTCTTCATAGATTAGAGTAAATTTTATGTATAGAACGGACACGTTGGGCTTTCTAATCTACAACTTATAAGTTGTATGGAAGTTTTTGGAAATTCCAGTAAACTTTTGACTTCAAGTGGAAATTGCACCAGGGTTTGACAACCACTCAGTCAAGTAAAGACCCCTGGCTCGTAACAATAGCAATCTGTATTATGGAATTTCACTTTTACAAAAAATTTAACACATTACGCACACAAAAATTAAAGATGTATATGACTTAGTGTTTTGTTAACATGATGTCTTGTATTATATGACATTTACTGCAAAAATTGAAACTGAAATTATGGCAGAAGAAACACAAGTGACAACTATGAAATCATAGAGACAAATGATTTTAAAAAAAAGGATCAAATCAAATTATTAGTGAAGTGTATATCACAAATGGATCCATTCACCACAATTTGCATGGCTTGAACTTGCGTTGAGAAACAAACTTTGAAGAATGGATATTCTGGGATGATACTTCAATAGATTTCTGGAAATCCAAATAATTCTAGGTCTCATGAATAAAAAAAACTTAACTAAACATTATGAAATACACTTAGGAGAATGGCAAATGAAGGGCAGAAATCATCTAAGTGATATTGTGGAAAGCTGGAAATAAAGTCATTCAATGTCTCACCAGGTTTCACCAATGTAAAGCACAATAATAAATTCAAGAGAAATCCAACAATCTTCAGTTAAGTTATTCTGCACATTTAACAGATGTGAAGAGGGAAACAATCACCCTTGTGCATGATGTTGTGGATTGGTGGAACCTCTATGAATAATGGTGTGGATTGGTGGAACCTTTGTGAATGATGGTGTGGAATGGTGGAATGCTTGTGATTGATGGTTTGGAATGGTGGAACCCTTGTGAATGGTGGTGTGGAATGGTAGAACCCCTTTGAATGATGGTGTGGAATGGTGGAACCCTTGTGAATGATGGCGTGGAAAGGTGGAAATGGAATGCATTTAAGATTTCATCTATATAAGCCAAAAACCAAATTTAGTTGAAATCCAACACATATTGGTGAAGTTATAATGGGGAAAGAAACGTAATAAGGAGAAGAAAACTGGGCATGTGGTATAAAATGTGTTTGACAACAAATAAAGACTATTTGTCTAAACTGTCTTGGGAGGCTGTTATTTCCAGGCATTTATTATGTGCATTAATAATGATCTAGCCCTGGTTATGGGGTATCTGAACCTGGTTATGGGGTATCTGAGGCCTGGATTAGGAGTATATGAGATCTGGTTGGTGTGGGAGAATATGAGGCCTGGTGTAGGGTTAAATGAGACATGATGTAGGGATATCTGAGGCCTGGTGTACGGGTATATGAGACAAGGTGAAGGGGTATCTGAGACCAGGGTGTAACCAAAGTCAATACTGTTTTTGTAAACGGAACAGTGATGGACATGTCTAGTACCAAACAGCTGAATTTCTGTCAGCCTGGCACTGAGTAACATCATATGACTCATGAGATGGGTAGAATGAGTGTGCCGGTGAAGCAGCCTGAATGGGTGGTAAATGAGATTGGGAGTTCATACTTATTGGGACAGTTGATGGCCACATCTATGAGAAACAAATCAGTCGGCGCTGAGATTCAGTAAAAAAAAATGTACAGAGTACACTGGCAGTGCTGGCAATGACTATATCTGATCAGTCTTTTCTAGCTCATTCACTGGACACATAAAAACTATTTGGTAGATATATTTGTACATCTTCCTCTCACCACTGTGTATATACATCTCATGCATGTCTGTTATTCTGTACAATAAATGTATGTGTGTATCTGTTGTTAAACTCTGTACAATAAATGTGTATATACTGGCACACTGGCAAGAAAGGAACTGACAGCATACCAGTGAATGGCATTATTATGTCATTGCTTTCTGCATACACTGGCAAGACAGGAACTGACAGCATAAGAGTGAATGGCATTATCATGTCAATGCTTTCTGCATACACTGGCAAGACAGGAACTCAAAGCACATCAGTGAATGGCATTATCATGTCAGTTATTTATTGATACCATGGCAAGCAAGGAACTCCATTCATATCATTAAAGAGCATTATCATGTCAATATTTTCAGCTTATACATGTAAGACAAGGGCTGTTACATATCAGAATAAATTGCAGGTGTATAGACTTCAGCTAAACATTGCAGCTAAACATAACAAAGAAACCACAACATACTGAAACTATAACTATAACCAATCATTCACTAGTGAGACAAATACAATTGTAAAATCCAGTAATACCGTAAGTAGACATTTGATCCTTCCACTATGGTCTGTCCCTCAAACAGCCAGCTTACCACAGGAAATGGGTCTCCCTGTACAATACAACTCATATTGGCTAATGATCCCTTCACTAAAGTCTGACTGGTAGGGGGCTCTATAAATACTGGGGCACCTGAAAGGTATAAACAAAAGCTATCACATTCCAAAATATAATTTTCTCTATTTTATGGCTTTTATAAAATGTTGCAATTTTAGCTGTTTTGTTTTGTTCTCTTCTGTTTATAAGTGTGTCGCATGCAATAATTGTTTTTTATTTTGCATTAAAATTTTTTAGACATTCCAAATAACCTGAATTGTGTTGGTATGAAATTACCTGCATATAGACAATTAGTCAAAATTAATGTGTCTACTTGGGTCAACACCGTTACTTGTCATATAAATAATATAACAAACAATGACTTCCTTTTCCGTTTCAATGTCCGCAAACACATGTATTCAAACCCTTTATTTTGTACAAAAGTTACATTAAACACTGCACAACACGCCAATAATTCATTTGATATAATCCAGGGAACCAAATGCAAACCAATTGCTCTCATCAGCCAGAAAAATGATGTCAGTATGAATGGAACATATTAGACTGAATGCATCTTTCCTAATAAACTTGTTTATGGAGCCCATGTTTGCTTGAATTAGGTCTAATGCATCCTTATTTTCACATCATCATTATCATCATCATCATTGTCACAGAATTAGGCGAAAATTGAATTTATTTATTCTTGAATTACAAACTAATTTCACCATTTTTTCTTTTTTTGTCGTACATGCGTTACCTGGGATGAATAAGTGTTTTTTTTTCAAGGTAAGTGGCGTGTAACGATTTGCATGTGCCTGACTTCGAATCACTTGAAGCCAGGAACATTAGAATCACGGGGTGCACGATAATTTTGCCGTGAATTCTGCTCACCTATTTGAGGATATATAAGGCAGAATATTTCTGATAATAATTACGGGTCCAAAAGTATCTTATCACAGGAAAGATAGCTCGTCATTCTATCTCCAGCCAAAGGGGTGAGTGTTAAATTTATATTTCATTTTATTGTGAATTTTATTCAGTTTATCATTTCATATAATGATGCCTTTATTGCAATGCAGATTTAAAACGTGGAATATTTGGAATTACTAGTCACTATTAGACTTTAAATGCAATAGCGTAATCTAAGGTTTAGATTATTTTTAGAGACAACTGTTATTAGTCTGGTTTCTTTATTGTAGCTGATATCGTAGCTGATTTGTTGCGGAACATCTCTGATTTGTTGCGGAACATCTCTGATATTGTAGCGGAACGTCTGATATTGTAGCGGAACGTCTCTGATATTGAAGTTGAACGTCTCTGAATTGTAGCTGAACGTCTCTGAATGTCTCTGAATTGTAGCTGAATGTGATTGATTGTGCAGTGATTGTGCTGTTTAACTGTGCGATCGAATTGAGGTATCTGACTGTCTGTCTGTCGGATTGTCTGTCCGTCTACATCTGTCGTGACGTGTAAATATCCGGAAATCTAGAAGTCCGAGTGCCGGAGCTGTCTAGAGGTGTAAACATCTGGGGTGGCATCTTAAGTATTTGGGACCATTGGTTCTAGTAGATGCTGTATGCTGTCTGTACGTATAACTGTGGTGGATCCGTGAAGGGCAAGTGACCGATAAAAGTATTGAGTCAACCCTAGGTATTCGGAGAAGCTGGGCGGCGATTCAATAGTTGGTGAATCGTACGGTTATACAGGGTCGAGACACATGTGTGTTGCAATTGTAGTACAATTGAATACATTGTTATATTTACATAGTTACTTCAAATCACAGTAGTATTTCAAGGGATTACATGAATCTCAATAAAAGTTAGCAACTTGATTAAATACATGTATATGTTCGTGCTAGTTGTCGCAATCCATACGTGCGATAGTATAGTTTGATGTTTTGTATTTGTTATCACAATTTATACTTGCGGTAATATAACTTTTGTAAAGGTTCCTTGGATCTGTGTATAGTCCGAGAGATTCCTTTGTATCTGTTTTATTTTGTATGAATATTTAATTTATTGTTGAATTGTGAATAGTTGTGATGCGAGATTGTGGGTTGAATGCATGAGTTATTGTGTTGATTCATCATTGTTTTTCATTAATAATTTATTTCATAAATTTACATTATCTTTCACACATTGTGTTTGTGTTGTTCATTTAATCCACCATCCACTCGGTAACAATTCTGTTACGATGGTGTCAGAAGTGGGATCGCTGGATTAAGTGAACTGTCAATCATTTTTGTGAAAGTATACATTTAATGTTTATATTTGAGCGTGACCTTCTTGACAAGATAATACTCAAGTTGGGGTTTATTTTTGTTTAGTTTATCTAGGTCCGTGTCCAGTATAAACGTATTTAAAGCATTGGTTTGGTTACCTTCATCAGGAAGATAAGGTCAGCCTGTGGTATATATATCTATATTCATATTACAATTGTCATGTCATCCCTTAAGGACTTGGTTGCCTTAGGCAAAGAATTTGGTTATGAAGGTGAAAGTTTAAGGAAATTTATTCAAGAAGAACAAGCCCGGGAAAGGGAAGAAAGGGTAAGGGCAAGGGAATTAGAAAGGGAATCCGAAGAAAGGAAACAGGAATTAGAAAGGGTAGCCGATGAAAGGAAATGGGCCTTTGAAAGGGAAAAGATAGGATTAGAGAAGCAGGCCGAAAAGGACAGGATAGAATGGGAAAGGGAAGCGGATGAAAGGCGAATAGAGTTAGAAGAAAAAGCAAAGCAACGGGATCATGAGCGTAAGGTAGAATTAGCAACAGCTGGAAGAGAACACGATTCTGCCTTTAGCAAATTAAGGGGCCCCAAATTACCTCCCTTTGATGATGAAAAAGATAACATGGATAGTTATCTTCATCGGTTTGAGCGGTATGCCGAAAACCAGAAGTGGATTCAAAATGACTGGGCAATGCATCTTAGTGCTCTATTAAAATGTAAAGCGCTGGATGTATACTCACGACTTCCTAGAGACGATGTGTTTAAGTATGACGTCCTAAAGGAAGCACTTCTCAAAAGGTACGACCTCACTGAACAGGGTTTTCGTAAAAGGTTCAGGTATAGCAAACCCGATAAGGGAGAAACCTTTGGTTAGTTCACTGTTAGAATTGCGAACTATTTTGAGCGGTGGATTGAATGCGGCAAAGCAGTGAAAACGCTTGAAGGGTTGACTGATTTCTTCTTGCTCAGAGATCAATTATTTAATACAGTTGGGCGAGAATTTGATCAATTTCTGAAAGAGAAAGTCTTCACAAACGTAAAAGATATGGCTAAGCAAACCGATTTCTTTGCCGAAGCTCATGGGGGAACCCAGAACGTGGTTTCAAAAGATTTTAAGTCTGGAAACCAGTCTGCGAGACCGATGCCTAGGGAGCTTGTGAAATCAGCTGAGGCAAATAGGTCAGTTAGGAATCCAGGTATTCAGCGTGTGCAATGTTACTTGTGTAATGCATGAGGTCATGTTCAAAAAAACTGTCCTAAAAGAAAGGGACTTGTACATAAGGTAGCAGTGGCTATACAAAGTAAAGGTATATCTGATAATATCGTACAGGTAGAACCTTGTATTCATTCGCTTGGCACGTGTCTATTTCCCGAAGCGCGTGTACCAACCGCGAGAGGGTTTGTCAACGGTCGAGAAGTCGTAGTATTATGTGACACTGGTTGCACGGGCGTAGTGATCAAACGTAGTCTCGTGCAGGATAACCAAATGCTCGGGTGGGAGTCCCCATGTATGTTACTTGATCAGACGATGGGTCGCATTCACGTAGCAAGGATCACGGTAAAAACACCTTTCCTAATGGGAACTGTTGATGCCCTTTGTATGGAAAATCCTATTTACGATCTGACGATCGGTAATGTTGAAGGTTCCCGTCTTCCAACCATGGCCGATTTTAAAATACCTTTGGCCTTTGCAATCGAAACGCGAGCGCAAACACGGCGAGAGAAAACCGCGTTTCATAAATTAATAGTCCCTGAATCGATCTCAGGAATTTCACGTGATGATTTCAAACAAGAGCAAGAACGTGATGAATCCATCAAATCAATTGTTGAGAAAATCACGTCCGGCGCGATTAAACACTGCAAGCGTGGGGGTAGCTCGAGACTCGTACGCAAGAACGGATTAATTCATAGGGAGTTTAGCGCTCGGGAGGGTAAGAAGTATTGGCAAGTGGTCGTACCCCATAGATATAGATCTCAAGTACTTAGGGTGGCGGTTGAGTCAAGCATGGCAGGACACCTAGGTAAGGCTAAGACCAGTAGCAGGGTAGTCGCTAAATTCTACTGGCCCGGTGTTAATGGCGATGTCACACGGTTCTGTAGGTCGTGCGATGTATGTCAGAAAACCGTATGTAAGGGAAGGGTCACAAGGGTGCCCTTAGGACAGATGCCATTAATAGATACACCGTTGAAAAGAGTGGCAGTAGATATTGTAGGACCAATACACCCAGTTACCGAAAGAAAGAATCGGTATATTCTTACTTTGGTTGACTACGCGACCAGATACCCCGAAGCCATAGCGTTACCAACTATTGAAACGGAAAGGGTAGCTGAAGCATTAGTTGATATCTTCAGTAGGGTAGGGGTGCCAGAAGAAATCCTCACTGATTGTGGTGCCCAATTCACCTCTGACCTCATGTGTGAAATAAGTAGGCTGTTATCCATCAAACAGCTAAACACTACCCCATACCATCCGATGTGCAATGGACTGGTAGAAAAGTTTAATGGTACCCTGAAAAGCATGCTATGAAAGATGTGTGCGGAATGTCCGCAAGACTGGGACCGTTATTTAAACGTTGTTCTGTTTGCGTACCGTGAAGTACCGCAGGAAAGTTTAGGGTTTTCACCCTTTGAACTGTTGTACGGTAGAACAGTTTGAGGCCAGATGCGGATACTACGCGAACTATGGACTGGTGATGTTGCGAACGAGGAAATAAAAACAACTTACCAGTACGTGTTAGATCTGCGAAATAAACTTGAGAGTACATGCCAGATGGCACGTGACGAATTAAATCGGGGCGCAGATATGCCAAGTATTATAACCGCAGAGCGCGAAATAGGAAATTTCTTGTAGGAGATCAGGTTCTATTGCTTCTTCCAATGAGCTCAAATAAGTTATTAGTCCAGTGGAAAGGTCCCTATGAAGTTAAAGAGGTAAAAGGTGATATGGACAATAAAATTGACATGGACGGTAATTTAAAGACATTCCATGCTAACATGCTCAAGTTGTATATCAAGAGACAGAGCGAATCTCACAGTGAGACCCACTAAATGCAGTATTGGTTATACAGATTTAGATTGTTTGGGTCATAGGGTCACCGGTATGGGTCAGTTAAAAACTCACCCCAAGCAAGTTGAAGCAATTAGAGACGCACCAAAGCCAACCAACAAAACGCAGGTAAGATCATTTCTAGGTCTAGTAGGTTTTTATAGAAAGTTTATACCGAACTTTGCAGCCATTGCTAGCCCACTGTCTGATTTGACCAAGAAGGGGCAACCAAACAAAGTTGAATGGGGACCGCCACAAGATAAAGCATTTTGTGCTCTGAAAGAGAAACTGGTTAGTGCACCTATATTAAAATTGCCAGATGTCAGCAAACCTTTTATTCTAAGAACAGATGCTTCTGAAACTGGGTTGGGGGCAGTTTTACTGCAAGAGCAAGATGACAGTAAGTTACCCGTAGCTTACTCGAGTAGGAAATTGCTACCCAGGGAGAAAAATTATTCCGTTATAGAAAAGGAATGTTTGGCCGTAGTATGGGGAATTGGGAAGTATCACGCATATCTATTTGGGAGAGATTTCGTTCTCGAGACTGATCGCCAACCCCTACTGTATTTAAACAAGGCCAAGGTCGCTAACGCTCGGTTGATGCGTTGGGCGCTAACACTACAACCTTATCGCTTCCGTGTAGAAGCAATAAGGGGAGTTGAAAATATAGGCGCAGACTACTTGAGTAGGGCATGATGGGAAATTTGTATGAATTTACCCAGTATTAAAATCCAGATTGTAGTATAACCAGTGTAAATGTTGTAAGATATCATCAATAGTTATTTTTTTTCTATTCTGTGTTAAGTTTTAAAAATGTGTACATTTTTATTCTTAGGGGGGAGGTATTGTCACAGAATTAGGCGAAAATTGAATTTATTTATTCTTGAATTACAAACTAATTTCACCATTTTTTTTTTTCATCATACATGCGTTACGTGGGGTGAATAAGTGGGTTTTTTTTCAAGGTAAGCAGCGTGTAATGATTTGCATGTGCCTGACTTCGAATCACTTGAAGCCAGGAACATTAGAATCACGGGGTGCACGATAATTTTGCCGTGAATTCTGCTCACCTATTTGAGGATATATAAGGCAGAATATTTCTGATAATAATTACGGGTCCAAAAAGTATCTTATCGCAGGAAAGATAGCTCGTCATTCTATCTCCAGCCAAAGGGGTGAGTGTTAAATTTATATTTCATTTTATTGTGAATTTTATTCAGTTTATCGTTTCATATAATGATGCCTTTATTGCAATGCAGATTTAAAACGTGGAATATTTGGAATTACTAGTCACTATTAGACTTTAAATGCAATAGCGTAATCTAAGGTTTAGATTATTTTTAGAGACAACTGTTATTAGTCTGGTTTCTTTATTGTAGCTGATATCGTAGCTGATTTGTTGCGGAACATCTCTGATTTGTTGCGGAACATCTCTGATATTGTAGCGGAACGTCTGATATTGTAGCAGAACGTCTCTGATATTGTTGTTGAACGTCTCTGAATTGTAGCTGAACGTCTCTGAATGTCTCTGAATTGTAGCTGAATGTGATTGATTGTGCCGTGATTGTGCTGTTTAACTGTGCGATCGAATTGAGGTATCTGACTGTCTGTCTGTCGGATTGTCTGTCCATCTATATCTGTCGTGACGTGTAAATATCCGGAAATCTAGAAGTCCGAGTGTCGGAGCTGTCTAGAGGTGTAAACATCTGGGGTGGCATCTTAAGTATTTGGGACCATTGGTTCTAGTAGATGCTGTATGCTGTCTGTACGTATAACTGTGGTGGATCCGTGAAGGGCAAGTGACCGATAAAAGTACTGAGTCAACCCTAGGTATTCGGAGAAGCTGAGCGGCGATTCAACAGTTGGTGAATCGTACGGTTATACAGGGTCGAGACACGTGTGTGTTGCAATTGAAGTACAATTGAATACATTGTTATATTTACATAGTTACTTCAAATCACAGTAGTATTTCAAGGGATTACATGAATCTCAATAAAAGTTAGCAACTTGATTAAATACATGTATATGTTCGTGCTAGTTGTCGCAATCCATATGTGCGATAGTATAGTTTGATGTTTTGTATTTGTTATCGCAATTTATACTTGCGGTAATATAACTTTTGTAAAGATTCCTTGGATCTGTGTATAGTCCAAGAGATTCCTTTGTATCTGTGCTTTATTTTGTATGAATATTTAATTTATTGTTGAATTGTGAATAGTTGTGATGCGAGATTGTGGGTTGAATGCATGAGTTATTGTGTTGATACATCATTATTTTTCATTAATAATTTATTTCATAAATTTACATTATCTTTCACACATTGTGCTTGTGTTGTTCATTTAATCCACCATCCACTCGGTAACAATTCTGTTACAATCATCATCAGGCTCTTGACCTAGTGTGGTCGTCAAAGCACTGCTGCTGAACGTCTGACCAGTTTGATCCATTTGTTTTGATCATGTGCCAATGCTTGTGTCTCCGCAAAACGTTTCCTGGTACATTCTGTGATGTTGTCTATCCACTTTCGCTCTGTCTACCTCTCCTTCTGCCACCCTAGCCACTGCCTTGCCACCCTAGCCACTGCCTTGCAGTACTGTTGTGGATAGACTGTTGGCTCTAGTGACATGGCCATACCATTTCAGCTTTCTCTTTTTTCTTTTTGACAGTGGTGAGGAGGTCTTCATATTGGCCTATTTTGTGCTTGATGGTGTTACAAACTTCTTCATTTGTGATGTGGTCCACATAAGAGATGCCAAGGATGGTTCTGAAGCATCTCATTTCAAGTGCCTGAATTCTTTGTTGTAATTCTGCTGTCAGGGTCCAGGCCACACATGAATACAAAAAGATTAAAATGACAAGTGCTCTCAATAATCTGATTTTGGTTATCAGACATATTATTGTCTCTCCAGATGGGTCTTAGCTTTGACATAGCTACCATTGTTTGTGCTGCTCGTGACAATATTTCTGCTTTTGATCCCTCTTCAGTGATTATGGAACCAAGATATTTGAACTGGCTCACTGTTTTCCTGTCCTCTGACTTTAATCTTGGCTGAGATTTGTTTGCCATTATTTGTCATCAGCTTTGTCTTCTCAATGCATATATCCATGTCAAATCTGGAAGATGTTTCATCCAGGTTCTTCACTAAGGTGGCAAGCTTGTCTTTACTGCCTGCCAGCTCATGAATGTCGTCATAGGTTGGTGATGTTACTCCATCCAATGCTAACTGTCCCACAGCGGTTTTTCAGGGCTTCGCTCATGATGTGTTCTAAGTAGATGCTGAAAAGCGTGGGTGACAGAAGACAGCCTTTATGTACTCTGACTGTTGTCTGGAACCAGTCCCCCACAGAACCTTAAGCAATTACTGCACTGGTAGCCTTGGCATACAGCTGCTTGATGGTATTGGTCAACTTTTGACCTATGTTGTACTTCTTCAATGTGGCCCACAATGCCTCATGCCACACTCTGTCAAAGGCCTTTTTGTTAGTATATGAACACATGATTGATGTCATGTTGACATCACAGGTAGTTTTCACACAGAACCCTGAATTGAATATTTGTTCTGTTGTACTTCTTCCACTCTGGAACCCTGCAGATATTTCTTCTGCTTATGGATTCAGTCTGTTCAAGATGATCTTCCGCATCACCTTACTACCATCGCTGATCAAACTGAGAGTTCTGTGATTTTGGCATAGCTGGAGATTGCCTTTTTGGGAGAGTGTTGCTAGATCTTGTTGCAGATTTTTGTTAGTAGCTCTATCACTGATCCCCCCCCCCTTCTTGATAAGTTCAGCTGGGATGTTGTCTACTCCAGCTGTCTTCCCATTCTTAAGTGCTCTGAATGCTTACTCCACCTCTTCTTCGATAATGGGGAAATCATCATCATTTGTGGAGTTGGGAACTTCAAGCACCTCTAAGTCTCCTGTGGACGGATGGTTGTAAAGTTCTTTACATTACTCAGTCCATCTTTCTGCAATGTCACTTATTTCTGTGAGACATTTTCCATTTTCATCTTCAATGGTACTGACTCTTGGCTGCTTCTGTCTGGCGAGGTCCTTCACGATTTGGAATGCCTTTTTGCTGTTATTCTTTATCAGACTGCTCTATATCAGACTGCTCTATATTTCTGTGCACTTTTTTCCAATACAATCTTCTTTAAATTTGCTTTCTTCAAGTTTTTTCTAATATTCTTATTTATTTATCGGTACTCCATTGCCCCTGTTGTGCATCAGGTGTTTTTCAGGCATCACACAAATTTAGAATCTCTTCTGTAACCCAGGGTTTTTCTTTGGGCGATGGAGGCCAACGATGTCCTTGGCAGCTGTTCTCATGACTGTGTTGAAATAGATTTCACATTATTGATGTATAAAATTTTTATTAATGAATCCAACATTCTTTGGTTTCTAAATTTAATATGCCAGAAGAGATGGACACATTGTTCACACATCCATTGGTGATTTCTAAAAATGTTATCCAGCACTAGGCTGAATAATCCCAGGGAAAGATTAGACTGCATTTGAAATGATGTAAATTTGACAATAGATAAATATTGGTCACCTTTCAACCTGGGCTAGTAATTACAGGGTCAGATCAGGTTTAATTTGAGCTGATGTCAATTTTGGTCATACACAGGACAATCATTTCAAATAATAAACTTCCTATATTCTAATAAGCAGAGCACCTGCCACTAAACAGTCTATCCTAGATATGACTAGCACATGTGGGTAAGTATATTCAGTATGGAAACAAGATTTATTATAAACTAGTTATATAATTATGTATGTGTATGTATATATGCCTTAATTGTCATTTTGTTGCTCACAGCCAGTAAAATAGTTCCAAGAAACCCAAGCTTCATATGATGTAGTTTGGAATCTGATTTTAAATGAAATTTGTCTCGGTGTGCAGGCATAGTGACACATGATCCCAGTTTACTGTTACAGTTTGTGTCGGACACAATATCTGAACACACACCAAGCTCACTTTTCTAAAATAGAAAGGGAGGTTGTCAAAATTAACTTGACCTTATCACATCTTTTAGATTCTCTACCATATGCATTGCCACCAAACCCACAGTCAATTATTTGGTAGTACAGAATAAATAGTGTGCATCCAACTGTAAAAAATATAATAATGTAATTTAAAATAAGAATACCACCTTTTCCACAAACAATATATTTCCTGTTATATACAAACTGTATCATATCATACAAACAACAGGAACCATAATCATTACCTCCAACTGACAGAGTAGCCACTCTTGATGTTCTTGTTGAAGGGACCGCAAATTTGTTGTTAGCCACACAGAAATAATCTCCTTGATCAATCTTCTGCACCTGAGAAAAGTACAAATCCCATGATCCTTCTGGGGATACAATGACTTTAACCTCTTGTTCTCCATTCCTGGTGATCAAAGGCTGACTATCTTTGTACCATGTTATATCTGCTAAAGGAACACTGATGGGTGGATTGCAGTAGATGAAAACTGGTTGCCCGGCAATGGCAAATGTATCAACTGGTGATCGTTTGAAGTCCAGATCTAGTCCTGAAACAGACAATGGATTAAATCAATAAAAAAATATTCATTTTATTAATCAAGATGACAATCTCTTTAAAAAAATGAAACAAAAACTTTCAACTTAAACTGATAATTTGTGTAAAAAAAAATTTTTTTGGGAGTAATTTCTTCAATCAAGCTTACCCAACTGTTGTTATACCTTATGTCCACATCCTTGCAAATCCAATCCTCATATGCTACAATTTTGCAATTATGGTTAAATTTGTCTGCCCAATAAGTGGGAGTCAGAGTGATCTCCACCCCACACCCACCCCACGATTTAGGGATTGGATCCAAATGCCATCAATACTTCAGTTTTTTTACTGGAAAGGAATTCATGCTTTGTCAGTGGGATGTGACTGACAAGGTAGGGAGGGTATATCTGTATTATGGTCAGATAAATACCTCAGATATTGGTCAAATCCAATGCTGGTAATGACTGCCATAACCTCATGCATCAGAATACATAATAATTTTATTTTATTATGAGTTAATTTTCAGCATATAGAGTAAAAACTAGATATTATCCCAGAAGAAAATGCCCCACCTGATTCATTGACCTTTCCCTCTTTCAAAGATACAAATAGTTAAGATCTCGTTACATTTGTATTCTCACCAGCTCAGTCAATTTTAGGTATCAATACAAACAAGTTCCATAGATATACCTGAGGTAAAAGCTCAGATGTAGAATGAGGTTTCACTATAAAACTCTGCTTGCCATTAGCAGGAGCCCACTATTGAAAATGAATGCATGGGCCATCATGAATTAAAACTGAACCATCCCAATGGAACTCCATATAGTTCTGGTCACATTACAAGGTATATACATTGCCTGGTGTTGATAAATGACAATGAATGCATGGGCCATCATGAATGAACACTGAACCATCCCAATGTAACTCTAAGGATGTAAGGAATATACTTTGCCTATTGTTGATAAATGAGTAGAAAGCAGATCTTATGCAAAGGTTGGACCAACAATGCTTCCGACAGCAGGTCTAATGATAATGAGATTGCTTAATGGTACACTTTACCATGATGGGTATCAACTTCTTCACCTCTAAAAGCCATTGGAGGAAGTTAGCCATCTGTGGTAATGATGTTGAAAAATATTTCCTTCCTTGAACCACTGTCCGAAGATTCTGCAGTTCCCCCTCATATGGCAGTCCTTCTTGACCACACAATTCTCTACACCACTTGTTCTGAGAACTGATTGCCTCAAAGGGGCTTGTCTGATATGATCCAGGTATTCGGGTTCAACAGATCTGAGTTCAGATGAAACTCCAGCCATCCAATGAGGTTGCTTACACAAGAGGGAAAAGGTTATGATTTTCCTTTACATATCCACTGCAATATTTGACTTGTATCATTTATCCATAATTTTTCCCATCTAAGAGAAACAATTATAATAAAAAGGCACTCTGATTTCAAGAGCTTTTAGATTTGAGATGTTGGAGAATAAGCATAGACATCCAAACCATTCCAATCTATGGAAAAAGCCTCGACTGTCCAAGTGCCTTCTGAAGCAGGACTGGCAAATTAAAAGTTGGGAGTTCTGTTTTTCACCTCATTGCAAAAAATTCACCAATGGTTGATGCCTACATAGATTTGACTGAATACCAAAGGATGAAGTGAATATTTGGTTTGTATCAGTTGAATTCCTTTATGACGAGTATGCTTATACATTTAGTCTGTCCAGAATGTCCAAATCAATGGATATGTCATTGATCCTTTAACCTCAAATGATCATTCAATTTTAAAAAATCATGAGGCAGAGGTTTAGAAATCTGGTACCACCTTGCCTTATGAGATAATTTAGTAAATTGAAGTTGTCCGATGGAGTTTGTTTCTATAAAAAAAATCTCCAGCCTTTGCAATAGCCTATGTCTTTGAATAGCCAAAGCTGATTCTGAGTGGGTTACATTCTGCTGGCCTCCTGAAACAACATTAACACATGGGCAATGAAGCCTTCCGTCTATGCTCTCTTCCATACAAATTGCTATTTTTGGAAGCTAGACCTGCAAGGGAAGACCTACCCTAAGCCCACTGAGGTTCTTCAATCACCTGAGAAGTGGCCTCACATAGCCAGAAATCAGGACTGACTGTTCCAATTGGCAAATCTTTGGTCACCATTGGGAGACAATATCATCTGCAATGGTCTCATGACCAGGAAACTCAGGATGATGTGATTTGCTGCCACATTGAGGAGACCCAGTGGGCAAAAGAAATCTCAGTCTGAGATAAGATCCTTCACAAAAACTTAAGTCATCAGTAAAATGATTTCAAAGCAAGGGAAATTTACTCTGAAACATTTTGAACAACACAAATGATTAAAATGATGAGATTGGATAATTCAGATCAATCTTTCTTTGACAATGAATCTAAGGCTGAGTAGGTATTAAACAAAGAAATTCATGTCTTGATTTGAAATATAACTCACCAGGTGTTTTTGTTGTAAGTCATTCAGGTTGTCATGGATGTGGAGACAGTGAGATGACACTACCCTATTCATCAGTCTTGAACGACCCATTCTGAACCATGGTACACATATGACTAGGTACAGAAAACTGTGGCATAAAAATAGGCTATGAATAAAATCTGTCAATTTATGGTCCAAACAATCTTTACAATGCATAATGCAAGAAGACTGTTTATGTCCTGCTGAGAAGCATCTCCTCTGAATGGATCATTTCAGTTGTCTGGTCTTGAATGAGCCTTGGACAATTGGGGAGAGACAATGAATGAGATCCAGAGGCTCCCTGAAATGACTTGTTGGATCTATGGACTGTCAGGGAAAAATCTTTTCCATGTTACTGCAAAGTGGCCAAGTCTTCTCCCTACTGGGATATTTAATAAGGGTAGAGTGAAAATAGCATTATTTCCTTCTGGAAGAAGGCTGGCATGTTGAGAAACTGTGATGAAAATAGTCCCCCTCCATATACTTTTTGTCTACATATGTTCTCCAGACAAGTGGCTTTCAAACTGCTTGTCTGTTTAGCATATCCTAGAGCGGTCCAATCTGTTCCACTGATCCCTATTATGAAATGATTAAAAAGGTCTGCAATATTGGGCATGAGGTAGATTGGTCTCCTTGTCATTTTCTTATTCAATGGTGAACCCTCTACCTTACAGGTTTCCTCCATATGAGATTTTTTGACAGAGGCAGCATCTGTATCTATGTCCTTGTCTTAAATACTGCACTTATTTGCCTTCCCATTCAGTGTTGCTTGTCTGACCAGGATTGAGGCTATTCTCTGTCCATCCCAAGAACCCATGCTTCATGCCTGCATGCCATCTCACACATTCCAGGCATGTACTCCGAGTAATGTCCACCATTTACAGTAACTATACACTGATTGCACTTCATCCCTCCTTTGTACAGAGACCTGTATAGGGAGCTTTGTACAGAGACATGTAGAGGGAGGTTTGTACAGAGACCTGTAGAGGGAGCTTTGTACAGAGACCTGTAGAGGGAGCTTTGTACAGAGACCTGCTATACAGCCAAACCAATCAAGTGTCATTTTATAAACAATAAGAAACTCCTCCAACTGACTATATAGTTTGACAAGTAACTCTTGATACCAGAATTTTCTAAGGTCTCTAAGTGTTATTTGTTTAGGCTCTTACAAGACATAACAAGAAAAAAGTGAAGCCAACAAGCTCTATAAAAATTGAGCAAATAATTTATTTCAATCATTCTCTAGTTAAACAAGTTAGAAATGGGAAAAAGAACTTAGTTTTTACGATTCAAATCCAAAAAATAATCCAAGAATTAAAACAATAGAAGTCATAGTAATAAAAGTCCTCATGAAACCGAGTTCAGATCCCAATGAAATCCAAAATGGAAGGTGATGACATATGCTGTGGTCATTATCATAGTTATGTGTCAACAGTTCTTTATTGAATCACAGAAAATATGATTCTAGTGTTTGAATTCTGTGTAAAATTTGATAACTGTCCTTGTCCAAGAATTATTTTTGAGCACTATTATTTCCAGGAAAAATAATTTTGTAATCCAATGAAAATTAAACAGTATAATTTGCCCCAAACTGGTCACAACATAAAACACTTCTCAAGTGTTAAGTCACTAATAACTATTCATTCTCAAAACATCAGTTATAAATATACATGTAGCTACAATGCAAAACAGATGCCTGGATTTGGGTGAATCCTCTGGAAAAACCTAAATGATACATGTTATTTACCACAGTCCAAGTATGGCATTGATTCTACTTATTGAATCAAACTCTGCAAATGAATATTAAAAAATGTTCTTTACTACAAACTATCACTGTTCTGAATCAAGGTCAGGAACTAGGTCAGCATTAGATACAATGTTTCTATAAAGTTGCTAATGTCAAAAATAAAAATAATCAGTCAGAACTGAACTCTATTCCAGTAAATAAAGTTATATTACAATAGTGAGCAATGAAAAAAAAATATTCTAAAAAATCAAAAAAACAAACAAATCAAATATAAATTAAATCAAATACAGATAACAAAAGAACAGATGTAATTTGGCACCAGTCCTTATCCAAGAAGGAGATCATTCTGTCTGAATCTCATCCCTGTGAGCACAAAACTGTTGGCTGCACATCAACCCTTTTATTATAATTGGATTTGCAAGATACTAGTCATCCTCCTAAGGTATTGTGATCAGGTATTTGAAGAAGAAAGTAAATTGAAATGAAAATAGACACAATTCTGCTTTTGAAAGATCAAAATGCATAGAAAGCCAGAACAATGAATGATATGACAACAAGTGCCATACTCAAGTATAATGTTACAAAAAAGGAATAGACTGGCTTAAACAGTCTCAATCAATTATATATATGTATATATAAATAAAACAGTATATCACTGGCATCACCTACTCTGACACTCTACCTTTTATAACTATACAAAGAATTAGCACACCCTGGCTAGTGAAATTCAGGCTTTGCATTCTGTCATAGTGAGGTGTACGAAAGTATTGAGCTACCTAAAATGTGAATATTTTGTTGATGAAATCTGCTGATATGATGTAAATTGGAATTATTAGGATTAAATGATCATGGTTGGGTATTTATCAATGTGAACCTTTTATATAATCACTCACAAAGTTTACAAAGTCTTTTGGACTTTATTTATATGTAAGTGATTAGGTCAAATTTACAAATTGATAAATACCCAACCATGATCATTTAATCCTCTAATAACTTTCAACCCACATCACTCTAGATGTAACTTCAATTTTCTTTTTAACACAGTACTCATTTCTACTCAGCAAAGAATATTAGGTGCATTTTGAAACCCTGCTCAAACCCATGTAGATACAAATTTGCAATGATCTTTAAGAACATAAGTGTAAAAATGTCTTAGATGGTAATGGAGAAATCAGTACAAATTCATGTCATTATACATGTAGTCCTGGAAGATAAACCATAATGGAGAAATCAGTATAAATTTGTGTCATTATGCAGTCATTATTGTAGACCTTGAAGATAATAGGTAAAGGAGAAATCTGGTTAACTCTAATTCATGTCATTAAACATGTTGTTTACACAGAATGATGTAATGACAACAAAACCAAAAACTGTCAGTAGGTTAAAAGTAAAGTTTGTTCAACAGTTTTTATATTTCTTTTATAAAACTACACAATGCACATGCCTTTACTGCATTATGTTCTTTGTCCACATTTATGTGCTCATCTTACAAGAATGGGTTACTTTATACAGAAGGGCTTTATGGTTAGGATCAAACAATTTATTTGGATCCATCACTGTACATATTAAAAAAGGGGGTCCTGAGCACCGAAGGGCTTTATGATTAAGGTCAAACAGTTTAATCCGATCCATGACTGTGCCCATGTTAAAAGAAGGAACACTGTACACTGAGGGGCTTTATGGTGAGTCAAACAATTTAATTGGATACATGACTGTCCATGTTCAAAGACAGAACACTGTACACTGAAGGCCTTTATGGTTAGGGTCAAACAATTTAATTGGATACATGGCTATGCCCATGTTAAAAGAGGGAACATTGTACAATAATGGGCTTTATGAAGATGGTCAAACAATTTAATCTGATTCATGACTGCTTATTTTACAAAAGGGATACTTTATAATGAGTGGCTTTAGAGGAAGGGACTATTGTATTTGGGCACAAACATATATCTTATCAATTTGACAGAACAAATAATAACATAATTAATAACAACACTGTATAAGTCAGACTTACTTGCTATGGTGACAGAAATATTGGGACTGACTAGAGACCCAAACTCATTGACTGCCTTGCAATTGTACAGCCCATCTATCTTCCAGCTGGGTGTTGTGAAATATAGTGAGTTATTTTTCAATATAAAAACATCTGTTGTGTTGACTAGCTGTGTACTCTGTCCATTATTTAACCAGAACACTGTTACTTTAGGTTTCCCATCTAGTGGGCAGTTCAAGACCAGAGGGGTTATGGAGGGGGCAAGAATCTGTGTCACAACCAATTCTTCTAAAAGGTAAGGTGGGCCTTCTCTCTCTGAAAGAAAAGAAACATAAATTATAAAGTTTTGATAAGCTAAAAAGTAAACATCTCATAAACATATGTAAACTGCATATCCTGAGCTGAGATGCATCATCTCCATTCACAAATATCTTTCAGCTGATGCCACTAAAGCACTTGTGTGTTCATTAGTACTTTTAAGACTGGACTATTGTAACTCAATTCTGTCTGATTCATCTCAATATGTACTCCAAAAATGTAAAAAAGTTCAAAACACAGCTGCATGGATCATCGTTAGAGTACCACGGTCAGAACTTAGCTCCCTGCTGCTCCTTACCCTACACTGGCTATCCATTTGATCCAGAATCAAACACAAAATTTGTTCAAATGATGAGTGGTCAAAATTGAAGGTTGTGATGTGGTTTATATTATCTTGTATCAAAGCAACTTTTTGATAATTAAGCATTCGAAGAGAATCAAAGGAACTAAACAATTGGTTCTCACATTTAATGAGCTAAGATCCATCTGCTGATTCCAATGATAAAGACCTTTATTTCAAATCAAATCCATCATCAGACTTTATAATAACAAGATCATCTGTATAAATTGTAAAGGTTGTTTACATATATATATATATATATATATATATATATATATATATATATATATATATATATATATATATATTGGATACAGCACAGACAGCCTAAACAATGCCATGTGAAACCAACTAGAATTATGAAATTATGAAACCTAATGCTTTCTGAAGAAGAAAATAGTGCTGATTGAAATTAAAAATATATAAACATTTTTTACAGTGAAGTGGAATAAAATTTACTGTGAATATAACAATAATTACTGCTTAGTAAAATGCAAAGCACAAACTATACATTCATACAGAGTACCGGTAAAGAATAAAGTATACATTCATACAGAGTACTGGTAAAGCATAAACTGTACATTCATCCAGAGTACTTGTAAAGTATAAACTGTACATTCATACAGAGTATTGGTAAAGCATAAACTAAACATTCATACAGAGTGCTGGTAATGCATAAACTGTACATTCATACACAGTATTTGTAAAGCATAAAATGAACATTCATACAGGATACTGGCAAAGCATAAACTATGCATTTATACTAAGTACTGGTAAAGCATAAACTGTACATTCATGCAGTTTTAAAGCCATCTGTCCTGTGTCTAACGATAAATACTGAATCAATGACACCAAAATTAAAATTAATAAATATATATATATATAACTACAGCACTCAGAAAAGAAAAAAATCAAGATAATGATGTCACTGATCAATTCATAATGAACTCACCAACAGTAGATAAAAGAGCAGTCAAACTTCTCACATTTATATTCAGCAATGTATTTCTTGCCACACAGTTAAATGTTCCATCCAAATAAGGCTTTGCCTTCAAAACCAGTTTCATTGTATGCTGCCTGATCAAAGAGTTGTCTCCACTTCCCCCATAGGTGGCATTGTACTGCTCCCCTCCTTGGAATAGTTGCCCATTCCACTCCCAGAATAATTCTGCTGGTGGTGCACTTTCCCCAGTGATACAGTTAAATGATATGATATCATCTTCGTTGGCATACACTGATGTAGGGCTTACAAAAAACATGTGGATGACTGAAAGAGAATTTAAATTACAAATTTATTATGAGATTATGCATCTGTTGGAAGAGGCCCTCTGTGCAATTTTGTATCTGATGACTACAGATCCTTAGTTACAGTAGCTCACATTCTTAATGGCAGTGACTTAGCCAGTTGATGCCCATAGTTAACGTCTCTCTTGCAACACCAGAGTTTGTTGCACCTTCATTGGTACACGCAGCTCTATAGCTAGTTGCACCAAGTGGTCATAAACTAAGTAACATAAACGAGTGAAACCCAACAAGTTTTTAAAGTTCAATAAATAATCTATTTTACTGGAATAAAAAGTGGAAATTTTATAAGAACTTACAGTATTGGGAATAAAATCCCAAATAGTCCTAAACGTTATATTATAATGTCAAATGTATAGAGTTCCAATTGAATTCTAGTGATGTTCCAAATAAATTCCAATACTGAATGTACTGATGTGCCTGTAGTTTCAAATGCACTATTATGACAATGGCCTGGAATGAGACAATGTATTAACAGTCTTTTGACGTATCACAATTAACACATTAACCCCTACTGCCTTGATAACTCATCATACTTTTACCTCCCTCATCTCCTGAGTGCCTCGATAATGTGCCTGAGTGTACCTAGCTTGTATTCCGGGCGCCGAGTTTGAGTGGCAGTATTTGTCTATGCCTGTATCTTGAAAGAGTTAAATCGGTGCAAATCATTGCAAACCATTGGTGATATGAAGCTATTTCCTAAATATGCAGGCAGTTTAACTAATAAAATGTTAGCTCACATAGAGTGAACACTGCTGTACAAAAAGAGAAAAAAATTGACTTCAATAGCAGCAAAATAAGTAGAAACATTTAGATTAGAAAATGAAGAAAATTTCAAGAATCAGCCACTGGAAGTAGACTCTTACTTGACAGACTGAAGAAGTATTCACACAAGGTTAAATTTGCAATAGAGATGACAAGTTGAATTTCTGTGTACAAAAAAATGGAGGGAATTTCATGTGTTGATAGTTTTAATTCATTATGGACTTTTATGAATTATTCAAGGCATGAGAAACAAATTGGTGAGAAATTCATTTTATCTTTATGCAGTTTTATTTCTGCATGTAGCACAACAATTTTATACCATTTCTGTATATAATTTTAGTGAGAACTGTTGTGCCAAATTTTAGCTTAATTACAGGAACATAAATAAAAAGTAACATTTATTACTTGCAGCTCTCTCTTAAAAGGTCTGCAAGCCAAGTCAGCAAGTCTCAGGGATACAGGCACTGATAGGGCTAACACTGCTGTATGTGTAGGGGACTGCCTAGCTGTTGGGCTCAGAGGTTAATGTGTTAATGTAATCCAAAATGTCTTTGACTGAAATCATCGTAATTCCAGATTAATAATTTAGTCCAAGAATATTTCTGAGTGCCCTGTCATTCCAGTGCATAATTTAAATAAATAGCTCTGCCCAAATTAAAAACTGAACACAACAATACGACTGTTTCTGGTTCAGATTTTAAGGCAAGAATAAGTAATTTGTCAAGTAAACAACATTAATATTAAAACCTAAGACACCATAACAGAGTCAGGATGTAGGTCAGTCTCTTTTCTAAAACATTCAAAGTTGTCAACAAATTTAAAACTTTCCAAATGAAAAACGAACATCCTACATTCTGATAAAAGTAAACATGTTCACCTCCATTAATAATTATCTGAATATTTAATCTGTAACCACTGAAAAATATTAGCTATGTATTAAGCTGTTTGCAAAATAAATCTCAGTAGTCAGGTAGACCATTAACTTGATTTTGGACCAAGGTCAATTATCCAAAACAGATATACATACCATATAATCATAAATAAAAGATATCAACCAATACAAATTATTTATGCATAACATTACAAGTTTTCTGATTTTCTGATTGTTGCTCCCAATATATGCATACATATATTGCAGACTTCGAGGAAGTGAGGTCCAACATGCAAAAATAACAGACCAAAGTTGCTGAGCTGTTGTGAGGAAAATCAAACTCAATACAAAACAAAAGAGCTTTAATAAATGAATAAAGTAGATGCTGTTAAACAATGCAGTTTCCTCTCTTTACTTATCTGAAAAAAATGTCCAGTAATCATAATGGATTTTGTTTTCACTGTCACAGGACTAAAGATTGATATAAGAGAAGTCAAATCAAGCTTTTGTTTGGTTGTATCATAGTAGTACAGGGTGTTGGATCTGTTGGCTATAGAAGAGAACTTGAAAACCTTTATCCTTATATCTGACCAATAGCCAATTTGTTTCCAGTATTCTGTACAATTGCAAATACTTTTATTTTGTTTTGTTTTGTTTTTGTTGTTGCTGAGCGTCCATTTTGTTCATCTTTGGACTCCTGCAGCTTTTCAGATTTAGTGATAGATGAGAAAGCAAAGTTAAAAAAAAACATAAACTCATGCCATGCATTGATTGTTTGTTATGTTCATTGGTTGGCATGGAACCAAGTGGTGCAGGTTATTTCATATTTTAGTGTTGTAATCAGTGCTGAAAGTGTCATCCCTGACACAAATCTTGTCCCCATCATGTTACAATGTCTCTTTCCTATTCATAATACATATACATGTACATCAGATAATTCTGTTAGTATAAAATGTTAAAATGTACATAATCTGCATTGCTATCATGAGATAATACATTCAGACAAAAGCCTTGCCATTAGGTAACACATCGAGACAAAAGCCCTGCCACTAGTGTTACATGTGAGACAAATGCCCTGCCATTAGTAACATGTGTGAGACAAATGCCCTGCCATTAGTAACACATGTGCAACAAAGAGCCTTTCCATTTGGTAATACATTTGAGACAAAATCCCTACCAGTAGATAACACATGTGAGACAGAAACCCTACCATCAGTCATGTGAGACAAATGCCTTGCCATTTTGTAATATATTTGAGACAAAAGCCCTGCCATTAAATAATACATTTGAAACAAAAGCCTCACAATTAGGCTGCACAAAGCATGTAAATACCTACAGGCATGAAATACATTAGTAGATGAAGAATGGAGCAATTCCCCACTGTTCTCATCACGAACACTGCATGTATAGTTCCCCAGATCTTCATTTTGGATATTTGGAATGTACAAGGTGTGATTACTAAACATGGAACTTTTTATAGGTCTTGATCCCTCATTAAACTGCCAGATGAAGAGGTATGAGTCAGATGTGACTCCTGATGATATAAGCACAGCTGGACAGTTCAGAAATAAATCTTGACCATACACAACCACATTACTCTCTGGAACAAGTCCCCATTCTGAAAGTGGGAGAAAAAGTAATTTATTAATCAACTTCACATTTTGAATAAAGTATCTAAGCAATAAAACTATCCAAACGTCAAAAATGTACAGCAATCTCTCTCTAAAATGCACTCATAATAATTACTTCCTGTAATATGGCAATGACAGTCATAGATTCCATTTCATAAATTATAAGTATCATCTATTTTATTATAAGATAAGGTTTCATTATACTACCATGGATAGGGGCCCCGAGTGGCTGAGTGGTCTAAAGCGCTTTCCATTACGGATCACTGCCATCTCACCTCTGTCTGCATGGGTTTGAGTCTAAGATTCGGCTAATGTAGTTATATGAGAAAGCTTGCCAGTAGCTCCTCGTGGGTCAGTGGTTCTTTCCGGGGGTTTTCCCGGGTTCTTCCTCCACCAATAATACTGACCGCCATGTATAGCCTATCGTGTGCTGAAAAATGGCATTAAACCCTACAACAACTACCATAGATAGTATAATGAGTAAATATTATGAATGTATCAAGCCATTAGCATAAAGTATAAATATGCTGTATGCATCTATAAAAAGCATTATAACAAAAGAATATGGTACACTGGTATGTATCATGTACATCATTACATGGTGGTCACACAATTGAGTCTAGTGTCCGGCTTCCATGGACAGAATTATAAAGAGGGAATACGGTGTATGTTCCATGTACATTATAAGGTGGTTACATTATAAGAGGGAATATTTTGTATGTTCTATGTACATTATAAGGTGGTTACATTATAAGAGGGAATATGGTGTATGTTCTATGTACATTATAAGGTGGTTACATTATAAGAGGGAATACAGTGTATGTTCTATGTACATTATAAAGTGGTTACATTATAAGAGGGAATATGGTGTATGTTCTATGTACTTTATAAGGTGGTTACATTATAAGAGGGAATATGGTGTATGTTCTATGTACATTATAAGGTGGTTACATTATAAGAGGGAATATGGTGTATGTTCTATGTATATTACAAGGTGGTTACATTATAAGAGGGAATATGGTGTATGTTCTATGTACATTACAAGGTGGTAACATTATAAGAGGGAATACGGTGTATGTTCTATGTACATTACAAGGTGGTTACATTATAAGAGGGAATATGGTGTATGTTCTATGTACATTACAAGGTGGTAACATTATAAGAGGGAATACGGTGTATGTTCTATGTACATTACAAGGTGGTCACATTATAAGAGGGAATACGGTGTATGTTCTATGTACATTACAAGGTGGTTACATTATATGAGGGAATATGGTGTATGTTCTATGTACATTATAAGGTGGTTACATTATAAGAGGGAATATGGTGTATGTTCTATGTACATTATAAGGTGGTTACATTATAAGAGGGAATACGGTGTATGTATGCTACCATGCACAGTATGAAAAAAGGGAATACTGTGTATGTATCATGTACATCAATCAGTACACTGCCCATTACATAACCTAATCCATTCATGTCCTAATCCATTACATAACCTAACCCATTTATGTCCTAATCCATTACATAACCTAACCCATTCATGTCCTAATCCATTACATAACCTAACCCATTCATGTCCTAATCCATTACATAACCTAACCCATTCATGTCCTAATCCATTACATAACCTAACCCATTCATGTCCTAATCCATTACATAACCTAACCCATACATGTCCTAATCCATTACATAACCTAACCCATTCATGTCCTAATCCATTACATAGCCTAACCCTTTCATGTCTTAATTCATTAAATAATCTAACCTGTTCATGTCCTAATCCATTATATAACCTAACCAATTCATGTCCTAATCCATAACATACTTTATGATTGCAATTACTGAACATGATTATTCTTGCTCTGTTTTCTGGAACCCATTCCAAAGGCCAAACATGGTATCTTGAAGGAGTCAAGCAAAGCATAAATACCACCATGATTTTCTAAGCCCTAGCTTTGAATCATAAAGGTGTCAAACAAGTGTAATTACGCCGTGATTTTCTATGCCTAAGGTTTGAATCATAAAGGTGTCAAACAAATGTAATTACATTTTGATTTTCTATGGCCAAGCTTTGAACTTTGAATTATACAGGTGTCAAACAAGTGTAATTACATTGTGATTTTCTATGGCCAAGCTTTGAACTTTGAATTATACAGGTGTCAAACAAGTGTAATTACACTGTGATTTTATATGCCCAAGTGTTGAATCATAAAGGTGTCAAACAAGTGTAATTACACTGATTTTCTATGCCTAAGGTTTGAATCATAAAGGTGTCAAAATAGTGTAATTCCACTGTGATTTTCTATGCCTAAGGTTTGAATCATAAAGGTGTCAAAATAGTGTAATTACACTGTGATTTTCTATGCCTAAGGTTTGAATCATAAAGGTGTCAAAATATTGTAATTTTACACTGTGATTTTCTATGCCTAAGGTTTGAATCATAAAGGTGTCACAATAGTGTAATTACACTGTGATTTTCTATGCCTAAGGTTTGAATTATAAAGGTGTCAAAATAGTGTAATTACACTGTGATTTTCTATGCCTAAGGTTTGAATTATAAAGGTGTCAAAATAGTGTAATTACACTGTGATTTTCTATGCCTAAGGTTTGAATCATAAAGGTGTCACAATAGTGTAATTACAATGTGATTTTCTATGGCCAAGCTTTAAATTATAAAGGTGTCAAACAGTATAATAACCCTGATTTTCTATGCCAAACCGTAGACTTGTGAAGGAGTCGACCAAGTGTAATTCTAACATAATTTTCCAGGCCCAAATAAGGGATCATGAAGTATTAAAACAAAGTGTAACTCCACTGTTCCTTTATAAGCTCAAACTTGGGATCATGAAGGTGCCAAGCAAGTGTAATTCTAACATAACTTTCCAGGCCCAAATAAGGGATCATGAAGGTGTCAAGCAAATGTAACTCCAACATTCTTTTATAAACCCAAACTTGAGAAAATGAAGGTGTAAAGCAAGTGTATTATTACTGCCTTTTTCTAGACCCAAACTTGAGATTAGAAAAGTGTCGAGCAAATGTAATTCCATTATACATTTCTAGGTCAAACTGTCGTGTTTAAACAATAAACCCAAAACACCAAAACTCAAATTAAGGTAATCACATTATTGAAAAGAACAAAGAAAACAAACCAGGTAAAAAGAGGGCTCAAATGAACACAAAAATGTTGCATTGTGGGCAGTCATCCATGTAATGTAGGTCAAGGTCACAAACTATGCAGAAAGATGGTCTTGTGGACTCAAAATAATTTTAATGGCCAGACTGAAGACAATTACTGCTGACAGTTCTGTCAAAACTTGCTGTGTACTTGTATATTAAAAATAACCTTATGCTTTCAGACCAAAATAAAACCTTCACTTTTATTCATTTCCTAACATTAATTTTGCACTCAATGGATTTCTGCTTTCAATGTGTATGGTGGCCACCAAAGTTATCATGCAGAACACCCTATGGCTACTAGAGTATGGCAGGTACTTGGAGAAAATCAGATGACAATTAATAAAAGTCACCCTTATGCATTGTCATTTATGAACCTGTTCTTTTACAGTTCTGAAATAAATGTCAGATTTTGAATGATGAGTTCATGTCTGCACTATTCCTTACCTATGTTAGCTAGGCATAGTGATGTAAAACGAATAAAAAGAAACATCCATATTGGCACCATTCTGTCATGACAATCTTGTAATCTCCATCATCTGAATAAAAGAAAACAAATTTTAGAATTTTTTTCTTAATAAGAACTAAGGTAAGAGTTCTTTAAAATTAAATTGATGGTATTTTACAAAACTGCATATTTAGAATTCTAACATCAGATGGCTCTATGGTTCACCAGAGTGTGATCAGGAATATTCAGACATCTAAGTCCAAATTTTATTAGCACATGTATTCATTATTTCACTTTATAACCCTCATTTAAGCACACAAATATGAACAAGAATTAGCAATTTCTTAAAACTATTTTTGTTCCTATTTATAAAGTTATTCAAACTGATCCCAAACACCAAGAAAACTATATAAATGAAATTTTCAAATATTCAACTATTTTTCAAAATAAAGAAAAACTTTAACATGCATGGCACAGTAAAGTTTACTCAATTCCAAAAATAGATAGTAGCAGGGTCATCATAAAAGTGTGTGTGTGTGTGTGTGTTTGGGATTTTTAATATAGCTTTAACAACTTTTCAATCATATAGCCATGATGTCTGCAGTGTGACAGTTTATAGTGATGATTAGCACTGGGGTATCATGCCACAGACATGTAGCATGATATCACACCCAGTCACATTATCCTGATACCAGGAAGACCAGTCCTAACATTAGCCTCTCAATGATGAGTGCCAAGCGAGGAAAATGTTAGTATCATTTTTATAAGTCTTTGTTATGACTCTGCTATGAACCTAATCCACAACCTCCTGCATCCAAGGTGGATGATCTAACCACTAGGCCACCAGAAAGGCGCATAAAAATGCAGATTTGTCCTGAGAGAAACATGTTTAAATACTTATAAAAAATGATTTAATATAAAAAATAAATGCCAAATCATTATAATCCTTAATTTGTTGAATTTCTCAAGAAAGCTTATGCAATGAGTGAATCAAGCCCTTGACATTTTGAAACTGTAAAATTATCGCACATACTGCAAAATAATACTGGTTTGATGCTTTCATGGATTTATTTCCAAAGGGTTTCAAAGATGTCCAAAATTTGTGTTTTTAATCAGTCGCATGATTCAACTACTGTTTCCATCAAAAAGTCTAGTAGCTTTTGATTTGACAATGAGATGGTACGATGGCAGATAGGTTTTAAGATTTTGAAAATTCAAAAAACTTGTCTAGCTAAAATTTTCACAAAGGATATTGATAGGTTTCTGAATAACTTGCTCAAGAAAATCAATGGTAATACTAAATGGATATAATAATATATTGAGGTATACAATGGTAATACTAAATGGACATAATAATATATTGAGGTATTCAATGATAATACTAAATGGACATAATAATATATTGAGGTATTCAATGATAATACTAAATGGATATAATAATATATTGAGGTATACAATGGTAATACTAAATGGACATAATAATATATTGAGGTATTCAATGATAATACTAAATGGACATAATAATATATTGAGGTATTCAATGATAATACTAAATGGACATAATAATATATTGAGGTATTCAATGATAATACTAAATGGATATAATAATATATTGAGGTATTCAATGATAATACTAAATGGATATAATAATATATTGAGGTATTCAATGATAATACTAAATGGACATAATAATATATTGAGGTATTCAATGATAATACTAAATGGACATAATAATATATTGAGGTATTCAATGATAATACTAAATGGACATAATAATATATTGAGGTATACAATGGTAATACTAAATGGACATAATAATATATTGAGGTATACAATGGTAATACTAAATGAATATAATAATATATTGAGGTATTCAATGGTAATAATAAATGAATATAATAATATAATATTAGTGAGGTATACAACATATTATAATTTAAGATTCAGTTTCATGATTTTGCCTCAACAGAAAATGTGTGTGGTTTTAGATTTACTGAATAGAGTACATACAATATAATACAACGTAAAATAAAGAATAAAAAGCATATAATAAACTATAAAACACAGAATATAGTACATAGAGTATAAATAAATATATAATACAGAATTTAATAACAAAGTTAAGTTATTTTAAACACTCCAAGTAAGAAAAGACTATACCTGTCTGTGTGATCATGAGATAGCATTTCGGCAGCAGACACAATTCAGTTGGTAAATCTAAAATTGATTGAAAGGGCACAATTAAAGTATTTATTTTCTATTTGTTGCAGATGCTTCAAGGCACATACTAACAGGGTAACCAGTTAAATAAATAGTTTGAGGCAAAAAAATAATATATCAATTCATTATATGACTTCTATATAGTTATTCGTTACTATGAGAAACATCATTATGATACATGTATATTATTTATTCAGGTTTACTGCAGAGACTTGCCGATAATTTTATGTATGAAAGCATACTGACTGATAAATATTTTTTTTTTTAACGATAAATTTGGATAAAGTGAATTTACTTGCTTAAAGACACATCGATAAATATGTATTTTTTGTCATTTTTTCAAAGATGTGAAAACAAAAACAGTGTTACATTTACAAATTAAATGCATTTTATATGGCTAATATATTGATCTGATATGTGCATATTATATAGCTATTAAATTGATCTGATATGTGCATGTTATTATATTGATCCAGTACATGCATTTTATATGGCTATTATATTGATCCAATATGTGCATTTTAATTTTATATGGTTATTATATTGATCCAGTACATGTATTTTATATGGCTAATATACTGATCTGATATGTGCATTTTATATAGCTATTATATTGATCCGAAATGTGCATTTTATATGGCTATTATATTGATCCGTTATGTGCATTTTATATGGCTATTAAATTGATCCGATATGTGCATATAAAATTGATCTGATATGTGCATTCAATATCGCTATTATATTGATCCATTATGTGCATTTAATATGGCTATTAAATTGATCCAACATTTTATATTGCTATTATATTGATCCAATATATGCATTTTACATGGCTATTATATTGAACAGATATGTTTCACAAATCTTTTGACTGTCCTGATTTAAAAGACATACATACCCAGTACCAATGACTATTTCTGTGTATGATATCATAATTGATGTTGCTTATCTGTATTTAAAATTATTTCACGATATTTATCAATGTTTAGTAATGATCTATACTCTCATTATTATTTTCTCATAATAACATTATTGAATCCCAATCAAAACATTCTCAACATGGCAGATTAATCACAATTAACTTTTTCATTTGTCTACAATGTGACAGTGAAATGATGTACTTTTTTTGCTTGGATCAGTACTTCTGAGAAATAAGTGATTGAGCGTTATGACTAGTTCATTGGCTGCAATTAGTACATGACTCATCAAGACTTTTTCTTAACTTAAATCTCTATTCAGTACATCATATATTAGACAAATTCCATCAAGATCTGACATCTTTGGCACTAAGAACTGATACTTGATGGAAATAAAAACTTGCTCATTGCACAATTGTCAATAATACCCCCACCCCCTTTGCCCTTTTTAGAATCCCTTCCACATTGTACATAACACTAAAATAGACACTTAAAACAGTATTTTCATATATTATTATGTTTTAATATAGAATACTAGAATAAGTGGAAGTTTGCTTGTTCCTTATTTCTAAAAATGTTAAATCCTAAATTTCTACCAAAAGTTTGTTTTTTGCTTGTAAAGTACTTGTATCAGTGTACCCTTTGTGACATGCGTGTGTAAAGTACTTGTATCAGTGTACCCCTTGTGTCATGCATGTGTAAAGTACTTGTATCAGTGTACCCTTTGTGTCATGCATGTTTAAAGTACTTGTATCAGTGTACCCTTTGTGTCATGCATGTGTAAAGTACTTGTATCAGTGTACCCTTTGTGGCATGCATGTGTAAAGTACTTGTATCAGTGTACCCCTTGTGTCATGCATGTGTAAAGTACTTGTATCAGTGTACCCTTTGTGTCATGCATGTGTAAAGTACTTGTATCAGTGTACCCTTTGTGTCATGCGTGTGTAAAGTACTTGTTTCAGTGTACCATTTGTGTCATGCATGTGTAAAGTACTTGTATCAGTGTACCCTTTGTGTCTTGTGTGTGTAAAGTACTTGTATCAGTGTACCCTTTGTGTCATGCATGTGTAAAGTACTTGTATCAGTGTACCCTTTGTGTCATGCATGTGTAAAGTACTTGTATCAGTGTACCCTTTGTGTCATGCATGTGTAAAGTACTTGTATCAGTGTACCCTTTGTGTCATGCGTGTGTAAAGTACTTGTATTAGTGTACCCTTTGTGTCATGCGTGAAAACATGCCCTGTTGCCCAAAACTGTGCCACTTTTTAAAATGAGCCTCTCTTGCACACCCCTCTCCAATATATATATATATAATTTTCACATTAACCCGTACATTGTGAAGAACAATTTCACATCAACCCGTACAAAGAATTAAAAGAAAAATCCTGAAAAAAGCTATATTTAGTTATGCTAAATAAATATTTAATTAATTGGAATGGGAAGTTTCTGCATCACTAGCAACCACTTGGATTTACATCACCAGTATCCACCTGTATGTCAATTTACATCACCAGTATCCACCTGTATATCAATTTACATCACCAGTATCCACCTGTATATCAATTTACATCACCAGTATCCACCTGTATGTCAATTTACAACACTAATATTCACCTGTATATCAATTTACATCACTAGTATCCACCTGTATGTCAATTTACAACACTAATATTCACCTGTATGTCAATTTACATCATCAGTATCCACCTGTATGTCAATTTACAACACTAATATTCACCTGTATGTCAATTTACATCACCAATATCCACCTGTATGTCAATTTACATCACCAGTATCCACCTTGTATGTCAATTTACATCACCAGTATCCACCTGTATGTCAATTTATGTCACCAGCATCCAGCTGTTATGTCCATTTACAACACTAATATTTACCTGACTGTATGTCCACTTACATCACTAATATTCACCCGCATGCCCATTAACATCACTAATATCCACCTATATGTCCACTTACATGACTAATATTCAACTGAATCCCCATTAACATTACTAATATTCACCTGTATGTCCACAACACGTGACCCACCTGTATGTCCACTTACATCACTAATATTCACCTGCAAGCCCATTAACATCACTAATATCAACAATCATTTAAATCCACCTACATCACTAATATTCACCTAAATATCAATTTACATCACTAATATTCACCTGTATGTCTATTTACATCACTAATATTCACCTGTATGTCTATTTACATCACTAATATCCACCTGTATGTCTACATACATCACTAATATTTACCTGTATGTGTATGTACATCACTAATATCCACCTGTATGTCTATTTACATCATTAATATCCACATGTATGCCCATTCACAACACTAATATCCATATGTATGTCCATATACATCATTAATATCCACCTGTATGTCCACATACATCCTAATATTTACCTGTACAAGTATATCTATTTACATCAATAATATCCACCTGTATGTCTATTTACATCACTAATATTCACCTGTATGTCCACTTAAATCACTAATATTCACCTGCAAGCCCATTTACATCACTAATATCAACATGTAAATCCACTTACATCATTAATATTCACCTAAATATCAATTTACATCACTAATATCCACCTGTATGTCTATTTACATCACTAATATTCACCTGTATGTCTATTTACATCACTAATATCCACCTGTATGTCCACATACATAATTAATATTTACCTGTATGTCTATTTACATCACTAATATCCACCTGTATGTCCACATACATAATTAATATTTACCTGTATGTCTATTTACATCACTAATATCCACCTGTATGTCTATTTACATCATTAATATCCACATGTATGCCCATTCACAACACTAATATCCATATGTATGTCCATATACATCATTAGTTATGGAGTGCAATGTCAAACGTCCACTACAAATTATTTGGTCATTTTGGTATTTATGAAATCCAAATGCCCAAGACAGACAGATGTACAATTTTCAAATCCTCACTCACCTCATTTGATAATTTCCTTATTCCATGATTGCCACAGAAAACAACTATAGTAAGCTACATGTAAATTCTGAACAATAAATAGACATCATTTGCCTCAAGCCATGACCTGTACAATTACTACCTCAAATTGACATCTGAGGACAAACTGTAATCCATACAAATTCCAGTCTAAGAAATGAAGGATTAGGACTGAAGTTGTCATGTACCTTATATAGAATAAGGGATGCCTTTCTAAACATGGATACACATCAACATTTTCTATTCCTTGGATGAATATCGTATAAGTTCACTTATAAGTTTAGACCAACTGCAAAAACACAAACCATAAACTTCGGATAAGGTCCTGTTTGAGCTACTATTACTCATAACAATGTGCACAAACCCAAACCTGCTGGCATAGTATATGAAAGGAGATCTGGATTTGTGCAGCTTGCAGTTGGACTGGGCTGAAAAGTGAGCACATACAACACTACCTATAAATTATTAATACAACAAGGCAAAGAGTACAGGTTAATTCCAGTTGTTTCTAAGCAATATGATTGGGCCTGAGAATCAAATTGGTATAAGAAATCAATAAATCTCCACAATGATCTCATGCCAGTCCTGAGATCTAGCTACTACTAACAAAACAAATTAAAACATAACTTTAAAAAAAAACTTCTTCACAGTCATCTTGGACCTATCCAAAGAATGGTCATAGTTTCAATATTTTGGACCCAATATTATTTAGATCAATGCTGCCTGTAAACCCCTTAAAGATGAATTAGGAAGGTTTCTCTTTAAGCTATATATTAACTTTCCATACCTGAAAACCCCATATTCATTGCAATTAAAATTTTCTATTGCATTATTTACAAAAATGGCCCCAAGTAGCTGAGTGGTATAAAGTGCTCACTGTTAAAGACCACTGTCATCTCACCTCTGTCTGCACGGGTTCAAGTCCCAGGCTCAGCCAATGTGGATATGTGAGACAGCTTGCCGGTAGATTATCATGGGTTGGTGGTTTTTTCTGGGGTTTTCCCGGGTTCTTCCTCAACCATTTATACTGGCCATCATATATAGCCTATCTTGTGCTGAAAAATGGTGTTACATTCTATGATAAGAATAACAACAAATAATTACTTGCTAAAGTACAAGATTCGCAAAAAGCGGAGGCAGATATTACCTGCTGGTGATTAAAGTGTTGGAAATGAAGACAGTTTATGAAATGAACACTGATTCTGTGGACATTTCAAATGTTAACTAACTGACCCTTGTCCAAAATCAAGTCAATAGTGTACCTGACCAGTAACATTTATTTTACAAATGACACAATATATAATTAATATATCTATATATGTATAGATTAAATATTAAAATCATTATCAATCGAAGTAAACGTTTTACTTCTATCTGAATATAGGATATTAGTGTTTCACTTGAAAATTCATAATCTCGTTGATAACTCCCATCCATTAATAACAACCTGGGTAGTAAAATAGACAACTGGGTACCCCATAAAAATATTACCAAGTTGAGATCGAGAAACAGAATAATGATGACAGTTTGAGTCTCATTTTATGTGTGCATTTATTCATTAACAAGGGCTCAAACTGTTGTTTATAATTTACTTGTCATACAAGTACTATATCATAATATAAGTAAGGGCACTTCTCTACTTTCTCGTGCAACCCACTTAAGAATGAATGCTGATGTTTCAAGCAAGATTATGTGTAGCATAATAATAATAATAATAATAATAATAATAATAATAATAATAATATGAGGACTTTGTAAAGTGTCTAATCTTTAAAAGCTCTAAGCAATTTACAACATTTATAATGATACGACTTCAAAAAAAAACATGAAATTAGAAAACATAAAAACATGCTGAAAATATTTAAAGTAAGAAACATTATTAGATCTTTAAGTTTGTTCTTGCAGTCGAAAAAAGTGAGTTCTATGAGCATTCTTGAAAGGGATTACTGTGTCTTTGTGTCTAATTTCAATGGGCAATTCATTCCATGTTACTGGGCCCTGGTATGCAAAAGAACATTGTCCAAATGACGTTTTATTAGTGGGAATAATGAGTTTACAACTGTCAGAAGAGGGGTGTAAGTTATCTTGCTAGTGTGTACACATGGGTCAGACCAGATAGGTATGTTGGACTGGAGTCCATCAGTGAAACGTAGCACGGAGAACAATTTTTGTGTCCGACTCTGGATCAAATGGATAGCCAGCGTAGGGTACAGAGCAGTGGGGAGGTGTGCTTTGATCATGGTACTCTAAAGATTATCCAAGCAGCTGTGTTTTGAACTTTTTCATAAATAATAAATTTGGTACCAATGCTTTGCTGAGGCATTTGACTTTGTATGCTGGACCAAAGTTTGGCTTAGTATAATTACTATAATACCTTAAATTAATACCACTTTACCATGCTACCACTCAACATTGCCATGATCATGACCATATATTATGCAAGTGCAAGATGCTGGATCTAATACTTCCATCTCACTGGCCAAAGGAAAATGACGTACAACCTACTTATTTTTGTTTTATTATATGGTACATATATGACTAAACATTAAATTGGAAATAACGATATGAATCATTAGACCCATGTCTGCTTTCCTTATTTTCTATTTACAATATCTACTGTACATGAAACAGTCCCAATAAAACAGACTGGTCTTGAATATGAAACTTTGTGTTACAGATTCATTTCATTTTTGTACAACATACTTAGCAGACCAGTCTTAACTGAAAATAAATGGTACCAGATATCGTAATAAACATGTTTTACCAATATGATTGATGGATGATATATGCCTAAAACATGTTGGAGGAGAGGGAAATTTTAAACTTAAAAACATGTTTCATCTGGAAAAGGATAAATCAATAGCATTTTAAAAATGTTAAAATAAAACTTTGACCGTTATGTAATACAGCAGCCACCCTTTGGGGAAATCAGCTATTGTGAATGCTACTGTAGATATAGAGACAAGTTAAAGTAAGTGTCATGCATAAATTATTCAACAATTTCTTTTGTGTCTTATTATACTCTTATAATAATTACAAATCTCTGTGGATTTACTCTTATACTAATTACTAATCCCCTTGGATTTACTTTTATACTAATTACTATTCCCCCTGGATTTACTCTTATACTAATTACTAATCACCCTGGATTTACTCTTATACTAATCCACATGGATTTACTCTTATGCTAATTACTAATCCATGTGGATTTACTCTTATACTAATTATTAATCCACATGGATTTACTCTTATACTAATTACTAATCCATGTAGATTTACTCTTATACTAATTACTAATCCCCATGGATTTACTTTTATACTAATTACTAAATGCCATGGATTTACTCTTATACTAATTACTAATCCCCCTGGATTTACTCTTATACTAATTACTAATCCACATGGATTTACTCTTATACTAATTACTAATCCATCTCGTTTTACTCTAATACTAATTACAAATCCCCCTGAATTTATTCTTATACTAATTACTAATCCCCCTGGATTTACTCTTATATTAATTACTAATCCCCCTGGATTTACTCTTATACTAATTACTAATCCATGTGGATTTACTCTTGTGCTAATTAGTAATCCACCTGGATTTACTCTTATGCTAATTACTAATCCACATGGATTTACTTTTATACTAATTACTAATCCACATGGATTTACTCTTATACTAATTACTAATCCATCTCGCTTTACTCTAATACTAATTACAAATCCCCTGTATTTACTCTTATACTAATTATTAATCCACCTGGATTTACTCTTATGCTAATTATTAATCCACATGGATTTACTTTTATACTAATTACTAATCCATGTGGATTTACTCTTATACTAATTATTAATTCACATGGATTTACTCTTATACTAATTACTAATCCATGTCGATTTACTCTTATACTAATTACAAATCCAAAGGATTTACTCTTATACTAATTACTAATCCCCATGGATTTACTTTTATACTAATTACTAAATGCCATGGATTTACTCTTATACTAATTACTAATCCCCCCTGGATTTACTCTTATACTAATTACTAATCCACATGGATTTACTCTTATACTAATTACTAATTCATCTCATTTTACTCTAATACTAATTACAAATCCCCCTGAATTTACTCTTATACTAATTACTAATCCCCCTGGATTTACTCTTATATTAATTACTAATCCCCCTGGATTTACTCTTATGCTAATTACTAATCCACATGGATTTACTTTTATACTAATTACTAATCCACATGGAATTACTCTTATACTAATTACTAATCCACATGGATTTACTCTTATACTAATTACTAATCCATATGGATTTACTCTTATACTAATTACTACTGGTAATCCTGATGGATTTACTCTTATACTTTTTACTTATCCACTTGGATTTAGCCTATCTGTTTCGATTTTTTTTTTATTGCAGAACCAAATAAGTAGCAAACATTCAAAGATTGTATGATACAAATGTTTCTTGCTGAACCCAGCTGGTTTTAAAATTAGGACACATTGTTTTAAAATAGTATATATATTTAATGTGATTAACCCCAGGAGAAAAAATGCTTGGGTCGGCAGTGAGAAACAGATATGTTTGGCCGACTAGAAACATCTTTTAAAGGGCTTTATGAATAGTAAATGTTCTGTCACTTAGACATGCAAAATTCTGAACTGCTAAACTTAGATACTTTACAAATATGGGGAAAAGAAAACATAATGTGTACAATGCAGAATGCAAGTTAAAGGTTTTAGACTTTGAAGAGAAGAAGAACAATAGTGCATCAAGGAAGCAGATGGGATTCTTGAATTTGAATCCACATGTCACAGATTCATTTCATTTAAATACCACATACATAGCGAACCAGTCTAAATGGAAAAAATATGTTGCCAGATAACGTAATAAATGGACTCTAATGAGATTGATGGCTGTTATATGATTGAAAATGTTAGATGGCATCTGCATCCGGAAAAGGACAAATCAATACCACTTTAAACAATTGCATATAAGACATCAAGAGTGATGTAATAAAATTGGCATTTGCAGAAATTACCGTAAATATCAGTACAGCTAAAATGATCAATTGATCAACACATTTTCCCACTCAACAAGTGGTTAAAGCAGGACTAGCAAGCCTTTGAATTTGCCGTCAAGCAAATTGGTGCTTATGGAGGACTCCTGTATTAGTGATTTTCTGTGTCCCAGATAACAAATTTGCATCCAAAATGAATGTGTGATAAACCAGACCTATAATATCTCAATTATTCTATTAATGCTACAAGTGTGTGTGTGTGATGTTGAACGTAGTTTTTAACAATTTTTCAGTCATAGTGCTACAGATTCTGCAGTATGTCAGTTTATAGTGATCTCTAGCACTTGGGCATCATGTTGCAGACATGTTTCTATGTTTCTTAACATACGAATCCCATTCTTTTTATGCTCCATGTTCTTTGTTTTAATGCAGTGTCAGAAACTCAGTTCTCAAGAGAATATAACACTGAATGACATCACGTGTCTAGGAAATTACCCCCCTGCAACTACACCCCTCTCAATTACCCCCTCAGTATATTACCCCCCCCCCATATTACAAGTAACATAATTGTTATACCCTAAAAATAAATAATAAATTAAAATAAATTTCAAATTGCAAAGTTTTATTTTAATAAATGAATCTCAGCCTTGAAAACATATACATGTACTTGTCCTGGAATGTTCAATATTAAAATCATCATATCATAATGTTATAGTACCATAAATTATATTTATATCATTTACAGCTGAATGTTATGTGCAATCCCTTGCAAGTATTCATTTGCTCTCTATTAGCAAAGTCATTAACAATGTTCATAATCCGAGCATTGCTGTCAAGATATTTCTTTTGAGTTGGTTCTGTTGGATGTCCTCCAAGCTACTGAGAAACTATCATGTTCAGGGATGATTGCTCTCTTTGAAGAATAAAAAGGCACCAAACGTTTGGATGGTCAGCAGCAACGGCAGCTTGCATTTTTCAATGCCAACCTTCAACGCTGTTGTTAGTACAAGGTAATTCATTTTGAGGTAATTCATCCATTCTAACTGACATTGTAAATTCTGAATCATCTTGATATCTTTCCTGAAATCCAAGAGCTTGTACTTTTTGGTATATGCTCTGACAAAAATGATAAAAACATCCTTGTATATATATTCCTGCATAGCATTCTGCAACAGAAATCATGACTGCTTTTTCATAATCCATCATAACTGTTGCAGGCTGAGCATTGGGAATTAGTGCCTTTATCTCCATATAAAGACGTCAATAAGTTTCCATAGCTTTTTTTGGAAGCAAGCAAGCAGTAGAGGCAAGAAATTACATCACCACTGATTAGTGCATGCACCATATATAACTGAAAGAAAAGATCAGGAACAATAGCAAGAGTTCCATATATGAACCAATTAGGAGATTGTGCTAATAATGATGATGTTTTATCAATTCCAAAGATTAAAATTCTAATGGCATACTAAGGGGGTAATTGACAAGGGGGTAATTAACAGGGGGGTAATGTCCTGATTCCTGACATCACAACCACATCATCTGCAGGTGGCAGGGGATATTATTGTAAAATGGCCATAGCAAATTTCTTAAGGTTACAATGAAACCTTTTATGATAGTATTGTTTAATATAAAATATATACATATATTTGTGAATTAGGAGTAGTGGGCTTGTGATATTCTCAAAGTTGATTAGTGGCACATACACCTCCCAAATTTACTTAACGACATACAGTGAAATTGTATCAGTTGAACAAAGAAATCAACCCTTATTATTCTCTCTGAGATGTGCAAATAATAACAAAACTGTTCAGGGACAGGGGGTGACTAGGACACTCCAGCAGACAGGAGGGTTCGCCTCTACATCCAAACAGTCATTATGATCTTTCCTAAGTTTATATTCTATCGAAAGTGAAGATGACTATCTGCGGGAATTCAATCTACATGATACCAAAACCACCAAGAGTCTATATGAGAGTGCATCAGTACTCCTGTCCAGCTCTTCTAGAAATAGTTGTCAGGAGAAATTAAACTTCAAATAAAAACAGAAAAATGGAAGAACCAGTTACAGAACACCCAGAAGCAGCACTGCTACTACCTTGCCAATCAATTCTGCTTTATAAAGAAAACTATTTTCCAAATATGTGAAATTAAAAAGGTATCTGACTAGCCCAAGAGTGTGGCCTTAAAAGGAACATTTGCTCGATTATAAATTCATCTATGCCCAAGATTCACTAATTCTCAAGATTTCAACAGTGCTTGGAACACCATCCTCTGAGAAGCCTTAAAGCTTACAGTACACTACAAAATGCACGTCATCTATTTACTCACCTGCATGAAATACATGAGACTAAAACAAAATTCCAATTGAGAACAAAACAGCACTTCATGGATATCCATAATCATATAGATTTCTTCATGTCTAAGCATTTTAATTAATCTGACCACAACATAGATTGTGTTAAATATCAGATAGCAGAAATTATTAAATTACACATTATACGGGCAGTAGGGATTAACATCTTGGTCTAAATGAGAGTTCAGTCATTTTGAACTTAGTGAAATACCAATAGCCCATTAAAAAGAAAAGCTAGCCACCCATATCAGTAGACATGTGGACATGGTAAATATGCCCAAAATTGCTTGGATAGCAACCATTTTGAACTGCATCAAGCCATTTGGCACATAATGTTTGTTTGAATTTATCACCTAGGTAAAGAGGTTGTGTTGGCACTATGAGCATCAGGTGGTATAAAAAATAACCTTCGGACATGAAAAATGCAGGTATATATATTTGGGTGCACAAACACTGAACAACAATTGACTTGTTACATCAAGTGCATCCTATTTCATGTCTTGTTTTAATATGGCTATCCAAATATATGGACCTTTTTGACATCACTTTTGTATTTTATTTTTTATATTTTTTATACAAGGTCTGGTATTAAATGTATACATAAAACCTGTCCCTTACACACTTACATTGTTAAACACTGATTCATATGGACAAAAAAACTGGTGGACTGAAGCAAAGATACATGCCATGTAAAATACCCCATTTCACTGATTCTCTTTTTCCCAATCTGCAGGTCCTAAAAAAATCCTTACTTACTATTCTGACAGAGCAAATATCTACCCACCATAATAGTCATTCGGTCAGCACAAATCATCTACCCACCATAATAGTCATTCAGTCAGCTATTCTAAGCACAAATCATCTACCCACCATAATAGTCATTCAGTCAGCTATTCTAAGCACAAATCATCTACCCACCATACTAGTCATTCAGTCAACTATCCAAAGCACAAATCATCTACCCACCATAATAGTCATTCAGTCAGCTATCCAAAGCACAAATCATCTACCCACCATAATAGTCATTCAGTCAGCTATTCAATGGACAAATTATCTACCCACCATAATAGTCATTCAGTCAGCTATTCAAAGCACAAATCATCTACCCACCATAAAACTCATTCAGTCAGCTATTCAAAGGACAATTTATCTACCCACCAAAATATTCATTCAGTCAGCTATTCAAAGGACAAATTATTTACCTACCATAATAGTCATTCAGTCAGCTATTCAAAGCACAAATCATCTACCCACCATAATAGTCATTCAGTCAGCTGTTCAAACCACAAATCATCTACCCACCTTAATAGTCATTCAGTCAGCTATTCAAAGCACAAACCATCTACCCACCATAATAGTCATTCAGTCAGCTTTTCAAAGGACAAATTATCTACCCACCACAATAGTCATTCAGTCAGCTATTCAGACTCCTCTAAGAAAACTGCACCAGTAATTCTGATTATAAAGTTTCATGTGAAGCTGTTATCATTGGCATTAACAGGTGACTGTTCGATACAGGTTATTGACTTATACAAGATAAACATATATTTGTCATATATCGCATACATAACTCAGCATCCTACACCTTTCTGATCTCAAAGTACATTTCTTTTCTGTCTTATGGCAAGTAAACAAATTTTTTTCAACATTACTATTATTATAGTATTTTTGCTTTCTTATATTGTTTTTAACTAGAAATAATTGATATTAGATTTATGTTTAAAACAAATTATTTGTAAATAGCGACAACTTTCTTTTGTCCTTTATTATTTACACTTCTAGAGAAAAGAATTATGATGCTAAATGAAAATCTTGACTTTCCAGGCAGATATAGATGCCATGTTAGTAAGGAAACCATCGTTTGCTTTGAAACACAAATAATTTGACAGTGTCAGAGACCCCTTGTTGTTTTTAATCTGAATGGAATATATTTCTGAAAAAGGTAGAATCGAGCACATTCACTTGATTCTGGTTAAATTCATGTATAAACTCACCTGGTGAGTTTATACATGAATTTAACCAGAATCAAGTGCCTGTGGAATCGAGTATAAGTTTTCACTTTAGTGCGTCACAATCGATGACTAGAAATACATT